>JAQPPZ010000286.1:3600000-4315000 GCA_028583015.1 Wollemia nobilis
GATTTTGGAGGAGTGAAAGGACGAATTCTAACCTGTTAGAATCCTTCTAGAATGTCCTATGCAACCATTCATAAAACTAGGCATTGGATATCCTCTTTAATCACTTGCTACTTTGAAGATATTTGTTTCATCCTTGTCAATACCTATGGACCTACAACTTAGTTAGGTATATTAGATTTTTAGAGTGGGATTAAAGAATTTATGAGAAGTGAAGTCCAAGAAAATTAATTCTTGATCATAGGAGACTTTAATGCTATTACCAAGCTATATAATTTTTTTTGAAATATTAGGATATTAACCTAAAGTATGAGAGATTTATCAACTTTTATTCAAAACAATAATATATGGGAGGTTGATTTTGAACAAGACAACTATAGATGGACCAAAAATAGGAGAGACAAAAACCTAATAGAAAAAAAATAAGATAGATGCGTACTATCAAATCATTGGATAGATGAATAAACTTATTCTAAAACTAATACAACTAGTGGTAAGTTAATCCAAAGAAATATCATATTTTAAATATGAGAAGATGTGGGAATACCATCCCAAATTTGTTGATATGATGGAACAAACATGAAATTATTTAGAAAATTATGGGTTGTGTGCTCTTCCAAAACAAATTAAATCTATGACATCTAGATTAAAATAATGGAACAAGAACACTTTTGGAAATATTTTTGAGAAGAAATAAGAACTAAAAGATAAAATTTCAAAATTCTAAAAATGTGATCATAATAATCCAAGCTCAAAGGAAAGGGAGTTGCTTAGTGAATATAATAATATTTTGAGTAAGAAACAAAAATTCTAGAGATTAAAATCCACACAGACTTGGTTAAAGGAAGGAGATAAAAATACAATTTTTCTATAGGATGGCTATAGTACAGAGATCAACACCTAAAATTAGTAGAATTAAATTAATAGAAGGGATTTGGATTGAATATGAGAGTGAAATTATAAAATATGTAAAGTTTTTTTTAGAATATTCTAGGATCCAATGAGACTGAAGTTCTTAATGATATACTTCTTCAATATGTACCTTTAGTTATAACAAATGAAGACAATAGGAAACTGATGGAGCCTATTAATCTATACAGAGTTCATTTAACTTTTTTATTTTATTAAGGATAAATACCTAAGTTCATATGGAATATTTATAATTTTTTACCAACATAATTGGGATATAGTGAAGGATTATTTATTGGTGGCAGTGAAATAGTCTAGGGTAAAATAATATACACCTTATAAAATAAATGCAACATATCTTACCCTAATTCCAAAAAATAAGGATGTTGAATTGATTGATTCTTTTAGACCCATAATATTATGTAATATGGCTTATAAGATTATCTCCAAAGTGATGGTGAGTCAATAAAGGCCATTGCTAGAAAAAAATATTTTAGAAGGCTAAGTAGGATTTGTGAAAGGGAGATAAAATTTGGATGGGATCATAGTAGCTCATGAAGTTATACATTCAATAAATTCAAGAAAATAGAAAGCAATGATCTTCAAATTCGATATGAGTAAATCCTATGACAGGGTTAGATGGGATTTTATTTTTTATAATTTTAGAAAATTTTTAAATTAGGAAGAAATTGGTTAGATGGATTAAAGCTTGTGTATCTATAGTTTATTATTTAGTTTTTGTCAATTTGTAAGTAACATAATATTTTAAAGCCAAGAGAGTCCTTAGACAAGGATATTATCTATCTCATTATTTTTTCATTACTATAACAAATTTTTTGAGTAGGAACTCTATGAAGGCTTACAAAAATGGGCTTATAAGTGGACTTAAGGTTAGTAATAACATTTAGAACATCACCCATCAAGAGTCTATAGATGATACAACCCTTTTTTGAAGGGCAAGGACATATGAGGCTAGAGCTTTGAATAAATTATTAATAGAATATAAAAGAGCATCAGTACAATAAATTAATAGGACAAAATCTAAAATATACTTCCTTATCACTCCAACTAATATCAAAGTATGAAATTATAGGTTAATTCAAATGGAGAAGGAAATTTACTAACAAATTATCTAGGGATTCCTTTATTTGGGGGTAGAATGAGGATATTATGAAATCCAATTATCATTAAAGTTCAAAATAAACTATTAGCTTGGGAAGGTAGATGGTTATCATTAGGAGAAGTGTAATTAATTAAGTCAGCCTTATAGGCCATCCCAACATATTACATATCATTGTATACTATGCTAAAATTAATTGAAAAACTCTTCATCTATATTATGTGATCTATTTTTATGGTCAAGTTTACATGATAAAATAAAATTCTCTTTGGTGAAATAGATCAAGATGTGTGATGATAAAACTAGGAGAGGTCCTAGTTTAAGAGTTCTTATAGATGTAAACCTAGCTCTTTGAGAAAAAGTAATTTGGACGTACAAAGAGATTCAAAGATAATGGGTAATAATTCCTCTAAGTACGTTGAGTCCAATGATATAAGTTTAATATTTACTGCATTGTCTATACCAAATGGCTATGGTATTTGGAATGGTTTAATAAAACCAGTGATCTATTGATTAAAGGTTTAATATGGGTGGTGAAAAAGGGAGAAAAATCTCTATTTGGATGGATACTTGGTGTGATAAAAAACCAATCAATTTATATCTAATTTTGAAACCTTTTATGAGATTACTTCAAGATAAATATGATGATTGGGTTTTAAACATTTGAACAAGGATCACAAAGGAAGATACAAATAGAAAAATATTTTTTTACAAGTATACAAGATATTGATGCTAGGAGGAAATTGAGTAAAAAGGGAATAACTATGATTATTTTGAGAGGAGCCAATGATAAATTGATTTAGGAGTTGAATAGATCGGGAGAATACACTACAAGAAGTGGATATAATGTAGCACCAACAAAATAGTAATATCACTAGAATATGGAGAGATACTTGGGATAGCCCAATAATTCCTAAAGTTAACATGTTTGTTTGGCTAGTAGGATGTAGAAGAATTTTATCCTAGGATAACCTTATGTAAAGGGGTTTTAATGGCCCCTCTCAATGTGTTCGTTATAAAAAGGAGGAGGAGAGTATACACCACCTCTTGTGACATGGCTCAATAGTCTAGAAACTATCGCAATGGATTCTTAATATGTTTGGTATATACATGGTGATGAATAACAAAATTGAATATTAATTAAAGCAATGGCAAAGCACTTATAAAAGTGAGGCTTAACAGACAATATGGGAATATCAAAAGATACAATACTTTAGATTGTATGGCTAGAAAGGAATAGAATAATATTTAAAGGAAAGGAAATCAATTTAGAGGTAATGAAAGGGAATATTTTTTGAGCCATAGAGGAGTCTAAACCAACCCTATCAACTCACACAATCCTTAATTGTAAAGAAAATATTGGAAATATGTTGAATATTTTCCATGTTATTCAGTGGGGTTAACACTAAAAGGTACTGGACACTTTGTACCTATAATCATCAAGGTTTAGGGTTGGGCCCCTAATAGGGGTAGCCCTTCAAAAAGCAAGGTCTAAGGCATAAGCTCCCGACCAAATTTTTTAGAGTTTTTAAAATTTTTTATAGACCCATATGAAATTTTAGGGTTACTATATTTGAACCCATGCTTTATCACCCATGATATTGTAAAAATTTGTGCATGTACCTTTGTTATATATATTATACTTGCATTAGGGTTTGGGTGAGACAGAGGAAGAATATTATTGTATTGGAGATGGTTAAGTTAATGCAATAAGAAGATAATATTATGCTAGTTATTTCTCAGTTGAGGGTTTCCAGGATAAATATTTTGTAATGTGTGAATATACTATCTTCTTCTTGTGATTTTGCAATTACTAATTTTCTAATTTAGTTTATTTGGACTCTTTATTTATCTTTATTTGGTATCAAAGCTAGGTTTTAGCTTTATTCAAGGAGTAAATATTTCAACCCTATGATAAAGTAATTCTTGAGTGGGAGTCGTACGTGAAAGGATCCAGACAAAGGAGAAATATGGGAAGCACATGAATAGAGATTGAAAAATTTAATGGATAAAATTTTGATTTATGGAAACTCAAGATGGAGGATCTGTTGGTTGATAGCGATCAGTGAATTACGATCTTTGAAATAAAATCAACATCAATGATAGATGAGGATTAGTTGAAATTTGATAAGAAGGAAAGAAGATCTATCATATTATGTTTATCTAATTTAGTATTATTGAATGTATCTACAGAGACCATGGTAAAGTTGTTATGGGATAATCTAGGAATATTGTATCAGAAAAATTTATTGGTAAATAAACTATTTCTCTGAAAGAAATTGTATTCACTTCGAATGAATGATGGTGACTCTGTAGTTGAACATTTGAATGATTTTAACATTGTGGTAAGCCAATTAACCTTTGTAGAAGTAAAAAATTATGAATAAGAAAAATGTATTACTTTACTTTATTCATTACCCGATTCATGGGATAACCTTGTTATGGCTATCACCAATACTACATCTATATTGAAAGTAGAGGCTATAGTAGGAACTTTGTTGTGTGAGGAGATGAGATGAAATTTTTTTAAGGATTGTCATCAAAAGGAAGCCTTGGTTGTGAGAGGTCATTCTCAAGAAAGAAGTAAAAATAAATCAAAAGAAAAAAAATCAAATTCTACGAGTAGATATGTTACCCCAGAAAAGAGGAAATGCTAGAATTATGGTAAAAAAGGGTATTATAAAAGAGACCGTAGATCTAAAAATTCTTATAATATTCAATAATATAATAAAATAACTTATATATAAATGAAGGCCACAAATGAAAATTTAGGAATTGCAACATGCTCAAGTGAATGCGATGACTCATGGTTGATTGACTCAGGTGCTTCTTTTTATATGACTCCTCATAGGGAGGGGTTCTATGAATATGAAAATATATATGGAGGTAAAGTATTCTTGGGAGACAACTCGACATTTAAAAAAATAGGTCAAGGAAAATTCAAGCTGATGCTAAAATATAGAAGAATTAAAACTCTTCCTGGTGTGTTACATATTCTAGGTTTTGTAAGGAATCTGATATCCATGACTAAGATAAATAATGCAGGTGTGAATGTGGTATTCAATAAGGATAGTTAAAATATGGTTCATGTATCTTTGGTGTTAGCAAAGGGAATTCACATAGGAACTTTGTTCAGACTTGATGCTAGCACTATAAGTATTAATTGCAATAACTCTTTAATGGTACACGAAAATAATACAATATAAATGGCTCTGAGTATTCCTACAAAAAAGACAATATTGTGGTATCAATACATGGGACATACTGGTGAGAAAGGACTTTGAATATTAAAAATGAAAGGTATGGCTGAAGGAATTTTTGATTGCCCATTAAATTTTGATTTTTGTGAGCATTGTGTTTTTGGAAAACAAACTAGAGTAAATTTTCTAAGTAGTGCGATGTGTTTGGACCTGCAAAAGTACCATAATAAAGTAAATATATCTATTTTGTTATATTTATAGATGAATTCTCAATAAATACTTGGGTATATTTTCTATGAAATAAATTTGAGGTTTTTTTTTTATAAATTTAAAGAGTTTAAGATTCTTGTAAAAAATTAAATAGAGAAAAAGATAAAGTTTTTGAGAAGTGATTATGGTGGTGAGAATTGCTCTAATGAATTTTAGGATTTTTGCAAGGATTGTGTAATAGAAAGGTAGAAAAAAACTTCATATACTTCATAATAGAATGGTGTTAAAAAATGGTTGAACATGACATTGATGGATAAGGCTAGAAGCATGCTAAGTGGTGTAGGGTTAGAAAAGAAATTTTGGGCAGAAGTTGTGTTAACAACTTGTTATCTTATCAATAGATCTCCTACCTCAGCTTTGGTGGACAAGACTCCATAGGAAGTATGGACTGGTAAGAAACCCTCTCTCAATCTTAAAAGGACTTTTGGTTGTGATGCTTATGTGTATATTCTAAAAAAGAAAAGGTCTAAGATAAATTATAAATCTGAAAAATACATATTTGTGGGTTATAGTACTAGTGTTAAAGGATAAAATTTGTGAAACCCAAAAATAAAGATGGTTGTTTACAATCATAATGTGATATTTAGAGAAAAAAAAAGGTTCTAAAATAGGAAATGCAACCAAGCAAAGAACCAAAAATAGTTCAAGTAAAATTGGAATAGGAGAAATAACCTGTGGTAGAACCTAAATTACAGAGAGAGTTTGAAAAGTTATATATAGAGGAAGAAAGTGAGGAGGAAGTTGAAGATGCAGAACCTAAAACTCCAATTTTGAGAAGATCCGATTGAGTGAGAATATTTCTAGATAGATATAGTCCTTCAAATATTTGTTCTATATTTAATTTATCAGTTACTTATGAAGAACCTAAGACTGTAAAGGAGGCACTTCATCCAAGTGGGAATGAGTCTTAGAAAAGGGTTATGGAGGAAGAAATTGAGTCTTTGGATAAAAGTAAGATATGGGACCTAGTGAAATTATCCCTTGGAAAAAAATATGTTAGTTTTAGGTGGTTATTTAAGAAGAAGTACAATGCAGAAGAAAATTTAGAGAAGTACAAGACTCGCTTGGTAGAAAAATGATTTTATTAGGTTGAGGAAATTGAATTTAGTGAGATTTTTTCTCTTGTGGCTAAACTAATTTCAATCATATTTATGTTGGTTATTTCTGCTGCTTTTGATTTTGAAATAGAATAGATGGATGTAAAGATAAGTTTTCTACATGGTGAACTTGATGAATATATATATATATATATATATATATATATATATATGTCACAACTAGAATGCTTTAAGGTAAAAGGTGATGACCTGACATGCAAGTTGAAGAAGTCTCTGTATAGATTGAAGCAATATCCAAGATGTGGAACCAAAAATTTGACATGTTTGTCTTGACACTTGGGCTTAGAAAAAGCAAATCAGATCCATGTGTATATTTCAAAATGAAAGGTAAAAATTTTGTTATCATTCTATTGTATGTGGATGACATGTTAATTGGTAACAATAAGGAGATGATTAAGTTACTAAAATCTCAATTATCTTCTGAGTTTGACATGAAGGATTTGGGTGCTCCAAAATTTATTTGGGTATGGGAATAACAAGGGATCGTGCAAATAGAAATTTATGATTAAATCAAAAGAATATGTTGATTTGATACTATAGAATTTTATGAGGCATGATTGTAAACTAGTATGTACTCCATATCGAGTTGGTGAAAAGTTATCTGCTGAATAGTGTCCTAAAATAGACAAGGAAATTGAAGAAATATAGCATATTCCTTATGCTAGTGTTGTGGGTAGTCTGATATATGTAATGGTCTATAGTAGACCTAATATTGCACATGCAGTGGGAGTATTTAGCAGATATATGTCAAATCTAGGAAAGGAACATTAGAATATTGTGAAGATCTTCGGATACTTATGTGGAACTACAAATTATGCTATATGTTATGAAGAAAAATTTAGAGATAATTATATTTTAAATCTAAAAGGGTTTTTAGATGCTAACTGGGATGGATATCTTGATAAGAGAAGATCCATGAGTGCTTATGTGTTCAGGCTATTTGGATGGGCAGTAAGTTGGATGAGTAAAAAGCAATCAGTTGTTGCTTTATTCACTATATAAGTAGACCATATTGCAACAACTCATACCAGTAAATAAGCAGTTTGGCTACAAAGGTTGTGTTCAATAGTTGGTATTAAATAGAAGGTTTTGAGAATTAATAGTAATAGTCAAAGTTTAAAATTTTTGGTAAACAATCCTAGTTTTCATTATTGATCAAAACATATTGATATAAAGTCCTATTTTTTGAGAGAGATGGTTGAAGAGAACCGAGTGATATTAAGGAAAGTTGATATAGAGAAGAATATTATTGGTTCGTTAACAAAGGTTGTACCTACTCAAAAAAATTCTTGGTGTAGAAGATATATGGGTATGGTTGTCCTTAATAGTTGACAACCCGTATAACAAGTGGGAGAATGTTGTAAATATGTTGAATATTTTCCATGTTATTTTGGTGGGGTTAACACTAAAATATATTGGACATTTTGTACCTATACTCGTTGGGGTTTGGGGCTAGGCTAGGCCCCAAATAGGGGTTCGAAGGTGGTAGCCCTCTAAAAAGCAAGGATCCAGGGATGGTAGTTGCCGACTAAAATTTTTAAGGTTTTTTAAGTTGTTTTTAGACCCATATGGGTTTTTAGGGTTATCATATTTGAACCCATACTTTTCACCCATGATATTGTAAAAATCAATGCATGTCCCTTTGTTATATATATATATATATCACACTTGTATTAGGGTTTGGGTGAGACAAAGGAAGAATATTATTGTATTGGAGATAGTCAAGTTAATGCAATAAGAAGATAATACTATGTTGGCTTTTTCTTGGTTGAGGGTTTCTAGAATAAATAGTTTGTAATGTGTGAATCTGCTATCTTCTTCTTGTGATTTTGTAATTATTACTTTTTTGATTTATTTTATCTAGGCTCTTTATTTCTCTTTAGAAAAGATACTTGATAGATGGATTCAAGTCATTAAATGGAATTATGATGTTTGGTACAAGAGAAGCAAAAAGAAGGCAAAAAACATAAAGTAGAAACCACTAGATGTGGAGCTGGTTAAATAAGATTTTGATGGTTCATCTAAGAAAAATCTAGGACCAGCAGGAGGAGGAATAATTAGAAATAATAGAGGAGATATTTTATCTTATTACACTTTCAATAGTGGATTTAAGATAAATAATGAAGTTGAAGATTGGATGGTTTTAAAAGGATTAAAAATATACAAAAAAATGAAATGGAACAGAGTATGGATGAAAAGTGATTCTCTCATGGTACTAAATATAATTTTAAGGAAAGCAAAGGATCCATGAAACATACAAGAGATAATTGTATAAATTCAAGATCTTACTAAAGAGTTTGAAGAAATCAAGTTTACACATACATTAAGGAAAGAAAAAAATGTGCAGATAGGCTAACCATAGAGGGATTTTGATTGAGGACCATGAAGATAAATTCTCCTATTCATGGTTAAAGGAAGTAGTAATTTTAGCTAAAGCTGACAAGAAAATGTTGACTACCTAAATCAAATAATGATTAAAATTTACTTTAATATTTTCTATTGGTAATATCTACTTTATTTTATAACAATAATATATTTTCATATAAACTATTTATTATAATTTTTGTGGTTGCACTTGTGTTTCAAGAAGGAAATTACCAATCCATATTTGGTAAAGTAGACTATGATAGTGTAATGTTTTAGAAATATTACTCTCATAAGATGCAACTAATAGATAGTAGAGGTGAAGTTTTGGTATTGTGGGGGCTGCTATTGAAAAATGTCAAGAAGGATTTTGAATTCTATAATATTTGTATTCATACAAAATTTTGAAAAAATCCATAAAATATAAATCAAGAATGCAAACATTTTATGTAAAATGATTTAGATTTCAAGCTATAACATCTCAATTAATATGAGAAGTGTATGTATTTATAAAATAGAAAAATCTAAAGAAGAGAGTTGTAATTTTTCAAGGGTGGGAGACCCGAGTATAACCCTTTATCATCCAGCCAAAAAAAAAATATCTACAGTTTCACTATCCTTTGTACATAATTATTATAGGGTATAATTCATTTTAAAATACAATATTGACATAAATATTACCTGATCCAATAATAACTTATAATTTTTTGATAAATATCCAAACATTACAAAAAATTTAATTTTGAGAGTGGATTAATCATCCTTATTACAAATATAATCATTTTCAAATTGTCTATTTATTGAATTATTGATAACTTTTAAATGATATTAAACTTTGATAGAGTAACATTTGCTTTGCATCTTAATAAGATACCCTATATAAAACTCAAACATTAATATACTTATTTGTGATAATCTTAGATCTCTTCAAATCTCAAATATTTAGATTCTATTAGATTTTCTTAGGATCTCTCCCTCCCACTAGATGAAGATTTTATTACAAAGCATGACTATAAGTATACTTTAGCCCAATATCCTTTTAGTTTCTTTTATTTTATCCTTCACTAATCAATTTAGTTTTTATACAATAATAAAAGGTTACACTACCACAATTAGGAACCCTATCGACATGAACATCCTATAGACATGTACATGGAAGTATTGGTGAAACTAATAAAAATAATTTTTGTATTCAAAATCACTATAATATTTTCTTTGTCATTCACAAATATTAACATAACAGAAGGTTTGAATACCACATGAAGACACTTTTTATGTTTACAATAATAGTCAAGGAAAGGAGATGAAATGACAATACTTTTCATATACTAAATGCTCAAAAGCTATAAAAATTTGGTAAGTATAATCATATTACCAATGCAATCATATGATCATCTATGATAAGGTCTTTGCCTAAATTTTATCCTTAATATTTATAAATTAATAATATGATTGGTAGGTGATTTATAGATGCATGAATAGACTTAAAGGTATGGTTCAAACATATGTAAATCCATCAAACTAGTGTTCAGTGATAATTTAAACTAAGGTCTATTTTAATCATAATATTCATTATAGCCCACCCTCATGTTCTCTTTGATGTTCTCTTGATATATATCCTAAAGGATGAATTTTATCTTAATTATTGTAGCAATCCATGTCCATACTCTTGGTCTCTACAAGATTGCCAAATTTAACCTTAATAATAATTCAAGTAATCCTCAATAAAATGATAGAAAATTAAGAGTTTTATCTAGAAAGTTAAAATTTCAATGTCATAAACGATTATCTTATAAATCTACAAGGACTCCAAAAAAAAGTTTGAAATTATAGATAAATTCAAACCTAACCTTAAATCTTTGGGTCCAATATGTTCTAGGCAAACATTAGGAAACAATGTCACATGTATTAGAAGCCTTCGCTGCCACAATTACTAAAAATTGTTATTGTAAACAATTCATCTATGTAACAAAAAAAAAAAACTTATTATAATAAATCAATGAAAAATTAAGTGGTCATACACCTAGTGTTAAGAGTTGTCATCTTATAGATCAAATCCATCCATCTCTATTAGCACTAAATAAATAATATTATCAATAGATTATGCAAGAGAACAATGGTAAATAGGTTTTAGTTGTACAGGCAACCCATGTTTATATCAAAATACTATACATAAATAAGTTTAAATTATTTTGAAACACTTCTCTAACAATGAGTTTATATGTTGTATATAAAAAGTTCCTAAAAAAAAAATTAAAAATTAAAATCCTTTCAATACACAAAATAACTTACTATTACCTCACCAATTATTTTTTTATTATAATAAAAAATTTAAGTAAAAAATAATTGTGAACTTAATTTCAATTAAAGAAGCAATGCATTGACATATCATATATCTCATATCATAAGACTTTACATTTAACATTTTCTAGTTAAGGCCTTATTCTTTTTCTTTTCTTTTTTTTTCATTGTCGACCCAAGGAAGTTTAGAGAGGGCGGTATTTGTAAACATTACTGTAACTTAAAACTGTTTAATTATATGGGAAGAATTTAGTTTTCAATCTAAACATCTTTAGATAAATTATGGAAATATGAGAAATAAATTGTTTTGAATGAAAATTTGCATCAAGGAAAAATCATGGTATTTCCTCCATTATTATTCAAAAGTGTCTGACTAGAAACTAAATATAGTCAACACTGAATGCATTATACATATAATACACCGAACCGAACCAAACCACCAGGGACATTGCCCAACCCTCATGATTACAGGTAATGATATTCTTTCATCGAAAAACACAAATGGTAATAACATGCGAAGAAGCTAAATTCTTACTCACATTAGGGTACAAAAATATGGAGAACGTCAAGGATGGAAATCAAAACAAAAGGTGAAGCATAACTGATGAAACGCTACTTCACTAGCACACTAACTCCCATGAACTAGAGATTCGAGATAGCAGATCATTTCCTGAAGTCTCATAGGCTCATCATCGCTTTCAATGATTTGCCGTAGAGGAATGGCATGGGAGACAGGAGAACGATTGTATGCATCCTCAGTAAACTTGTATAGGGTGCCATTTTTATTTTGTATCTAAATTTGAACTTTTATACCATATAAAACAGATAAATCGTGTATAGGATGCCATTTTTATTTTGTATCTAAATTTGAACTTTTATACCACATAAAACAGATAAATCATAGGCCTTTCATAGGCCTTCTTGAAGAGTCCACTCTTCCTTTTTGCAAATATAGAGTGTCTTTTTATCTTGAACGTAACTAATTTCCAATTTCTTTCTCCCCATTGTTAACAAAAACTGGTTGACAATAATACCCAAATTACTGCACGCTGCAGAATTCACCAAGGAAACTTCGCTGAATTTTTAGGGGTTGCATACATATAAATATAAATGTAAATGTAATGGTTAACTAATAGGATAGGTTATAATTTTAAAAATACAGTAAGTTTTATCTATTTTTATATAACAATTTTATATTGAAATAATATATTTTATAAAAATATAATTTAAACATTTACTAATAGATATAATTTAAACTTATTTTATTTTATTTTATTTTTATTTTAGATTAGTGTGAGAAATTTTTATTAGATTGAACAGTTTTTTCCTGTAAAGTTGAACTTATTAATAAGGAATTTAACACAACCATTACCTCTAAAAACTAAAGCCTCTTGAGTTGTCCAAACAACTCTTTTTAATATTATTTTTATTTTTAAATTAGATATAATATCGTAAAGAATATATTTTTATGTGATTAGATGAGATTGAGATTAATCTCATCTTAGTACATATTTCCGATAGAGTAGTAGTACTATTAAATAGATTAGCAATTGTATGGTTCCTTTTACAATCTCCCTCTTAAAGTCAAGTAATTTATCTGCTCAACTCATAGCATTTGATATCTCATATAATAATATGAATAAATATTAAATATTAAAAAGTGTACAACAAAATTTAGAAATTACATTTCCTAACTATTACATAACATGAGTATGTTATTTTTTAAAAATAAATTACATAATTTTAAAACTATATTATTAAAAGCTACAACACTCTTATTTAAGTAAAAATTGGTTAATAAGATATTAAATTTTAAAACTTATTTTGAATATTATATTTTTATATTAATTAATATTAAAAAATAATAAAAAATAATTAGTTTTATTTATAAATTAAATATATAGTATATATTTTTAGTAGTATAATAATATTATTTTAATTGTTTTCTTGCAATAGAAATTCAAGTTTATTAATAGAAACTCTAGATACTACAATGTGTTATAAGATCATTTTTTGAGAATATAAGAACATTTTAAAATTTTAAGGCATTAATGCAGTAAAACATCATCATAGACTAGTATGTTCTATTTTATTATAATGATCATGACTATTATAATAGCTTCAAGAGAAATATTAGATAACTATTTCTTTAGATAAAAATAATTTTAAATTTTCTGCATTGCATTATACCTTCCTATAACCAATATGACATCCAAGTATAATTTACTTCAATTATGTGTCCATCATATTGATGCTTGGGATTATTCCTATCTTCACCTTCAAGGTAGAAAATAACCATTTGCAAAATAAAAATGAGAGGGATCATCATCTAAGTTATACAAACAATATATTGGATAAGTCTATGAATATAACAAGAGTCCATTGTCATTGAAGTTCATATTCATTAACATGAGAAGGTGAATTGATTTACAACATGTCTTAAATTTATTTAGCAAGTTATCCTAATTTTCCTATCATTAATAATAGTGGGGTCATTGAAAAAAATAGTAGGGTCATTAAATCATTCTTATTGAGAGTTTAATTTTCTATAATAGATTTTCAATCTTATTAGCCATGGATGAATGTGATTAAAGGTAAATTTATAGAAAATGCATGTTGGATGTTACATATGTGTATATAATATACTCAATCACCAATTATTTGTTACTAAAATTAAAATTAAGTTAATATTAATAATCAATATTTTTAGATTTACACTTGACTAACATAGTTCATGTATCTCTTGTAGAATCTCTTTTGACTTACCTATATTATCATGAATTAAGCATAATTATATATATTATGGATTACAACGATTATGAAATAGAATATACATTTTCAATCATTATTTCTACAAATTATTTTCATATTTAACATTCATCTATATCTCTAAAATGAAGGGTTGAAACTTTTGGAGGAGTCTTTGATATTGATCTAGTTAGATTTGTCAACATATGAAAAGAAGGTCCAAACTCAAGAATCATATGAAAAATATTATATCTGGTTGTTGGAAGAATTTTAGAGTATAAGGTCTCTAGGTCATTGTCTATTTTGCACTACATACCTAATGCTTACTATGGTCAATATTCAATAAATGGGAGAATAATTTTGCCTTGGGTATTCCTTAAACCAAAACTATGAAAGACCATAATCTCAAAGGGATTACAAAAGAAATCTATAAGGTAGTTCAATTCGATGAAAACCACTAAATGATCAGAATAAATGGACTATGTAATTCTTAAGATGACTAAATAGGGATGAAATACACTAAATGATCAAAATCAATGGACTATGTAATTATTAAGATGACTAAATAGGGGTATTTTTTTGGGCAACAATGACCCTTGATCACCAAGAAAACTGGATACAATGATAAGCTTGTGCATTAAATAAAATTGAAGAAGATTCCAAGCTTGACTAGTGCAAGTTCTCAATTAAAATAAATTCATGGATGTCATTATTTGTTGAGAAGATTAACATAAACATGACTTTTGAATTTTTCGTACCTATCCAATCACCAAAGAAAATAGTCCATGGTCTATCCACTCCATAAAGTTACCTCATGCATATTTCACACTTAGTAAAATTCACTCAAAAAGTGCATGAAGGAGATATAGATCATATGTCGTTAATGATTAGACATTGCCAAATCACACTAAGAATCTACCAAGAAAAGTTCTTTGTTAGAATAGTGTGAGCCATCCGAGGAAAAAGACAAAAGTAGTTAGATCATCAAGTGTGAGGACACGTATTAGTTATACATTCAATTAGTATTCTCAAAGGGATATCCTAGGTTCAAAATAGTGTGCATCATTCAATCAAAGTAAATCAATGGATGATATTGCATACAAAAGATACAAATGAGTTCCTAGATCAATAGTGACAACTATATTGTCACAATAAAAAATATAGTTAGATGGCTCATGCTCAAAATGTTTATGGAAGGAAGACCTAGGTCTAGATTAATGTGATTTATTTTCTAGAATCACCAACGATTGATGTCACCTAATAAAGTAAATCAGGATGGACCTAGGTTTACGCTAGTTTTCAAGTTAGTAATAAAAGAAGATATGAGAATCATCTAGTCAAGATCATCAATGAACATAGATCATTGTAAAAAAAAATACTCTTTAGGATGGCCTATATCTTCTAATTGGATAAAAAGAAAGCCCACAAACTATTTTATTAGCAAAAATGTGGTGTTCCTTACTTCACTAATCTTGCATAAAAAGTGAAGTGGATTTTCATTTGTGTGGTTGATAAATAAGGACACCACTTGCATTATTAGTGAAACTCAGGTTCAAGCCCCATGATGGATGTATTTAATAAGTATTGATAAAAAATAGTGAAGTGGATTCACACATGCAAATCAAATGAAGCAATGCCTTTCTGCCAACCTTGCATGAGGGATAATAGTTTCATAGGGTATGTATTTATGTATTAGAGTATTTTTCAAGTCTCTACATAGTGGATCTATTGAAGAAAGGAAGTAAATGTGCATAATGCGGATTCATTACTTACAAGATGTGGATTGACCCCAATGATAGTAATTTGGTGTAAAAAGGGGAAAATCATTTTAAATTAGGTGGATCAAATGCTAGAAAGACAATAAATACTTTTATTTTCTTTGTAAAGAGGAGTAAACTCAGGTAATATAAGTTTAATATAGTCAAATGACATAATTATTGAGTAAAAATTCTATAAAAAGGGGGCTCCACACTCATTCCATTTAATTCTTTAGCATTTGAGAAAGTAAGGAGACCAAAAAGTGCAAAAGAGTATAGTTATAGATATGATTCTAAGAAGAGTGAGAGTCCACCTATGTAAAAGTGTTCAAAGCACATAGAGAAGAAGAAGACCACTACTCACCCATTTGCAACTAAAGTCAATTCATACTCTACTTTGCCTACTAAATCAGTTGTAGCCTCTCTCTCCATCTCTAGTTGAGATACACCAACCTATACTTCCCAAGCATTAGCTCTTAAATAGGTAAAGAATATAGTAGAGAGGGTCATGGACTTTAAATTGTCTAAAAGAACTGAAAACCTAAGAGATAGGTGCAACATAGGTATAACCAAAAAGACCCCAAATACTTTGGAACCTAAATTTTGAGTACTATATTGCTGTAGTATAGGGTACTTGAAGTTTATAATTGCTATTAGTTAGTTATTGCATGTGCAAAACTCTACAATGACCAAGTCAGGATGGACCTGTTATGTGATAGAAGCTATAGAGTCACCATCATTGTGCATATCTTTCGTAAGATACTACAAGTAGAAATGGGTAGACTCACCATAAATTTTGAGAGTGCCATTAATTTTTATGATACCAAACTAAATAATCCATGGTTCTTACAAGATGGGTATGATATCAAGGGCACTACATAGCCAATATTTTTCCTATGCTGCGAAAACCTAAGTGATAGTGCCCGATATGCCACAAGCATGTAGGCAATTATTTTTTAGATTTGAAAATAATAAGAATGTAGATTAATCCTAGCTCAATGTTCTATACATTATGATATGGAAATCTAATAGGAAAATAATGATCTTTTATTTCAACAATTTTATTGTTGACAAAATTCATCATGGTTTTCCAAATTCAATGACACCAATTTTTTTTAATTTCTTCCTTTCTAGCTCAGTTGATTCTATTATAGAATCCTAGGATATACCTTGGGTTAACCCTAAAGCAAGTATATGAATCCAGTCATGAAATATCTATTTATTTTTTGATAGAGATCTTAACCAAGTTCTCATATTATTATAATTTTATAGAAAAAACTAGGCTCAACCATAGCAACTCTAAGTGGATACAATCCAGAGCACCTCTTAGCAACTAGCATCACATTTTTATGGAGAAAACACTAAAAAGACTAGTATTTCAAGGAGTAAGCCACTATTGTAAAAAATGCATAATTTCAATAAATATATTTATTGGCTACACAAGTACATATCAAAAAGCATTTTTTCTATGGAGGTGTTCATATAGATGAATTCAATTGATGAATTCTATGAGTGTAAAGGGCATGCAAATATTCTATATGCTTCCTTCTTGATGTAGATTCGTATTGATTCTCAAACACACAAGCAAAATCAATGGGAAAACAACAATTCTGCAACTCAAATTTTATTATTTTCTTGGATCTCCATCCCCTTACAATGAAATCACTTCCTACATATAATATCCACCAAAAACCCTAACCTAACACGAACTTACTATTTTTAGTAAGTATCAGGACTTACTATTTTTAGTAAGTCTAAACTATCACTCAGATGGATCCGAAAAAAATATCATGCATCCATTATTCCAAAATTAAGACTTTCCTAAAATATCTCCCTAGACTGACTCATGCAACAAAAGATATTAAATACCAAAAAAAAATTGGAACAAAAACTTTCGAGCCCATTTTTGGCCACCAGGTGATGTTTTAGGGCCCAAAAACATGTTGAAATGGCCACTTCAGCGATAGCATTGCTGAACACGGTGAGGTCAACTCAATTCTATGCATTTTAAAAAAAATGGGCTCAAACGGACACCCGGATCAAAAGTTATGACCCCGAGAAGTTGGAACTTTTATTCGGCTAAATCAGGAAAGTGTCACTGGATGTTGCGGGTGCATCATTCTCCTCTGGTTGAAAAGAACTCAGCTCCTATGAGTTCTGTAGATGAAACTCCTGAAGCTTATCCTGCGCAATATTCTTCAGCTCTCCTTCAGAAATCTAGGTACTTTCAGCTGATGATAATCCTTCCCACTGTACCAAGTACTTGTTGTAGCTGCCATTGCGTGTGGTGATCACCTTCTTATCCAAGACTTGCTCAACATGATCCTTCTTCTTCTTGGGAATCTGTTGCGCCCAATTTATCACTTTTGGTACCTCAACATCCCCTACATCTCCATGAAATTTGTACAGATCAGAGACATTGAAGATCGATGAGATATCTAGGTCCTCTGGCAATTCGACCACATAGGCATTGTCATTCCTTTTTTGAAGAATCCTACAGGGCCCAATCTTCTTCATTTTGAGCTTATTGTATGTGCCCTTTGGAAATATTTCTTTACGAAGGTGGACCATTACCAAGTCACCTTCCTGAAACACCTTTGCTCGCCTATGTACATCTGTTGTTGCTTTATACTTGGCATTACTCTCCTGCAACCGCTGTCGAACTTCCTCCTGCAATTTTTGTATATGTTCTGCAAAAGCCTCTGCATCATCACTAATAGTTTCAGTAATCGACAATTCCACTAAATCAAGCACACCATGGGGATTGTGGCCATAAAAAATCTGAAATGGGGACTTTCCTGTCGAGCGATTTACTGAGCTGTTGAATGCAAACTCTGCTTGTGGTAACGCTCGATCCCACTATTTTGGCTTTGTACCAACTATGCACCTCAAAATATTACCCAAACTCTGATTCACTACCTCCATCTGTCCATCAGTCTGTGGGTGATACGCACTACTGAACTGGAGCTTGGTATCAAGCTTCTTCCATAATGTCCTCCAAAAGTGGCCCAAAAATTTGACATCTCGATCCGAAGTGATAGATCTCGGGATGCCATGCAAACGCACAATCTCATCAAAAAATAGGACTGCAACTCCTGTGGCATCTTCAGTTTTATGGTAGGGGATAAAGTGAGCCATCTTAGAGAACCTGTCAACAACAACAAATATGGAATCCTTACCTCGTTGGGTACGCGGAAGTCCTAACACAAAGTCCATGCTCAGGTCAGTCCAAGGTCCTATGGGAACTGGTAAAGGCATATACAACCCGGTATTTTGGGCATGGCCTTTAGCCATCTGACAGACTCTACAATGAGATACAAACCTGGTTATATCTCTTCGTATCTTTGGCCAATAATACTTCTCCACCACAAGAGCAATAGTTTTATCCACCCCAAAGTGTCCAGCTAAACCTCCACTATGCAGCTCTCTCAGGATGTTCTCCCTCATGGAACCAACAGGAATGCATAATTGTTTACCTCTAAATAGGTAACCATCTTGCATAACATATTCTGCAAAAATATTACTAGACACACCCCCTACTGGATTCTTATACTATGCCACAACCTGTCCAAAGTCAGCATCAGCCTCATATAAATTCTTGATACTCTCAAATCCTACCACAACATTCTCCATGGTAGTCAGCAACATTACCTTCCTACTTAAGGCATCTGCCACCTTATTCTATTTTCCTGATTTATGCTTCAAAGTAAACTCATACTCTTGTAAATATGATACCCACTTTGCATGTCTACTATTCAACTTTTTCTGGGAATTAACATACCTTAATGCTTCATGGTCCGTGAAGAGTACAAACTCTTTGGATAATAGGTAATGTCTCCAGTATCTTAATGCTTGCACAATAGCATAGAATTCAACATCATAGGTGGAGTAATTTTTCCTGACCTCATTCAACTTCTCACTGAAGAATGCTACTGGACGCCCTCCTTGGCTCAACACAGCTCCAATTCCAATATGTGATGCATCACAATCAACCTCAAATAATTTGCTAAAATCAGGTAACACTAAAATAGGTGTGGTGGTTACCTTTTTCTTTAGAAGCTCAAAGCCCTCTCCTGTTGCCTTTGTCCATACGAATTCCTTCCCCTTGGTGCATTCTGTGATGGGAGCCACAATGCTACTAAAATTCCTAATGAACTTTTTGTAAAAATTTGCCAAGCCATGGAAACTTCTAACCTCTGTTACATTTCTCGGGATGGGCCATTCAACAATTGTTTTTACCTTTTCCTCATCCATCCTGAGGCCTTCCCTTGAAACTACAAACCCCAAAAATACTAAACTCTCTTGAAGGAAACTACATTTCTTCAAATTGGCATATAGTTTCTCTTTTCTTAATAGATCTAGCACCAACCTCAAATGGTGCACATGCTCTGCTTTAGTCTTACTAAAAACTAAGATATCATCAAAATAAACAACCACAAACTTACCATTATATTCCCGCAACACTTTGTTCATCAATCGCATAAAGGTACTGGGGGCATTAGATAACCCGAATGGCATCACCAACCATTCGTATAATCCATCTCGAGTCTTGAAAGTTGTCTTCCACTCATCCCCTTCTCTGATCCTGATCTGGTAATAGCCACTTCGTAGGTCAATCTTACTGAAATAATTAGCCCTTGCTAAAGCATCCATCATATCATCAATCCTTGGCATTGGGAACCTGTATCTTATAGTAATCTTATTTATGGTCCTGCTATCCATGCACATCCACCATGATCCATATTTCTTTGGGGTTAAAAGTGTAGGAGTCATGCAAGGACTCATACTCTCCCTGACCAATCCCTTTTGTATCAGTTCTGTTACTTGTTTGCTCAACTCGACATTCTATGTTGGATTCAATCGATAGGCTGCTTGATTTGGAAGAGCTGACCCAGGGATCAAGTCGATATGATGTTGGATGTCCCTCTTCGGTGGTAGCCCAACTGGTAATTCATCAGGTATGACATCAACATATTCCTGCAACAACCTGGACACCACTGGTGGTATGATAGTTTCTTCATTTGCGACCTTCTTGGCTGTTAAGGCATAACACCAACCAACTTCTTTTGCTTCTATAAAAAAATTCTTTGCAGTAAGCAAAGTTTTGCTCTGTCCATATTCCTTCAGAGGTAACAAAACCACCTTTACCCCCTCCTTCCAAAATGTGTATGTGTTCTGAAATCCATCATGGGAGGTCTTCCTATCATATTCCCATGACCTCCCCA
The DNA here is from genome assembly GCA_028583015.1 of Wollemia nobilis. Taxonomy (NCBI): domain Eukaryota; kingdom Viridiplantae; phylum Streptophyta; class Pinopsida; order Araucariales; family Araucariaceae; genus Wollemia; species Wollemia nobilis. The sequence continues at coordinate 3,621,010 of JAQPPZ010000286.1, forward strand.
ACAAAATATGGCATGCATCCATAGGAATCACATCGCACCACACTTCATCCTTATAGGTACTCCCAACTGAGAATTTCACCAGACACCTCTTATCAATAGTCACCTCATTCCCCTTTTTAACCCATGAAACTCGATAGGGGGTTGGGTGCTTCTCACATGGTAGATTCATTTTCTCAACCATAACATTTGACACCATGTTCTCACAACTACCAAGATCAATAATCACTTTACATACCTTTCCTCCTGAGGTGCATCTTGTTCGGAAAATGTTTGTACGTAGCCATGATTCATCACCATTTTTTGCCTGCATATTTTCCTTCTTTGGAGCAATCAATGTCCTTCGTATCATGAGACTTTCACCCATATCAGCAACAACTTTTGTTTCATATTCCTCCTCTTCCTCAACCAGATTAACTCTAGCTTGGCCTCCCCGCTCTTCAGCATCATAGTGGGGGTATTCAGATGCTCTATGACCTTCCTCACCACAACTGTAGCAGATAAAGGGCCTGCGTGGTCCACTCCCAGTGCGACCTCCCCCATTACCTCTACCTCTCGAGATTCCTCTACCTCCTCGGTAGGCATCACGCTCCAGTCCAATTTGTTGTGATTTTTCTACATGCGTAGAAGATTCACCCTTGGAAAAATTAGATCCACCATGCCCACGACTTGAGGAAGATGTAGATCCCCTCTTTTGATTTCTCAGCCTGCTCTTTATCTTATCTTCGGCTCTCATGGCTAACTCATATGTTGCATCTACTGTAGGAGTGTGATGCATGCACAACTCATCTTGAATAGCATAGCTTAGACCATTCACATACCTCCCAGCCTTTTGATCTTCTATCTCATTAAGTGCTACCCATATAGATAACTTGTAGAACTCATTGGTGTAGTCCTCCACACTGAGATCCCTCTGTCGAAGGTTCTGAGACCTACGAAATAAAGTTTGGGTATAATCGATAGGTATAAACTTCTCTTGAAGCTTCTTCTTCATCTTATCCCAGGTCCTAATCTTCTCTTTTCCATTATTCTGTCGCTCCTTCTGCAGATGGTCCCACCAAATCAGCGCATGTCCCTTCAACTTTGTACATGCAAGCCTCACCCTCTTCTCCTCAACGAGATTACTCCATTCAAAATATTTTTCCATACTGTTCACCCAATCAATGAGCTCCTCTGGTTTTAACCCACCAGCATATTCAAAAACCTTGATCTTGATACTATCTCGGTTCCCTCGGATTCCATCCAAGGCTAGGAGTAATTTTTCTTCAAAATATGGCTCCTCTCTTGGGTGTTCTGAGCCTGCTTCAGATCTGTCCTCTCCTACCACACCCTCGTCAGTAGACCCTAGATCTGAATGCAAGTTGGGGCATCTCTCCATCATGCGGTCAATCGCATTGGTTAGTCATGCTACTTCCCCATGCAGATCTTCTATCTGCCTATTCATCTGAGCATAGTTAGCTCGACCTCTCCTAGGTGGCATGATATCTCCACTAGCGAGATCTTACCCGCTCTGATACCAAATGATGTAGATCCGTATTGATTCTCAAACACACAAGCAAAATCAATGGGAAAACAACAATTCTGCAACTCGAATTTTATTATTTTCTTGGATCTCCATCCCCTTACAATGAAATCACTTCCTACATATAATATCCACCAAAAACCCTAACCTAACACGAACTTACTATTTTTAGTAAGTCATGACTTACTATTTTTAGTAAGTCTAAACTATCACTCAGATGGATCCAAAAAAAATATCATGCATCCATTATTCCAAAATTAAGACTTTCCTAAAATATCTCCCTAGACTGACTCATGCAACAAAAGATATTAAATACCAAAAAACTAAAAAAAACTGGAACAAAAACTTTTGAGCCCATTTTTGGCCACCAGGTGATGTTTCGGGGCCCGAAAACGTGTCGAAATGGCCACTTCAGTGACAACGTTGCTGAACACGATGAGGTCAACTCAATTCTATGTGTTTAAAAAAAAATGGGCTCAAACGGACACCCGGATCAAAAGTTATGACCCGGGAAGTTGGAACTTTTATTCGGCTAAATCAGGAAAGTGTCACTGGATGTTGCGGGTGCATCACTTCTAATTTTATAGAAATAATTATGACAAAGATAAATGCCATATTTGTTCTATATGAGAATCTAAAATATCTTGGGCTCCACAAGAAGCTAGGAAAATGAAACTACGAGCCAAAAGGTAAGTTTATTTCCTATCTTACAAACATCAAGAGTTTGGTTAAGTTTATGTCCAAACCTAGATCAAACATAGAAGACCTGAATAACCTAATGGATGAGGTAAGCACATGATAATTAAAGCTAATTTTTGAGAAATTACAATAGCCAAAGTCCTACAATATCTTCTACATGAAGAAGGGTTGGGTGGACCCTTAGAGTCAAATTAGTGCCAAGAAGAACCATGTTTTAAGAAAGGAACACTAAGAGGAAAAATCAATGCATCATGGAATTTCTACCAAGAATATGGGGACACTATGATGGCCTATGGTGACCTAGATGAGCATGCGAGGTTTAACAAATTGTATGACTAGGATCACTCAGATGTCACAAGCATCCCCACAAATAAAATTAGCGAATATGAGATATTGCTTCAAATAACTGTAAGGGTAGAGGCAATGACAAAAGATATTGTCCATATTATGATAATCCCACCAAGGCTTAAATAAACTCTAGTTATAGCCTCTCCATAGGCACCTCTTATGATAATAGAACCACCACTACAAGTGGTCCACCTAACACCATAGTAGAAAGGGAAGAGAAATTTGTTATGTAGTGTGAGTCCTCCACCATTGAAAAGTACAAGGAAAAATATCCCATGGACACAACCATGATCTACTTTATCCCCAGCTACAAATGATTCTACTCAAATTTATTGCACTTTGGCTTAGACTACTAGTTTGTGACCCCTATTTCCCCCATTATTTTGGATCCATTGGCCAACACGCCTAATATATTAGACACATTGACTACTACCATCCCTCCCATTATTTTGGTAGTGACCTACTTTTAGGCATTGGCTATATTTGTATCACCTACCACCTTGTATATAGGTCCTTATCCCATTTTGATAGGATACTTTTTCATTTCTTAACTTTGTCTTTCTCATTATTTTGGCTAGTGTTCCTAGCTCTTAGTTTCAAGGGTAACTAGCAATATCCCAAGTTAATCCTCATGTTCCAAATACAATCTTACAATTTAGATAGATCCAAGAAAATATAACATAGTACATAAAGAAGAAATAAGCTGAAATATCTACACTACTCATAGAGACAAGAGTGAGGAGTCATTTTTATCCTCAAGACACCATAATATGCCTCACACATATGACCTTGATTTTTTCTAAGCCATAAATATAAATGCAAATGCAATATTACCAAGTGATGGCTATGGGTATTGGTGTGAAAGATGCCCAAGCTAGAGATATGGTAGAATTCATCTAGCAAGCCAAAAAATCATAAGCCATGATGATGAGGCTTGGAAATGCCCCAATGATAGCATGTTTTGAATAGTTAAAACTACCTAAAACTCTTGTAATATATATTATATGCTAGCTAAGTTGATTTAATATGTTGTGTATTAACTGTTTGCATCATTGATGTGTTAGTAATATTATATTATGATTTTTAAAATTTTTTGTACAGTTTTATACAAATTTGACATGGCTTGTTAATGAGGAATATGCTTAGGTTGATAGCAGCACTTTACTAGTTTTGTTTTGATGTTTTTCAAGAATTTATTTATCTAAGTTTAGCAAATGGTGCAAGAAGACTGGTACTATGTAGCAGAAACTAGCTTTGCTGTGTAAATTCTAGCTAGTTGCCAATGAATGGAAAGGCATTGGAATTCACACATGGATAAGGATAAAAGTTATTGCAATTAGTTCCTAAGAGATAACCCACCTGAGAAAAGCAGCTGAGATCACCTGAAGACCACACAGTTAGTCAATCCGAAGAGCTTCAGATTGAGCAGACATATTCAGATTGACAGAATGTAGTTTCTTCGGATTGAGTCATTTATCTTTGGATTGACAATAGAAAGTGCTTTTTGACTTTTTAACTATTTTATGATGGTGGAAAAAAGGAAAGAAGATTGATAAGGTTAAGGAAAAATATTCCCCAACTGTCTTTTCCATCCTTGCCTTCCAAAATCTACCATTCATGGGAAAATATCAGTTGATCCTCTTCTAGGATAAAACCAGGAAATGCTACAGCATAATAGGAATTGATCTATAGGATAGGAATAGTATATTTTTTGTTTGTAAATAGATTTTAGGCATCTATAAAATATAGCTCCCATTTTTGGTCAAGCTAAGTAGGCAAGAATAAAGCAAGTAAGAAGTAAGGAATAGAGCTAATAGAATAGTAACTTCAGTCCTGTAACAGATTTTAGCAGCAATATTGTAATAATTTTATGAAGCAATAAAAAGTGCAGTTTCTTCCATTTATTTTTTCATGTTTGAGTGTGAATAAGATTTAGAGAGAGAGGAACTCATACCTTCTTCTAGAAAAGGAGGCTGGCAACTTCCAGACCTAGGAGGAGGACAAATAGACAGGTTTTATTCTGATTTTGTTGTAGCATAATAAGCTGTAAACTTGTCAATTTCATTCTTTTGCACAACTAACATTCCTAGTTGTTTAATTATTTTTTAGAATATTTTTGTGATATGATTAGTAGTAGATCTGGTTATTCTTTTCATTTCCAGCAACTTTCCAATTTACTGCAGGTTTTCATTTCCAACAATTTACAATTTTCTACAATTTTTTTTGCATTGTTGTTTTTGATGTCAACTCCTACACAAAATATTGACAACCTTCTGTTACAGAGCATTGACAAAACCTAGTTTTTTGTGCTACATTTCAATTTTCATTATTATAAATTAACTAGATTTCATTCTTGCAACTATAACTAGGGTTTCATTTCTACAATTAGCAATTAGTTCTCATTTTTGCAAATATATTAAAGTTCAATTTAAGCAATTTAGAGGTAGAAATTACCTAAAACCCCCCACACAATTGGTCCTACCAATAAGACTTGATGCTCCCAATTGACCTAAATTATAGCCCTGTTCACTCCTTTCGTAGATAGCCTTGTACACTGCCCTGGATTGAAAAATTCATTAAGAATTAATGATGTGCTTAATGACAACACATCATTTTGGCATAGTTGCTGGGGAATAGTGTTTTTAGAAGGTAACAATAGTCCAATAGTTGTTAATTAAGATGATCTATGAAAATTTAGGGTAAAATCTGAACATAACAATTGGTTAAGTAACAATTATTGACTTATAATTTATGTCATTAAGGAGTAGGCATGAATGAGTAGGCCTAGGGATGAAAAAGGCATAATTATCCAAAGTGATCCCTGGCTTGTTCCAGTAAGAAGATCTTCATGCTTAAGAGGTGAATCACCTGTGTTTGAATTACCAGAATAACCCATCATGGAATCAAAATCATAGTAATCCATTTTGGATGTAAAATAAATAACAGTGGGGTCAATAACACCAACCTCAAGAGATAACAACATCAGCTTCATGGAGCACACTAAAATGCTTCAGGCTAAAATAACAGAATTACAAGCAGAACTTGAAAAGAAAAAACTTCACATTGCACAATTACATTCACAATCAACAGCAAGCAATGTAGTTTAGGAAAGAGTGCCTTGTGATTCTTCTACCTCCCTTGATGAATTCCACCAATTTGTATAGCCTTCCCTTCCATTTGTTCAAACTGTACCCAATAAGGTTGAAGTGCCCCTATCTAGTAACCTGCCATATGAGTCTGTAATACCTTTGCAGTCCCATGCTCCCTCTAGAGAACATTATTCCAAAGCCAGAAAAAATCCTCATATCTCAAAAATATCAACCAATTCAATGTTCACAACTTTGATGAAGTCAAATTTTTTAGTGTTCATCTTTGTCATGATAACATATGGATGGTCATATTTGTCTGCCCTTGATGAATTGCCAATTTTTGAGCTGATTTCACACTTAAAGTTTCAAGCATATCGTGAGGAAGGACCATGCTTTCTCTATGGTGATGGTTTTGTGAGATATGTTGCATTACAAGAAGGGAGTACTCAGTGGCATCACAAGCACACTTATGGTGCAGTGGCAATTCACAAAACTCACTAGGTTTGTAGCTTTAAAAAAAAAGGGTATGGATCTCCCAGAAAACTTGGACAACAAAAAGTTTTTGGACATATGGTATAATGTTGTTTCCCAAGTTTCATAACCTTTTAGAAACTATTTTGATACAATGGAAAGGTTCATACAAACTCAAGAGTATGTTCTGACATTGTTTGTACCTTCAACCATGAAAAAAAAAAAATAAGTCTAACTTTGAAAACCTTCTTGAAGGTAAATCTAGACAGAGTATGGGTGAAAACTAGCTATGTTGGCAGTCATGTGGGTGAAAACCAACTTTGATGGCAGTCACATGGGTGAAAACTAGCATAGTTGGCAGTCATACTCTGATATAAAAAAATGATAAAAAAAATGGAAAGAACAACTGGAAACCTCATGGGTGAAAACCAACTACAAGAGCTGACAAAATTACACAAAGAGATTGATCACGTCTGCAAGGAGAAGTAGCCATAGAAAAGTACTATTGAAGGGGGTCCAATTCATCTACAAAGCATGGAGTAGTTAGCAGTAATAGGTATGCATCTTGTTTTCTAGTTTAGATTTAGTTAGCATATGTAAATATGTGTACACTAGTTACTTAAGTATCCTTTTCCTAAGCCTAACATCAATGGACATTTGAAGAAAATTTGATGAGATAGATGCACATGAAAAACTTTTGTATCAAACAAGCTTGATGCCAAACAAAATATTGGTGCAATGAATCATGTGGATAACAACAATGTTTGTGATATGGAAGTGCATAATGATTGTGAAAGTTTGAAGTAAGATCTTTTAGTAAAAAAAAAAAAAAAATATTATATATTCTTTTTTTTTTATACTGGTTTACTCTAGACACAGGGTCATTACATTCCATTTCAAAGTGAGAGCAGTACTCAAGTAACATGATATCAGTGGCATTTTTGCATCTACTCAGTGATCTACAAGAGCTAAAGCATCCACCTTAGTCCTTTTTGAATTTTAAAGTTTACTGCCTCCTTTACTTAAAATGGAAAGTGTAGGAGATACAAAAATAAGAATGTATCCTACCAATAATAAAAAGTCATGAGGACATGACTTAGCTTCAGTAGGGGACCTCTTATTGAAGGAGAAAAATCATCTGGACAACCTCTGTTGCAACATATGAATATGGTGGAACCAATATCACATACGATGGATAAGATGAAATGGATTTTCTAAATATACCTACTCTTATAAGGTATTTCCATGTCCTCATATTTCAAATTCTACTATTTCAACTTCAGACAATTGAGCTTACATTCTCATAAGGTCAAGGTCAAGGAGAATAAGACAAATCTGTCCTACATAAATTGTTTTAATGGAACTGCTTAGTTCTCCATGTTTATGAAACCTACGTACAAACCTTTTCTAGGTTTTGTTTTATTATATTTTCTTAAGATACCCTTAAAATTGCATCCTAAAAAAACATCATACACAAAAGTTATGGCCAAAATACATTTCAGTATTTTCACTGAATTTGCACAAAAACGAAATTCATTTTGAAGGCATGAATTTGTTTGATGATTTATGAATTGTTTGACATAATGCTTCATCCAAATGAAGATATACATAGGATTTCAGTGGAAACAAGCAATGGTCTGCATACAATTTCAAGTATTCTACCATCAATTGGTAGCATGGGAGTTCTATAAGATGGCCAACAAGTTTTGGATAAGATGTGGTGCACTTGGGCATGGGCAATGGTTTGTACCTATCACTTCATGCTCTATTCAAAAGAGTGTAGTTATATGTGGAGAGGTTGGAGTTGCAGTTAATGCCTCATCAAAGTATGCCAAAAGACACAGTTTCATGAACAATAATGATAACAACATATGCACAAACTGGATTTTCTAAAAGCGATTATCAGGTGAGAACCAAACTTTGTAGCCATTTGTTGAACATTCTTTAGGTTTGTGCCATTATGGAGTTATAAAATAATATGGATATCCATCAAAGAATAGTTAAAAAATGTCTTTTATTGAAGATTGTGAAAGTGGATGCCCTGACTAAACATATAGATGTTACTGAAGTTGCATTAACATTTTCTATGGAAGAGATATGGAAATTAGATAAGGATTCATTGGAATATGCAAAGTTTTATAGATGCTTTTCAAGCTAGAGTATTCAATGCAGTTCCAACATTACAGCATATTGTTCAAATGAATACTAAATATCATTTTTATCTCCATGAAATGTCCACTCAATATAAGTCTGTTGGTAATTCCACATGCACCAATACTGCTCTCTCAAAGTATTAATACCAATATTGTAAAAAAAATTGAGTGTCTAAAAAACATAGCACATTAACTGGTTTTTAGCTATCACCTTCAAGGTTTTCACCAACATATGTTATCCCATATGTGAAGGTAATACTGTACTTTCTCAGTTCCAATGAAGAATTTCCTTATGTGCTAATTGTGCTTGAAATTAGTGATGTTTTGCTGAGTCTTCCAAGATTCTATCAATAAATTCACTCAAGCAATGTAGTCAAATGTTTTCCAACACATTGAGATATAGTTATAAGATACCTCAATACATAGTGAATCCTAGGAAGAACAAAATAGCAAATGAAGTATACTTATTTGATAAGGTAGTGAGTTTTTTGACATAATGCTTCATTTGGAATGCAACTAAAAGGCACAAGCATTGTTTGACAAAAATATGAGTACAATGTGGAAGATAAAACAAAATATGCTTGAAGAAATGGATTGCTGATATTACAAAAAAAAAAAAAAAAAAAATTGAGGAAAAAAAAAAAAACACAAAAAAAAAAAAAAAAAAAAGTATGAACTGTTGATTGAACAAGGATAATAAAGATAACAGGGTCTGCTCAACATGGACATTTCATGAAATATTGGTAGAATTGAATCTCACAAGCCAGGAATGACAAGAGGTAGTTGAAAGACCATTTGAAGACATTTTTGAACCATTTGTTGGTATGTTTATCAATGCATATAACAAGTTTCTTATGGAAGTTGAGTTTGTTGCAGGAGCAACAAAGGTTTAAGCTGGGGGGAGAAGATGATGAGGTCAAATAATGTCCTCATTTTGGCATAAACATGTTGCTATAGTGATGCATTAAAAGGATACTTTAGTATTAGTTAAACATGTTTAATATGTCTAATTAGTCTAACTAGTTGCAAGATGTTATATTTGTTGCTTGTTGATATTCTCATTCTTTATGCCAAGTTTTGTGCAAAACGGTCTTAATCTAGTGTCTTAAATATGCATTACTAATGCTTTCATGGTAAGCAAGAAAATGATGGATAATATTCAATGCATCATTCTAAGATAGGTCATCAAAGGACACATCAGCATGACTTGGAGGCTTCTCACGACACTATGGAAATAGTCAGCACCAAGATTCAAGGAAGAATTCTTGCAACAACTTGATAGTTTGGATGTACAATTGGTGGAAGAGATTCCCTCTTCCATATCAACTTCAACAGATTCAACATGATAATGGATTTTCAAGAAAAAGAGAAAAATGGAAAAAATAAAAAAACAGAAAACAAAAAGATGAATAAATCATGATTGTGAATTCCTTCATGGGCATGATTTTGAGGAAATCATGAATTCTTTCATTGGCACAATCAATATCAAGAAAAATAAAAAAAAAAGAGGTAAAAAAAAGGGGGAAATGAAAAGAAGAGAAAAATGAATAATTCAGCAGTGAAAACCTCTTTGAGGCGCTACTGAATTGGTGTGCATGAAAACCAGTTTTTTGGCATGCATGACCTGGAAACAATATTCATCATCATTGTAAAAATCCACCAACTGCACTTGTTTTGAAGTGTTGCAACAAACTTCAGCAGAACATCATCAAAAGAAGCCATCCTTCAAAACTTGCATTAACTTGTTTTAAACAGGTATATATTTCTTGCACTTTTCTCATTGTAAATAATTGGTATATAGTATATGACAATTAACCATTAGTATAAATATGTTCATAAGAGTTGGCATAATCAAAACATGTCTTGAGAAGAGGAGGAAGAGGAGGACATCAAAGAGCAATTAAGAGCAGCCAGGAGCATTATAAAAACACAAATAAAATGGATTGAAGAGAGGGAAGATATTATTGAAAAAAAATTGAGGAATTATAGCAGGAGGTAGAAAAACTAAAAAATAGGCTATCACAATTTGAAGCACAACCAATAGAATCTGATGATGAGGAATATCTGGTTCAAATCCTACTTGGATTATCTAGGGAAAATGATTCTTTTCCCTTGATAGAAGCACCTAAACCTTTGAATGAAGACATATATGCTCATTTTGAAGTAGTACCTTCTCAATCCGAAGCAACACCCTCTCATTCCAAAGATGCTCCAAAATTGCTCAAGAATTCAGAAAAGAGCATCAGTGAAGAACCACAGTAGCTACTCTTGCAAGTAGCACCAGCACAAGAGAATTTTGAGTATCAATATGTGAATGTCCAAGTAATTACTCCTCTGCATGCAACTTTTGTGTCCAAATATGAAACTATCACACCTGCAGTAGAAGTAGAGGAAAAAGGAGTACAGGTAGATCTTTTGTCCAGATTTCAACCTGTGATGAGGCCACCCAATACTATATCTTTGGATAAATACTATTCAGACATAGCTAATTGGGTGATTAAATATGAAAAAATTGCAACCAAGGTTGAAAATTTGAAACTAGAAGGAAAACAGTTAGAGGAAAAAGACAAAAATCAATAAACTAAATGAACAGGTGACTGATATTTGTCAGATTGCAGAATATTTGGTCCAATTCAGATGACCAACCAAGTTTTATAGCCTCATTCTAAAGGAAAAATATCTTAGATAGTAGGTCATGAGAATCAGTTTAGGTCTCCCCTATAAGTTAGAAACTGCTGAATATTTCTTGGAAGCTTACCTCAGTAGTCCTACAGAGCAAAAAAATCTACTATGTGAGCTATTTTTACATAGTTTATTCATTCCTGAGGAGGTAAATTTTCACCCTCAATTTTTCATAGAATATGTTCAACTAAGATCTTTTATGTCTACCTTACAAAATTAGATTATTGGAATAAGAAGAAACAGAATAAGGAAGTTGAGTTAAAATCTAAATTATTGGTCAGAGTAGTACATCCAGATCATCCAAACCATCACTTTAAGATGATGAACAGGGTATATATTAAGAGGATGTATTTAAATATCTTGAGGGACTATTTGACTAATTTCCAAGATTTTTGTGCTAACAATTTTGTTCCTACTTTATCAGTTTGTAAGGACATATGGGCAGAACTTTCTATATCACTGCAGAAAAGGGAGCATATCTCTTCCATCAACCTGGAATGGTCCAGAAGGAGAGCAGAAGGGGTGGTGAAACTTATTGTAACTATGCAGCATCAATGGGTAGGTCTCATATTTAGGCCTCCAACCATCATTTCTCTAGTTCCCTTCTATTTTGAATAGGATCCCCAACCAGATGACCAGTTTGCAGAATGGCTAAGTTTGAATACATCCATTAAAGATAAATATAGGCAAATTTTAGAATTGCAATAGGAAATAGGAGGGCTGAAAAGCAGAGTGGCACATTTGGAGTCCAAATTTACAGAATCTAATGAATGAGAACTTCCTCAAATCTTGCTTGGATTATCCATGCAAGGTGACCTAGCACCAGCTAAAAATTTGTAGCCTATCCCTCAAGTTGCAGTAGGTGAATCTATTGTTGAAAATGCAAAAAATAGGGGATTGGTTGATGCCCAAGTTTCTCAGTAGAATGATGTTATTTTAGAAGCAAGAAAGCAACAAGATTCTTAGCAGCATCCAGAACTGACTGAACTTGGAAATTAAGCACAACAAATTGTAACAGGATTGGAGCATTCTGAAGTTGCAGTTCTTCATTTCAAAGTTGCACCTTCCCATTCCAAATATGCTTTAGAACAGGCCATAATTTTAGTAAAATGTGAACATGAAGAGTCACAATAGATAACATCACAAGTCATGTCCACCATGAAGACCTCACTACAAACCAACATCAACAGCCAAGTGATGTTCAATTAAGGGACTTCATGTCCACTTTACAAAATCAAATTTATTGGAGTCAAGAAAATAAAAGGAAAAAGGAACTTGAAGTGAAAATGGAGTTCTTGATTAGAGATGTGCAACCAAATCATAAAGTCACCACCACTCAACACTTCACTATGATGAATAGGGCAGATATTAAAATTATGTATTTGGATAATCTTAGCGATTGTTTAAATAGTTTTTAGAATTTTTATGCCATTAATTTTATACTTAACTCCATGTTGATTTTCCATAACTCAAATTTTTTTCCATTAAATTTTTCAATCTCTATCTATGTGCTTTCCATATTTCTTCTTTGTCTCGATACTTTCACGTACGACTCCCACTCAAGAATTAATTTATCAAAGGATTGAAACCCTTACTCCTCGAACAAAGATAAAACCTAGCTCTAATAACAAATAAAGAGCCCAGATAAACTAAATTAGAAAAGTAGTAATTAAAAAACCACAAGAAGAAGATAGCAGATTCACACATTACAAAATATTTATCCTAGAAACTCTCAACTGAGAAAAAACTAGCATAGTATTATCTTCTTATTGTATTAACTTAACCATCTCCAATACAATAATATTCTTCCTCTATCTCACCCAATCCCTAATGCATGTATGATATATATAACAAATGTACATGCATGGATTTTTACAATATCATGTACGATAAAGCATGGGTTCAAATATAGTAACCCTAAAAGCCTATATGGGTATAAAAATAACTTTTAAAACTCCAAACTTTGATCAGGGGTTGCTGCTCCTAAACCCCTATATTTTGGAGGGCTACCCCTATTCAAGATCTAGCTCGAACCCAAACCCCGATGACTATAGGTACATAGTGTCTAGTACCTTTTAGTGTTAACCCCACCATAATAACATGGAAAATATTCAACATATTTCTAACATTTTCTTTGCGATTATGGATTGTGTGAGTTGATAGAGTTAGTTTAGAATCCTCTATGGCTAAAAAAATATTCTCTTTCATTAACTCTAAATGATTTCCTTTCCTTTAAATATTCTTCTATTCCTTTCTAGCCATAAAATCTAAAGTATTGTATCTTTTGATATTCCCATATTGTATGTAAAGCCTCACTTTTATAAGTGCTCTACCATTGCTTTAACCAATATTTAATTTTGCTATTCATCACCATGTATTTACCAAATATATTAAGAATACATTGCCATAGTTTCCAAACTTATGAACCATATTCCAATAAGTGGTCTATACTCTCCTCCTCCTTTTCATAACGAACACATTGATAGGGGCCATGGAAATCCCTTTAAATAAGGGTATCCTAGGATAAAAAATTTCTATATCCTACTAGCCAAATAAACATGTTAACTTTAGGAATTCTTGGGCTATCCCAAATATCTCTTCATATTCTAGTGATATTACTATTATTTTGGTGCTACATTATATCCACTTCTTGTAGTGCTAAGTGTATTCTCCTAAGCTATTCAACTCCTAAATAAATTTATCATTGGCTCCGCTTAGAATAATTATAGATATTCTATTTTTGCTCAATTCTATTTTTTCTCAATTGCCTCCTAGCATCAATTTCTTGTATACTTGTAAAAAAATGTGTTTCCATTTGTATCTTCCTTTGTTATCCTTGTACAAAATGTTTGAAATCCTATCAGCATATTTATCTTGAATCAATCTCATATAAGGTTTCAAAATTAGTTCTAAATTTATTGGTTTTTTATCACACCAAATATCCATCCAAATAAAAAAATTTCTCCAGTTTCCATCACCCATATTAAACCTTTAATCATTAGATCATAATTTTTTTTAAACCATTCCAAATACCATAGCCATTTGGTATAGATAATGTAGTAAATATTAAACTTGGGTCATTTGACTCAACATACTTACTTAGAAGAATTATTATCCATTTTCTTTGACTCTCTTTGTATGCCCAAATTACTTTTCCCCAAAGAGCTAAGTTTACATCTATAAGAAATTTTAAACTAAGACCTCCCCTAGTTTTATCATCACACATCTTGCTCTATTTCACCAAAGAAAATTTCTTTTATCATGTAAACCTAACCATAAAATATATCTCATAATATAGATCAAAAGTGTTTTAATTGATTTTAGCATAGTATACAATGATATATAATATGTTGGGATGACCTATAAGTCTGACTCAATTAACTACACTCCTCCTAACAATGACCATATACCATTCCAAGCTAATAGTTTATTTTGAACTTTACTAATAATTGGATTGCATAATTTTATCCTCATTCTCCCATTAAATAAAGGCATACCTAGATAAGTTGTTAGTAAAATTTTCTTCTCCATTTGAAGTAACCTATAAATTCATGCTTTGATATTAGTTGGAGTGTTAAGGAAGTATATTTTAGATTTTGTCCTATTAAATTTTTGCACTGATGCTCTTTCATATTCTTTTAAAAATTTATTCAAATATCTAGCCTCATATGTCCTTGCCCTTCCAAAAAGGATTGTATCATCTATAGATTATTGATGGGTGATGTTGTCTTTATTATTACTAACCTTAAGTCCACTTATAAGCCCATATTTGTAAGTCTTCTTAGAGTTCCTACTCAAAAAATTTACTATAATAATGAACATATAAGGATATAGAGAATATCCTTGTCTAAGGATTCTCTTGGATTTAAAATATTATGTTACTAAAACATTGACCAACACTAAATAAGAAACTATAGAGACACAAGCTTTAATCAATCTAACACATTTCTTCCTAAATTAAAACTTTTCTAAAATTACAAAAAAAAAAATCCCATTTAACCCTATCATAGGATTTACTCATACCATTTTAATATCATTGCTTTCTATTTTATTGAAGTTGTTGAATGTATAACTTCATGAGCTACTATGATCCCATCCATAATTTATCTCCCTTTCACAAATCCTCCTTACCCTTATAAAATAATTTTGTCTAACAATGGCCTTAATTGACTCACCATCAATTTGGAGATAATTTTATATGCCATATTACATAGGATCATGGATCTAAAAGAATCAAATAATTCAACATCCTTCTTTTTTAGAATTAGGGTAAGATATGTTGCATTTATTTTATAAGGTATATATTGTTTTACCCTAGACTATTCCACTACCACCAATAAAGAATCCTTCACTATATCCCAATTATAATGAATTAACACCCATTATATTCCATGAGATGATAATCATATCTCATTAGAGGCTATTGGCCCCACCTATGTATTACAAATATCATTTTTTTATTTTATACAAACAAGTTCAACCAACTTAGTTTGTGTTTCTTTCTCTATGTTTTCTCTTGCTTCCCTAGATCTTGCTTAATCATTTGAATGTTATTCTCTTTTTGGATTATCTATATCAAGAGTAGGTATTATTATTATATTCCTTAATATTTTTTCACAATTTTTTTCATAATATTTATGCTCTCTTGGCTCTACTACAGAAGCTTTGACTTGTCTTACTCATTTTCTAGTATATCCTTATTAATGGTAGAGGTATTAACTTCTAAAAATACAATTTATTTATCAAATTTCTCTCCTGAATTGTACATGGTACTTTAAGAGAGTCTTAAAATCTTGATGAGAAACATTCCTTAGGATCATTGAGAATGTTCTTCCTTAAATTAATATCATACTATATATATGGTTCCTTGTTAATATGTTGAACTTGTTGTATTGTGTCCCTAAGTTTTGATCTACTTTTTCTTCATAGGGTAAAACCCAAAAAAACTTGGTACTTCTTCCACTATCCTTCCTTACTAGTATCCACTATTTATTCTCTTTAATTTTTCTAGATCTATTTTTGGAAGTTGAAAACCATCTTTAACCATAATCATTTGTAATTTTCTCTTGCAGTTTTCTACATATGATTCTATTAGGATCTTCTTAGGGTATGGTCTCTCAATATACCCTAATATTCTACATATAAAATATGTATTTTAATAATCTATGGTTTATCCTCATACATAACAATAGTTGATTTTGGTAAAGCTTTACTTTTATCAATCATGACCAATATCTGAGCATAAATAGCCAAGAATCCATCTTTTATAGTATTTGAAATCTCAAGGAATCACTCTAGAGTGTTGTCTATTTTATTGAAGGTATATATTTCCTAAAATTCAATGGGAAAACCAAACATCCTAACATAGACTAGTACTAAGGATAGATTTATATTTTCAGGTGAAAAGCCTTCATTCTAGTGGGTAAGAAAAAGTTTTGCTCTTTACATAAACCAAGGGCCCCTTTTAGGATTTTTTCTCTTAAGGCCCTAGAAAAAAAATGGCTAGGAAGAAACTTTTGGGAAGAAAGGATAGAATCACTCCTAAATACTTCCAACTCCTATCAATCCATTTTCTCAAGTCTAAATCCCCTAGTCAATACCCATTAAATTTACCAAAACCCACCCTATATTAGAGCAACAAGGATCTCTCTAAGGTGTGGTAACTAACCTCTACCACTAGAGATAATTATAAGGATCTAACTATAAATTGGTCTATGGAAAGGAAATAATTTTTTTTTTTAATTTATTAGAATATCCTATAACAAATATAATATTTGATTAAAAATTATAATAATTTGCAAAATTTCTAAGATAAAGAAGGGAAAAAATCTAGTTGAAAAAATCATCTTCCAAATAGAATGGCTTACCTCATTGAAGTCCGACCTTCCTTTCTCTTCCCATCATCTAAACCCTAGTTGACAAATAGGTTTATGAATAAGGGATAGTACCGAAAAAGTAATTATAAAATCGGGGTGAATAAAATGCAAATTAAAATGAATTGTGTCTATACTAGGTGGTGAATTTTTTAAAATTTTGTAGATAAATTATCAAAATTTGGCAAATGTTTTAAAATTTTCCAAATATACTATAAAAAAATGGTGAAATACAAGTGGTAGAATGTGAGTTTCAGAAGGCGAGTGGTAAAATGTGAGTGGAAGAAGACGAGTGGTAGAAAGTGAGTGGTAGAAGGCGAGTGGAAAAATGTGAGTGGTGAAAGGTGACTAGTAGAGGGAAAATGATAGAGGGTGACTGGCAATAATTTCATAATTTTATGCATCCATATATATATGCAAACATAGGTATATTTGCACTCGTTGAAAATATTTGTTTAAGCTTGATCTAATGGTGGTATTTTTATGAAGTTTTGAGATGATTTAATAGGTCAAAATCTACCCCAAATATGATATTACTTCCTCACCACCATATTTGGGACCAATTTTGACCTATTAAATCATCTCAAAACTTCATAAAAATACCACCATTAGATCAGGCTTGAAAAGAGCTTTCCAAAAAGTATAAATATGTATATTTGGATATATATTGATGCCTAAAATTATGAAATTATTATTAGTCATCCTCTACTAGTCTCATTCTGCCACTCACCTTCTACCAGTTACCATGTGGTGAGTGTCGAGTCACCTACAGGTGACTTGCTAGATGGAGACTAGTAAAATATGACTATTAAAATATGGCTGACAATTATTTCATAGTTTTATGCATCAATATATATCCAAGCATAGGAATATTTGTACTCGTTGGAAAGCACTTTTTGAGCCTAATATAATGGTGGTATTTTTATGAAGTTTTAAGATGATTTAATAGGTTAAAATATACCCCAAATATGATATTACTTCCTCACCACCATCACCTATTATATCATCTTAAAATCACATAGAAACACCACCATTAGATCAAGCTTGAAAAGACCTTTCTAACGAGTATAAGTATACCTATGTTTATAGTTTTATGCAATTTCATAGTTTTATGCATCAATATATATCTATACATAGGTATATTTGTATTTTGGAAAGTTTTTTTAAATCTTGATCTAATGGTGGTGTTTTTATGAAGTTTTGAGATGATTTAATAGGTTAATAGGGGCCCTAAAGATGGTGGTGAGGAAGTAATATCATATTTGGAGCTAATTTTGACCTATTAAATCATCTCAAAACTTCATAAAACCACCACCATTAGATCAGGCTCGAAAAGAGATTTCTAAAGAGTATAAATATAGCTATTTTTGGATACATATTAATGCATAAAACTATAAAATTATTATCAATCACTTCTATCAATTGTCATATGGCAAGTCACCTATAGGCGACTCGTCAAATGGCAATTGGTAGAAGGTGAGTGGTAGAAGGCGAGTGGTAGAAGGTGAGTGGTAGAAGGTAACTGGTAGAAGGTAACTGGTAGAGGGTGACTAAAAATAATTTCATAGTTTTATGCATCAATATAATCCAAACATAGGTATATTTGTACTTTTTGGAAAGCTCATTTTTTTAGCCTAATCTAATGATGGTGTTTTTTTGAAGTTTTGAGATGGTCTAATAGATCAAGTTTTGAGATGATTTAATAGGTCAAAATCTATCCCAAATATGACATTACTTCCTCACAATCATCTTTTGGACCAATTTTTTCCTATTAAATCATCTTAAAACTTTATAAAAATGCCACCATTAGATCAGACTCAAAAAGAGCTTTTCAATGAGTACAAATATACCTATGTTTGGATATATATTGATATCTAAAATTATGAAATTATTTTTAGTCTCCTTCTACCACTCGTCTTCTACCACTCACCTTCTACCAGTTGCCATCTGGTGAGTTGCCTACAAGTGACTCACTAGATGGTGATTGGTAGAAGGCAATTGGCAGAAGGCAATTGATAGAAGGTAACTAGCAAAAGGTGAGTGGCAGAAGGTGACTAGTAGAAGCTGGATGGCAGAAGATGACTTATAGAGGACGATTGGCAAAGGGTGATTAACAATAATTTCATAGTTTTATGCATCAATATATATTTAAACATAGGTATATTTGTATTCTTTAGAAATCTCTTTTTTAGCTTGATCTAATGGTGGTATTTTTATGAAGTTATGAGATGATTTAATAGGTCAAAATCTACACTAAAGATGATATTACTTCCTCACCACTATCTTTAGGGCTAATTTTGACCTATTAAATCATATTGAAACTTCATAAAAATATTTTTATTAGATTAGGCTCAAAAAGCACTTTCTAATGAGTATAAATATGGCTATGTTTGGTGTTGGAAATTTTGAGGAATATTAGTTATCATTGATGTCAAAAGGTTCTAAGAAGAAATGAATTTTTATTGGTTCCAAAAGAGCCTTATGTGAAGCATGATTTAAATGGTTTTTCTCAAAACCATTTATGGCAAAATAAAAGTTTTTTTTTTAAACCTATGGAGAGGCCTAAGGAATTAAATTGATTATAATTAATTATAATAATTTAATTATATATTAATTTGTAATTTAATTTAATAATCATTCTGGTTATTAAATTAATTTTAACTTAATTATATTAATTAGTATTATTATTAATTAATTTATAATTTAATTAAATTACCTTATGGTAAGGTTAGCAAAGTTTAATTTAATTCCAATTATTTTTTTCTTGTCGACGTTATCAAATTTTGTGGAGCGCCGACGTCTAAGTCAAATGATGGATTTCGTGTATAAATGCCATGCCAAGGGGCATTCACACCTTACCTTCATTGATTGATTTTGAGCAACCGGTCAAATTTTATTTCGTGCAAATCGTTGAGGAAGAAGACAAAAAAATATTTTATCTTTTAGCGTAGGAAGAAGACTAGTGGGGAGGGCTTAAGGCCTCACTCCCATTGGACAGTGTGGTCCATTGGTAACGTGCATTTTGTGAGAACATTTTGGAGTTGGAGTGACCATGATCGACTCGCATGGAGGTTGTTTGCATGTTTTTCTTGAGTGTCGAGGTGGAAATCTATTTAGCATGTGTTTTTTAAGTGCCATGCTTGGGAAGAAAGAACATGTGGTTCTTTTAGCCTCCTAAGCATGTGCCTAGCACATGCAGTGGTCAAGCCCGCAGCTAGGGTGTACGAGGAGGTGGTGGTTGTGGGTTTGAATCCCACAAGTGGAAAAGATACTTTTAATTAAATACTTTTTATTTTCCTAATATTTTTCCTAAGGTGAAAAAGGGAGTTATAAGGGTATATGAAAGGTTACTTGCTTGGTAATTAATTTATGTTATTGGAGTTATAAGGACAGTGGATTTGATTTTTGCCAAAGTTCTTTTTGCCATTAAATTTAATTCAGGAGGTTTTTGAGTTAATTTTGGTGGTTGTTAAATTTCTTTTAATTGGGAGATTATAAGGTGTTATTGGAAAAATATTTTATGTATGTTGATGGTTTTTTTCAAAGATGGAGTGATAAGGTGTAATTGAGATTTTGCATTACATTGTGAGAGAGATTTATCTTCTAATCTCTTTGAGTTTGGCATAGAAGTGTTTGTGGTTTTGGCAAATATTTGACATTCCTTCATCATCAAGAAAAGGTATGAGCACATTCTTCCATAGTTGAGTTGATTGGTTGGTTTTCTGAAAAATAAGTTTGGAGTGAAAAGAACTTGATTAGGGTTTCCTTTTTGAGAAGGTTGAGTTAATGTTTCAAGGTTTTCTAGAATAAATAATTGTTGTTAAAACCTTTTTTTATAAGGATTGTTGTTTAAGTCATTGGTTGTGTGAAGAACTTAAACTAGGATTTGAAAAGAACATGAGTATCATTGTTATGTGAAGATTACCTTATAAGCATTGTTGTTGAAGTGAGTTGTTGAGTGAAGAACTTGAACTAGGGTTTGAAAAGAACATGAGTATCATTGTTATGTGAAGATTACCTTATAAGAATTTTTGTTGAAGTGAGTTGTTGAGTGAATAACTTGAACTAGGGTTTGAAAAAAACATGAGTATTGTTGTTATATGCGATTTATTTTATAAGCATTGTTGTTGAAGCCATTGGTTGTATGAAGAACTTGAACTAGGGTTTGAAAATAACATGATTATCATTGTTATGTGAGATTTTTTTTATAACCATTATTGTTGAGGCCATTGGTTTTGAAAATAACTCGAAATAAGGTTTGAAAAGAACATGAGTATCATTGTTATGTGAGAGTGGTTGATGAAGCATTGTTGGGAATATTTTGAGTGAATTATTATATTCTTGCACTAGGGTTTGTAAGCAAAGGTTATTTTATTGAGTGTTTGGTTGAGTAGAGTTGGTTAAGCCTAGTCAAGTGGATGTGTGAAGATATTTTTCACGTTCCATAAAAAAAACTATTCTATATTGTAAATTGATTTGAGAAAGTGATTGAGTATTGAGTTGAAGCATATTGAGTCTCTTAACAATTCTCTGTATGTTTCTGAAAGAGTGATTAGAAGTGATTGAGTATTGAGGTGAAGCATATTGAGTCTCTAACAATTCTTTGTATATTTCTAAAAGAGTTATTGAAAGTGATTGAGCATTGTGATAAGTATAGAGCATATTGAGTCTCTAACAATTCTCTTTATGTTTCTATGAGATTGTAAAAGTTCTAGTGTGGACTTTTTGAGCATATTTGAGGTAAGTCTTTGAGAAGACTTGTGGACAAATTTGACCAAGATATTTTAGAAGCTTACAATACATATTGAGAGCAGATTTGGTTAAGTTCTTGAGAGGACTTATTAAGCATATTTGGTTAAGTTCTTGAGATGACTTATTGAGTAGATTTGGTTAAGTTCTTGAGAGGACTTATTGAGCCAAATTGGAGAAAGTTCTAGAGAGAACTTAAGGACAGATTAGTGTGAGCTTTTGTGAAAGCTTACAAAGCAAATTTGAGATAAGTCTTTGAGAAGGCTTGAGAGCAGATTTTATTGATTGATTTGTTCAAAACTTGAGTTAAGGTTTGGGGCAGATCCAGCAAAGATGATTTGAGATTGAGTCAAGCTTTGATTTAAGGCTTGAGGATAAATATTGAGGACTAATTTGTGCTAGACCAAAGGACTGTGTTTAGTACAGATTCAAGGACAAAGTTTGGTGAATATTTGAGGATAGGTTTGTGCCAAACCAGTGATAGATATTGAGGATTGATTTTTGCTAGACCAAAGTACTGTATTTAGTATATATTTGAGGACAGAGTTTGGTGTAAATTTGAGGATAAATTTGCGCCAGACTAGAAATAGAGATTGAGCAAATTTGTGCTAGACTAAAGGACTATGTTTTAGTAAAAATTTGAGATAGAGCTTTGGATATGATAGAGTATAGAGGATAAAAATCTCTAGTGTATAGAGATCTATTAAGCTAGGGTAGTGAGGATAAAAGTCTTTAGTGTATATAGATCCATTAGCTAGAGCAGTTGGGGTAACAGTTCTTCTAGAAGATCACCAATTAGAACTAAAGAGAAAGGAGTTCTACTATGGATAGATATCCACAAAATTTATTAGGGGATTGGTATATTCTTTGGATAGAGATCCATTAATATTGTAATAGGGAAAGGATTCCCAAGATATTTATTGAGAAAATATTAGTAAAATATTTTCTTCGTGGAGTAGCCCACATTGGGTGAACCACGTTAAATTGGTCTCTATTATGTGTGATGATTTTTGCATTGCTTTGGTTATTTCTATTGATATTTCCATTGATTATATTGATTAATCCTATTTGGGAAAGAAAAGTAAAAAGTGATCTTATACTGTTCACCCCCCTCTCAGTATAAAATTGTGTTCTTCAATTGGCATTAGAGCTAGTTCCTTTGGAAAAGGTTTAACAGCTTGAAGGAAGATCTTACAAGAACACAAATGGCAAAGAAAGTAAAAAGTAGAACCATGAGACACAAGAAGAAAAGAACACACATGGTAATGAAAGAAAAGGAATATGAATTCAATGTTGTTGTTTTTGGAGGAAGAATAGAAATAGATTCAAGAGATGAATCAAGCAATGGAGAAAATACCAGATTAATAAAATATTGTACCAGATGTAGGAAGATAGGTCACCTTGCAGCTTATTATTCACAAGAAGGTGACAATTTTTTTTTTTGTGGTCAACTCGATCATGATGCAAGATATTGTTATGGGTTCAACAGTAGTGAAGATGAAATGGATCTAAATGATAACAGGGACAATCAAAATAGGTATGAAGAAGAAACTCTACTTTGGATAATAGAAGAAATTGAAGACCAAAGAAAAGAGGAAGATTCAAAAAAAGAAAAAGAGGAAGCCACTC
Organism: Wollemia nobilis; assembly: GCA_028583015.1. Classification (NCBI taxonomy): domain Eukaryota; kingdom Viridiplantae; phylum Streptophyta; class Pinopsida; order Araucariales; family Araucariaceae; genus Wollemia; species Wollemia nobilis. The sequence continues at coordinate 3,644,222 of JAQPPZ010000286.1, forward strand.
TTAAGGAACTTGTTGAATTGAAAAGAGAGAATTTAGAATTGAAGTCTCAAATACAAGAATATGAGAAATGTAAGACAAAGCTTCTACAAGATATTTTTGACTTGAGAGTTAAGGTTGAAAAGGCAAGAAGAGTTGAAAAAGGTATGGTTGAATAGTCAAAGGTAAAAGAGATAGAATGTGAAAGACTAATGGTTAATCTTGAAGAATTAAAAAGGGAGAACTCAAAATTAAGGGCTCAAGCTCGATAATATGAGAAATAAATTACAAATTTTCTATAGGAACTCACCAACTTAAAAATCAAGGTTGAAGAGATAAGAAAAATTGAAGAAGGTATAGCCAAAAAATTAAAGACAAAAGATGTAGAGTGTGAAATATTAGAGCATGAGATAGTGTCACTAAGGATAGAAGTAAAAGGTTCTAAGGACAAGCTACACAAGTTTGAGGAAAATTCAAATACTTTGGATAGGATTATCAATGCACAAAGTGTTGGAATATGTTGAATATTTTCCATGTTATTTAGGTTTGGGCTATTTATAGATATGTACTGGACACTCCAATTGTTTTTAGGATTTAAGTTATTTTTGGTATGAGATCTAGGTTTTAGATTTTTTTGAGGAGTAAGGGTTTAAACCTTGTGATAAATTAATTTTTGATTGGGAGTCGTACGTGATAGGATCAAGGAAAAAGGAGAAATATGGGAAGCACATTCTTGATTAAAGAATGCTCAAGTGAATGCCTTGACTCATGGTGACTGACTCAAGTGATTCTTTTCATATGACTCATCATAGGGAGGGGTTCAATGAATATGAAAATATAGATGGAGGTAAAGTCTTTTTGGGAGACAATTCGACATATAAAATAATAGGTCGAGGAAGAGTCAAGTTGAGGCTAAAATATGGAAGAATTAAAACCCTTCCTGGTGTGTTACATATTTTGAGTTTGGCAAGGAATATGATATTTGTGAGTAATATGAATAATGCAGGTGTGAATGTGGTATTTAATAAGGATAACTACATTATGGTTTGTGGATATTTGGTGTTGGCAAGGGGAGTTCTCATAGGAAATTTGTTCATACTTGAGGCTAGCACTGTAAGTATTACTTGCAATAACACTTTAGTTGTACAGGAAAATAATACAGATGAAATGGCTTTGAGTATTCCTATAGTAAAGAAAATGTTGTGGCATCAACGCATGGGGCATATTGGTGAGAAAGGACTTCGAACATTGAAAATGAAAGGTATGGCTAAAGGAATTTCTGATTGCCCATTAAATTTTGATTTTTGTGAGCACTGTGTTTTCGAGAAATAAACTAGATTCAAGTTTCCAAGTAGTGCTACAAGGTCTGAAGGAATTCTACATCTAGTTCATAGTGATGTGTTTGGACCTACAAAAGTACCATAATTAGGTAAATCTATCTATTTTGTTACATTTATAGATGACTTCTCAAGAAATACATGGGTATATTTTATACGAAATAAATCTAAGGTTTTTAATAAATTTAAAGATTTTAAGGCTCTTGTAGAAAACCAGATAGAGAAAAAGATAAAGGTTTTGAGAAGTGATAATGGTGGTGAGTATTGCTCTAATGAATTTGAGAAATTTTTTAAGGATTGTGGAATAGAAATGCAGAAAACAACTTTGTATACTCCACAACAGAATGGAGTTGCAGAACGAATTAACAAGGACATTTATGGATAAGGCTAGAATTATGTTAGGTGGTGTATAGTTAGAAAAGAAGTTATGGGCAGAATATGTGTTAAAAACTTGTTATCTCATCAATAGATCTCCTACCTTAGCTTTGGTGGACATGACTCCATAAGAAGTATGGACTGGTAAAAAACCCTCTCTCAAAAATCTAAGGGTTTTTGGTTGTGATGCTTATATGTATGTCCCAAAAGAGAAAAGTAATAAGCTAGACTATAAATCTAAAAAATGGATATTTGTGGGTTATAGTACTAGTGTTAAAGGATATAAGTTGTGGAACCCATAAACACATAAGGTTGTTTACAGTCATAATGTGATCTTTAGAGAAACAAAATGAGTTTTAAAACAAGAAATGCAACCAAGCAAAGAACTAGAAATGGTGCAGGTAAAATTGGAAAAGAAAGAACCATTGATTGAACCTAAATTACAAAGAGATTCTGAAGAGGAATATCTAGAGGAAGAGGATGAGGAGGAATTTGAAGATGTAGAACCTAGAAATCCAATTTTGAGGAGGTCAGATAGAGAAAGAAGACTTCTAGATAGGTATAGTACTTCAAATTTTTATTCTACATTTAATTTATCATTTATTGATGAAGAACCCAAGACTGTAAAGGAGGCACTTCAATCAAGTGATAATAAGTCTTGGAAAAAGGCTATGGAAGATGAAATGTAGTCCTTGGATAAAAATAAGACATGGGACTTGGTGACATTACCTCCTGGTAGAAAAGTTGTTGGTTGTAAGTGGTTATTCAAGAATAAGTACAATGTAGAAGGAAAGTTGGAGAAGTACAAGGCTCGCTTGGTAGAAAAAGGATTTTCTCAGATTGAGGGAATTGAATTTGGTGAGATTTTTTCTCCTGTGGCTAAATTAATTTCAATCAGATTTCTATTGGCTATTTTTTCTACTTTTGATTTTGAAATAGAATAGATGGATGTAAAGATAGCTTTTATACAAGGTGAACTTGATGAAGATATATATATATCATAACTAGAATGCTTTAAGGTAAAAGGTAATGAGGATTTGGTATGCAAGCTGAAGAAGTCTCTTTATGGGTTGTAGTCACCAAGGATGTGGAACCAAAAATTTGACAGCTTTGTCTTGACACTTGGGCTTGGAAAAAGTAAAGCAGATCCATGTGTATATTTCAAAAGGAAGGTGAAAATTTTGTTATCATTGTATTGTATGTGGATGACATGTTGTTAATTTGTAACAATAAGGATATGATAAAGTTACTCAAATCTCAGTTATCTTCTGAATTTGATATGAAGGATTTTGGTATTGTAAAATTTATTTTGGATATGGAAATAATAAGGGATCATGCAAAAAGAAATTTTGGTTAAATAAAATGAAATATGTTGATTTGATACTAAAAAATTTTAGAATGCATGATTGTGAACAAGTATGTACTCCATATCCAATTGGTCAAAAGTTATCTGCTAAACAGTGTCCTAAAACAGATGAGGAAATTAAAGAAATGCATCATGTTCCTTATGCTAGTGTTGTGGGCAATTTGATGTATGCAATGGTATGTACTAGACCTGATATTGCACATGAAGTGGGAGTAGTGATCAGATATATATAAAATCTAGAAAAGGAATATTGGACTACTATGAAGAGGATCTTTAGATACTTACGTGGAACTATAAATTATGCTATCTATTATGGAGGAAATTTTGAAGGTAATAATACTATAAATATACAAGGGTTTGTGGAAGCTGACTGGGTTGGATATCTTGATAAGAGAAGATCCATAGGTGCTTGTGTGTCCAGGCTGGAGGGGCAGTAAGTTGAATGAGGAAAAATCAACTAGTTGTTTTATCCACTACAGAAGAAGAGTACATTGAAAAAACTCATGCTAGTAAAGAAGCAGTGTGGCTACAAAGGTTGTGTTCAATAGTTGGCATTAAACAGAAGGTTGTGAGAATTAACAATGACAGTCAAAGTGCAATATTTTTGGTCAATAATCCTGGTTTTCATGATCGGTCAAAACATATTGATATCAAGTACCATTTTGTGAGGGATATGGTTGAAGAGAACCGGGTGATATTGGAGAAAGTTGACACAAAGAAGAATACTTTTGATTCATTAAAAAAGGCTATACCTGCTCAAAAAAATTCTTGGTGTAGAAGATCTATGGGCATGGTTACCCTTGACAGTTGAAAATGGTAGTTTTTGGCCTCAATGGAAAGTAATCAACAAGTCGGAGAAAGTTGGAAATATATTAAATATTTTTCATGTTATTCAGTTTCGGCTAAATTTAGACAAGCTATTTATAGACATGTTATTTATAGATAAGATATTTATAGACATGTACTAGAAACTCCAAATATTTTTAGGGTTTAAGCTATTTTTAGACAGGTTATTTTTAGCTATGTTATTTTTAGACCCATATGGGCTTTAGGGTTACTATATTTGAACCCTTGCATTATTCACCCATGATATTGTAAAAATTCATGCATGTGCTTTTGTTATATATATATATATATATATATATATATATATATATATATATATGTATATATATATGTATATATATATATATATATATACATATATATATATATACATATATATATATATATATACATACATATATATATATATGTATACATATATATATATATATATATATCGCACTTTTCAGCCCCAATAAACTTAAAACTGAAAAGCAGTAATAACATAATCAAAAGAAGAAGATAACAGATTCACACATTACACAATATTTATCTTGGAAACCCTCAACCGGGAAAAACCAACACAGTATTATTATTGTATTAACTTCACCATCTCCAATACAATAATATTCTCTCTCTATCTTTTGTCTCTTTTCAAACCCTTATGCAAGTGCAATATATAACAAAAGCACATGCATGGATTTTTACAATATCATGGTATTATTTTATTATTGCATTAACTTGACCGTTTCCAATGCAATAATATTCTACTTTTATCTCTATTAAATCCTCATGCAAGTGCGATATATATAACAAAATCATATGCATGGATTTTTACAATATCATGGTATTATTTTATTATTACATTAACTTGACCATTTCCAATGCAATAATATTATCATTTTTTCTCCATTAAATCCTCATGCAAGTGTGATTTATATAACAAAAGCACATGCATGGATTTTTACAATATCATGGGTAAATAATGCAAGGGTTGAAATATAGTAACCCTAAAAGCCCATATAGGTTTGAAAATAGCACAACTAAAAATAACCTATCTAAAAATAGCTTAATCCCTAAAAACATTTGGAGTGTCCAATACATGTATATAAATAGCTTATCTATAAATAGCATGTCTATAAATATCTTGTCTATAAGTCTTTGAGGAAAATTCAAAGACTTTGGACAGGAATATCAATACACAAAGGTCATCAGTCACCAAAACAGGACTTAGTTCTAAATAAGAACAAAGGAAACATGAAGCATAAAAAGGAGAGTCAAGCTCAAACACCAGAAAAGAAGAAGCATCAAAAGAAGTAAGTAAAAAAGAGAGTGAGACTTCTAAGGATATTTTGGACAATAGAAAGTTCAACAAGGAAAGGAACAATACACAAGTAAGGAACATATGGAACATGAAACATGACAAGGTAGAAGAGACTAAGAGACCAATGGGGTTTAGGTAAGGTTTTTTCAATGAACAATGCTTATCATGTCACAAGTTTGGGCATATAGCTTCACAGTGTAGGACACATGAAAGACAATAATGTAGGAATAGATAACTTTTCCATGGGTATTGCTACTCATGTAATCAGTTTGGTCACAAGGCGATGAATTATAGGATTCATGATAGAAAATGATATGGCTTCACTAGGAGAAATACTAAGACATTTGCACCTCCAAGGAATAATAACATTAAGTGTTATAAGTGCAATAATGATGGACATACAACAAAATGGTGTAGATTAGACATTCCAGAATCAAGAAATACTAGGAACAGGAACATGAATATGGACATGAACAGAAACAGGAACAAGAATAGGGGTATGGATAAAAATAGAAACAAGAATATGGATATGGATATAAATAGGATTAGGAATGTGGACATGGACATGAACAAGAACAATAATAGTCAAAGAAATCATAAGGATCAGATGAGAAGAAAAGAGGATAAAGGTAAAGACTAGTGCTTGTTAGGAGTAGAGATACTCCCACCCCAGAATTAACCACCTCAAGAGGAGGTGGGGGAGGGGCTAAAGGTAAGAGAGTCATTCTTATCCCCGAGCCCCAAAGGTGACCCTTTGCCATTGATGTAAAAGGGGGATATATTTGAGTAAGTGAGAGAGATTTGGTTAAGGAGAGAGCATTGAGTCATGGGGAGCAATGTCCCAAGGGGAGCAGAACCCAAAAAAGGTTAAGTTTTTGGTAAAAAGAGTTTGGGTTGCCATCAATGACAAAGGGGGAGATTGTTGGACATTTTGGTAAATATTAGTTTCCATTGATGTCAAAAGTTTCGAAGAAGAATTAAATTTTAGAACCAATCAAAATGTGAATTACATTTTGATTAGTTCCATCAAGGTTGGAAAATTTTAAATTTAATTACAATTGTCTTTTCCCTGCCGACATCATCAAATTTTGTGGAGCACCGACATCTAAGTAAAATTATGGATTTCGTGTATAAATGCCATGCCAAAGGGAATTCAAACCTTACCTTCATCGATTGATTTTAAGCAACTGAGCAAAGTTTATTTCGTGCAAATTATTGATGAAGAAGATAAAAAATCATTGTATTTTAGCGGCAGGAAGAAGACTAGTGGAGAGAGCTTAAGGCCTCAGTCCCATCGGACAGTACGATCCATTGGTAGCACGTGTTTCATGAGAATTTTTTAGAGTGGGAGTGACCATGATCAACTCGCATGGAGGTTTTTAGCGTGTTTGTCTTCAGCGTCGAGGTGGAAATCTATTTGGCACACACTTTTTAAGTGTTAGGATTGGGAAGAAATAACATGTGGTGCTCTTAGCCTACCAAATGTGTGCCTAGCATGCATGGTGGTCAAGCCCACAACTAGGGCGCATGAGGAGGTGGTGGTTGTGGGTTCGAATCCCACAAGTGGCAAAGGTAATTTTAATTAAATATTTTTTATTTACCTAATATTTTTTTGAAGGTGAAAAAGGGAGTTATAAGGGTATATGAAAGGTTACTTGCTTGGTAATTAATTTATGTTATTGGAGTTATAAGGACAATGGATTTGATTTTTTCCAAAGTTCTTTTTGCCATTAAATTTAATTAAGGAGGTTTTTGAGTTAAGTTTGGTGGATGTTAAATTTATTTTAATTGGGAGATTATAAGGTGTTATTGGACAAATATTTTATCTATGTTTATGGTTGCTTTTAAATATGGAGTGATAAGGTGTAATTGAGTTTTTGCATTACATTGTGAGAGATTTATCTTCTAACCTCTTTGAGTTTGGCATAGAAGTATTTGTGGTTGTGGCAGATATTTGACATTCCTTCATCATCAAGAAAAGGTATGAGCACATTATTCCATAGTTGAGTTGATTGGTTAGTTTTCTAGAAAATAAGTTTGGAGTGAAAAGGACTTGATTAGGGTTTCCTTTTTGAGAGTGTTGAGTTAATGCTTCAAGGTTTTCTGGAATAAAGAATTGTTGTTAAAACCTTGTTTTTGAATCCATTGGTTGTATGAAGAACTTGAACTAGGGTTTGAAAATAACATGAGTATCATTGTTATGTGAATATTGCCTTATAAGCATTGTTGTTGAAGTGAGTTGTTGAGTGAAGAACTTGAACTAGGATTTTAAAAGAACATGAGTATCATTGTTATGTGAATATTGCCTTATAAGCATTGTTGTTTAAGTGATTTGTTGAGTGAATAACTTGAACTAAGGTTTTAAAAGAACATGAGTATCATTGTTATGTGAGAGTTGTTTTATAAGCATTATTTTTGAAGTCATTAGTTGTGTGAATAACTTGAACTAGGGTTTGAAAATAACATGAGTATCATTTTTATGTGAGAGTTGTTTTATAAGCATTGTTGTTGAGGCCATTTATTGTGAAAAGAACTTGAACTAAGGTTTGAAAAAAACATGAGTATTATTGTTATGTGAGAGTGGTTGATGAAGCACTGTTGGGAACATTTTGAGTGAATGATTATATGCTTGGATTAGGGTTTGTAAGAAAAGGTTGTTTCATTGAGTGTTTGGTTGAGTAGAGTTGGTTAAGCCTAGTCAATTGGATGTATGAAGATATTGTTCAAGTTACATAAAACAAACTATTCTATATTCTGAATTTATTTGAGAAAGTGATTGAGTATTGAGTTGAAGCATATTGAGTCTCTAACAATTCTCTGTATGTTTCTGAAAGAGTGATTGGAATTTATTGAGTATTGAGGTGAAGCATATTGAGTCTCTAACAATTCTATGTATTTTTCTAAAAGAGTGATTGAAATTTATTGAGCATTGTGATGAGTATAGATCATATTGAGTCTCTAATAATTCTCTTTAAGTTTCTATGAGACTGGACAAGTTCTAGTGTGGAATTGTTGAGCAGATTTGAGGTAAGTCTTTGAGAAGACTTGTGGACAGATTTGAGTAATCTTTTGTGGAAGCTTACAATACAGATTGAGAGAAAATTTGGTTAAGTTCTTGAGAGGACTTATTGAGCAGATTTGGTTAAGTTCTTGAGAGGACTTATTGAGAAAATTTGGTTAAGTTATTGAGAGGACTTATTAAGCAGATTTTGTTAATTTATTGTGAGGACTTATTAAGACAAATTGGAAAACATTCTAGAGAGGACTTGAGGACAAATTGGTGTGAGCTTTTGTGAAAGTTTACAAAGCAAATTTGAGACAAGTCTTTGAGAAGGCTTGAGAGCAGAGTTGATTGATTGATTTGTTCAAACCTTGAGTTAAGGCTTGGGGCAGATCCAAAAGAGTTGATTTGACATTGAGTCAAGCTTTGAGTTAAGGCTTGAGGATAGAGTTTGAGGACTGATTTGTGCTAGGTCAAAGAACTGCGTTTAGTACATATTTGAGGATATATTTTGGTGCAAATTTGAATATATTTTTGTGCTAGACCAGAGATAGATATTAAGGACTATTTTGTGCTAGACCTAAGGACTATGCTTAGTATAGATTCAAGGATAGATTTTGGTACAAATTTTAGGATATATTTATGCCAAACCAGAAATAGAGATTGAGCAAATTTTTTCTAGATCGAAGGATTGTATTTTAGTGTAGATTTGAGATAGATATTTGGAGGTGACAGAGTATATAGGATGACAGTGTCTAGTGGATAGATATCCATTAAGCTAGGGCAGTGAGGATTGGAGTCTTCAGTGGATAGATATCCATTAGCCAGAGTAGTGGGGGAAATAGTTCTTCTAAAATATCACTAGTCAAAGCTAAGGAGAAAGGAGTTCTCCTATGAATAGAGATCCATAAACTTGATTAGGGGATTGGTGTATCCTTTAGATAGATATCCATAAACATTGTAATAGGAAAAGGATTCCCAAGATATTTTTTTTTTGGTATAAGGTAGAGGTGGTTATAAGGTCCACAAACCTTTTACAAAGTCAAAATGGGTTGGTTCTAGCATCAAGCACGTATAATCAAAATACAAAATGGATATTTCTAAGACTCACATTAAGCCATACTTAGTGTCCATAGTCCTATACTTGTCGCTTGACTATTCAGGATAAAACAAAAACCAAACAACACCTAGCACTTACTAACACTAGGTTGCTGTACTGTACACTTGTCACCTCCCGTGCCCCGACAAATGGGATGCCTTTTCTGCCTAATTCCATCTTTCATATTACTCATCATCAGCCCCTCTGATCTCCTGATGCTCTAATAGGTCTGATCTTAGCTCTTCTCTAGCAGCCAACACCAATAGTTCTTGAGGGAAGTTATCCTTCCAAATTTGCATCTCCCCAACAGAAACTACAATATTTGCCATTAGATCCACCGCCTGGTTCCCTTCTCTGAAGGTGTGTTGGATTTGCGCATTAACCAAATGAGATTTATGAATCTTTGCTTCTAGGATAAGCTCCAATATGGTCCATCTGGGGTCTTTATCCTCCTTAATTGCCTTGATTATATTAAGCGAATCCCCTTCAAAGATAACTTCCTTATAACCCTCAAGTCTGGCAATTCTCATTGCCTGCATGCAGGCTCGGGCTTCTGCAAAATGATTTGTTTGAGTTCCCAAGGATTCCCAAGATATTTATTGAGAAAAGATTAGTAAAATATTTTCTCTGTGGAGTAGCCCACATTGGGTGAACCACATTAAATTGGTGTCCCTATTGTGTGTGATGATTTATGCATTGCTTTTGTTATTGCTATTTATATTGCCATTTATTATATTCATTAATACTATTTGGGGAAGAAAAGTAAAAATTGGTCTTATATTGTTCACCCCCTCTTAGTATAAGTTTGTGTTCTTCATTTGGATATATATTGATTCCTAAAACTATGAAATTATTTTCAGTCACCCTCTACCAGTTGCCTTCTACCAGTAACCTTATGTCAATTGCCATGTGGTGAGCCACTTGCATGCGACTCACCATATGGCAACTAGTAGAAGGTTATTGGTAGAAGATAACTAGTAGAGGGTGACTGATCATTGTTGTTAGTTGCCATATGTCAATCACCAGTAGGGTCACTAGTTGTCTATCACCATTGATGATTACCAGTTGTTAATTATCAAGGATAATTAATGTTTTAAATGTATGAGTATCGCTCTCATTTTAGCTATATATAATGGGGGTATAAGAGGTAAATTTGGTAGGATAAATAATTTTTTTTATAATTTGAAGGTGAAAGTTAGGCAAGAAATTTTTTTATGCTTCATGAAATAATTATCATAGTGGGGCGAATTGACCATGAAAATAATTTGGTCCCAAGACTTCTATGGTCCCTATTTTTTCCCATTTCCAATTTCAAAAATTCAAATATTCAATCTAATTTACAAAATTCACCACTATGCATAACCTTGTTGACAAATATTTGCAATTTTATTTTTTGTGACTTAAAAAATCATCACTGCCCTTATTCCAGATGGTTGAATACATAGGATGGTATCTCCCTCAATATTTATTGGATTACTCCATATTGCCACTCATCTTAAAGCTATTCAAATTCTACACAAGTTGGTCTAAGAATAATCTAAACTAGATAATGCTTCACAAAGATATGGCTCCTAAAATATGAGATGTTTTTTTTTAAATGCCCCAATCCTTCGTTACATTGAAATTGTAAAAATGTAATTCTCATAGATGTGTGACATTATTGGATGAATTTTTATGTGAAAATTTTAAAATAAAAATAATAATTTAATATTTTGACATCCAAAATCAAACCATTCTAAATTTGATATTAAGTTTGGACTATTTGACACAAATTACACACTACATAGTATGGTAAGTTATGTGATTTAAGGCATATATATTTGGTGCAATTAGAGAGTATGGCATGTTATCATCTATAAATATTATTATTTTATATAATATCAATTAAATTTACACATTATGGAATGGATTATAAGTAGTGTCATAAGGTTTGTGTTCAATTTAAAATTCCACAGGGTTGAAACTCAAAAGATATTTCACAAATGAGAGAAATCAAAATATAATTTGACATAAATCTAAACACATGAAAAATAATTTAAATGTATACTTCTAATATTTTCATAAAGGTATTGTTGGAAATGTTTGAAAAATCCCCCGATTTAATGTCTTGTTATTTTAAATGTGTGCATGCATAGGTTTCAATATCACAAGAATATGTTTGAATAAGGGTTTTATGTGGTATGGAAGATTTATGCCTTGAATTTCTTCTTATTAAATTTATCCTCTATCAAAGTAGGTGATTTTCAAACTTCATCTCTAAAATTTAGTGAATCCTATAATAGATTACAAGTATGAATGATGTGGAAAGAGATGAATTAAAGTAATTTTTTTATACATTATTCTTATTCATGGGTGCCTGAAATTTCAATTAATGATGAAAAAATAAAATCAATTATAGATGTTGTGATAAATTAAAATGAAAGAGTTAGGATGTGGTGGCAATTCCATTAGTCTTGTAATATGGAGGATGTTGAGTAAATAAAAAAGTTAATGATGGAAATGAATATTATGGATCATATTGAAAAAATAAGATAAACATTATTTAAATTATAAAATATGCCTACTATGATAGGTCTAAAATTAGTTAGCCTATGATTATTATTAATTTTATGATACAACATCAACAATAACCAAATATGTACACAAAATAGATAATAATGTTTTTAATAAAAGACACATGAGAATCAACAAAAATATTTTTTTCACTTAACTCAAGTCAATGGGCATAACATAATAGTGATTTATGCTTTCTAAAAACAATAATTAGAATATGTTATATTGTTTTTATTCATACAAAATATATATTTTTTGTTTGTGGAAAACATCCTAATTGAGATACCACTTTCAGGTTACCAAAAATACCTAGGGCTCACACGTGGATTACCCCCTTTAGCACACTCAAAGAGCATGACTTAAACAAAAAAAATAGAAACAAACAAACACAAAAAACATAAATAAACACACAAAAAAAAAAATTGACGAAAAACAACAAAAACAACAAAAGACAACAAAAATAACAAAAAACAACAAAAAAATGCAAAAAACAACAAAACATAAAACACACAAGAAAACCACAAAAACCATAAAACAACACACACACACACACACAAATACAAAATACAAAAACATAAAAAACACCAAAAGTAATAGAAAAATCACAAAAATAAAATATAATGAAAACAATACAAAACAACACACACCCAAAAACTAAAAAGAAGGAAAATAATAAAAAACAACTTTGGTATTTCTAGGCCAAAAGGCTATTCAAGAAACATTCAAAAAAGGAAACATAAGAATGATCAGTCTAAGCAAGGGAACTAAAATACCTTGACCAAACCAAAGAGAAGCAAAATCAAAGAAAAAATGAACTAGGTACCTTTAGTATTGGATCCATCCATAGAATGATAGAAAGAAGAGCTTCCCTTATTTGTGAATCCCATCATATAGGAGGGTGGACATAGTAAGTAAGATCACCTTTGTCCAATGCCCAATTATCTAAAGCATCAACACTTCTATTCTATTCTTTGACCATGTTATTGTGTTCAACTTTCAAAAAGCCTATTTGGATTAATTGAATCTTCTCAATAATTATTTATATTCTCCAATCAACCTTATGATTCTTAGGAGTCTTCAATAAATTAATCATGACTTGAGAGTTAAATTCAAACAGTACCTTTTTAATATAACATTAGCAGCCTCTCGAAGGCCTCTAAAAATACCATACCCCTTAGAAAGGTTATTGGAAATCATACCCAAATTCTCAACAAAAGTGAAAAACAAGAAACCATCTGAAATTCTACCAATTCCTCCCATACTAGCTTTTACAAGGTTCCTCCTAAAAGCTCCATCAGTATTAAATTTTCTAAAATCCTTAGGAGGAGGTTGCCAATTCCTTGTTCTATGCATATTTCAATTATTCATATTCCCTTTAAGTTTTTTGCCCTTAAAATATTTAATCTTCAATATTTGCATCACTCGATCCCATATTTGGTGGGAGTTTTTTAGGTGTTTAATGAGTCATTGGACCAATTTATCTAAGTTGGAAATGGTAATTTTCTAGTATATTGAATGTCCTTCCTTTCTTGATTTAAAATTTGGTTGTTTCTTTTCATCTAGATGTAGACACAAAAAATTGACTCTCTAAGGTGAGTAATTTTCCCTAGATCCCTTATTTTCTCCTTGGAAAAGAAGGATTATCTTTGACCTAAATTTTCCCCTACCAAATCTTCTTCTTTCCCCTAAAATATTATTTCATTGGATAGAAATCAGAAAGATATTTCCAACGGTATATTATTTATCATGTTCTAACTTTGTTTGGTCCTCCAAAGTGCATTAAAACTACACAAGGCTCTTGTGAAATCATGGTCCACTTTTGAGGGGCGATTTCACATTCCTAAGGTTTTCTAGCTATTGTGAAATTATGGTCAGCCCTTGTAGGGCGTTATTTCACATTTCTAGGGCTTTCTCTTAAGGAAATCTTAATTTTCAAAGTTGACATCATTTTACATTGACTTTTTTTAGTTTTCTTGCTTGTTTCACTTTCAAATCCACTATAAAAGGAGGGTTTGAAGTCTTATTTTTCCCCAAGGTGATTCTACAACAAAGTGATCAAGAAAACTCTTTTTTCTCTTCTCAAACAAGTTCTTTGAAATCTAAAGTGCTCTTTAAGTGGTCTATTTTCTCTTTTTCAAGTAATCTAAATCGCAAGTGTGAAATATAACTTGTTGAAGCTCTATTTTCTATTGTATTGGATTGTGTGTCATGAATATTTGGTGGACAAGTGTTAAATCCCTAAGTAGAGATCGAATGCAGAGGTCTAAAACCTTCTGCCTACTTTTACGCTATCTACCAAGTCTTTTTGCTGCATTTATATTTTAATTTTCTTTATTGTGTATTACTACATATTAATGGGGTTTTTCACCTCACTTCTACAAAATTGTGCTCGGTTATTTTGGGGCACAATTTCAATGGTCTACAAAATTGTGGTCACTCTTTATGGGGTATGATTTTATATAGACCATATTTAGGGGTAATTTTTTATCTCCAAATCCTAGATATGTGTTATAGATTGCATTTAAGACATACTGGTGCATTCTATACTCTATGTTATTATTCTATTCTATTGCATTCTATTATTGTTGTTCATCTTTTGAAGATCAACTGTCACTTCTATTTTAAAATATCAGTTAAAAGGACCTATAGGGCTTGAATACTACCCCTCCAAGCATTGTTATACAATGGACTAAGTAGGTCCCCTAATGTTAATCATATTTTTCAAATGTTTGCAAAGTTATCTTAAAGGAATTATAAGAAATTTGACTAAAAGAATATCATTAGATGAAAGATAAATCTAGGATCAATCACTAGATAAAATAAGTACCTTAATTAATATTTAGGCTATTTTTTCCAAGATTTATATTTCTATCATAACCCTGGATCATAAAAAGGGTAGATATTTCATTTGATCTTAAAGGTATTGAAAGGACAAAAACATAAAGTGTGCACTTAGGGTCTTAAAATTGTTTGTGCATCCTCTACTGAACCCTTGCTCAAACGATTTTACTTTGCAATCCTAGGTTAGAAATCACTTAAGAAAATAATCATTCTATCATTAGTTATTATCTTATTGTAGTCTATATTTCTACATTTTCCATTATATTTCATAGCCTAGAAAGGTCAAACATAGGTGTTTGTCCTAAAACTGAATACATCAAATATTCTAAAACCCCTAGACTTAGAGAGAGTCCTAATTTTTTTCTTGGTGAAACTTCCCCCTTTTTTACATTTATGTGTAGATAACAACACATCCCCACAATCACCTTGGATTTATTTTGTGTATCCAATTGAGAATTGTATGTGGTAGGGTAGTTTTCCCCCTTTACACATTTTGGTGAACCTAATGTGAACACCTCATTTTCTGTTAAAACATCTAAACAAGATCATTAATTCTATTTGTTTAGATCATAAAACATTAAATACATATTAAAGAATTTTTTTCTTGTTTTCAGTGGTCTTTGGTCTTCTTCCTTTACAATTTGCCCTTATTTCCTTTCCTAATGGATTTCAACCTTGGAATGGATGAAGGCTTTTGAGGTTTGATGATATTTTCCAATAGAATGATCAAATTGATAGAGAAAATCATAATCTTGAGGAAGATGAAAATAAAGAGATTGATAATAGTCTTGATCCTGTTAGGGGACCCAATGAGAACCTTACCTTCAAATATTTTGAACATATGTGGAGCTTTTATAAGTATCACAAGCATGCCTTGGATATGGCTTTAAAGGAGGAATCCATACTCATGTATGTTAGAGCATCTCCTCGATATGTTCATTATAAATCCTTGAGTGAATATATTTAAATCATGGTAATCCTGTCCATAATCCAACTTATACCACTACTATAACCACCAATGTTGGAGGAAATCTGCAAGATCCTCCAACTAGTAGTGTCACTCAAAATTGTATTCAATTTCCTCCTCAATCCACTTATCTCAACAATTTTGCTTTTGTTCCACCAATTATTAATTATCCTCCCTAGCAAGATACCACATATCACAATAGTATCAATACTTCCAACTTGGGCCAAGTATCCCTTCAACAACCTCCCTTAGGGAATCTAGGAGCATTGCATAGAAATGATCCAGAGGTGCAGAGCTTGACAAATATGGTAAAACAATTAGTTTCAAAAGTGGAGATGATTCAGCCTTCTAGTTTCACTTACAATTATAAAGAGATGTGCAATCAACCATTGGACCATATTTTTCCTTCAAGACCTTATCCTAAGTATTTTCCCATGTCAATTTTACCTATATATAAGGGAATATAATATCTAATAGAGCATTTAAAAATATTTAGTATAGCATACCATCATCTCATACATGATGACATATTGCTATTAAAAACATTCCCTAAAAGTCTTGGTGGTATGGCATTGGAATGGTACCATCAGTTGCGTAATTATTATCTGAGGAATTTTGAAGAAACAATATAATTATTTGTTCAACGGTTTGGTGCCTACATTGAAAATGATGTGACCATGAAATATGTTTATAATTTGAAACAAGGTAAAGAAGAGTTTTTTTCAAAATTTCTATTTCATTGGAGAAGTCTAGTTGGATGCTTAAGATATAATTTACCTCCTCGAGACATGCTTGAGATATTTATTAGAAATTTTCAAGAACAATTATCCTATGTACTAGAAACAACTACTATCACATCCTTTGAACAAGCAGTTGAGTTAGAAAAGAAAGTGGAATAGGCTCTTATTAGAAGAGGAAAACTCAAAGTAAAAGAAGAAAAATATACTAAGTCACAGTATAAGAATAAGCATGTGGTAGGTGATGGTGTAATAGATAGTAGACCTTTTAATAGCATTGCTAATAGTCTACAAAAGATAATACTTCAAAAACCTCCATAGAGGAATTTCACAAGACTTGGTATACCCATGGAAGTAGTTCCAAAACAACTTTAGGAATTTTATATGATTGAGTTACCTCCCATAAGGCAACCAGATACTACAACTAACTAGTACAATGTAGGGCAATATTGTGCATATCATAAAGTAGGACATTGGATAAATTTTTATAAGAAGCTAAAATACATGGTTCAAGATTTTATTGATGTAGGACATATTTATGTAGGAAGTTCTCAATATTTAAATGGTCAACAATGTTCCATAATTTATCAAATATACATAAGCAAGGTCAATAGGTAGCTAATCAAGTATCTTATAATAATGTGCCACCTCCTTATGGCAATAAGGTTGGTATGATAACAAAAATTTTAGAATAGTAGGTGCAGAATCAACAGATCCAATGGTCTCAATAGGAGATGAGTTTTTCACCAAATATTTCTCTCTTAGAAATTTTGAAAACTTCTACTCATGAAGAAGCATTGCCAAATGTTCTAATACAACAATATGTTCTCCTAGATATTTTACCTAGTTCTATGGTTGATATTGTAAGTTATCTTAAGATACATCATATCACATTCTCATATGATGATATCTCTTCCTTAGATTTGCAAGAAGATTATTTCCTTTACATTACTACATATATTGGGGATACTTTTATCAAGATAATTATGATTGATAATGGTTCTTCCCTTAATTTATGCACATATATTTTTTTTCAAAAGTTTGGATTACAATAGGAAGATTTAACTAAATTTGATGACATCATTAAATATTTCAACGAGTCCCAAGAAGCTTGTGGTACCATATATCTTCCCCTTAAGGTTGGACCCAATATTTTAGATATATTTTTCTATGTGGTATCTTGTCCTTCATATTTTAATCTGCTTCTCAAATGTCCTTTGATCCATGTAATAAAGGCCATCCCTTCCACATTTCATAAATGTTTAAAATTTGAATTTAAAAACCAACTTGTTACTATTTTGGGTGATTATCATCCATTTGAAAATTGCTCACTAGATGATCTAGCTCAATTTCATTTATCGTATTCCTTGCCTAACATAACTAAGCAAATTGAAAATTTTAATGTATGAAAGGAACCAATAACCAAAATCTTATCCTGGTATCAAGACAATCATTCTCATCAAGATACTCTTCTAGATAAATCTCATCAAGGCTTTGAGTGGAGTGTTGAGGATGAGGGGTCACCTCTCCTCCTTTGATGGTCTCAACCCCATAGCAGTGTGCCACAGATGAGGATCTACCTTAGAATAACATATACTTTGATGGGTCTATTCCTTGCATAGTGTAGGTTGAGTCTTCTAGTTTTCAAGTGGACTTTGGTTCTATGTCTCCCGAGGTGAGCAAATAGGATTGATTCCTACCCTACCTTCTCTTGATGATGATTTTTCATATCACTACCCATAATTTCCATCCAACCAAAACTAATTTAATCCAATATTATATATAATTAAAGTATATAATATATAACTTTACTAACTCTTCTTTAGTCTCTCTCTTACTATATCTATAGAACTCTCATCGGTCACACCCTAGGGAATCTTATCCTTTTCTTTAACCATATCCCATGAATTGGCTTCCAAGAGCATCCATCCCTACATTTCCACATGTCCATTTGGGAAAGTACTAGATGCAATTCCTTCTTACCAACTATCTTGTTCTTCCCACAAGATAATTGTTACTTCCCCTTTCGATCCTTTGAAAGGTGGAATCCTAGTCTTTACTCTCCCCACAATTCCTTTAGTGAGGGAGCTTCTAGGGATAAGATAACTATTTCCTCTCTATACAAATTCCTTTTGTATAGAATCCACAATTCTTTTAGTTTAAGAAATATGCTATCTCTATTAATCCCTACTCTATCTATACACAACTCCTTTAGTGTATGAGTTCTAATTACTAATACAAATTCAATCTATTTAATCCATATAATTATCTCTAACTTATAATAATAGTTTATTTTTAAACATCTTATCGGTTTAAGGGACATTATGTTAGCCAACATATCTATTTTCTTGACTAACACCCAAGTGCTCCTGATGGACTGATGTTCAAAAATATTTAGTCGACATACTCTAAGATACGTTCATTCTATCATGGTATCTTTGTTTCTAGAGTCATTAGGGTACACATTAACACTTCCTTGGTTTCACTTCTAGACTAAAGTTAAAACTTCACCACGATAGCTAGTCCTCTTAACATTATAGCCACATTCTCATCGCAAGGCTTACTCGAATCGCGTTGATTCACTCTAGACTCAAACGAAGAGGCGATTAGGGAATATAATATTTACTCACAAAAAATCAGGAATTCTATAGTTATTTTAATTAAGTACCAACCCATAAGACCATCAACATTACAAATTTTAAAAAATAATCTTTATATCATTTAAACACTGCTAACACTCTGAAATGACAATGCTAAATATATAATACATAGAAGCATAAAATAATCAATTCCATCATTGATAGCAAGTCACACGTAGTCCATAATATAACTATATTACATGGAAATATTTTTATTAATATGAACATAATCATATCTCCAAGCACATTAAGGATTCTACGAAACATTCTATTATTCCACAATATCTGTAAATTTACAATGGTGCGATGATCCATCATCTAGTATCCTTTACAATTCAGATGTCAATTTCCTTGTCCAAGCTACATTTAAATTTATAAAATGTCAAACTCTATTTCCATGCTTCTAGTTTGATGAAGTCTTGAACCAATACACAAACTTCTACATCTCTTCATTGTACCAGGTCATCTCTATGTGTTAGTCTTCTTGTTGGAGCTACCAATCATCAAGAAAGGTATACCTCGTAACGATATCAGAGATAGATCCAGATATTATAGTGCTATATCATGTGATGCATTCTCTCACATCCTAACATCAACAACATGGAATATTCTCCAATACTCCCATCTCACACACAACTTCCTTGATCTATGTTCATTCCTCATATTTAATAATGCATCAATATCACAAGAATATAATTCTACAAATCAATTGTCTATTTCTAGATATGAACAAAATAATTCATTTACTCCTCTTAGTAGTTTTAAACCAATACAAAATCTTTCCACAAGGTACGAATTATAAGAGAATAAATTCCTTAATCCAAATAACATTTAAAAATACTTTTCCTAATACAAATGGAAATAAATCGATTTAAATACAATAATGGATATCTTATATTTTACACACATAAACTCAATCACAAAGATTAACGGATTCACATTCACATTCAGTATTCAATATCTAGAACACCCCATCAAATATGATATATAGTGGAAACTAATTCTTTTCTTACATAACAACATTAATGTAAATATTATCAATCCCCTATCCTATAGTGTAGCCTCATGTGCTTTGACGATAATCTACATATTATAGGGAGATAGCACTCTCTATAATTATAAGAGGAAGTTCATTAGCCTTATCACAAAAATCTACTAATTTGCATACATCTCACATTTCCTACTATTAATCAAGAAAAATAGCAGATCATTCAAGATGACTTTTACACTATTGGTCTTCCTTTTAAAATAAGACAAAAACTATTTAAGTTTTCCTATAGGCGGTCATACACCAGTAATGAGTTCTCTTATTTTTTGAAGAGAAAAATTATTAAAAATTCATCCAAAACAACTTTCAAACAACAACACAATGTAGACATCTATTTTGCATTGTTCCACACAACTCAAAAACCATAATATAGCAACCAATATTTTAGACAATACATGGTTACAATAACACCTTATTCAGTTGAATTCCTAATCCAATATTTGATAAATTTTCTCCAATAAATTCCCCACCATAAAGCTCCTTGTGTCCCCCTGTACAATCCTTTTTCCACAAGAAAAACCCACTCTCTCCATGCACATATGTCCAATTGCTTTATCATTAATTTCCCACGTTATTTGTTGGTCCATGTGGGTGAACAGTCTAGTATCTTAATTGACCATTCTTATATCACACATATCATTCCAAACACAAAAAGCATTCATTTTTTCTTAATTTAGTGATCAAATAACACACATCAACACTACAGTTCAAGCCCTTAAATCAGTGGACAACTAGTTAAGAGTTTCTCATTCACTAATCCTTTCTTTTAAATAAATAAAGCTATAAACATTTTCTATAGGTGATTAGTAATCATTCCTTTATTTTTTACTACTCTATTATGCTTTAGTCACTCATTTCTCATGATCTCATAGCAATGTTATCATTCAATAATGGTTTCCTTATTTTTCTCTTTTAAGACAGATAATATAAGTAAATAACTATTTCTCTTTTTTTTTAATAAAAACATTCATTCCAAACAAAATTTATCATCAAGAAAATGATCATTTGACAAAAAATATATTCAAGCATGATATGCATCTCCATGAAAGGTATTTATTAAGTTTCCCCAACTTCTTCATCAATTTACCCATCACATCACTTCCCATAAGGTATCCCTTTCTTAATGGTTAGTTATTTCTACCACCGCTAAGAGAACTTGTTCTTGCAAAATGCATTTCCATTAGCAATACCATATTCCTTTATAAAATGTGCAATTGTTTTCCAAGAAACTAAACATGAAATAATTCATTTATTTACAAAAGGTATATCCTATTTTCATATTATTCATATTTTACATAACAAGTCATGAATAACCAATCATTTCATCAATAAGATACCAAAATAAAAACATACATTCATTCATATGAAGTGACTTCATCCAAAGTAAAAAGTCTACCAAGGGAGGGTCATGACATCATCCCCCCCTTAGGTTTAACACAATCCTCTATGTTTTAAATATTATAAACATAATATAGTCTTTAAACAACATTTTCAAACAAAAATAGAAAGTGTTTTTGCATATCCACTACTTTTTTCCAAGTAGTATTCCTTTTAGTGTATCGGTCCCACTAAACTTTGCACTACTCCAAAGTTCTTTTTTCTCATTGATTTAGATCAGAACTCAAGTATTCTTACTATTTGAACCTCTATATACTTTCGGTTGACCATCTACAAATTAGAAAAGTGCCACACATGCTTAGGGTTAGAAACATACTTTTTAATCAAGGAGATATGAAAGGTATTGTGAATCTTGGATAGATTGAGTGGTAAGGCAAGTTGTATGCTACAGGACTAATATTCTCTATGATTTCAAAGGATCCAACAAAGTGAGGATCTAGATTTGTGAATTTGATTGCACTCTTCCTTGGTTTCACCCTCAAAAACACTTTATCACCCATACCAAACTCTTTGGGTGATATATTAATATCAACATAGATTTTTTGGTGGTCTGTTTCTTCCTTCAACCTCTCTTTGATCACCCTCAATTGTTGCTCTATTTCCTTGATCATGTCAGGTTCAAGCATAATTTGGTCTTTTGGATTATCCCATGATAATGGTGTTCTGCATTTTTAGCCATACAAAGCTTTTAATGGAGCCATGCCTAAGGTTGAATGGTGATCATTATTGTAGGTAAATTCTACCAGATGTAAATAATCCTCCCAATAAGTTTTTTGATCCATGAAATACATGCAAAGCATGTTCTCTAGCACCTGGTTCACTCTTTCAGTTTTCCCATCCAATTTTGGATAGTAGGTAGAACTGATGTTCAATATTGTACCAATGGCATGATACAAGGCTTGGCAAAATTTAGAAGTGAACTTTGGATCTCTATTTGATATGATTACCTCCAAAAAACCATGAAGCTAAAATATTTATTTGGTAAATCTATTAGCCACAACCATGACATCATCCTTGGTGTTCCCATGTATAAAGTGTGCAATATTGGTCATTTTTCAACCACTACTAGGATTACATCATGTTGAAACATATTCTTAGGTAACCCCATGATGAAGTCCATCGAAATCACTTACCATTTTTGCATAGGCACATCATGTGGGTACAACAAACTAGTAGGATGTCTATGTTTAGTTTTACCTTTTGGCACTTGAGAATGAGTGACAAATTCATTTATCTCTCTTCATTCCTAGCCAAAAAAATGTCTTTTTGATACTCCCTCATATTTTCTCCTCTTGTATGAGAAAAATATGAATATTTGTGTGCTTCATTCATAATAATATTTATTAAATTTCCAATAAAAGGAATTACTACCCTGCTTTTAAAACATAAGAAACCATTCTTGATGCAAAAATACTTGTTTTCATCAGGTTTCCTTTACATCTTTTCCCAAATTTTCTTGTAGTATGCATCTTGATTTTGCATTTTCTTGACTTTTTCTATCAAGTTGAAATGGATGCATGATAAAACGGCTATACATCTTCTCCTAATCAATGCATAAATGACTTTATTTTCTTTTCCCTTAATATACTCAATATCAAAATCATATTCTGTGAGTAATTCCATCCACATTATTTGCCTAGCATTGAGTAAAGTTTGAGTGAATATATATTGCAAAATCTGATGGTCTATCCTTAGCTCAAAGGGTCTCCCAACTAGATAGTGTCACCAACTCTTGAGATCAAAAACTATAGTTGCCAACTCTATGTCATGGGTCACATAATTAACTTAATGTATTTTCAATTTCCTAGATCCATAGGCTACCACTCTTCTTCCTATGAGAGCACTCCTCCTAAACCTTCCAAATATGCATCCGTATAAATAGAGAAACTTATTTAAATATCAGGTAATTTTAGTATGGGAGGTGTGATAATATTTTCCATTAGCAAACCAAAGGCTTCCTCATATTTCTCTATCCACTTGAATTCTCTTCCTTTCCTCTAAAGGTTGGTTATTGGTAAGGTGATCTTGGCACAATATTTCACATAATGCATATAGTGTCCAGTTAATCCCATGAAGCTTTGAACTTCAATCACATTAGTAGGTGATGGACAATTCAAAATGGATTCTATTTTCTTATGCTCCACTATGATCCCTTTCATCGAAATAATGTGTCCTAAGTATTTCACTTTTGACACATAGAATGCACGCTTGGATAGGTTCCGATACAGTTGATTTTTTCTTAATAGCTCTGGTACCATCTGAATATGCTCGTCATGCTATGACTTGTTTCTAATATATGTCAAAATATCATCTAGAAATATCAATACAAGTCTATAAAAGTACTTCCTAAAGATACTATTCATCAAATTCATAAATGTCTCTAGAGCATTTTTTAAACCAAAATACAAGAACACAAACTTATAATATTCATAACAAGTTTTAAATATTGCCTTATGCGTACCATCCTCATGGGTTCTCAATTGATGGTATCTTGACTCCAATTCAATTTTTGAAAATATTATGGCAACTTTGAGTTGATCAAAAAGATCTTTGATTCTTGGTAGAGGATATCTATTCTTGACAGTTACCTTGTTTAACATTTTATAATCTATGTATAATCTCAAGGATCCAACCTTATTATTTATTAATAGAACTGGTGCACTCCAAGGTGATACACTTGGTTTGATCAATCCTTTATCTAGTAACCCTTGCAATTGCACCTTCAACTCTTGCATTTCTATGGGATTCATTCTGTAAGAAGCTCTATGTATGGGTTATGTTATAGGTTGAAGCTCAATAGTAAAGTTAATTTCCTATTTAAGGGGTAATCCAAGTAAATATTATGGAATGACATCCCTATATTCTTGAAGCACTGGATGTTTCTAAAATACCTCTTCCTCCTTATCTTTATCAATTTTGCTTATCTTAACATAGACCATTCCTCCTTTCTTTATGTCCTTTAATTGCATTTTCAATAATATATGAGGTTGAAAAGCCCCTTGTAAGCTATAAACTCTACACACAACACCCCTATCATATGTGTACTCAATCTATCTATCCTAAAATTTGAGTACTGCCTTATGCACTTGCAACCAATCCATTCCTAGGATTATGTCAAAAGCATGCAAAGGTGCTACATATAAATATCCTATTGTTATTCCACTAGGTAAGGTAATTTATGCCATAGGGTAACATTGGTTAATGGAGTAGGTTTATCCTAAACCATACTCAACCTTCCACCCATGAGCCAATATTCTTGGTCATTTTGAAACATCTTTAGCTAAACTAGTGGATAGAAAACTATCTGTAGCACCAATATCAATCAATATTTTAACATTCCTACTAAAAATATTAACTTCAATCACTAGTGGTGTGGCTTTACCATCAATATTATGGTTTTCTATAGTTGTATAAATCTTGTGCATTGGTTCCTTAGGTGCATTTTCTTTGTACATTGGTTCCTTTCCTTTATAAATTGTTTTTTCTCTCCTTGGTCAATTAGAAGCATAATGTGGTCCTCTACATAGATAACATCCTTCTTTTAGCCCTGGATGTTTTTTCTAATTTTGTCCCTCTTCTACTCTTTCTATAGATGGAGAATTAGCATGCTCCTATAACGGTTTGACATTACCCTTGCTATTTTTTCAGTTCTTTCCCTTGAACCTTTTCCTAAACATCCCTTTTTTCCTATCATTTCCTTGGTCATGTTGATATAAATTCTTTCTTGCTTGTTTCTCTACTCATTTTACAAAACCTACATTTTTTCTCTTTCTTAGTGCCTCTTGACACTCTTCCTCTAATATTTCATAATCAAAGTATTTTTTGAGATATTTTTCAATTTTTTTGGCTAATTCATAGGCCTTCTACAGAGTTTTAGGTTCTTGCATATCAACTTCCTGTTCTATTCTAGGATCTGCTCCTAGAATAAACTTATGAATCTTAATTTTCTCACTATAAGTAGGAACATATTTAATTAGTTTGACAAATTTTTGGTACTTCTCCACTATTCTAATTCCCTATCGAATCTTAGTGAACTCAAAATTCTAGGAATAGAAGTGTTTTGTGAGAAATTTACATTTGAAGGCTTTTACAAACTCTTCCTATTTTAGGTCAAATGCTACCACAAGATCCAACTCATTACTATGTGATTCCCACCAATATAGGCCATTGCCTTGTAGATGTAAAGTGGCATAGGATGTTTGAGTGCTCGAAGAAAAGTTCTTGTTACAATAAGTTTCTATTTCTTTCAACCAAGATTTAGCCTTGTCTGCATATTCCTCTCCATTAAATTTGTAATATTTCAAATATTTTATTTCCTTGCCCAACTTGGCCTGCACTCGAATCCTAGCCTGCTATGCCTCGGTAAGAGTTTAATTCAACAATCCTAAACCAAAGTTCCTAACTAGAATTTACCTATTCAACACTACATCTAGAAGCTATTTGTGTCTCTACCTATTCTCAAAGTAGAGCCATTGTCTCAATAATATTCGCATTCCTAGGATTTTCCATTTCTTCACTAGGGTTCCCCGAACCCTCTTCTAGATTCCTGTCCTCCATATTAGTTTGTCTTGTCTATCTTGTCAATGGGACAACAATTTATCTTATTCTATTGGGTGGCATTGTCCTTGGCCACATACAAAATATATAGTAATAATTAATTAGCAATTATTCCTTCAAGTTGCTCCTCTTATTATCAACTATTTATCTTATCATCTCAATTAACTAAACATATTACTCCTAATAGGTTTTCTATTGGCAGGGTTCAATTCCTCCATAATTATGTCTTCTATTACATATAAAAAAAAAATTATATGTAGTGAGCCTATCCCACTATGAACCATGCTCTGATACCACATTGTTGCTACCCATAATTTCCATCCAACCAAAACTAATTCAAACAAAGAGTTTTTTTTATAATTATAGTACATAACATATATACCTTCACTAATTATTCTTTAGTCTCTCTCTTACTAGATCTATAGAACTATCATCAATAACACCCGAGGGATTCTTATATTTTTCTTTAACCATATCTCACGACTTGGCTCCCAAGATCATCCATACCTACATTTTCACATGTTTATTTTGAAAAGTGCTAGATGCAATTTCTTCTTACTAAGTATCTTGTTCTCCCCACAAGATAATTGTTACTTTCCCTTTTGATCCTTTGAAATATGGAATCCTAATATTTACTCTCCCAACAATTCCTTTAGTGAAGGATCTTCTAGGGATAAGCCAATTATTTTCTCTCTATACAATTCCTTTTGTATAGGAGCCACAATTCATTTAGTGTAAGAGTTCTATTGTTATTGTTAATACCTACTTTATCTGTGCACAACTCCTTTAGTGTATGAGTTAAAATTACTAATACAAATCCAATCTATTGAATCCATATAATGATCTCTAACTTATAATAATTTTTTATCTCTACTATCCATTCCATATAAAATCGTCGTAATTAAAACTTCTTATCGGTTTAAGGGATATTACGTTAACCAACATATCTATCTACTTGTCTAACACACAAGTGCTTCTCATGGACTAACGCTTGATAATATTTAGTCGACTACCTCTAATATATGTCCATAAATCATGGTATCTTTTTTTCTAGAATCATGAGGGTACACATTAACACTTCCTTGGTTTCACTGCTAGACTAAAGTTAAAATACCCCCATGATAGCTAGTCCACTTAACATAATAGACATATTTTACTTGCAAGGATTACTCAAATCATGTCGATTCACTTGGGACTCAAATGAAGATGCAATTAGAGAATATAATCTTTACTCACAAAAACTCAAGAATATTACAACCATTTTAATTAAGTACCAGCCCATAAGAGCTTAAATCTTATAATTTTTAAAAAATAATATTTATTTCATTTAAATACTTCTAACACTCTGGAATGACAATGTGGAAGATATAACATATAGAAGCAAAAAATAAATCAATTCCATCATTTATAGCAAGCCATACGTCATCCATAATATAACTAGATTACATGGAAATATTTTTATTAATATGAATATAATAATAAATCCAAGCACATTATGGATTCTCCAAAACATTCTATTGTTCTACAATGTCAATAAATTTATAATGGTGCACTGATCCATCATCTAGTATCATTTACAATTCATACATCAATTTCCTTGTCCAAGCTACATTCAATGTTATATAATATCAACCTCTATTTCCACGCTTCTAGTTTGATAAATTTCCAAACCAGAACATGAATGACTGCATCGCTTTGTTGTACTAGATTGTCTCTCTATGTTAGTCTTCTTATTGAAGCTACCAACCATCGATAAAGGTACACCTCGTAATGGGATCAAATATAGCTCCAGCTATCATAGTGCTATATCATGAGATGCATTATTTCACATCCTAATAGCAACCACATGGAAGATCATCCAATACTCCCATATCACACACAAATTCCTTAATATATGCTCATTTTCCATATTTAATAATGCAGCAATATCACAAGAATATAATTCTACAACTCAATTCTCTATTTCTAGATATGAAAAAAAACACCCTTTACTCCTCTCAACAGTTTTAAACTAATCCAAAGTCTTTACACAAGGCACAAACTATAAGAGAATAAATTTATTAATCCAAATAACATTAATAAATCCTTTACCTAATACAAATAGAAATAAATCAATTTAAATCCAACAATGGATATCTTATAGTTTACAGACATAAACTTAATCACAGAGATTAACAGATTCACGTTCACATCCAATATTCAACATCTAGAATACTCCATCGAAGAGGACATACAATGGAAACTAATTCTTTTCTTACATAACAACATTAATGTAAACATTATCAATCCATTGTCCTATAGTGTAGTCTCACCTTATTTGATGATAAGCTACATATTATAGGGAGCTAGCACTCTCTATTTTTATAAGAACAAGCTCATTAAACTTATCATAACAATATACTAATTTACACACATCTCACATTTCCTACTATTAACCCAAAAAAATAGTAGATCTTTCAAGATGGATTTTGCACTATAGGTGTTCCTTTTAAAACAAGACATAAAAAACTATTTAAGTTTTCCTATATGCGGCCATACACTAGAAACGAGATATCGTATTCTTAAAAGATAAAAATGATTGAAAACTCATCTAAAAGAGCTTTCAAACAACAACACAATGTAAATATCTGTATTACATTGATCCACACAGCTCAACAACTAGAATAGAGCAATAAATATTTTAGAGAATACCTAGTCATAATGGCACCTTCTTTAGTCAATTCTTGATCCAATCTTTAGTAAAGTTTTCTCCAGTCGATCCCCCACTACAAAACTCCTTGCATCCCCTAATCCAATCTATTTTTCCACAAGAAAAACCCACTCTCTCCATGTGCATACGTCCAATCACTCTGCCATTAATTTTCCATGTTGTTCGTTGGCTCACGTGGGTGAACATTCAAGTATCTTAATTGACCACTATTATATCACACACATCATTCCAAACTCAAAAATATTCATTTTTTATCATTTAGTGATTGAACAACACAAAAAATCACTATATTCCAAATGATTAAATCAGTGAACAACTAGTTAAGATCTTCTCTTTCACTGATCCTTTCATTTAAGAAAACAAAGTTATAAACATTTTCTATGGATGAGTAGTAATCATTCCTTTATTTATTACTACTCCATTATACTTTTTAATCACTCATTTCTCATGGCCTCATAGCAATGTTATCAATCAACAATGGTTTCCTTATTTTCTCTTTTAAGACAGGTAATATAAGAAAATATCTATTTCCCTTTTATTAATAAAAACATTCATTCCAAATAAAAATTTTCATCAAGAAAAATTTTATTTAGCAGCAAAAATTTTCAAGCATGATATGCATCTCCATGAAAGATATTTTAATTAAGTTTCCCAAACTTATTCATCAATTTTCCCATCACATTCCTTCCCACAGGGTATCCCTTCTTGGTGGTTAGCTCTTTCTATCACCGCTAAGAGAACATGTCCTTGCAAAATGCATTTCCATTAGTAGTACCATATTCCTTTATAAAATGTGTAATTGTTTTCTAGGAAACTAAACATGAAATAATCCATTTCTTTACATGAGGTATATCCTATTTCCATATTATGCATATTTTACATAACAAGTCATGAGTAACAAATCATTCCATCAATAGAATAGTAAAATAAAAATATACATTCATTCATATGAAGTGACTTCATCCAAAGTAAAAATTCTGCTAGGGGAAGGTCATGGCATGTCCATTCTCTCGAGGAGACCATATATGTGAACATAAGTTTTTATGAAGACCCTAGAATCCTTATGTTAGGTAAAGCCTTGTCCATGGATGAGCAGAAGAAATTGACCAATTTGTTAAAATAATTTCAAGACATTTTTTCTTTGTCATATATCGACATGCTAGGGATTGATCCCTCCCTTGTTATGCATCATTTGGTAGTTAAACCTAGTTCCAAGTCTATTAAGCAGAAACTTAGGAAGATGTATCCTAATGTCACCCTTTTATTCAAGGAGGGGCTCCAAAAACTCCTTGAAATTAGTTTTATAAAAACCATCGATTATTTTGATTGGATATCCAATATCATTTTTGTATCTAATAATGAAGGAAGAATTAGAGTACGTACTGACTTTAGAGACATAAAATTAGCATATTCCAAGGACAATTTCCCCTTGTAAAACATAGATCAAATCATAGATTTCATCAGAATATGTGGAATGTTTTCACTCAAGGATGGTTTATCAGTTTACAATTAGTTCTTTATTATCCCTAAATATCAGGCCAAGAAAACATTCATCACTCCATGGGTTATCTTCTACTAGAAAGTCATGCCTTTTGGCTTGAAAAATGTAGAAGCTACCTTTCAATGGGCCATGACATATATTTTCCATGACATGATGCATGATATTCTCCAGGATTATGTGGATGATATTTTAGGTCACTCCATAGAACAAAAGGATCATGTCCTTGATTTAATATGGATTTTTGAAAGGCTTCAACATTTTAAGGTTCATATTAAACCTGCTAAGTGTGTGTTTGAAGTCACATCTAGTAATTTGTTAGACTTCATAGTTTCTAGGTGAGGCATTTAGGTGGACCCCGCTAAGATAGTGGTTATCATTAACATACCTTCTCCTCACACCTTGACTGAATTGCGTAGCCTAAAATGAAAGCTTCAGGATATTCGTTAGTTCATTGCCCAGTTAGTTGATAATTATTAGCTCTTTTTTAATATTATTAAGAAATATGTGTTCTTCTAGTGGGATTATGAGTGTTAGAAAGCTTTTTATGATCTCAAATAGTATCTCACTTCCTTGCCTATCTTAGTTCCCCTTGTGCTTGGTAGGCATTTGACACTCTACTATATTAGTAGGACTTTGGTTAGATATGAAACTAGGTATACTTCCCTAGAGAAGTTTTTCCTTGTCATAGTGTTCACTTTCTAGAATTTAAGACACTACATGCTCATTTATAAGATATTGGTAGTTGCAAAGTTTTACCCTTTGTGCTATTTTATGTCTAAGCCCCACCTTTTAGGTCGATCTACTAAGTGGATGTTGGCCCTTATTGATTTTTACTCAATTTTCATAGGTCAAAAGGTTATTAAGGGTTAGGTAATTACTAATTAGTTAGCCTTCACTCCCCTAGAAGCTACCCATCATTTGGTTGTTGAGTTTCTAGATGAGTGCTTCAACATTGAAGTTGAAGACTCTGAGCCTTGGATATTTTTTTTTATGGAGCCTGATGCATGATAGACACTAGTGCTGGAGTAATTCTAGTCACCCAAAAAAAATAACTCATTCCCTTGTCCTATAAACTTCATTTTTATTGCACAAACAATATTTCAGAGTATGAAGCTTTGATCATGTATTTGGTGATCTACATAGAAGCCAGTACTCATGCTTTACGAGCCATGTTGGCCCAACATGATGATCAAAAAAAGAGTGAGCTATCTAATATATCAATAGGACTTTGGTTAGCTATGAAACTAGGTACACTCCCATAGAGAAGTTTTTCCTTGTCATAGTGTTTGCTTTCTAAAAGTTAAGATACTACATGCTTAGCTATAAGATATTGGTAGTTGCAAAGTTTGACCCTTTGTACTATTTGATGTGTAAGTCCCACATTTTAGGTCAAGCTGCTAAGTGGGTGTTGACCCTTAGTGATTTTGATCCAAATTTTATAGATAAAAATGTTATTAAGGGTTAGGTAATTACTGATTAGTTAGCCTTTGCTCCCTTAGAAGCTATCCATCCTTTGGTTGTTGAGTTTCTAGATGAGTACTTCAATGTTGAAGTTGAAGACTCTCAGTCTTGGACATTGTTTTTTGATGGAGCTCGAAGCATGAAAGGCATTGGTGCTAGAGTTTTTCTAGTCACCTACAAAAACAACTCATTCCCTTGTCCTTCAAAATTCATTTATCTTGCATAAAAAATATTACAGAGTATGAAGCTTTGATTCTTGGCCTTAGAGAAGCCTTAGCTTTATAGGTGAGATTTATCTTGATATTTTATGACTCTCATCTTGCAGGCAATCATATCAATGATGTTTATCAAAATTAGGATGATAAAATTAAGGCCTACAAGAATATTATCACCAATTTGTTGTGCTCATTCTATCAAGTGACCATAGAGTATATCCCTAGATCCTCAAACTACCATGCAGATGACATGGCTATTGTTGCATCCTTATTTCCTTTAGAGTTGGAATATGATCAAACATCAATTATTATTAGATAACTTTGAGAACATATTTCACTTGATACTTATCTTGTTTTTTTAGATTGTTTGACCACCAAAGGTTCCCCATCAGAGCTATGGTATATCAACATCTTTAATTTTATTATGGATGGTTTGATACCTGATGGTTTAGATCACAATCAACATAAGTTGTTGTGCAAAAGAGCATTTTGATTTGTCATAATCAATAATACTTTGTATAGATGTTCTTTTGAAGGCATCATATTTTTATTTATTAACTTCTATGAAGTCTGACTTACTCTTAGTGAGGCTCACGAGGGTTCATGTGGAGGTCATTTCAACGACAATGCTATTACCAAAAATCTCCTTCATATGGGGTGTTGTTGGCCTTCTATGGAGAAATATGCATTCCATTATATTTACTATTGTGACAACTATTAATACCACGACCATATTGGTCATGCTCCTTCTCAATATCTCTAGGTTATCTCTTCCCCTTGGTCATTTTCCATGTGGGAATTGGACATTATAGGGAAGTTTAACCTAGTGTCATCTGATGGTCATAAGTTTATTATGACAATGACTAAGTACTTCACTAAATGGATCAAAGTCATGTCCCTGCATATGGTGACTAGAATTCAGATTTCTATGTTCACCTTCAACTAGATTATTTTATGTTTAGGATTCCTTTGGTGATTATCTTTGAAAATGACACTTCTTTCAAGAATAAGTATATTTATAATATTTGTGCTAAGTACAAGATTCATCACAGGTGGTCAACTCCTTATTATACTTAGGATAATGGACAAACCAAATTATCCAATAAGTCCTTGATCAAGATCTTAAAGAAGTTGGTTAGTAAGACCAGTCGTGATTGGCATATCCAACTTTATCCTCCATTGTGGGCCTATCTCACTAGCATGTGTACCCCCATAAGTGCATCACCATATGTCTTAGTATATGGGTTTGAGGTAGTGTTTTATTTTAAGCTTAAGGTTCCCTCATTGTGCATCTTGTTGCAAGATTCCTTGATCGGTGATGAGTACCAAGTAGACCATTTACACCAATTGGAGCTACTGTATGAAAAGTGTATTCATGCCTTAGAGTATTTGCAAGCCTATCAAGATAGGTTTTGATGATATTACTCTAAGAATTTTGCAATCATTCTTTTGAGGATGGGGACCTTTTCCTCAAGGAAAATGAGAAGAACACTAATGCTTGTATTCATATTCAAGGTAAGTTTTAGCTCAATTGGTTAGGGCCCCTTGTTATAATGGCTAAGTTTGGCTCAGGTGCCTATCATTTGGATTCTTTAGATGGTAAAAAACTTAAATAACTAATGAATATAATGCATATCAAGAGATATTATGCATGATTCAATATTTTATATTTATCTTAGATCATAATGCATTTAGTTTGATTGCTCATATTGCATGGTTGTATATCATACTTTTGCATGGTTGCTTGACATTATGTTTCTCTTGTACTTTTTCTTGTCATAATTGCATGGTTGCTTGTTCATGACTATTTTATCATATAGATTTTTTATGATTCATGATAATGGTAAGTGATGACACCTAGTTAGGTCATAGCTCACATGCATTGCACTCTCACTAGGGCTCTAATGCCTAGAAATTCCCCAACCTAGAGTATTTCCATTTTCATCATTTCTTATCTTCTTTTCTTCCTTGCTCTTTTCTTCTCTTCATATTTCTTCTTGTATTCCTTGACATTGAAAGTTATTTTCAAATGACCATAAATTCTCCCTAAATTCAAGGAATACAATCCTCTTTTAGTATATCCTTGTCCTTTACATGTTTTCTCCTCTATTTTCTTTGTTCAAGATAAGAATATACATTATCTTCTCTTCTTTGATTTCACACTTCCTCCCTCTTGACTTTTCAATATTTGAAACTTCAAGCTAAGGGTACACATGTAAATTTTTGTGCTCATATCTT
Organism: Wollemia nobilis; assembly: GCA_028583015.1. Lineage (NCBI taxonomy): Eukaryota > Viridiplantae > Streptophyta > Pinopsida > Araucariales > Araucariaceae > Wollemia > Wollemia nobilis. Next base: position 3,678,390 of record JAQPPZ010000286.1, read on the forward strand.
TCTTCCTCTATTTTTTTGACACATGCACACAATCACATGGTGTTATGCTCAAATTTCTTTGTTCATACATAATTTTACACACCCCTATCAAGGGTAGCACTTGTTGAATAATTCATATACATATATTACACCCCACATGGGATATCATACATCCTAGTGTGTATATTTTATTCATCAAGCACACATCCCTATTGGATCACGCTCTTCTTGACTCAATGGGTACTACACCCAATTACAAGATAAGATCCATGGCTATTTTAGCAAGTTGTGGCATACATCCTAGCAAGTAATCACCCCACAATAGTCACTAGCAAGCAATCACCCATAGCAAATAATGCTTTTTAATTTTATCATTTTATAAAGCAATCACCCATAGTAGGTCACACTCCATCATTTTATCATTTATCCATCTTAGCGAGTGGTACACCCATAGTGGATTTTCACACCATAGTTAGCCATCCTTTTGAGCATAACACCCTTTATCTAGGGTTGTGATTAGTTTCTCTGATTTTCTATCTTGTTGACCTTATTTGGATATGATATTGTTGTTATTGTTATTCTTCTTCTTCTTCTTCTTCTTCTTCTTCTCTTCCCTTCTTCTTTATTTCTATTTCTTCTATTCATCCTTGCATTTCATACTAGTTGCATAAGATTCATGGTGTACCCAATAATCCTTGCCATATTGTTTACTTGATGTATTTTCTTGTATTTTTATGTTTTGCTTTCTTTCCTTATATTTCTCAAGTTTATTAATAAAATTTTCATTTCTTTAGAAACTCAAGGGGGTATCCTAGTCTTAGAGGAATTAATGGTAGTAATGCCTCACCTTGTTTACAAAAGTCTAGAGTATATGTCGTGATACCCCTTTTGCACCATCCCTTTACCCAAACCTAGCCACCCCTTTTCTATGTTTTTTGTCTTCTTTCTCATAGGAGTTTACATCTTTATTTGATGCATTTTATTGGCCTTAAATGCATCAAAGAGGGAGAAAAATATAGACACGAAAATTTGACCAACTAAGGTGAGTAATTTTCCATAGATCTCTTGTTTTCTCCTTGGAAAATAAGGATCATATTTGACCCAATTTTTACCCTTCTAAATATTTTTATTTTCCCTCAAATATTATGTCATTGGATAGGTCTCAAAAGGAGCTTTCCAACGGTATATGATTTGTCCTATTTTGACTTTTTTTGGTCCTCCAAATTGCATTAAAATGGCATAGGAGTATTGCTATTATGAAATAGCAATCCACTTTTGAGGGGCGTGATTTCACATTCCTAAGGTTTTCTAGATATTGCAAAATTGTGGTCGGTCCTTATGGGGTGCAATTTCATATTTCCAGGGTTTTCTCTTAAAAAACCCTAATTTTAAAAGTTAACATCATTTTACATCGGATTTTCTTATTTTTCCCACATGTTTCACTTTCAAATCCACTATAGAATGAAGGTTTGAAGTCTTCTTTTCGCCCAAGGTGATTCTCCAAGAAAGTGACCAAGTAAGATTATTTTTCTCTTATCACACAAGTTCTTTGAATTCTAAAGTGCTCTCTAAGTGGTTTTTTTTCTCTTCTACAAGCAAGCTAAATCACAAGTGTGAAATATAATCTATTGAAGCTCTATTTTCTACTGTATCGGGTTGTGTGTCATAGATATTTGGTAGACAAGTGTTGAAGCCCTAATGAGACATAGACTATTCAGAGGTCTCAACCCTTTTTCCTAATTTTGTACTATCTACTAGGTGTTTTCATTATATTTAGATTTAGTTTTGTTTATTGCATATTTCTACATATTTCTAGGATTTTTTACCTCACTTCTATGAAATCGCACCCGATTATTTTGGGGCATGATTTCACTAGTCTACAAAATCATGGTCTCTCCTTGCAGGGTACAATTTCACATTGATCATATTTGGGGTCAATTTTCTACCTTCAAACCTTATATCTATGTTATAGGTTGCATTTAAGACATATTGGTACATTTTGTACTCTATTTTATCATTTTGTTTTGTTGCATTCTATTATGCTTGTTCATATTTCGAGGGTCAAATTTTACTTCTATTTTCAAAGGTAAGCTAAAATTACCTAGGGGATTTACTACTACACTTAAAAGCATTGCTATGTAATAGCCTAAGCAATACCCCTAATGCTAATCATATTTTTCAAGTGTTTTCAAAGTTATCTTGCAGGAATTACAAAAATATGGACTAAAAGGATATCGTTGTATGAAATATAAATCTAGGGTCAATCACTGAATAAGATAAGTGCTCTAATTAATATTTAGGTTATTTTTTGTGTGATTTCTATTTCTATTATAACCCTAGATCATAAAAAGGGTAAATATTTCATTTAAGCTTCTAGGCATTGAAAGGACAAAAGCATATAGTGTGCACTTAGGGTTTTAAAATTGTTTGTGCATCCTCTCTTGAACCCTTGCTCAAAATATTTTACTTTGCAACCCTAGGTTATAAATCATTAAAGCAAAGAATCATTCTATGGTTAGCTCTTGTCTTATTTCATCATATTTTTGTATTATCTTTTATCTTTCATAGCTTAGAACTAGAAAGGCCAAACATAGGTGATTGTCCTAAAACTGAATACATCAAACATTCTAGAACACCTGGACTTGGAACAAGTTCTCAAACCATTCCTGGTGAATATTTCTCTCCATTTTTATACTGAGGTGTAGAGAAAACACACTCTCGTGGTCACCTTGGCTTTCTTTTGTGGATCCAACTAAGAATCATATGTGGTAGGGTAATTTTCCCCATTTATACACACTAGATATTCCAAGGTAGAATGGTAGAACCCATTCAAACTAGTTGCATAATAAAATTATCAACACCCTCCTGATTAGGCCAATCCATACAAAGTTGTTCAAAAGTAAAAAAAATTGGACCACTATAAATGAATTAATATGGTCATTCTCCTCCATATCTCAAAGGCTAAGGTACACTCAGTAAAAATATGGTTGATAATTTCCATACTTTCTTCACATAGTTTGTATATAAACTGGCCATGAAAACCATATTTCATAAATTTCTCACCATTAAGCACCCTATGATGCAATAAAAACTATGTAAATAACCTCACCTAAGTCTAGAGCTTTTGAGCCCACAACTAAGTAAAAATTTTATAAGATTGGTTGGGGTTATTATGGCATAAGGCAAATAACCTTGAGCAAATTAATACTCACCCTTAGTAGTGTTTTTCCATCCAAAATAATCTTTATAATGGGACCAAGAGAGATTTATCATATGAAGGATGCTTTGGATACCTTTTCTTTACATTTCTAGAATTTGAATAGGCCAATCCTTAATAGGGATCCAATATCTACCAATCTTTGAATTACCAATATGGTACCAATAGTAATTAGTAACCTTTATCCAGATAGCTCTATGAAGCTCCTCCATACAAGACCTCCAATCATGAAACTAAGTTATAAAATGTTGGTGACCACCCAAATAATCTATCCAAAATTTTACCTATTGATCATTGTGAATAATCCAAAATAAATTTTGCATAATAAAATCTCACCAGTCTTAAGAACTGTTAAAATGGGATAACCTTTGGTAGGCAATTGATAATGAATAAGGTCTTTCATACTTTTGTTCTCAATATATTTAACACAAATATTCTTGGTCCAAAGAGCATTGGTATAATGCAAAATCCTCCAATATATTTTAGCAACTAAAGCCTTATTGTTATTAATAGCATACCAGAATCCTAAGTCCCCTTCATTATTTTGAAGGCATAAAGTATCCCATTTCACCAAAGCTCATTTTATTTTCTCCTTAGTACCACTTCAAAGGAACTGATGATTGATTTGATCCAATTATTAAAGAACTACCTTTGGAATATTCAACACAATAGAAACATAAATAGGTATATCTTGAAGGATTGATTTTACCAAGGTAATTCTACCCTCAAATGAAAGCCACCTATTGGCCCACTTCTAATTTTCTTCTTAACTCTATCCAACAACCAATTTTAGTATTTTTTCTATCTTTGAATATTGATAGGAATGCCTAAATAAGTGATAAAAATGGAGGTCTTGTATATCTTAATTTATCCAATACCATGGATTCTTGTTCAAGAGAGCAGTGAAAGAAAATAACTCTAAATTTTTCTTCATTGATCAATTTCCTAGTAGCATTATAAAAATATCTAATGATTTACATAATTTTAGAAGCTTCCTTAACTATAAATTTACCTAATAGAGTAGATTCATCAACAAATTGAATATGAGAAATAGGCCTCGCTCCATGAGAAATGGTAAATACCTCAAGGGTTCAATTTTCTATCTTTGGTTATAGTCATACCCAAACATTAAGCAATAATGATGAATAAATAAGGGGAGAAGGGGTCACCTTGCCTAATACCTCTAGAAGTAGGAAATAGCTGAGAAGGTCTACCATTGATAATAACAAACTAGGAAAATGAAGAGATACATCCCATAGTTCAATATATCCAATCCTGAGAGAAGCCAAATTGCCTTAAAACTCTAACAAGAAAGTTTCAATCCAGTCTATCATAAGCTTTAGATCAGTCTAAATGAATGAACATAGATGTATATTTTTTGCATTTCCATGGAATGGATGGCTTCCTGAGCAAGAATTGTCTCGTCGACTATTTGAATCCCTTCCATATAATCCTCTTGTTTAGGATAAATAATATTATACAAAAAGGCTTCTACCTTTATTCCATGATCTTTGTAATGATTTTGAGAAGAAATTTACATAAATTTATAGGTCTAAAAGCTAATATGATCTGCATCCTAAGCTTTTGGATAATATCTATATAAGTTTTATTGATAACGTTAAATATTTATTTGGCTTTCCTATCTTCTTCCACCACCTATAATAAATTAGCATGAAGGATATCCCAAAACCCTTGATAGAACTCAATGGGAAAACCATCAAGACCTGGGATATTTCATTTTTGCATTTTAAAAACCACCTGTCGAAGCTCATTGATAGTAATTAGAGCATTAAAAATAGAGTTCTCATAAAAAGTGATAAGAGTAGGGACTACTTGAAGAATATTTTGTTGAGAAGTTTTTTTTTTGGTAGATAAGATACTATAGCATTAATACTGGGTTTTACAGGTTGACCCAAAACCTTTTACAAAAATCAGCCCAGGGCTGTTGATGAACATGTCCTTACTAAGGATCCTATATATGTAAAATCTACATGCCACCAAAGACATTACATCTGGTAAGTCACATAGCCTGTTATCAAAAAGAAACTTCCCATACAACATTTTTGGTATACCACAAGAAAACACACCTGCATCATAATTACAAAAAAAGAAACAGACACAGATCCCTTCCTTGAAATAGTGGAGAAACAAAAAACTGCAGACACACATAGCAGAGTATTGAAAAAACTCCCACAATATTTGTATTGACAATTACTCTTAATAATTCTTTGAAAAATTGCTTTCTTTCGTATATGACATGCTTTGGGACCACATCCTATCTTGGCCAATCAACCTTGGAGAAGTGAACTTGCTAGCTAGATTTATGGTGGTGGCTATCTGGTGGTCCATGTGGCTCTGGTTCAAAGTCTTATATTGCCATTTCTTTCTTACCCTATGATTATCAACCAGCCTAAAATTACTAATATGAATAGCAGCCATGTTATTTGACATGTGACTATTTGCATTAGTCTTTGTGGTATTTCCAAGCAGCATCCACGAAGACTGACAGTTCGGATAATTTTTATTGTGAGTCCATTTCAAAAAGAGGCAGGAATACTCCTAGCCTTCAAACTTACAGTGCCTTCTTTATTGGTAAATTTGACTATAATTCTTGGTATTATTGTTGAATAAGCTCCTCTACTTCACTCGGGACACCGTGTTCCCATTTGAAAAGTTCATCACCATTGACACCCAAATTGGCTAGCTTATCAACAATTTTGTTAGCTTCCTGAAAGACATGTTGGGATTTTATGTCCTGTCTTCCCTGGAAAAGGATCCTAGCCTCTTCAACAATTGTTTTAATCCTCCAAGGAGGTGTTTTCCAATTATTGAGGAGATTTATAACATGCATAGAGTCTCCTTCTACAATCAAATTGCCTTCTAAGTCTTGAGTCACTTGAAGGCCTCTATTTTTGTTGAGAAGTTGAGTCAAGAGGTGTAGCAGCAAATAGATTAGAAAATTAATTGACAACAATAAATTTCATGCCATCCCAAGTGTAGATAACATCTCCAAAATCATATTTTAGGCAAGTTATAAAGTTGTGATATCTTTGAACTAGAAGCAATTTATGAAAGATATTTATGTTTTGATCACCTTCTTTGAGCCATTGTATCCTATATTTTTTCTTCCATAAGAGTTCTTTTTTTTCCTATTCCTCTAACTAAGTTGTGAGTCTAATTTCATATATACTTCTACTCTCTATGAGGCCATCTATACAAAATTTCTTATTCAAAATTTCAAGCTGAGCAATAACTTCATTTTTTTCTTGTCGAACATCTCCAAACTCCTAGTTCTAAATCTTGATTATGGATTTAATGTATTGTAAACTTTTGCAAAATAAAACATCTTACTCCTATTGTCATTACTTTCCTTGGCAAGACTCTTTGCATTATGGACTATGTATTGATAAATGATGACATAATGCTTAGTTTTTATGCTTTTGGATGATTATGCAATACTGATGTTGATTTATTAGTTTGAGGATATGGTATTGTTGATGTTTTGGATTGATTGTAGGACCAAGTACCCTCAAAGGTGGTGAGGAAGTCAACCACTAAGATTGAATTACAAAAGAAAAGGAAACTATATATTATTTGATTGAATTAATTAATTATAATATTTCATTAATTAGGGAAGTATATATTCTTTGATTGAATTAATTAATTGGGGAAATTAATTAATTAGGGAATTATATATTCTTTGATTGAATTAATTAATTCAAGAAATTAATTAATTAAAGAATTATATATTTTTGGATTAAATTATATTGTGGAAATATAATAGATTGATTTGAATATTATTATATTTAGTAAATATAAAAAGGGAGTAACATTTGGAGGATATGGGTTATATTATTTTTAAATTAGGGCCTTCTAGAAGTTACGACAGGTGAGATCTTCTAGAAAAGAAATTTTATTATATAAAAAATCCTTGTTGACTTTCAAATAAAGTAAGCATTGAAATGTATTAAATATGAAAATTCAAAATGGAAAATTAATATTCCCATGTTAGGGAGGTTTGAGCAAGGGAGATGGTCTTAATGAAAATTATATACCCCTTACCAACTTGGAAGAAGAAATAGATGGAAAATTATGTTCTTAAGGTTGACACATGGTAAGCATGTGGGAGGAGGAGACAAAAAAAGAAGAGAAAATGGTTGGAGGAGGGGGAGGCCATGGGGAAAGAGGGAAAAAATCATTGGAGGCTAAAGAAGAAAAATGGTGGAAAATGGAAGAATGATAAAGCTTAGTCTTGAAGGCTTTCAAAGGCTATTCACTTTGGAAAATCATGTTGGATCCTCCATCTTAATAGCATATTAATGGTTTATGTTATTAATACAAAGGGATTGTAATTTATTTTAATGAATGTTGTTGACTGTAAATAGATGTATAGGTTAAAACATATAGTTAGTCTTGCAATATCATTAAATGTCAATAGACCCTTTCTATTAGTTTTATTTTTTTGTATGTCTCCTGAGTTTTGGGTTTCTTTTGATGTTGTTGTTTTGTAACCGTTAAAACTTGCATGCCTTGATGTATTTTCCCTATCAGATGTGCTTTGTGTGCACTAAGGTGCTAGAAATTTTGGATATTCCTTTATTTGAAATAATTGAGCTGGTTTTTACTCTATTAATATTATTTTAGCGTCACTAGTTGAAACTATCTTAGAAAACTATCTTTAGTATGCACTCCTTCCATAACATGCTTTGCTTTGTTATGTCATTGGACTACATTTTTTATTATGGTATTGTCCACATCTTACATCATGGAAGGAAGCTTTGATTGAAATATTTAACCCTCGCCTATGCTATTTTTTCCTATTGCACAACCAAGTGTGGGACATTGGGTTTGTTTATACCTCATGAATCCCCCTTATTTTATAGATACCTTTTCTTATTTGTTTTCATGCTTTGGGAGACACCTAAGGTTTTAAACTTAGGTTTAGAGGTTTATATTATACATTACCACCATCACACTACCACAACATGATATCTCTATACTCAGGAGAGTGTGACCAAGGGGAAGGCTGCTCAGGCCTTCCTATTTATTTATCCCACATGGGATAGGTGGGGGCATGAGCGAGCCTTAATTTGGAACACACTCTGCTATTCATTTTACTACCATATGATGGTCAAGGATCACTTCTAGCATATCCACCTACTGCTAGTTAGAGACACTCAACTTGACACATGATCTTATGTTGTGCATTTTGATGGTTTGTTTTACTTGCTTGTACTTTTTTTTTTAAAGTGAAAACCCCTTGCGAGGTTGCCTTGGTCTAAGAGACCATGAACATGTGGTTCTACACTGTCAAATTCACCCAGTAGTCGCACCTGACCCTGCCCGCACCAACATTATCAATTGGATTTTGGATACCCAATTCAGCTTTTTGGTAGGGTGGAGATTTGAACTTGGGACCTCCCTTGGAGGATTGCCCTCTCCTCTCCAACTCATCTACAAAACCTAGGTAAAACTAATTTATAGTGGAAAACACACCTTTCGAGGTGCCACTTTCAATAGGTTGGGCATAGGAGGAATGAAGCCTTGTTGTCCTCTACCAACACATAGGACATTCCTAACTATACCATATATCTGCAAGATGGAGACAAGGGGAATGGAACCTGGGTCGACCTCTACCAGCACCCAAGGTATTTACCACTGCACCACAACAAGCAGATTACTTGCTTGTACTCTAGCTAGCACATGACCTCATGTGATTGGTTGTCACGGTATTAAATAACTACTTGCTTAGGTGGGAGAATTTTTTTAAATGAATGTTATTTTTTCATCCCATATAGGATGTGTGGGGATGCATTATTACCATAAAATGGATTTGGCTCTCTTATTTGGTCAACCATAACTTGGTGGTCAAGGTAGCCTTCGAGTGGGGGCCACCATATGCCATTTAAAGGTGAATATATATGGACATATGGTGTGTTGAGGTTTCATGATGATTTGGCTTAACCTTTGTTTACTGTTGATTAAAATTTACATTCTATTTCCACATGGTTGAATAGCATTTATTTTTTGCTTTGCATGATGATTTACTTAAGTTTTTTTAAGCTTTGTAAACATTTATCCTACATGCCTTGTGTGGGGGTGCTGAGATGCAAAACAAGAGATACCACACCCCTTATTGTCTAACCACCAGTGGTGGTCAATGGAGCCTCTGCATGGGGCTTCTTGGAAGTTCTAGTTGGAGGTGTTGGAAGCCTCTTATGTAGGGCTAGAATACTGGTTGTGGGTGTAGACCTGTTCACCCGATTAACTATTGTTTGATCATAAACTTTGACTATTGACCTATTGACTACGGTTGACTTGGATGACTTGGTTTGACTGTTCTTTGATTATGACTAAACTATTTTTTTGTTTAAAATCCTTTTGGATTAAGCTCAATTAGACTAATTTATTATATGTAAGAAAGGCTTTTAATTATTATAGATTAAGTTTAATTATAATAATTGATTATATGTAAGAAAGACTTTTAATTATTTTAGATTAAGCTTAATTAAAGTAACTAATTATTTGAAAGAAATACTTTTAATTGATCAAATGAAAGGCTAAGTAATCAAAAGAATGGTTTATAGTTCTTTGATTAAATTAAAGGATATTTAATTGAAATAATGACTTTTCATTAATTTAGAGATTGAATTGTGAGTATTTTGATTAATTGAAAGAATGACTTATCATTAATTTAGAAAATGAATTAGGATAATTTTTATTAATTGAAAGTATGGGCTTTTGATTAATTAAAAGAATGATTTTTTTATAACTATAGAAGCAGTGTTGAAATATCCTCGAACCTTTTACAACAAGAAGAAATCCAAGCCTACAAGATTGTCAAAAGGGGTACGAATAGAGAGTAGTCCATAGAGGGACTTAAAACTAGCCAGCCCACTAGGGCATAATGGGAATAACTCAATAACAAGAAGAAAACCCACACTAATAGATCCCTTACCAACCTAGCTAAAATAGAGAAAAGACATCCTCAAAACAAAAGGAATGTAAACATAGGGGTAGAGAGATAGGGACAAAAGAAAAACCTACAACCTAACTATACAAACCCACAACTAAATATGCTCTTTAGAAGGCACAATATCATGGATCTCCCAATAAATAATTACAATGTAAAGATTCAAAATTCAACAAAACATGGATCTATCCATAAGAATATGCATACCCCCCATAGAAAAATGAAGAACACAAGCTTATACTAGGTGGGGTGAATAGTATAAGATCACTTTTTACTTTCCTTTCCCAAATAGTATTATCCAATATAATAAATGGCAATATCAATAGCAATAACCAAATCAATGCATAAATCATCACACACAATAGAGACACCAATTTAACGTGGTTCACCCAATGTGGGCTACTCCACAGAGAAAATATTTCACTAAAATTTTCTCAACAAATCTCTTGGAAATACTTTCCCTATTACAATTTTATGGACATTTATCCAAAGGAGACACTAATCCCCTAATCAAGTTAGTGGATATCTATCCACAGGAGAACTCCTTCTCCTCTGTTCTCACTAGTGATCTTCTAGAAGAACTACTGCCTCCACTACACTGATTGATGGATCTCTATCCACTGAAGAATCCTGACCTCACTGAGAAGACCTATCTTCACTACCCTATCTAATGGACCTCTATCCACTAGATACTATCATACTCTATACTTTATCACCTCCAAATATTACTCTTAGATTTGTCTCAAATCTACACTAAAAACAGTCCTTCGGTCTAGTACAAATTTTCTCAATATTTATCCTCAAATATACACTAAAAACTATCCTTCAGTATAGCACAAATCTACTCAATCTCTATCCTCAAATATGTACTAAACATAGTCATTTGATCTAGGACAAATTTGCTCAATATCTATCCTTAAATATACACTAAACATGGTCCTTCAGTCTAGTACAAATCTACTCAATCTTTGTCTTTTATCTACACTAAATATAGTCCTTCGATCTAGCACAAACCTGCTCAATATTTATCCTCTGCACTAAACATAGTCCTTCAGTCTAGCACAAATCTGCTCAATATTAGTCCTCAAATATGCACTAAACAAAGTCCTTCAATCTAGCATAAATTTTCTCAATCTCTATCTCTTATCTACACTAAACACAGTCCTTCGATCTAGAATAAATATACTCAATCTTTATCCACAAGCCTTAACACAAATGTTTGAACCAATCAATCAATCAAATCTACTCTCAAGTCTTCTCAAGGACTTGTCTCAAATCTACATTGTAAACTTCCATAAAATCTCACATTAATCTATCCACAAGTCTTCACAAAGACTTGCCTTAAATCTGCTCAACAAGTTCATGCTAGAACTTGTCCAATTTGCTCAACAAGTCTTCACCAAGACTTGTTTCAAATTTGCATTGTAAACTTCCACAAAAGCTTACTCAACTCAACTTAATCTATCACATAAAACCTCTTCAATCACACAAACAGGCTTCACATAGAATCTTGTTTAATCTCACAGAAACATATAGAGAATTGTTAGACTCAATGTGCTTCAAACTCACAATAATACTCAATCACTTTAAATATCTCTTAATTTACCATAGAAATATATGGAGAATTGTTAGAGACTCAAAATATTTCACACTCAATCACTTTCAATATCTTTCTCAAATAAATTCAAAATATAGAACAATTTGTTTCACATAACTTGAACTATCACTTCAACACTTCCACTTGACTAGGCTCAGTCAACTTCACTCAATAAATCACTTAATGAAACACTTTCTACTTAAAAAACCTAGTCCAAGCATATGAACACCCACTCAATTATTTCAAACAATGCTTACCAAACAATTTCACATAACAATGATACTCATGATCTTGCACAAACCCTAATCATGCATATGAAGGTTCATTCAATGTTTCCAACAATGCTTATCAAACAAGGTTTTAATCATCAACTTTCACTTAGAAAAACCTTTAAAAATTAAAATCAACAATGCTTATCAAACAATCATTTTCACTCCAACTTGGCACTTATAACATCCAACAATCATTCACAAGGAAGATGTACCCATACCTTTTTGTTTGATGAAGAATTTGCCTTAACAACTTGTCTCAATCACAAATACTCTCTTTTCCAAACTTAAGGGTTAGGTACCAAAAACCTTCTAAAAAATTCAATCAATAATTCCCTCACAAATTATTCTTACCATACAAAACATTAGATCTCAATTACACCTTATTACTACTTTCAAATATTAAACACAATAAAAGTTTATTTTAAAATAATATTTAAAACCCTCTAAAGCCTTATTACTCCATTCAATACCTAATCACCAAAATCACAATATAAAACTTAATTTTCATAAACCTTATATATCCCTAAAATCTCATGCCAAGCAAACCTTAGGATAAAAATTAAATTTAAAAATTTAAACCTTTTTCCCTTGGTGGGAATCAAACCCACGTTGTGTTGCCACTAGTGCCCTAGTCGCAGCTTCAACTTCTGCATGAGCTAGATGCTCATCTTGGAATAAAAAAGCACCTCATGCACTTTATGTCTTCCCTTTGGAACCTAAGTCAAAAACTTTTACTTCCCTTATTGGTGCCTTCAACAAAAACGTTCACCAAAACTACCGTCTAGATTCGATCGTGGATCCTTCCACTTTCCAAAACCCTAAGTCACAATCACTTTCCACTATGCCATCCAGTTGGTTGGTTATGAGGCTTAGAGCCTCACAAACTTTGTCCCTTCAATGGCACAAACAAGACAAAAAAAATTATATTCTTCCTCGCACGAACATCGCAGGCTTAATATTATTCAAATGAAGGTGTTTTCTTTACCACCAAGGCACATGGTATTTATACCATTGTGCCACCACCATATTAGAAGTTGGCAGATGAAATAATTCTTGAAATAGGTGCTTTCATTTTTACCCTCATAACCCTAACTTTAGGGTTAATTAAATTAGATTATAATTTAATTAATAATAAAATTAGTATAATTAAATTATAATTAATTTAATTTATTTAGGTCTTGTCATTAGACCTTTAGTATTATAATAAAATATTATAATATTATTTTTCTCGGGCCTTCTTATTTCTCATGTAGACCTTATCTGATAACCTTATTATTTCTAAAATTGACTCTTGACATCCTTCCTCACTGAAACTTATTCTTGACATTGATGAAAAAAAATCTTGCTCATATTTCCAACAATCTCGCCCTTTGTCATTTATGGCAACCTATTTACCTTTTACCATTTATTTTACCTCTTTTTTTTCTACTCCCCTTGAGAAACTGCTCCCCCTGAAGGAATTTTTTCTTCCTAACTCAAATCTCTCCTCCTTACTCAAATTTCTCCCCCTTTGTCATTAATGGCAAAGGGTCACCTTTGGGGATTGGGGCTAATAATAAGACTCTTAGATTAGCCCCTCCCCCACCTCCTCTTGATGTGGTTAATTCTGGGGTGGGAGTATTTCTACTCCCAGTATGCACTGATATTTACCTTTTTCCACTTCCCTTCTCATTTGATCCTTCTGATTCCTTTGAATATTCATGTTTCGGCTTGTCTCTAGAATTTCTAATCTACACCACTTTATTGTATGCCCATAATTATTGCACTTATAACACTTAATGTTGTTATTCCTTGGAGGTGCAAATATCTTGTAGTTCCTCTTGGTGAAGCCATATCCATTCCTATCATGAACCCTACAATTAACTACCTTGTAACCAACTAATTACAAGAGTAGCAATACCCCTGAAAGAGATGCTTGTTTCTAAAATTTCCATATTTATGTTTTTCATGTGTCCTAAACTGTGTAGCCTTGTGCCCAAACCTGTGATATAAGAAGCATCGTCCATTGAAGAAACATTGCCTTGAACCCATTAGTATCTTAGTATGTTATTCCCTGTGTTGTTTCTTGTTCCATATGCTTCTCATTTTTGAATTATCTATTTCCTTGTTGAACTATCTATTGTCCAACTTATCCTCAGAAGTCTCACTCTTTCTTTGATTATCTTCTTATTTGGTCCTTGATCTTGACTCTCCTTTTTTTTGCTTCATGTTTTCCTTGTTCTTTTACAAAACTAAGTCATATTTTGGTGACTAATGATCTTTGTGCATTGATAATCCTATCCAAGGTCTTTGAATTTTCCTCAATATTGTGTAGCTTGTCCTTAGAGTCTCTCACTTTCATAATTGGTTAAACTACCTCATGTTCTAATGTTTCACACTCTAGATATTTTGTATTTAATTTTTTACCCATACCTTCTTCAATTTTCTTTTCTTCTTCAACTTTAATTTTGAAGTTAGTGAGCTCTTGTAGAAACTTTGCTTTTACTTTCTCATCTTCTTGAGCTTAAACCCTTAATACTGAGTTATCCATTTTTAATTCTTCAAGATCAACCATAAGTCTTTCATATTCTAGCTCTTTTATCTTTGACTATTCAACCATACCTTTTTCAACTCTCCTTGCCTTTTCAACCTTATATTTCAAGTCAGAGAGATCTTGTAGAAGCTTTATCTTACATTTCTCATCCTCTTATATTTGAGCCTTTAATTCTATGTTATTCTTTTTTAATTCAACAAGTTCCTTAAGAGTGGCTTCCTCATTTTATTCTTTTCTTTGGTCTTCAATAGGATCATTTTCTTCTATTGTCAAAAGTAGAGTTTCTGATTCATACATGTTTTTATTGTGTTTGTTTTTCTTGAGTTTCATTCCATCTTCACTGTTGCTAAACCCATTACAATAACCTACATCATGACTGATTTGACCACAAAAAAAGTATTCTTCACCATCTTGTGGACAATAATCTACATGGTGACATGTCTTCCCACATCTGGTACAAAATTTTATCCATTTAGTCTCTTCTCCACTGCTTGATTCATCTCTTGAGTCTGTTTCCACTTCTCCTCCTAGAGAAACAATTTTGTTGAGAGAAAAATAAAATTCCTTTTCCTCTACACTACTATCATACCCATTTTGTGGACAATAAAGTGCCATGTGACCAAGTTTACCACATTCAACACATCTCACAAAGTTTTCCTCTTTCTTAATAACAATATTGCTAAGGAGATCAAATCCTTCTTCCACCATAGTATCTTCTATAGTTGTGTGTGTTTAATTTTTATTAGGTATCATTTTTGTTCTTTTGCCTTTCATGCCCATGTGTGTTCTTGTAGTATCTTCCTTCAAGTTATTAGGCTTTTTCGAAGGAACCTGCTCTGATACCAATTGAAGAACATAAGCTTATACTAAAAGGGGGTGAATAGTATAAGACCACTTTTTATTTTTCTTTCCCAAATAGTATTATCCAATATAATAAATGACAATATCAATAGTAGTAACCAAATAAATGCATAAATCATCACACACAATAGAGACACTAATTTAACATGGTTGACCCAATATGGGTTACTCCACAGAGAAAATATTTCACTAAAATTTTCTAAACAAATCTTTTGGGAATAATTTCCTAATTACAATATTTATAGACCTCTGTATAAAGGAGACACCAATCCCTTAATCAAATTTATGGATCTCTATCCATAGGATAACTTTTTCTCCTCTACTTTAGCTGGTGATCTTCTATAAGAACTGTTGCCTCCACTACACTAGCTGATGGATATCTATTCACTGAAGACTCCTACCCTCATTCAGAAGACCTATCTTCACTACCCTAGCTAATGGACCTCTATCCACTAGAGACTATCATCCTCTATACTCTATCACCTCCAAATCTTGCTCTTAGCTCTATATCAAATCTATACTAAACACGGTCCTTCGATCTAGCATAATTTTTTTCAATCTCTATCATCAAATCTACACTAAACACTATCCTTCAGTCTAGCACAAATCTAATCAGTCTCTATCATCAAATTTGTACTAAACACAGTCCTTCGATCTAGCACAAATCTTCTCAATATTTGTCCTCAAATATGGATTAAATATAGTCCTTTGATCTAGCACAAATTTTCTCAATCTCTATATTTGATCTACACTAAACATAGTCCTTCAGTCTACCACAAATATGCTCAATCTCTATCCTCAAATCTACACTAAACATAGTCCTTTGATCTAGCATAAATCTTTTCAATCTCTATCCTCAAATCTACACTAAACATAGTCCTTCAATTTAGCACAAATTTTCTCAATCTCTATCTCTGGTATACAATAAATATAGTTCTTTAGTATAGTACAAATCTACTCAATCTCTATTCTCAAGACCTAACACAAATCTTGACTCAATCACAAATCAACTCTGCTAGATCTACCCCAAACCTTAATTCAAGGTTTGAACAAATCAATCAATAAAATCCGCTCTCAAGTCTTCTCGATGACTTATCTCAAATATGCATTGTAATCTTCCATAAAATCTCACACTAATCTATCCACAAGCATTCACAAAGACTTACCTCAAATCTTCTCAATAAGTTCACACTAGAACTTGTCCAATATGCTCAACAAGTCTTCACCAAGACTTGTCTTAAATCTGCATTGTAAGCTTCCATTAAAGCTTACTGAACTCAACTCAATCTATCACAAAAAACTTTTTCAATAACACAAACAAGATTCACACATAATCTTGTTTAATCTCACAGAAACATATAGAGAATTTTTAGAGATTCAATATGCTTCATACTCACAACAATACTCAATCAATTTCAATCTCTTTTTACCACAGAAACATATGGAGAATGGTTAGAGACTCAATATGTTTCACACTCAATCACTTTCAATCTCTTTCTCAAATTAGTTCAGAATATAGAATAATTTGTTTCATAGAACTTGAACTATCACTTAAAAACTTCCATTGAACAAGGCTCAATCAACTCCACTCAATAAATCACTCAATGGAATACTTCTTTCTTACAAACCCTAGCCCAAGAATATGAACACTCACTCAATTATTTCCAACAATGCTTATCAAAAAATCTCACATAATAATGATACTCATGATCTTGCACAAACCCTAATCATGCATATGAAGGTTCATTCAATGTTTCCAACAATGCTTATCAAACAAGGTTTTTATCATCAACTTTCACTTAGAAAACCTTTAACAATCAAACTCAACAATGCTCATCAAAAAACCATTTTCACTCCAACTTAGCACTTGCAACATACAACAATAATTCGCAAGGAATATGTGCCCATACCTTTTTTTTTTATGAATAATTGACCTTAACAACTTGTCTCAATCACAAGTAGTCTCTTTTCCAAACTTAAGGGTTAGGTAGCAAAAACCTTCTCAAAACTTCAATCAATAATTCCCTCACAAATTGTTCTTACCATACAAAACATTAGATCTCAATTACACCTTATTACTCCTTTCAAATATTAAATACAATAAGACTTTATATAAAAATAACATTTAAAACCCTCTAAAGCCTTATTACTCTATTCAACACTTAATCACCAAAATCACAATATAATAATTAATTTCATAAACCTTATATCTCCCTAAAATCTTATGCCAAGCAAACCTTAGGATAAAAATTAAATTTAAAAATATAAATACCTTTTGCCCTTGGTGGTAATCGAACCCACGATGCGCTGCCACCAACACCCTAGCCATGGCTTCAATTGTGTGTGAGCTAAGTGCTCACCTTAGAAGCAAGAAGCACCTCATGTGCTTTATTTCTTCCCTTTGGTGCCTAAATAGAAAACTTTTACTCTCCTTCTTGGTGCCTTCAACCAAAACGTTCACCAAAACTACCACCGAGATTCGATCACGGGTCCTCCTGCTTGCCAAAGCTCTAATTCACAGCCACTTGACACTAGGCCAACCATTCGGTTGGTTATGAATCTTAAAGCCTCACAAACCTTGTCACTTCACTAGTGCAAAAAAGATAAAATCTGTTGTCCTCTTCCTCGCACAAAAATCATAGGCTTAATATTATTCAAACGAAGGTGTTTTCTTTGCCACCAAGGCACATGGTATTTATACCATTGTGCCACAACCATATTAGACATCAATAGAGGAAATAATGCATGATGGCGATGCTTTCCTTTTTGCCTTCATAACCCTAACTTTAGGGTTAATTAAATTAGATTATAATTTAATTAATAATAAAATTATTATAATTAATTTAATAACTATAAAGTTAATCAAATTAATTTATAATGAAATTATTAAAATTAATTTATAATTAATTTAATTTCTTTAGGTCTTACCATTAGACCTTTAATATTATAATAAAACATTATAATATTATTTTTCTTGGGCCTTCTTATTTCTCCTGTAGACCTTATCTGATCACCTTCTTATTTCTGAAACTGACTCTTAACATCCTTCCTCACTAAAACTTATTCTTGACATCAATGACAACAAATCTTGCGCATATTTCCAACAAAAAAGACACATTATCAACAAAACTCATCAGATAAATTTTTCAAATTCTATGGAAAAATTCTCCCTCCAAATAAAGAGATTATCCTGGATTAAGTAGAGATTAGCTAATATGTCTGCACTCTTGTTACCTTCTCTAAAGGTGTGCCTGACATAAATTCCCTCCAAATTTTAACAAAATCTTTGGGCTTCCTTAATTAGATTGAAGATGTTCCAACTAGGATTTTGATCACCATAAAAGGTCTTAACCACATTTAACGATTCCCCTTCAATAATAATTTTTTACAATTCAAATATTCCATTAACACAGTGCTTTGATACAACACCCTAGCTTTAGCAAAATGAAAATTTTGTGGACCTAGGTTTTCTACAAAGGCAAGAAGAATATCCTCATTGTGATTTATAAAGAGGCCACCTACCCATGTTAGAATTGGATTCTCTTTTGATGCTCTATCAAAATTAAAATTAATCCAACTCTGAGGTGGAGGTTGTCATTTAATAGAGGTTCTCATATCTGGAATATTTATCATTACAACACTAATTGAGAAATCTATTTTTTTTAAATAGAAATATCTTCTACCCCTCCACAACTAAGAACTAAATCTAGATTCCCCATATTTTAAACAATTGTTGTTAACACTCTAATCCATACTGATCCAACATTTCTCTCCATGCTTTTAAAAAATCTTCTATTTCTTTCCTTCCAAACACCCCAAAGGATATGTGGGACGTTGAAGGGCCAAAAGGAGAATAAGATATGGTTTACAAATGGAGATGTCCACTGCTCAATAACATCTTGTAATGAGCCTGAAAACACCCACAAAACTCCAAAAAAATCCATCCGTAGAGAAAATACTTTCCTCAAAAAAGGGCATTGGAAAAACAAGTGATTGGTGGATTCATAAAACAAATTATAGAGGGAACACCAATTTGTAATTATTATACCTCTTCTTTGTAAATTGTCCACCATGATAATTTTATCTGAGATGCCAACCAAAGGTAAAAAATTTCTTTTAACATAAGACCTTGGAAAGCATTAGAATTTATTTTTTTAATTATATTTTTGCCCTAAAATGTAAAGCTTAAACCTTAGGGATAGTTGAAAATTAAAAATTAGAAAAATAAAAATGTTTAAACCTTAGGAAAATAAAATTAATTAATTAATTATTATATTAATTGTCTAATATTTGCCCTTTTATTTCTATTTTTGCAAGAAATTTGCTAGTGGCAGGAGTAATGGTAGATGTGATGGCAGACATAAAACTTCAATGCAAAAGTAGGTGAATGCAGCTATGCAGAGGTAGAAGATGCGGGAAGTTAATAATCCACCTAGATTTTACAGAGCTCACCACAAACAAAGACTTGATGAGGCATGATTGAAGGAGTGCCCATTTAATAAAATGCAGCTGCAACTAGCTAGAAAATGAAAACATTTGGATACATTTGTAGTTTGATGAGGATAATATCAAATTATTTCTTTGCTACTTATGGCAAGATATTGAAGCAAATTTTCAAAGTAATTGGAGTTGAATGGAAGTCCATTAAAATATGTTTATCATATAAGGCCCCAGTAGTGGGATTTTTATAATAGGGTTTAAATCTTTGGAAGCAAAATATTTTTGAAAAGATTGAGGTATGTCCAAAGTCTATATATACTTCCTCTGAATGTAAAATCTAGATGCGAAAAATTAAAAATAAAGACTTCTAGTTATATTTGGCAAATTTGGATTTGAATAATTTACTGTGTACCAAAGTTTGGTGTGCAGACATATTCCATAACATGGCTAGGCACCTAATATTTTCTGGGTTATGATGAGTGCACTATCTTTTATTTTCGTCAAACTTAGGATTTATTTAGTTTTATTATAAACTTATGACTATTAAGATTATATTATGTTGTTAAGATTCATTATATTTTCTATGCATATAATAAAATTAAAGGCTTAGGATTTGGGTCTAAATTTTAATTGCTCTATTCTCATTGTGTGAGCTTGACTACTAGTGAGAAATACCAATTGATGCTTGCCTCCCTTCTGTTTATAATTTTTTTTGTCATCCCATGTTGTCTTTGTCCCATGCTCAAGGTAGAAGGTGATCTTAGAAAGTTGGACACCTTCTTCATTTGATTTTTTTTTATTGTGAATATGAGCAGTTTAATTGAATTTAATGGTTGTAATTTACAATTAGATTAGATATCCTCTCTTTTCTACTCTACCTTACTCTTCCTATTTTTACTTTTTAAGAGATCCATTTTTATGTTCTTTAAAATTCTTTATTTATTTAATCTACTAAAATTTGAAGAGCTAGATCAATTCACTAATACAAACCTAATAACTAAACTTGATAAACCACCATCATACAACAAATCCTAGAAAGGCAAAGACAAGATATCCAAGGCATCCTTCATAAGAGATCCCTCTCTTGGTCCCATGAAAAAAATTGTTTTGGATGGAACAACACTACTAAGGGTGAGTATTCAGTTGCTCAAGGTTATTTGACCTTACGCCATAATAATCCCAACCATTATTCTGACATATTTTCTTGATTGTGGGCTAAAAATATCTGGCCTAATGTGATGTTCTTTAATTGGATTTTATTGCATCGTAGGGTGCTTACTGGTGAGCAACTTATGAAGTGTGGTTTTCATGGCCCTTTTAGATGTGAAATGCGTGAAGAGAATGTAGAAAATTTCAACCATATTTTTATTGAGTGTACTTTAGCCTCTGAGCTATGGAGGAGAATGACCACTTTACTTGGTTTACAGTGGTCCAATTTTTCTACTTTTGAACAAATTTCGATGGATTGGCCTAATCAAGAGGGTGTTGATCATTTTATTAGGCAGTTAGTTTGGATGGGTTCTACCATTATTCTTTGGAATATTTGGAATGAAAGGAACAACTGTATTTTTAATAAATATAGGAAGGATATTCACTATATTTGGCAAAATACCATATCCAACTTAGTTGAATCAGTCCATCAACTCCTTAATCACCCCCAAAACTCCCACCAAAGATGGGATCAAGTGATGCAAATATTGAAGATTAAATATTCTAAGGGCAACCAACTTAAAGGGAATGTGAGTATTAGTAATATGGATAGGACTATAAATTGGCAACCTCCTCCTAAGGATTTTGGAAAAGTAAATACTGATGGAGCCTCTAGAGGGAACCCTGGAAAATCCAATGTGGGAGGAATTGATAGACTTTCAGATGGCTCCCTGGTTTTTACTTTTGCTGAGAATTCGGGTATTCTTTCCAATAACCTTGTTGAGGGGTATGGTATCCTCAGAGGCCTTTAGGAGGCTACTAAGGTTGGATGCGAAAAGGTGTTAGTTGAGTCTGACTCTCAACTTATGATTAATCTCTTGAAGACTCCTTCGAAGAATCATAAGGTGGATTGGAGAATAAAAATAATTATTGAGAAGATTCAATTAATCCAAATGGGATTTTTGAAAGTTGATTACAATCATGTGGTCAGATATCAAAACAAGAGTGTTGATGCTTTAGCTAATTGGGCTTTGGACAAAGGTGATCTTACTTGTTATGGCCACCCTCCTATATGGTGTGCTTCTCAAATTAGGGAAACCCTTCTTTCTATCATTTCTTTGGATGGCTCCAGTTCTGAAGGTACCTAGTTTCTTCTTGCTTTTTTTTTTGCTTCTCTTTGGTTCATTCAGTTTTTTTAGTTCCTTAGCTCATTATATTCTTTATTTTGTTTCCTCTGTTGATTCTTGCCTTAATAGTATTTTGGTCTAGATAGGTCATTGTTATGTTCATTTTTTTTTCTTTTTTTTTTTTGTTTAGTTTTTTAAGGTGGGTGGGTTCTTTTGTTTTGTTTTGTTTTTGTGTTCTTTGTGTTGTTTTTTGTTGTTAATGTGTTTTTTTTTTTTTTTAAGTATTTTTTTTATTGTTCTTGTGTTTTTTTTTGTTCTTGTTCTTGTTCTTGTTCTTGTGTTTCTCTTTGTTTGTGTTATTTCATGTTTTTATGTGTGAGTGTTTTCTATGATTTTTGTTTTTGTTTATT
Organism: Wollemia nobilis; assembly: GCA_028583015.1. NCBI lineage: Eukaryota > Viridiplantae > Streptophyta > Pinopsida > Araucariales > Araucariaceae > Wollemia > Wollemia nobilis. The sequence continues at coordinate 3,700,948 of JAQPPZ010000286.1, forward strand.
GTCTGTTGTTGGTTGTTTTTTATTTTTATTTATTTATTTATTTATTTATTTATTTAGGTTTTGGTTGTGTTTATTTTTCATGTTTTTTTTTTGGTTATGTCTTTGTAGTGTTCTGTTGTTTTTGTCTTGTTTGTATTTTGTTATGTGGTTATTCTGTTTTTCTATGTGGTTTGTGTTGTGGTTTCTTTTATCTTATTGTGCATGTTTGGTTGTGATTTTGTTTTTGACACACTCAAGGAGCATTTTTTTAATTTTATTTTATTAATTTTGTTCTTATTTACTTATTTTTAAATTGGTTTTGTGTGTTTGTTTTCTCCTTGAGTATGTCAAAGGTGGTAGGCCAGGTCCGAGTCTTGGGCATTTTTGGCGGAATGGATACCCCTGACTCCTTGGGTCTTACCCGAAAGTGGCATCCCTTTTGAGATGTTTTCTACAAATAAAAAAAAACAAATACTAGAGGTTGAACTCCCTTGTAGGTAAAATATGCAGTCACATAAGCTATCCAAAAGTGGAAAAGAGCAAATACGTTCAACCTGACCCTGTAACTCACACCATGGATAGCCAACAAGATCCTAAAGTGAAATGGATTTATTCATATTATATGTTATTATGTTTTCCATTTACTCTTCATAGGGTGTGCATGAAATACCAACCAACAAGATGCAATGAAAATCACACAGAATTAAACAAGCAACTCAATCCTATGCTTTTGCAATAGATTTTTTTTTTTATGTGAGGTTTGTGTGTTGTAGATGTGCTAAACTAAACTATTATGCAAGGTGAAATCTAAGGTTTTATGGAAAATGAGAACATTTTTGGTGATGAAATCTAAAAATATTTCTCATGGGGTACTATGGTTGCTATGGGGCAAGATGACAGATGGAGATGAAGCCCCATCGTTGCCAATCTCGAATAATGGTTGGTGATGAAATCCAACTCACAATTGTTTAATGTATGACGTGCAAAGTGTATGATTTATTTTTAAGATTTAAGTTATCTATAATGTTAACTCAATGTTAAAAATATCCTATTTCACTTTTCTAAACTAGAATCCAAGAACTTTAACACCAAACTCCTTAAAAGAACTTAGGGGTACACTGCTTAAGACCCACCCCCAATCATCAAGTGATTCTAATAGTTGAGGGTTCACCCAATTATTCCACATTGAATAATTAAGTGATTCCAATAGTAAAAGTATACTCATATGTTATGATCTTGTTCCAAATTAGAAAAGTAAAAATAAAATTTTTTAACCCTAATATGTATCTATTTATGCTTTTGTAATTTCAAATATAAACAACATACAAAATAGTAAATGAAACACCATAAAGCAATAAAAATATAAATCAAATGTAAACTACAATGACTGCATCAATGTAACTCTACATTATATACAATCAATATGAAGAATGTATATGCCTAAAATGAGAATAAAAATGAAACTAATTTAAATAGAAAATGAATAATTTTTGTTTGTTGATTTTATTGTTAAAAAGTAGAAGAAATCAAAGCAAAAATGAGTTAGAGTTTGAACCAGGCTTACCAAGAAAAATACGTATTTCTTTCCCACATTACTAAATTCCACCCAAAATTTCCTAAATATTGTGGAGAATTTCTTGAATGGTACAAGGCATCCCTCAAATATTACAGGGCATTTGCACAACTTTTGATCGAACTTTGCAACTTATAGAAACATTCATTTTCATGATTTTTATGCGATAAAACTTTTGGAAACCTAAAAAATAGAAATATAAATAGAAATAGTGACAAGATAAATCAAAATGAAGAACCTTTGGGTGTCCCACCATGACCACCATTTTTTAAACCAAACAACAAACAACACCAATATGAAGCAAAAGCACAATAACACCACAAAATTCACAATATAAATAATATGTATTGATATAGACACAATGATTATGAATCTCCAAGTTGTACAATATATGTGCCCCAATATGGGGATACAATGTTTTTTATACAAATATTACAAATAATAGGGTTTCAAAACCCTATTTTAATGAATAGTCGGTGTCTTATGGCTTGTCCTTGATCCAAAAAAAAGTGTGGGTGGAATTGTGTATCCCTACGGGACCATCCTAACTACAATAGGTTACAAAATATGATTCTTGCACCTGCAAATAGAAAATAACATAAAATATTTTAATAGCACATGAGAGAGCTCCACTGTGTAAGGCCCTCTAAATAATAAAACCAATAAACCCTAAATATTGCAATAATGAACTATAAATAAAAATATAAATAAATAATATAATGAATATATTACCTTATCAACATTGATATTTGCTCCTATTTTTATATTATATGGTTGTGTAAATTTTCAAAAGCATCCAAGGGCTTACGAACTATAAAATATACTATGGAAAACACCTAAAAGTGTTTAGTGATGGCTATTAATGATGAGGCCAGGAATTGCCTCATTCATGACATATTTTGGGTTATTACAAACTACCATATAAACCTTATGTGATGTTGTTTTATGCTAATTATATGGTTTTAATGCATTATATATTAATGCTTGCATGATTAAACTATATAGGAGCATATTACTCTATTTTGACTATTTTATGTATTTTTTGCACTATTTTAGTTTGATTATTTATTAAATAAAATGTGCATTTCAAATAGAAAAATATTATTTTATGATTTATATCACTTTACAATAATTTTTGAATATTTTCCCCACCCTTCAATTGGTTTAAAATCCAAATTGGTGCCAAATTCCTAAAACTATACAAAATCTGGAAACTACAGAATGATAGCCATACAAATTCTAACCAGTTGTCAATGAATGGTATGGCTTGGAATTTGTCAATATGAGCATGTAAAACTAATTGGAACCATATTATGAGGGATATATCAGATGTCCTATCTAGTTAAAACTACTTTATTTGCTATTTCGATCGTAATTAAGCATAAAGTATATTGCACTACCAAATATTATGAAGAAGATGCGGAGTGAAAGGGAAAAAAGCTAATTTTAGCTCAAACAAGGAGGATAGCACCCAATTCAGTTGGGTAAAGGTATTTTGATATGGTTACAGGTGTAAAATACTATTTAAAACCTTTTCCACCCCATTTTTATCATTGTGGATGCATCAAAGGACCAATGAGCATTCATTACAGTAGTTTTATCCTAATTTAGACTAAGTTAGTTTCAGATCTAATAGGGAATCACCAATAAACAACAATGCAACCAATATTGAGCATGAGGTATATGTAATATAATAGTATAAATAATTGAGCTCCATTATTAGTTGAGCTAATAGGAAATAGCAGAAGCATATATGAATTATAGTGGATAACAGAGTGTTATTCTCTGAGCATTGTTACATCTATTAATAGTCAATAAAGTGTAGTTTTCTATATCATATTTTTTATGAGTGAGTGTGATTTTTAAGTAGCTAAGTAGCACTTCCTTAATTTCTTCTATATCATAAAGCAAGGTCCAATTTCAGACCTAGAAGAAGGACTAATTAATGATAGGTTCTTCTAATATCTTTGTTGCAGTAGTTTTAGCAGAATGCTTGTCAATTCTTGTTTGTTGTTAATTAAGTAGACTAACCTGTGTTTTGAATTGATTCCCTACTTTCAATTGTGATTTCATGTGTGTGTGTCAATTGAAAATTATTTTAGACTTGTAGTTCCCTTGTTTTCCTATTCTTGCAATTTGATGAATAGCATAAATTTGTAGATATTCTATTTTCCCTTATTTTACCTGTTCTAGTAAAGTTACCAAGTTTTTAGCAACTTTATTTTATTGTCAGCCACTGCAGCAGAAACCTTACAACCTCTCGTAGTAGGATACTAAAATTTATTTTTAGCATGTATGTTTCCTTTTCAAAGCATCATTTCAATTTTGTTATTTCAATTCTATTATTTCAAAACTAGGTTTCGATTAACAACATTTACATTTTTGCAATTTCATTTATTGCAACTATAGTTAGAATTTCATTTCAGGTCTTAGAAGCAATTTTTAATTCTTACAAATATATAGTTTCAATTTATGCTCAATAGGATTAGAAGTGACCTAAATCCCCAACAAAATTTGTTTCACCATTAAGCCTGTTGTCTAAATGAGTTGATCTCGAACCTGCTTGAACCTTCTTTTGTATATAGCCTTGGACACCACCCTGGATTGACAAATCATAAATATTAAATGATGACATTAAATTACACTCACTATTTTTGGTGCCATTTCTACGGATAGGTATTGTTAGAAGAAGAAAGCAGCGCAATAACTGTTAAGTATGCTAAGTTGTGAATTTCAGAGTGAAATCTAAATGAATGACTATCATAGGTAACCGTTGTTGTTATATTGCATTTTATTCCATTAAGACAAACAAACATGAATGAATAGTTTAAGGGATGAAAAAATAATATTTATCAAAAAAATTCTTTTTCTATGATAGGAAGGTGTCTTCATGCTCAGAAGGTGAATTACCTGTATTTGAAATTCCTTCTAGACTTAAACAAGAACCATCATCTTCATCATCAGGAATTGTAGGATCCTTGAACAATCTAGATATATCTACACCAAGATTTGGAATAATATTATGGCATATTTACCAGAAAATCCAAATGGGGATAGTGATATTCATAATCGAGCATATAATCCTTGTCCTTCTAGGACTTTAGAATATCCCATTAGATTAAATCCTACGTAGAATTCTCCTATGAAAACAATATCACTGTTAGTACTTCCAACCCTATGGATATTTTATCTAAATATCCCAATCAATTCTTGATTGAATTCAAGGTTGTGTGTTATACTTATGACTATGTGAACAACAACCAAAAGCTTAAAGTATTTCCTTCCACATCTAAATATGCGGATCTACGCTAGTTTATCAGTCTAGAATCAAAATATATTCAAACTTGGGAACAAATGGAAAGCGTATTCTTAGATAAATATGAATAATATTGCAAATTAAGAAATAAAAAAGATGAATTATTTTGAATTAAACAAGAAGAGGATGAGACCTTAGAGGATTATATTTATAGGTTTACCTTTATCCAAAAAATATGTGGACCTATAGAGTTAGAAATATGTAAGGCTATCTTTTTGAGAGAATTACAAGACAATTCTAGGGAGGTATTGGACTTAATGGGTAAAGGGGATGTAAAAACCCTTGAAATTGATGAAATTTTAGACTTACGCAGAAATTACTCTTGCACTAGGCAAAGAAGATGAAAATAGAGTACTAATGGCAATGATTTGAAAGATCTAATGGAATAATTTGCAAACATGAAAACTAAAATTCTTGTGCATTTAGATATAACTTTAGGGTAAATGAATGCAAAATAAAAATCTACGAAGCCCCTAGTTATTTAATTCCTAGGATGCAAAAATAAATATGCTTTGTAAGACTATAACTTGAACAAAACATCAATTTCAGCTATTTGTATCATATGTTAAAAGGAACACCTTACTAACAAATGACATCTACTACCTCAACTCAAAAATTTCTTGGAAACACAAACTGAAGAACTAAATTTTATTGGGCAAAAATAGGGAGAAAAATTTTATAATATCAAAATGACCCTCGTTTTCCCACAAATTGGGAAAAAAATCCCTATAATATGCCATGGGGTTATTCATAATAACCCTAACAATATTGGAATCATCCTCATTGGACATCTCCTCAATATTGGTCACAATATGGATGGAGTAATCCATCATGGAATCAGGTTAATCCACATTGGATGCAAAACCAGTCCTATGGAAAAAGTTGGGGATAGTATTACCCACCATGTCAAGGGCAGTGTAGATATCAAGGTCAAACTCAAAACTTGTTACCTGACCCTAATTAGAATTTTCAAGGAATATTCCACTAACAACAACAAACACAACCACAATAGTTGAAACAACCTCCACTTCCATCCTAACCTATGGCAAACCCAAATAATACAAGACAGGTAGCCCCTATCTATGTAGCTAAAATTGAAGATATTATTGTAATTCATGTTCCTGATTATAGTATTATCCAATTACATTCAAGTAAAACATTACCTGAACCTTCTCCACCTATAATTGAGAAAATTAGTGGAACACAAGAACCTTCCAATCCAGAAAAATTGAAATCAACCCTGGAAAAGGAAGAAGAAAAACAAAAAAAATGCATGTAAATAGTGTACCTTCCTCAAGGAAAATACCATACCCTGAAAGACTCAAAAATGCTGTAAATACCCATAAACCAGAGTTAGTCACAAAGCTTAAGAATTTGACCATATCACTTCCTTTTTTGTAATAAATAAAGGATGTAACCTTGATCAACAAAATAGTTCAAGATTTATGTATAAATAAATCTAGCAAAAAGAAGAAGTTTGTTCCTAAGACTGTGCAAGTAGAGGGAAAGTTGGTTGACTACTATTTGGGAAACTTGTTCCACCCAAGTATAGTGATCTAAGAAGTCCATTTGTTACTATCATTATTAAGTTAATTTAAATATCTAATGTCCTAATTGATCTAGGTGTTGCAATTAATGTTATGACAAAGGATACAATGTAGAAATTATAGCTTAATAACCTAAATCCTACATCTATAATTTTAGGTATGGCTAATAGATGAGTTTCCAAAACAAAAAGAATAATAGAATATATCCCTATAGAAGTCTCTTCTTGGGAGTATCCTTTAAATTTCTAGTTTTGTAGCCTATAAATTCCATCAATGGCTATCCCATCATCTTGGAAAGGCCTTGGCTTGCCACTACAACCGCAATTATAGATTGTAGATCAGGAGAAATAACAATCTCAAATGGCATTGATCTCAAGAATATTTCTCTTTACCCTCATGCCAAGCCTTCAACCAAATTTTTAGGATAGTTATGGTTTTCTAAATCTGATTAGGAGAAGGAAGAGACTATTTCCCCACTAGCTATCTTAATAGTGAAGGAACATATAGAGGAGATTGACTTATAAGAAATATTACAAGAAGAACCATGTTTTAAGATAGGAATACTAAGAGGGAAAATCAATGTGTCATGGAAATTCTACCAAGAATATGGGGACACTATGATGGCCTATGGTGACCTAGATGAGCATGTGAGGTTTAACAAATTGTATGACTAGGATCACTCAGATGTCACAAGCATCCCCACAAATAAAATTAGGGAAGATGAGACATTGCTCCAAATAAATGTAAGGGTAGAGGCAATCACAAAATATATTATCCACATAGAAGAATCCCACCAAGGCCTAAAGAAACTCTAGTTATAGCCTCTCCTTAGGCACCTCTTATGATAATAGAACCACCACTACAAGTGGTCCACCTAACACCATAGTAGAAAGGGAAGAGAAATTTGTTATGTAGTGTGAGTCCTCCACCATTGAAAAGGACAAGGAAAAATATCCCATGGACAAAAAAATGATCTACTTTACCCCCAACTCCCAATGAGTCTACTCAAATTTATTGCACTTTGGCTTAGACTACTAGTTTTTGACCCCTATTTCCCCATTATTTTGGATCCATTGGCCAACACGCCTAATGTCTTAGACACATTTACTACTACCATCCCTCCCATTATTTTGGTAGTGACCTACTTTTATGTCTTGGCTATATTTGTATCACCTACCACCTTGTATATAGGTCCTTATCCCATTTTTATAGGACACTTTTTCATTTTATTAACTTTGCCTTTCTCATTATTTGGGCTATTGTTCCTAACTCTAGTTTCAAGGGTAACTAGAAATATCCCAAGTTCATCCTCATGTCCCAAATGCAATCTTACAATTTAGATAGATCCAATAAAATATAATGTAGTACATAAAGAAGAAATAAGCCAAAAGATCTACACTACTCATAGAGACAAAAGTGAGGGGTCATTTTGATCCTCAAGACACCACAACATGCCTCACCCATATGACTTTTATTGTTTCTAATCTATAAATATAAATCCAAATGCAATATTACCAAGTGATGACTATGAGTATTGGTGTGAAAGATGACCAAGCTAGAGATATGGTAGAATTCATCTAGCAAGCCAAAAAATCATAATCCATGACTAATTGACCCTTGAGAGGATGATAAAGAAAGAAAATGTAAAAACTAGCCTTATGAAATCTTAACTAAAAATCAAGAGACTCCAAAACTAGATGAGATAACAAGTGTCAAAGTATCAACTTCTCCACTAGACGTGAAAAAACGTAGGAGTCAAAGTACAACCAATAAACTCACTATCCATAAGACCCAACTTGATAAGAAAAAGATAAAATTCTAGAAGGAACTCAAGGAAGAGAGAAAAAAATATAGAAATAAGGTAGTGGCCAAGGGTGACAGTGTTAATAATATAGGTTTGTTAGGGATATTTGTATAATATAAGCAAATCCACATCATCTTTATCCAATATGTTGTAATTCATCAATGTAGCCACTAAGAAAAGCACTCAAATAAGATAGGATACTAAGCAAACTTTGGTAGTGGATTTGAAGAGGTCGATCAAGGAAAAAAGGTATAGAGAAAAATTGGCCACCTTACCCAATAAGGAGATAGTATCTATAGACATTCAAAATTGAGAAGCAATGCTACAAAAAATATTAGACATGCTTGACAAAGAATATGCAACATATAAGTGCAAATCCTAAATAAGCACCTTAGCTACTACAATTTCAAACCTAAGGAGTTCCATCAACTCTTTAATTTAGAAGGGTCAACCTTCCCCTAGGCATATAATAATAATATCCTTTCAGAGTAAGAGTATACACAATTGCTTAATAATATATGGAGAGGTAAAGAATTTTATAAATTGCTAGAATCTCCCACTTTGAATGATGCAACACAGATAATCAAGTTACTAGAAGATCTCAAGCTATGGATGCAATAAGTCAAAGGAAAAATAGTGGGCTTCTCACATGATGACTAGATCAAACTTCAAGTACCATAAAATAGAGCTACCCCCTAATGATGAGTGGAGAGAAATTAAAGTATTGATGGACAGGTTATCCTCTCCCTAGCATTGCATTTCTTTCACTCTATTTTTTTCATCATTTTTTACATCCTTCTCTAATTCTATCATTCCTTCATTATTTTACTTAGACTCAGTGTCCAATGGACAAGGATAAAAATTTCTAGGATTCTCTATCTTCAACAAATAGATCCCCTATGAGTCACTAGAACTATAGTGAAAATTCACTACATGAGAGAATTCCTTGACCAAATTTTGAAAAATTAGCCTCAATAGAAGCATTAGAAGAGGAAGGATAAATTAAGTGCACTATTAATTTTTCAATCTATGATGGGTGCTAATTTTATTGTATAGAGGAGATCCAATAGTCTTGATGTTGCATAGGACATCTGATCATCGATAAATGATAAGCACTGATTTGAGAAAATAAATGGCCATGAGATTTCCTAAGCCTACATGAGCCATTGATTAAGTTAATTTAATGATGGGTGTTGTTTCTATAAAAGAGCATCCATGAATAACATTTAAACCATGTGAAAACTTGATCACTCATCCAATGACCCACACTATTTCATAAAGTTTTTTTTTACATGGTGGAATCGATAGCCACAATAAATCTGGGTAGGTTGTCTAGCTTTTTATGGCTGCCACAGTATTCTGTGTTGTCCACCTTAGAAGCTTCCACATAGATATTTGTGCAATTCATCCTTATAACCACCATGCCATGATCATTTTAAATATTTTATGCTACAGAAAGCACCAGTAAAAGGACAAGCGTTCAATTCGATGAGGCCCAAGATTTGAACCTTAGACCTCCATCCCCTTATAGGGTTTAGGGGAGCAAATTAGTCTATACCTCAGACCTATTAATTCATAAATTTAACAAGATAATTATCATAATAAATCCTACCATTAGCTATAACTCAATATATGGTAGGAGGATCAATGGTCCCTAAAAGAAGCAAAGCAACTGTTCCATGAAAAATGCATATCAAAAGTATCTATCATAAATCGTAGATTCAACAATATGCAGAGTTTTGGGAGGAAAATACATGTGGGTCATAAAAATTACATGAGTTGTTCAATCATAATAATTGATATCTCATTTAATATTCTCTAAAATTTCAATGATAATCAAAGAACCCCCCCATTGGTAAAAGTACAACAAAGTCAACATCTATTGATTAGTCCTCTTACACCTAGATAAGCCTAGAATAACTACATACATGGAAACCGATCGATCCATTTTCTACATAGTCAAACTTAATCCTATAACTTGTGTAGGATAAAAGTGGACTTAGAAGAGCTCCACTAGTGATCCAATCAATAAGGATATTATCTAACTTTATGGATATTAAGTTTGAAAAATAGTGGTAGTGGTTAATCACATTCATGATCAACCTCTTGCCTTCCACCATCAGGAACCTTCATGACCAATAGACACATTTATTTTAGGTATAATATTTCAATGAAATGTTTAGCATATTAAAAATAGTTGTATTAAAAGATCTAGTTCTAGAGATTTCAAGCCCAATGAAATTAATCTTGTGATTTCCCTCTAGGGGAAATCTTAGTAAGGGTAGTTGGTAGTAATGGTAGAATATATATACCTAATGGTCCCTAGTTCATAAGCATCAATGGATCCAGATCTAGAGACCTTATAATTCATTCTCATTGAATGGAGTACCATCTCTAGATCAATCTAGGAGGGAAATATTTTATTTCTTGTTTAGTTTTTAAGGCAAGAGAGCCCTAGTTTTGGCATATAAACAGTATTTAATTCTCATTGTAAGGCATCAAAAATATACTTACTCATACCTAATACTTGGTCTTATGAGTATTTTCTCTCACTCCCCAATCTATGTATAGTCTAAACTCTAACCTTTAGTCATTTTGTTAATAACATCAAGACTCTTTTAATATAACATCTTTGTAAATAATTTTTTTCATATGTATCTATATATATATATATATATATATATATCTGAATGAGATCATGGCTAATCTCACTTTGTCTTTTTTTCCTATATGTATTCATCTTTTGTGCATGAATACTTGTGTTGTATTGAAAATGTGTTCACTTTCTAGTTGTAAGTAGATGATAAATGTTTTTATTTCATTTCAGCTATGCATAGGAGGGACTTTTTATTCTTTGGCACATTACCTCCACTAGTTTAGGTCTTATTTTCTACATGTTTGTTATTTATAAATCTATCTTCATCTTTTCCTTAGTGAGTGTAGTAACACAAGTAGTATAGGAAAGTGTATAGAACATCACATCTAATGGAGAGTCGACCTCTAGCCAAATATCTGAGGTTCCAACATGAAAACATCCCTTTCTTGTGGAGATTCCTAAATATATCACTCAATGCAACACCCACCCAATCACTACCTATGGATACCCCTAAATATTATAAGAGAACAAAACTTACAACTAATATGACCACATATTCAAATTAAAATGATACTATTAGAGTAGGTAATATTTATGTTTTTCAAATTTACTACAAAATATGTATTGCAAACGATAGAATGAAATTTATTAGTTTATTTTTATTTTTAATTAATTTTATATAGGTAAGGCTAAGCCTAATCCACATGGGAAGCCCTCTACTAGTCTCCATATCACTCCATGGTCTTAAATGTAATACATATTTTCCCTTAAAGCAATGACCACCATCCATTATTTTATCCCTTAATTTTTAATTACAAAAAATAATAACAAAAAATCCTATTAGAACAAAATTCATAGAGAAATTTAAATTCAATCTTCAATTCCACTTAATCTAGTTTAGAATATTTAAAAAAACTAGTTATTATCCATGGAACATAGATATTAATCCTTTGGTTTTAAGAACCATTATATCATTTTTTATCATCTCATCCTTGATAATTACTTATAGTGTAGTATCTTATATTGGATAGGGTTTGCCATAGATTTGTTCTTCCTTTTATAGTTCATTAGGGAATCCTTAATTCTAACTAGGACATACTTAATTTCAACTAAAGCATGCTTACATTTTCTAATAACTTTCCTACAAAGTTACCTAGATTTTCTTTTACATAAATCCTTTTGTTTTTGAGTTTCTTCAAAGATATAGAATAAAAAGAAATGACACTTACTCCTTGCTCACATATCACTCCCATTTTTATTATGTTTCCTATTTTATACTCAAACTTTTTTTTATTAGTTAAAGAATGAATTTTGAAAGGATCCCTAAACCTTTTATAAAGGAAAAATTGCTACAACCAAAAGAGATAAAAATAAGACAATAGGTTGCTACCCCAACTCAAGGCCCTACCATTAACTGAAACTAAACCAAACAACCACAAGAGGAGTTGACACAAAAATAAATCCAAGAAACAACCACCTAATAGATACCAACTATAGCCCACGGTTACAAAATAACGAGGAACTACAACCTACTCATGCTTGTTGCTTGCTATTGGCTTGCACACTTTTTAGGCCCACTCAAGTTGTACAATCTATAATTCTAAATTTTATTATTACATTTTATGTTTATTTAAATATTATTTACAATAGATAGAGAAGCCATTTTTTATTTATCTCTCATGTTCATAAAAAATACAACAAAAATATCAATATTTTCCACTATAAATGCAATTAATTATTTTAGTTAAATAATAAAACCATGAAGGTTATGAGATTTCATGGATTTTTTTAGAAAAAAATCACAATATTAAATGTAAATTGCATCCTAAATATTTTCTATAACTATCCCTAAAATTTAAAGCTATGAAACTATAATTTTAAATTAGAAACCTATAGAACATATAGGTAGCTATTACAAGTCTATTAGCTATTTATTTCTAGGTTTAAGAACCTAAGCCTCACTCCCTCTAGAGGGCCTGCACCTCACCATGGAAGAGAAGGACTAAACCTCACCATGGAAGAGATGGTCTGAGCCTCACCATGGTAGATAGATCCTGTCAGGGTTTCCTCCATGAGGGTTTCACTCCCGCTCCAGCTTCGATGCTCTCAAACCCTTTGAGCGGGAGGTATCCTTTCTTCCATTCTAGATATGGCTACTATTCATGCTTCATTTTCTATGTTTTTTTTCATTACCAGGGTGTTTTGTTTGTTGTGGTCTTGCTAATATGTTCTGCTCTCTTATGGTTTTGGCATTATCACTCTTATCTGAGGTAGAGGTTTGAATATTGATCCAAACTTGTAGGGGTGATCTTGGGCCATTATAATGCAGTGGAAAATTCTGGTTTTTGATCCCTTGGATGGCTCTTGCTCTGGTTGGTGGGACTTTTGGGTGTTGTATTTTTTGGGTTGTTGGCTAGTTTCGGGGACTTGGTTGGATTGTGCAGCATTTATTTTGGGCTTGATAGTTTCATGTTTATTTGACTTTCTAGGGAGATAAAAGGGCCATCTACCGACCCAAACCTATTTCTAGGGAGAGAAAAGGGCCATCTATCGACCCAAACCTGTTAGGGTGATCTTGGTATGGTATTTGGCTATGGAAATCTGATGGTGTTCCCTTGTATGGCTTTGACTTTTATGTCTTGGCTGTTCTAGTTATATGGTGCTTGAATGGCTTTGTTACTAGGGTTCTCTACTAGTAGTGGGTCACTGGTTGGTTTGTGCCACTTTCTTATGGGTTTGGTAATTTCTCGTTGTATTTGGTAGTTTCGTGGAGACAAGGCCAAATACTAACCCAAACCATTTGGGGTGAAATTGGGATGTTATGTTGTGGTACTTTTCAGCTTTTTGCCCCATGTCTTTCATGGGTTTCCTAGCTTCAATGGTCTGTAGATATCTCTTTCTCTAGTTCCAGTAGTGGTGGTGTGTTTGATCCTAGGGTTCTAAGGCTTATTTTTTGGGATCTTACCCTTCTCCCTCTTAGGTGTGGTGTGAAATGTTGCTATCTTTTTTTTATTGTACCTAAGAGTGGTTGTTCTTGTTTTGTGACTCTTACTTTGGTTTAGGTGGCTCATAGTTTTTTACTTTATCTTTTGAACCACTACAAATGTAAGTCCAAAATTCTTGGTTGGGGAGAGTGATCTGCTCCTGGTTTTAGTTTACTCTCGTTATATGGGTGTGGTGTTGTTCCCCATATAGGGCGTTCATTTCATATCCTCTAGGAATTTATTGTTGTACTTTACGTAGGAGGGTTGGTGGCTGGTTTTTTTGACCTTTGCTCCTCGTTGGTGGGTTACCCTTTTGGGTGTAAACTATATTTCTCCTTTTGGAGCTTGTTTTTGGGTAACCCTTTTGGATCTTGTTGTAATGGTTGTGGGATCCTCTCAAAACCCTCATGTTTAGGGATCCTTAAAACCCCTTATTTACCTAATAATAATAAATATATATATATTTTTCAAGTTTTACAAAATAAAAAAATGTTCAATTACTTAATGGTTGTGGGGTCTTATCCTTAGAAGAAATTATTATTTTATACTCCTCCAAAAACTATATTGCAATCATTTTTAATAGTAGCAATGGTATTTAATATATTTATTTAATATCATTTCTCAATCAGATGTAGGGAATGGTAAGTATAAACAAAACTGCACATTGCAAGGATACTCAGTTATATAATAAGAATACCCACAGTAATATTTATCTGGTTTTCATACCGTGCTACTGCATCCTTGTTGTTGCATCTTGGTCTAAATCCTTATGTTGTGTCCTAGGATGTCCTCAGTGGGAAGATTCAATTCATTTTTAATTTTTAAATTTTAGTGGAGGGCGGGATGGTAGTGTTTCAATCATTCCATCCTTTAGGGAGGATTGTTTTATTTTTTTCCCACTTTAAGTGTTTTTGTATCACATGTTTTATTTATCAAATAATTCTAGGCGAATGAGCCCTAATTTAATTTTTATTTACATGTTTTGTTTGGGCGAGATGGCCCTGATCCTCTTCTCCATCCTTCATATTGTAAGGATGTCCTGATCGGGATAGCCCTAATCCTCTTCTTCATTCTTCATGGCGTAATGATGCCGTGGGCAAGACGACCAGTTTCAGTTTGAAATTTTTTCTCTTGTGTTGTGCTTTGCGTAGACGATTTTGGGTAGGTTGGCCCTTTCTTATTTTCCTTGTATGTGCTGGTCCCATTTTCTGTGCAGGTAGTTTTTTATGATTTATGTAGTTCGCATCTTTTGGAGAAGGATTTTTGTTGTATCCCTAAGGTTTTTCAGCGTTCTTCGCTATTGTTGTAATCAGGTTTTGGGTCCCTTGATAAAAACCCATTTAAATATACATTTAACTTATCAAAAAAAAAAAAATTAATTTTTTATATTTAAAATTTAATAATTTTATATTATATGACAAATGATATCATGATATTTTTAAGCAATTCATTATTTTAAAATTAATACTCAAATTAATACTCATTTTTTCCCTGGATAAGATTATTGTAAGTATTATTATTATTATTATTATTTTTAAAATAATTTTTCTTTTATTTTTAAAACATGATTTTACTAATTTAAAAATATTGTTCTTGGTTTAGTTTGGATGGAACCAAACCTATCTTTTAAATTTCTCTTGGGAGCATCCTTGCTTTTGGTAGGATCTACCTTTCTGGATCTCTTGGTTCTCTCGGATCTTGGATCTTGTTTCTCCTAGCATGGTGCCTTCAGGTGTTTGGTTTCTTTTCCCATGAAGGTTAGTCCTATTTGTTATTCACCTTGGTTTCTCTTTGAAAATGACCCTTTCAAAACCCGTTCTTCCACCTAATAAAAAATATAATATTATAATGTAATTTCAATTTGCTTATATTTAATTATATAAAAATATATATATATATATATATATATATATATTACAATTATTAATATTTTAATTATTAATTTAGTAAAGAACATTTTTGGCTTTATAACTAACTTATTCCTTAAATGTGTTACATTATACCTCTTAGCCTACCAAGGCTAGTATATAGAATAACTATATGAATACCAATATCAAACTAGGTAATTGCTTCAAATAATTCATCTTAGGCCTCAAGGATATCTCAACTAATCATCTTGGTGATGCAAATATTATTCTATAAAATTTCCCCTATTAAATATGTCATTGTTAAAGAGGTAGTCTCAAGAAAATATAATGACTATATTGTCTATTTAATGGATACAATAATATTTATTTTGTAACTATAGTGGAGTGTGGATAATTTTTTACAATACCAAATATATATCCTAATTTAAAATTTTATTTTTTTTGGTAATTATTTTAATGTATTAACAATGGGATTTTATAGAGGATCCCAAAACCTTATGTACAAAATTAGCCAAATTTCTAATGATGTATCATGCCTCTTAGCTGTAACAATAAGCCTAATTGCAAGTAAAGCCATCCTAAGACTAAAGACTTGGAGACTGCAAAAAGGGCATTTAGGCCTAGAAAACCAAAGAAAAAAATGAAACAGAATAAACCCGAGAGAACAAAAAGTAAAGGCCGAAGAACTGACACAAGAAAAATAGAAACAAAACAGTTAAGACACCAGGAACAGCTAATCCCCTGCAGAGGCCTTCCCGCCCATCGACATCTCCCCATATAGTCCTCTCACATTCCATGAGAGGACTTTCATCTGGATAGTTTGAGGTTTTTCCTACCTCCCCTTCCTTGTTGAGGGGGAGGTTTTGATGCATGCACTTCATCCGTCTGAGTGTCAAAGTAATCCAGAACCAGCAAACGCTAGGTTCCATTTGCAACGGTTTTTGTTGTCTCATTGTATCATCTGTATTTGTTAGGAGGATGGCCCTGCTTCCTCTCACTACCAAAATCCACACTTTGCTTTTGGCTCCTCGTGATTCGGGGGCTAATGTGACCGGGCTATTCACACCTCCTTCCTAGGAGGTAATCTTCTAGCAGTGTCTACGACTGGCTGAAATTGGGATGGCCCAGGTCTTGGAGCAGAGAAACATACTGAGTAATATTTTGGGATGGGGTCCGGTCCTTCTCCTCCTACGATTCATTTTCCAAGTGGGAGTCTGCTCCTTGCTGATTGTCAGCTTCAAATTGCTCAGGGTCCGATTGGAGAGTGGGATTCTCTTCAGGCTGAGAGAATTCAACGCGGTCTCTGGAGGGGCCTGGAGATTCAAGGCCCTTCACGTTTGGAATATTTGACTACTTCACCTGACCTTCACCATGCTCCAGGGGGTTACAGGTTTCACACTTCTGCTTACCCAACTTTTGAAGAGGACAATGGGACTGGAGGTGTCCTTGGGACCGACACTGGGGGTAGAAAGCTAGTCTATTTTCATAGACAATAGCTTGTTTATGAAGAATGGTACCTCCAGACCGAAGAGTGATGTAAGTTGGGAGTTCCTCCTCCAGATCTGCTAAAATGCAAAAATGGGCTTGGACGAACCTTGTTCGAGCTCGGGTGGGAGGGTCAATGGTGACCAACTCCCCAATGGAGCGAGCAATACCTCTTATAACATTTTCATGCCAACCAAAGAGGGGAAGACTCGGGAGCCTAACCCATATTGGGGCGATGTTGATGCTCTGGGTGTCAGGATTGAAATCCATGCCCCATTTCCTAAGGAATAAACTTCTATGGCCCAAAAACCATGGCCCGCCAGCCAAAATTTTACAGTAATCCTCCTTATTGTTCAGTCTAATGGCAAAAAAACCCCGGGATAGGGCCGCTAGCTCCATATGACCAGAAGTCCTCCATTTACTTGCTGCCCACTTTTGGATGGTCTCCATGTCAGTACGGCCACCCATGAATTTGTCTATGAGGGTACATTTCTCAAACTCCATGAAGCTTGAAAGGACTTCCGTCGGGATGTCCAGCTCATCCCCAATCGAAAACAACTCTTTGGTAGAAAACCCGTTTAGGGTTTCTGAGGCCGCTTCCTGAGCATAAGACTTGTGTGCCCCACCACCCCCTTTGTCTGGTGGGTCCTTACCCCGATCGACACCGCCGCCAACCCGATCTTCATCAATGGGCCCGGATGCCTCCGTACCCCCGGGCTCCTGGTGCCCTCCGTCTGCTCCGCTGCGCCCAAGGATCGAACCATAGCCACTCCCGAGCTCCCCCACAGAAGCCTTCCCACCCATCGACCAATCAAATTTTTAATTCAATTTAAAATTTTATTTTAGTTAGTATTACAATCAATAATATTGAGCAATGAACAAGAAAACGTAAGTACTGGAAAAGGTGTAACAACCCCAGTTGTTACTTCTCATCCACTATTTTTTTTTAATCCATATAATAATCATTTTTACCTTTCAATGAGTTAAGAGTATAATAATGATCTAAGACAAGGATATCCCAAATGCTCAGTAAGTGATCCGAGCCATAAAAGATTAATCCAAAGTCACATTTAAATTCATTCACAACCATTCATAAATAGGAGTACCATCTCCTTTAATTCCTCCATACCATCACCATTTGATGTGAGGATAGTACAATGGATAAGTCCTTCATGAGGACATATTAATGGTTTTACCATTAATTGGGAGTTTTACCCAAAGGGAATCATCCCCTCCTCTCCATACTATCCATGAAGACTAGTATTAAGGAGATAGTCATTAATATTATTATTTCTTGTGAAAACTTACACGTGACTTGGGATATTGTCTTAAGAACCATTATAGAATTTACTCATTTACTAGGTGTGATGGTTTTGGTGGTTGTCTGAATTATCCAATTTCACGAAGTGATTGGTTTACTTCTATCTATCTTAGGTGGATGGTGTGGATATTGTTTTATCTCATATTATTATGAAGGTTATCCATGAATTTCCTTCTACACTATCATAGTCCATGAGAGAGAATTTAAATACATCCATCTAATCTACTAGAGTAACATAAATCCCAATACCATACATTTTACAGTGTGTAATATCCAAAGTAATTCCATTACTGTATTATATTCCAAACATATGTCACCTAACATTTATTAGAGATGAATACTACAATATGAAGACTTTATCTCTAATTTACAAACCTTGTAAGCAAATACATAAAAAATTACAAATCATAGTTGATTTTACGTAAATTATTTTCAAACCTTCATAATTACATTGGAACTATCTCAATACAAGATGAACATTGCAATAGTATTCAAAAGGTGTTGTTCGGTCCTTCTATAAAAATTATTGAGTTCTTAATAGTTGGAAGATATGATAGTGAAAGGATTAGGACAAATTTGATGTAAAGTATGCCAAATGCATTACAAGCAAGCCATACTTATCAAATTTGAATAAAATCATGCATCACACATTTTCCAAATGTATATCACATACAAGAAATCACCAAGCATGAATCACAGATTCATTCAACTTTTATATTTCTAAAAAAGGATTAATTTTTAATCTCATTCATCATTCATTTGGATTACCATCAAACATAGGGAAAATTTCCATGCCTCTTCCCAAGGAATGGACACCAATCCAATCCTTTCAAACTAGAATATTTTCCATTCTTCTAGTGGTTATATACATTTAAAAATTTCATATATGTAGAATTTATAATTTTACTTATACATTCAATTTAACAATCTAAGTGACATCAAATCAAAATTCAAAAACATTGAATTCCATACCTTATGAACCAATCAATTTCTATCCAATATAGATATTTTCCATAATTCAAGTTCTTACTGTATCTATAGATACTATGATAATAAAGAGGAGTATTTTAAGCATTCTATATGATTCCTTTGAAACCCCATTACTACAAAATAAAGACTATTTTGTAACTTTCTATATCATTTTATAACAAAATATATACTCTCAACCTCCATAAAGTAAATAGATTATAATACGTATTGATCTTTATCACAAAAATCTCTTCAATACAATATATATTATTCACTTCCATTCGGATCATATATTTAATATCTCTATTAACCTATAAAGGTATTGAGCGACTGAAATATATGGTTTCTTTGCTACGTCCAACATAATGCTTTGTCCTCAATGTTACTCTACTTTCAACCATAGAAGGTTTTAAACCATAATAAGAGGTAGGTATTAGCTTTCGTCACTAAAAATTAACATCTTGGTTGTCCCCGACTCAAGTGGGATAGGTTGGCTATGGGAATTAAGAGGAAACCCATTTCTTTCTACATAACCCTTTTATTTTTCCATATACCAACATTTAAGAAAGTGCCATGCGATGAAGAAGGTGTGCTAATATTTAATCACTTTAATCGGTAGTGAAAACAATATTGGATGACTTGACTATGCACTGAGGAAGATGACTTCCAGATTTATGTTCAAGCATTCCACAGTGACGAAAAGACCTTAGAAAAATAGGGTATTAGTTGATTTCGAATGGGTATTAAAGTGGAATGAAATTCCAACAGAAGTCTCAATATTTCATTACACAGGAATTATCATAGTTGATTTTATTTATATGATTCAAGCATAATAAAAGTTTGTTTTATGAGGTTGATCATTGAGTCAAAATTTATGTCGACATCGTAACATTAGAACATATGTAGCATATGAGAAATAATTTGCATAGACCACTATATCTTCTCATAATCATGTTCACACAGAGGATTCTGCTACATTGTCATATGCAAGGCTAAATTTTGATTTAAAATAAAACATCATTCTTGAAAAATCGAATGAGAAGTGCTTTAACAAGGTCTATTTTTTTTATATTTATTTATACATGTCAACCCAAACATTCAGTTGACCCTGAGAATGAGCTACTCTAATAATTAGTTATCTTTTATAATTTTCAATGACCATTCACAACAACGGTAAATTCCTATGTTACTATTAGAGCTATGTGTCATAGTGGCATGCAAGACATAATAGATTGACCAGTGGATGATTAAAATTTCCAATTTAAAACATTCTATTGAAAATCAAGGCCAATGTGGCTTCTACGAGCTTGGATAGATGGTTTTAAAGTAATGGGGTCTTATTACATTTATACCAGGGTTCCAATACTTAATGATATAATATATAATACCCTCCTTTGGATAGCACTGATAGTATTAACAATAATACCTAGATGTTGTAGGTGAGTTGGAGAGGAGAGCGCAATCCTCCAAGGGAGGTCCCAGGTTAAAATCTCCACCCTACCAAAAAGTTGAACTGGGTATCCAAAATCCAATTGATAATGTTGGTGCATGCAGGGTCGGGTGTGACTCTCGGGTGACTTTGATGGTGTAGAACCCCCTGTTCGTGGTCTCTCAGACCAAGGCGGCCTTGCAAGGGGTTTTTTCGCTTTTTAAAAAAAAATAAAAAAAAATATAGTATTAACAATAATATTTGGACACCCAAATTAAAATAGAAATCAATTAGTTTACAAATAAATCTCCAAATATTAACATGAATCATCATTCAAGGTAATAGAGTAAAGAGGAGCAAACAATTTAATCATACAAAAAGGAAGATAAAACTTCCACATAATCAAACTAATCATGGTTCTCAATGCATCGGTCCACATGATTATCTATTATTACCAAAGTAAGATGTGAGGAGATTGATCGGCTTCAAAAGATCGGAGCATACAATAAAATAAAGGGATTTGATTCGTTTGGTTTATATCAACCGAATACCATGTAGGATGGAAACTAATTATGAGCATGATTTGGATTATGTGGAAGGGAAACTCGAGGGTCTATGATTATGGCTCTGTGATAATCAAATAGAACCTAAAATCCTCTTAGTGCCAAATCAAGAATGATAGGACCTAAGGTCACGGTTCGACATGGCTTACTTAAAACTTAGGCAGCTCAAATAGATAGCATGAGGGCTAAATTTTATTTAATCCATACACTATTATAATTATATCATTTCATCAAGCAATATATACAAAACAAGACGACACATAGTGCAAATGTATCAAAGAAGGAAACTAGTTACATGACATAACATTCTGCAAGTAATAAATGAAGCAGAATGGAAAGTCCCAACCTGGAATTCCAGCAAGGGGATGACTCCTACTCGATTTGCACTTCTCCTCTAGCTACCTCTTTCTTCTCCAGTCTATCCTCCCAGCATAACATGACCCCTTTTCTCAATCTCAATGGTAATTTATAGTTTTTTTTTCTTTTAGAAAAGATGCCTCTATATATATATATATATATATATATATATATATATATATATATATATATATATATATATATATATATATATATTAGCTTTCTTTCTTTTAGAAAATATGCTTCTAAATATTTTTTTTATCTTCTTTTTCTTACCCCATGTGTAGGCTTCTTTTACTATATATTATTTTAATGGAAAGGGAATCCATAGAGATAAGAAAAAAATATTATCCACCATTTCAACCTTTCCAAAGTAGCTATATGTAGGAAGGATTGATAATTTAAATCTATAAGGTAGTTTTTTTTATGTTTAAATCCAATTACAAATTGAGCAAGTTCATAAACAAAACAAACTACTTAATTTCCTTCTAAAATCGGATCAAATAGGTCAAATAAGAATGCTCAACAACTAAATATTTATTTCTTCTTTAAAAATTTGTTCAAATTAAGATTTCACAAAATCATAATAAATTGCATGATATTATTTTCAATTTTTTTTTTTGTTTAGAGTAATTTGTAAAATGCAAAATATTATTTAATGTGCATTTTCAAAGTAAATTTTAATTAAACCAATGTCATAAAATTTAATCATGAAATAAAATATAAATCACACACAAATGGCATACGAGCAATCAATGAATGTGCTCAGTATCCCCCATCATTGTTTTTCCTTTGATTGTGCAGGACTTTTAGATTAATACTCAAGTAACACCGCCATCAGGGAGGTAACTAGTGATGATAGGAATATGAGCTTTACCTATTGAGTTGTCATAGTCATCATTTCCCTTATCATATATTGGTGGTCAATCTCCCACCTATGAGAATAAATGTTCTTGAAATCGAGCAACATAACATCATTTTATTTTGACAAATACAATACAAATAT
Source organism: Wollemia nobilis (assembly GCA_028583015.1). Classification (NCBI taxonomy): domain Eukaryota; kingdom Viridiplantae; phylum Streptophyta; class Pinopsida; order Araucariales; family Araucariaceae; genus Wollemia; species Wollemia nobilis. The sequence continues at coordinate 3,723,745 of JAQPPZ010000286.1, forward strand.
ATTAAGTATTAAAAGTAGCTATCACTACACAAATATATTCTTAAAAATAGTACTCCAAGGTGAGATGTGACATACTCCCCCCTTAGATTAAACATAGTCTTATGTATTTTCTTGTAATTATTATATAACAATCAATAAAACATAGTTTTTGGCATAGTTTCCACTTTGTATAAGTGGTCCATAGTTCAACCTGTATTATTACATAGCATCATTAAGTAAATAACAAAATTGTCTTTTTATATCTTCCACTTTTTCCCAAGTGAAATTATTTTCAGAATACTCGTCCCAATGGACCTTGCACTGATCAATATTATGCTTCCTCATAGTCTTGGAATATAATCATGATTTAAGACAAAATTATTCCAACTCGATTGTAAGTTATCAAGGCAAATATCATCAAGAGATATTAAGACTTGATCAGAGTCACTTTTGAGTAGAAGTGATCATCTTATACGAAACCCTCATACCACTCGGATATGAGAACGTTGTCCAAGTGTTAGGTTTCATTGCACATAAAAGGGAAATCACCCTTAATCATATTGTCCACCAGGACCAGTATATATGTGAATACCTTGAAGATAGAAACCCATCATAATGAAATGACCTCAATAATGGTTATTCATAGATCTTAGATCCAACCCACATCTTCCCGATGGGGTCACTAAGATAACAAAATCACTATACGTGATCAACTCATAGAATCCTTGGAATGTCATCTTTAAGCATGATTATATAACCTTGTACCTCTTAAGGCTTATTTTTCCACCCTTTTATTTAGGTATCCCTTTTGTTATATACAGGAATTAATTAAGTTCATTACAAAATGGCATTATTTAACCATCATGGGAGTACCTACTCCTCATGTACATTCATTTATCATTATCTGTAGTACATCCTAGTATGAAATGTGCAACCTTAGTGAGTTTATCTACTATAACAAAGATTGCATCATGATGATATTTTGTCTTTGGAAAACCGATAATAAAATCCATTGATATTACTTGCAATTTGTGAGTGGGTATAGCATGTGAGAACAATTTTCCTACTGGATGTTGATGTTTAGATTTCATCTTCTGACACTTTAAACATCGTGCCACAAAATCAATGATATATTTCTTCATGTCCGACCAGTAAAAGATTTTTTTCATATTTTCCTCATCTTGGATCCTCCAGGATGATCAGAATAAGAAGAATTGTGAGCTTCATGTATGATCAATCTCCTCAAATCGCCCATTTAAGGTATGACTACTCTATCTCTAAAGCATAAAAGTCCATATTTCATGCTATAATATTGGTTTCCATTCAAGTTTTTCTCTATATTAACCCAAATTTTACTATATTCAGGATCCTCACATTGCATCTCTCTGACTTGCCCCATTAAATCCACATGAGTATGAGTCAATGAAGCTATGTGCTTCCTCTTACTTAAGGCATCAACAACTTTATTTTCTTTTCCTTTGATATACTCAATACCAAAATCATATTCTGCTAAGAACTCTATCCACCTTCTTTGTCTAGAATTTAGTAATGGTTGAGTGAAGATATAATTCAAACTCTAGTGATCAGTTTTTAACTCAAATGTTCTACCAACCAAATAATATCGCTAAATTTTCAAGGCATGCACAACTGCAGCAAGTCCTAAATAATGAGTAGTATAATTAACTTCATGGTTTTTGAGTTTCCTAGACTCATATGCTACTACAGAACCATATTGGGATAAGACTCCTCCTAACTATTCCAAAGAAGCATCGATGCAAACTAAAAAATTTCCTGTGAGATCTGAAATCTTCAGAATAGGAGCTGAGGTTAGTTTCTGTTTAAGCAGATTAAATGCTTCTTCACACTTTTATTTCCATTTAAAATCCTTACCTTTCTTCTAAAGATTGGTTATTGGATAAGCAATATTATAGTAGTCTTTAACAAACCTCCTATCATATCTTGAAAAACTCATGTAGCTTCTTACTTCTGTCATATTTTTTGGAGGTGGCCAATTCAAAATGGCTTCTATTTTATTGGGATCAACAATGATCCCATCCACTGATATAATATGCCCCAAGTAATGCACTTGTGGAACATAGAATTCACATTTAGACAAATTCTCATAGATTTGGTTCTTCCTTAAAATTTCTAGCACTATCCTCAAGTGCTTATCATGTTCCTCTCTATTATGAGAATAAATCAAAATATCATCCAAGAATATCAACAGAAATCAATCCAACTAATTTTTTAACATACTATTCATAAATTTCATGAAATTTTTTGGTGTATTAGTCAATCCAAATGGTAGGACTGTAAATTCATAGTGCCTATAACTAGTCTTGAATGTGGTGGCATATTTTAGTTGATAAAATAAATCTTATATCCTTGGAAATGGATATTTGTTCTTGACAGATGCCTTGTTCAACATTCTATAATATATGCATAGCCTTAATAAACCATATTTCTTCTTCACAAATAAAACATGTGTTCCCCAAGGTGACACACTTGGTTTTATCAACTCTTTTTCCAAAAACTCTTGAAGTTGCACTTTCAATTTTTGCATCTTGATGGGGTTAATTCTATAAGGATATCTATGGATAGTCTTAGTACCTGGAATCAATTTTATGGTAAAATCAAATTCACATATAGGCAAAAATCTAGGTATCTCATCAACAAAAACATCATGAAATTCCTGCAATAGTAGAAATTTTCCAATAATTTCTTCCTTTGTAATTTTCTCTTTTTCCTTGATTTTAACTACATAAACCAATCCTCCTTTTCTAATACTTTTCTTCAGTTGCATTTCTGAAATTAGCATTGGTTGAAATTCTCTTGGTTCACTATACATCCTTTACCTTTCTTTGTCTTCATTGGTAAACTCAATCCATCTCTCCTAGAAATTTACCAAGGCTTCATTCCTAGGACAAATTTATGTATTTTCATCTCATTATTCTAATTATAGGATGACACATATTTAAGGAGTCTCACAAACCATTCATAGTATTCCTCTGCAAATATTGATCCTTTTTAAAATGTGAATAATTCCTTAAATTTATTCAAATAAAATTTCTTTTTAAGGAATATATCCTTAAAAGCTTCCATAAAAAATTCCTGTTAGGAATTCACCATGTACAGACAATACACAGTCTATGGAAGAAAAACAAATAATAACAGCATAAATAAAAAATAGTTTAAACTTTAGTTAATCAGTGCAATAAACAAATAAGCAATCACACAAATGAGACACAAGATTTACATGGTTCGGTCAGTGTACCCTATGTCCATGGAGAAATAATCAATCCTTGTATTATTGATCAATACAACATCTTCTCCTCTTGTACAATGTATCCTCCCCTCTCTTCCTCCAAACCAAAAAATATCCTTAACCATTAAATGCAGTATTTACAGTAAAAAATATATAGAGATTCATGGCTTTTCCTCTACCCAAAAACACATAGTGGTGTTGGAATACAATGAGCCAAAAACATGAGCTAAAACCACCCATAGGCTTATCACGTTTTTTTTAATATTTACTAGCAATTAAATATTTAATGGTAATTAAATATTTAATGTTGCCTCTTGGAACCCCGTTCATGTTCCTATTGTTGAACGTTGCCCATCAATATTTAATGGCCTTGGAACTTTGCCAACAATAATGGCCTTGGAACCCTACCAATAATATTTAATGGTAATTAATTGCTTGTTATCAATTTGGATTCATTACCTAACAATATCCCACTTGGATATAATATTGATGCAACATCCCTGCATCCTAGGACTGAAATTTTCTCATAATATGACCTTACTTCTTAAGGTCGACTGAAGTAGAGCAAAAGCTCAACTTCTCCCTGGTTACAATTTTAGTAAGCATATCGGTAAAATTTTGGGTAGTGTGAATCTTACCCAACTTTACCAAACTATCCTCCATTGTTGATCTAATGAAGTGATACCTCAACTTAATGTGTTTTTTTCATGAGTGAAAAGTAGAGTTCTTAGCTAAATGAATGGAACTTTGGCTATTAGTCCAAAGTGTCCCATATCCTTGCTCCTGAACCAACTCCTCAATCAACCTCTGAAGCCATATGAACTCTTTGGCACCTTCTATGACGACCACATACTCAGCATCCTTAGTATAAAGAGCTACAACACATTGTAGCTTGGATATCCAACTCACTGCTATGCCTCCAACTGTGAATATATACCCAGTAGTGCTCCTCCCACCATCCAAATCACCTACCATATCTAAATCAACATAGCCTTGTAAATCAACTTTGGAACATCCAAAATTCAAATAGAATTTTGAAGTCCCTTTCAAATACCTAAGTATCCATTTTACTACTTGCCAATGAGATTTATCTGGATTACTCATATGTCGACTCATAACTCCCACTGCTTGGGCAATGTCCAGTTTTGTACACACCACAGCATACATAAAAATCCCAACTACTGAAGCATAGGGTACCTTCCTCATGTACTCTTCCTCCTCATTTGTCTTGGGACATAGCTTCTTTGAGAGCTTAAAGTGCTTTGCAAGAAGTTGGGCTACTAATTTTGCATCATGCATACTAAACCTCTTAAGCATATTTTCCACATAATCCTCCTGAGACAACTTTAGTGTTTTATCCTTCCTATCTCTAGTGATTCTCATGCCAAGGATTTGTTTGGCTTACCCAAAATCCTTCATGGAAAATTTACTTGCCAGCTCCCTTTTCAATTTTTGAATATCGTGCATATTGAATCCTGCCACAAGCATATCATCAACATACAATAAGAGAATAAGGAAGTTACCATTTATTGTAGACCAAAAATAAACACAATGGTCACTCTGGATCCTAGTTAAATTATGCTCAATTATGAAGCTATCAAACTTGAGATACCAGTGCCTTGGAGCTTACTTCAAATCGTACAAGCTATTTTTTAGTTTACACACAAGGCTCTTCTTGCCTTTGACCTCAAACCCCTTCGGTTGGTGCATGTAGATATCCTCCTCCAGATCCCCATGAAGAAATGCTATCTTCACATCTAACTATTCAATATTAATATCTTCTACTGCAACTATACTCAAAATAGTATGAATTGAAGTCATTTTTACTACAGGTGAGAAAATGTCATTATAGTCAATACATTTTCTCTGTGCAAATACTTTCACAAGTCTTACTTTGTATCTCTTGCTGCCATCAACTTCGTCCTTCACCCTATACACCCATTTGCAATGAAATGCCATTTTTCCTTTGGGAAGCTCAACCAAATTCCAAGTTTGGTTTTGAGTCAATGAGTCCATCTTATCCTTCATAGCATGCTCCCACTTGCTCCTAGTTTCCAATTTCAAAGCCTCATGAAAAAATTTGGGATCACCTGCATCAGTGTATAGAATGTAATGCAAAGAAGGAGAATACTTATTTGGTGCTCTTCTTACCCAAGTATATCTCCAACCTTCCGGTATTAGTGGTGGTGGGGGTGTTTGAGGTGTTTCATTCTCAACTTGCTCATTTGTTTGGTCACCATGCTCTTCAACATGAGCACCATGTTCATCAATATGAACAAGAGGCTATATTTTGACACTATGCTCTGGGATTGCATCCAATTCAAAAAACTTAGGTGCATCCTCTTCAACTTGTATGTGCCTATCCTAGTATAGCCTATCCTCATTGAAAATTATATCTCTACTCCTGAGAACTTTTCGGTCAATATTATCCCATAGCCTATATCCCATATTATCCACACCATAACTAAGAAAATAGAACTTTATATACTTTACATGAAGATTACTCCTATTTTCTTTATCTATGTGGGCAAAAGCCTCACAACAAAATACTCTAAGGAAAGAGTAGTTTACAGGTTTACCTTTCTAAGTCTCCTCTGGAATGCCTCCATCCAATGCAGTACAAGGTCCTCTATTTATCAAATAAACTATTGTATCAACTACACTAGCCCAACGGAATAATGGCAACCCTGCATGCAATCTCATTACTTTGGCATGCTCCATTATAGTTATGTTCATCCTCTCTGAGACTCCATTCTCCTATGGTGTCCTAGGAGTAGTCTTGATTCTCCTAATTACTTCCTTTGCACAATAGTCCTCAAAATCCTTACTGCAATATTCACCACCATTGTTAGATTTAAGGCACTTTAATTTCTTACCTGCCTCAATCTCCACTAATGCTCTCCACTTTCAAAAAATGTCGAAAACATAAAATTTATGCTTGATTATGAAGATCCATGTCTTCCTATTGAAATCATAAATGAAGGTAACATAATAAGAGTAGCCCTCAAGAGAAAGTATCGATGAGGGACCCCAAACATCTGAGTGAACTAACTATAATTTATCTTTCTTCCTTTCTGGACCAACCTTCAAAAATATTACCCTTCTTTATTTTTGGTATACACAACCTTCACAAAAACTCAAATCAACCTCCTTGAATTTTGGCAATAGTTTTTTGGAGTGAAGGATTTTCATCCCTTTCTCACTCATATGACCCAACCGTAAATGCCATGCTTTCACATCATCCTGAGTAGCATAGTTCAATGTACAATAAGATGAGTTCTACAATAAATACAAAGTTCCAGTCAACTCACCTTTTGCAATAACCATTGAACCCTTTGTCACTCTCCATTTCTAGTTTCCAAAATTTATGTTGTATCCCTCCAAATCAAGTGCGCTGGCTGAAATTAGGTTCTTCTTCAGATCAGGAATATGCCTAACATTGTTAAGCACCCAAATATTTTCATTTGGTAACTTTACATTCATCATGCCAATACCCACAATCTCACATGGATATTTATTGCCCAAAAAAACCTATCCATAATGACCTAGAGTATAATCAACAAAGTACTCCCTATGAGAAGTGACATGATAAGAAGCTCTAGAGTCCATAACCCAATACTCACTCATGCAATTTGCTGCAAGAATCAGGGCATCCTAATAAATTACACCTGCAATGTTTACCTCTTGAGAATCATTTCCATTACTGTCCTCATTCTTATTTTTGTCTTTGCTCTCCCTCTTGAAGTGTCCACTCTTCCCATAATGCGAATAATCAATCTTGATTTTGTCTTTGCTTTTAGATCTACCCTTCGATTTTCCTTTGTTCTGGATTTTCCATCTAGCTTGGCCTTTTCCTATTTCTCTGTTTTTGCCTCTACTTTCTATAGATAATGCTACTCTAGATGATGAAGATTCCCTTGAGTTTTTTCTCCTCATATCCTCACTGAGGATTGTGCCAACCATATCATCAAACACCAAATTTCTAGATCCAAGCATAGAATTACTCACTGCCATTACAACGCTATCCCACGAGTTTGGTAGTGAACAAAGAAACCCTAAATCCATAACCTCATCATCAAAATAAAGCCCTACAAATTTTAAATAACCCATAATAGCATAAAACTCAGTAAGGTGTTCTTGGATAGATCCACCCTCTTGCAAATTCATAGTAAATAACTTTCTAATCAAGAAATTTTTATTTGAAGTTGAGGATTTTTCATACAACTTAGCTAGTGCATCCATGGCTCCTTTTGTGGTATTTTTCTTCCCAATGATGTATGCATCAGAATCAACCAAGTTCAACCAGATCATCCCTAGTGCCCTCCTATCTATTAGATCTCATTCCTCATCATACATCAAGTCAGGTTGACCATTAGTCTTATCTTTTAGAGCTAAGTACAAATTATCCTTTTGATATAAATAATCCTCCACTTTGGTTTTCCACATACCAAAATTTTATCTAGTAAACTTCTCCAGTTTAAACTTTGAACTTTATCGCATTTCTCCCACTCAAATAGAAAACTCTCCTGTGAGTGCCCTTTCCCAACAACCTAGCTCTGATACCAGTTGTTAGTAATTCACCATGTACATACAATACACATACTATGGAAGAAAAACAAAGAATAACAGTAGTAATAAAACATAGTTTAAAATTTAGTTAAGTAGTGCAATAAAAAAATAAGCAATCACACAAATGAGACACAAGATTTACGTGGTTTGGGCAGTGTACCCTACATCCATGGAGAAAAAATTAGTCCTTGTATTATTGATCAATACAACATCTTATCTTCTTGTACAATGTCTCCTCCTGTCTCTTACTCCAAACCATAAAAGAGCCTTGACCATTAAAGGTAATCTTTATAGTACAAAATATATAGTGATTCATGGTTTTTCCTCTACTTGAAAACACATAGTAGTGTTATAATACAATGAGCCAAAAATATGAGCTGAAACCACCCATATGCTTATCACATTTTTTTAATATTTACTAGAAATTAAATATCTAAAGGCAATTAAATATTTAATGCTAATTAAATATTTAATGTTAATTAAATATTTAATGTTGCCTCTTGGAACCCCGTTCATGTTCCTATTATTGATTGTTGTCCATCAATATTTAATGGCATTGGAACTTTGCCAACAATAATGGCCTTGGAACCCTGCCAATAATATTTAATGGTAATTAATTTCTTGTTATCAATTTGGCCCCATTACCTAAAAATTCCCACTTCAACTTGTTAGGTGAGATCTTATATTCATCTTTATAAGCATTCCACCAGTCAATTACGATTCCTCCCATATGAGAAAGAGCAAATGTTGTTTTAGTTTTAGAGGAGTAGTTTCTTATGGAGAAATAAAGTTCCAGTTCATCTAACCATGACTCAGTTGCATATTTTCCTCATTTTCCCGTGAACTTAGTTACTTTAATATGTTTTATTTCATTGCCTATTTCTTTCTTCGTTTGGGCCTTATTTTCATGCTCTTCAGGATCTTCATCCTCTCTAATATCAACCTCTAGATTTTCCATATCATGATTGTTGTTGTGGTGATGCTGTGAACTTATGGCTTGTAAAATCTATTGAATTTGATCTTGCATTATGGAAACCATGGCAGTAAGGTTCTCCATATATTTATCTAAATTCCCATAAATTTCTCCTATCTGTATATATTTAGGACTATTAGGCTTGTTTCAAGGTTCCTTTCTTCTTACCTCTCAAACTTATCACCATGTTTATCCAAAGAAAAAATTTGTATTAATTCTTACTAATTTTTGTAGTTGAAATTCTAGACAACTATATTTCATCACAATTTCTCATGTAATCTATTACTACTAGGTTCATTCCCTAGTTTATTCCACTATCTCTGGTTGTTGTTCATACACACTTAAATATAATAATTAAGTAAGTCAATAGACATATATGTCGAGTAATTTTCCAAAAGAGTCTAAGGTACATTGATTAAAAAACATGGAAGGGGGGTTTGCTTAGCTCTTCCACTTTCGAATGACTGTGGAACTATTCATAGGGAATAGGAACTCAGACATCAATAATATCAAGAACTAAACTTGTCCTTACCAAGTGTGCATCATTTAGAGTTATAAACTTATATTTTGAGTTTTCTCTCAAGTTTTGTTTCATGCCCAAATATTTTGCTAACCTAAATATAACTAGAATATATCAGTTATCCTGGGCTCTGATACCAACTGTAACAACCCTAGTTATTACTTCTCATCCACTAATTTTTTTAAACCCATATAATAATTGTGTTCACCTTTCAATGAGTCAAGAGTATAATAATGATCTAAGACAAGGATATCCCAAATGCTCAGTAAGTGATCCGAGCCATAAAATATTAATCCAAAGTCACATTTAAATTCATTCACAACCATTCATAAATAGGAGTATCATATCCTTTAATTCCTCCATGCCATCACCATTTGATGTGAGGATATTACAATGGCTAAGTCCTTCATGATGACATCTCAATGATTTTACCATTAATTAGGAGTTTTACCCAAAGGGAATTATCCCCTCCTCTCCACACTATCCATGAAGACTATTATTAAGGAGATAGTCATTAATATTATTATTTCTTGTGAAAAATTACATGTGAATTGGGATATTTTCTTAAGCACCATTATAGAATTTACTCATTTACTAGGTGTGATGGTGTTGGTGGTTGTCTGAATTATCTTATTTTATGAAGTGATTGGTTTGCTTCTATCTATCTTAGGTGGATGGTGTGAATATTTTTTTCTCATATTATTATGAAGGTTATCCATGAATTTCCTTCTACACTATCATAGTCCATGAGAGAGAATTTAAATACATCCATATAATATACTAGAGTAACATAAATCCCAATACCATACATTTGACAATGTGTAATATCCAAAGTAATTCCATTACTTGCTTATATTCCAAACATATGTCACCTAACATTTATTAGATATGAATACTACAATATGAAGAATTTATCTCTAATTTACAAAGCTTGTAAGAAAATACATAAAACATTACAAATCATATCTGATTTTACATAAAAAAATTCAGCCTTTCATAATTACATTGGAACTATCTCAACACAAGATTATACATGATGAACATTGCAATAGTCTTCAAAAAATTTTGTCCGGTCCTTCTTTGAAATGTCTTGAGTTCTTCATAGTTGGAAGATATGATAGTGAAGGGATCAGGACAACTCGGATGCAAAGTATACCAAATGCATTACAAGTAAGCCATGCTTATCAAATTTAAATAAAATCATGCATCACACATTTGCCAAATGTATATCACATACAAGAAATCACCAAGCATGAATCATAGATTCATTCATATTTTATATTTCTAAACAAGGATTAATTTTTAATACCATTCATCATTCGTTTGGATTACACCAAACATAGGGAAGATTCCCATACCTCTTCCTAAGGAATGGACACCAATCCAATCCTTCTAAACTAGAAGATTTTTCATTCTTCTAGTGGTTATATCCATTTACAAATTACATATATGCAAAATTTATAATTTCACTTATACATTCAATTTAACACTCTAAGTGACATCAAATCAACATTCAAAAACATTGAATTCCATACCTTATAAACCAATCAATTTCTATCCAATATAGATCTTTCTCCATAATTCAAGTTCTTACTCTAGCTATAGATACTATGATAACAAAGAGGAGTATTTTAAGCATTCTATATGATTCCTTTGAAACCCAATTACTACAAAAGAAAGACTGTATTTGGTAAATTTCTATATCATTTTATGACAAAATATATACTCTCAACCTCCATAAAGTAAATATATTCTAATACGCATTGATCTTTATAAAAAGAATCCTTTCAATACAATAGATATTATTCACTTTCATTTGGATCATATATTTAATATCTCTATTAAACTATAAAGGTATTGAATGACTAAAACTTATGGTTTCTTTGCTATGTCCAACATAACGCTTTACCCTCAATGTTACTCTAAGTTTAGCCATAGAATTTTTTAAACCATAGTAAGAGGTAGGTATCAGATTTCATCACTAAACATTAACATATTGGTTGTCCTATTGGAGCAAAATCTACCTTTGGTTACGTTTAATCACCCTAGACTGATTGGGGACCTGCAAATGGACTGCGGGGCAGTAGATTAGGAGCCCCAAAGGGGTAACCTTCACTTCATAAATCAATGACAACATTTGGAAAAATGGTGGCACCTACCTCGCATGGCAAGACATGCCCTTTTTTCCTAGATGCCCTTTTGGGCTATAAAAGGAGGTGCAAACACCCATTTTGAAAAAGATGTGAGAAGTAGCATTTGAGCAATGAAGTGTTGCCCAATTCTATCCCCACTTATCCCCAACCTTTTACAAACCAAAATTTGCTCACATTTGGCCTTGAAACCCTCTTCCCTTAGAAGATAATTTTAGGGGTAATAGGCCAGATCCACTGATTCCAAACCAACCAAATTGAAGCATTATTTGGCCCCATATATTTAAAACACCCCTACCCAAGTTTTGGACCAATTCCCATAGCCATAGGTGGCAAAACTAAGGCAGTTTTGTAATCGTCCCACCTGGGGATGGTCAACAGTATGTCCATGGCACACCTAGGTATTTCCACAAAATAGGTTGAAATTTCATAGAAATTCCTCCATAGATCCCTTTAGGATCCCTAGATGAACTTCTAGTCCAAATGTGGTGCAATTTGGAGTAGTTTTGATGCCGGATTTGAGGTCCCCAATGTTGCAGGTTTATCTGGCTCACCTAGGAATGGTCACCATTTCTGCATAGTTTCACCTTAGATCTTGCTTCCAAATTTGCTTATTTGTATTTATATTAATCAATAACATGTTTATGCTTAATTTAGATCATTTTTCATGCATGTAGATCACCTTTTATTTTTGTAGAATATGCTCTCTTTTTATGGTTTTATGGTTTTCTTCTATAACATAGATGCTTTTAATCCCTTTTCAATCCCTTGTATTCAGGAACAGGAATGCTAGGCAAGAGGAGGAGCTAAGGAGGCACAATATTATCAGCCCAACACTAGCTCTCAATCATGGGATGCAAGATTTACACAACTATAGATTACATCGCTTTAAGGCCTTGCAAGGGATGAGATCCCTTGCACATTGTAATGGACAAATGTATCAAATCTATGAAAGCCCTCAAGGGGATGTATTGTAATCACATTTGAAGCTATTAATAAATAAATAGAAGGAGAAATCCACCATTTTATTATACACTTTGCTTCATTTCAATAGATTACATATTTATGCTATTTCCCCTTTGAATGCTTTCAAATTACTTTACATTGCAATAAAGTGCCCTTAAGGCGATGTTGTAAATTTCACATATTTAGTGGAAATCATGGTATTTAGGTTGTTTTCAATCCCCCTTTGAATGGTGCTAATTTGGACCTCCATTTTTGGTTCTATTTGTCATAGGTACTAACCATTTTGAGTAGAAATGACCCCTTTGTTTCTCCATGGCACTGGGTGAGATGACCATCTACATGGCATTGGGTGGGACAGCCCCTAATTTTTAACCATACCTACCTAGGACGGCCACAAAACTAGAGGTTTTCTACAAAAAATTGCAAAAACAACAACTTTTAGGTTCCATTTTACACCTTTCTACATCATAAATTTGACTTTTTATTGCTTAAAATTGCTCAATTTCATGTTTTTATCGCTTCTTATTTGCATAGAAAGGTTAGAATTTCTCTTTCATAAATCGTGCATTAATTAGCTTAGAAAAACAAAAAAAAATACAATAGAAGTCATTACATTTGTTTGGTTTTTCTTGTTGAATAATTTCCCACAAAGGTTAAGGTCATATAGGTTTTTGCATTTTTGGATTTCCTTTTATGCTACTAATGTGTCTGAAAGAAAAATGCACCTTCATGCATTTAGTAAATAATAATTGAGTGCTACTTTGTTTTCTTTCAAATTTTAAAAGGAACCCCACACACCATGTTTCACTTTAACATCAATGGATTTGGGCTCTCATATCCAACCCATTGATCGAGACCAATAGTGGATGTAATTACCACTCGATTGGCTCATGAGAAAGAGTACTATCAGGACCTGTATGTGGCCAGAGCCAACCCAAGATCTGTCCTAACCATGAAAAATAACACACATTCCTATTCTAAGGAGTGTATCGTTGTACATGGGGTGTTAGGTGAGGGTTGGTAGTACCTATGCTACCTCGTTGGATATGTATTTCATCCCCATATTTGACTTGTGCGAGTATATAGGTGAAATCCTTTAAGCATTTGATAATATCATCCAACGAAATATCAAATACAAGAAAAGTATTTTCTTTACAAAGCAACACATCAAACAAGTTTAGGGATTCATATTTAAATCTTTAAAATATATAATCATTTGTTTTCTTGTGTGTTTCTACTGATTGTGTATTTGAATCTATAAAACTTAAAAAGAGATAATCATGTTGTCAAATTTAGATATTTCTTTATTGTTTGGGTAGTCAACCCAAGATACTCTATCTGGGGGTCAAAACATAATAATAAAAAATATTTTTTTAAGTAAAAATATACTTTTTGATTCTGCATCCAACCAATCGAGAATCATGCAAAACAGAGCTATAACAAAAAAGTTATTTTGGTTTTATTTTTACTCTATTTTTGACCCCGAAAATTGAGAAAATCCACACTTAACCATAAAATGGTCTAGAAAACTCCAAAACTTACCAAATTTATTTTGTTTTCATAGTTAGCTCCTTCTGCACCTCCCAGAGAAATTTTGAATCTTAAATCTTTACGATTCAAAAATTTCCAAAAAATCCCAAAAGTGGGTATTTCCCCACAGGCCCTGGTTGGCCAAATATTCCAAAAATACAAAATTTTGACCCAAAAATCAGTTTTTGGAGACCTATTCCATTGTGATCAGCTCATCGCATTGATTTTTTTTATATATAACACTTATGACCTTTTTTGGAAGTCAAAAATTTCTTTAGTGTAGGGTTCCCTTTAAGGTTTGCCTAATCAATGCATCATGACAACTATGCATAGCCAAGCTCAATAACGAACTTGTGAAGTAGAAAACTATAGGATAGGTCACGAGCATCATATTTATAAGTATGAGGATCTCCCCCCACATAGGGAACAAGACTATATACCTAAGGTAGGGTTAAATGATCATCTTAAGCTTCCAAGGAACCCTTCCCTAGGGTACCAAAACCTAGATGAGTATGATACTCATCATAGTGGGTAAGTCAATTCTTCCCATTCCTAACTTATAAAATAAGACCTAATTAAGATCCTAATTATCCTCAATAACATTATTCCATGCAACCACAAGGTACCTCTTCCAAGAGAACACCAATGGGTTATTCATGTGATCAAGTGGACTCTTCGGTTAGTCAACACCGAGTCCAAGTCCAAACTAGAGATAATAAGACTACCAAGAGGCCTAGTAGGGAAGTATACACTCCCTCTACACCACCTAGAACTCCCATCCAACAAGTGATAGCAAGCCAGAAGAGGCCTATGTGAAGTTCGCATACATCATCAACCAACATGACCATGGGAGAGTTAATACAAGGATTCCCAAAGTATCAGGAAACTTTCATGGAGGTTTTAAATTCTATCGAATTACAACCTCATGATTCTGATGCTTTCACCAACTTTATGGGATACATAAAAATGCACAAAGATCTTGTTATATCCTTTTGGAATCAGGATATCAAACCTAGGTCGACCAATTTACCAAACTCTCCTTTGCGCATCATCATGTGCATCAATAGGATCCCCTATAAGCGAGTGTTGGTTGATACAAGTTCCAAAATAAACATAATTACCACAACCACACTAAAGAATCTCAAAATCCCATCTTCACACATTACAAGATCCAATTTCACCTTGAAAGCATTTAATGATGCTTTATCCTCCATTGTGGGCATGATAATCCTACCTATTCAAGTTGGACATAAGACTATGCCTAAATTATCCTATATCTTGGAAGGTGAAATAATATACAACATATTATTAGGATTACCTTGTATAAGAGACATGGAGTGCATCCCTTCTCTTGTACATCAATACCTTAAGTACATTCATGAAGGTTATGTCCATGTGGTTGTTGCCGACCCAGATCCCTTCAAGTATTACAATAAGGATGCTCATCCAAAAGAGTCAGCTCACCCATCCACACCTTTGAATACTAAACTCAATGACCTTATACAAAGTTTGGATTCAACCCCGTGGTTAGTTGTTAAGTTACCTTCACCACCATCGCTAGTACCATCCTCTGTTTCTTCAAACGAGGGAGATTCAAAAAGGCTAACCGTAAAATATCTCTTAGACATTTTTGACACATTAGAAGAAGACCTTCCTACTCCTACCAACAAGGAGGAACCAATGGTGGATACAAAATAATTAGATCATATCATACCATATTCATCCACCAAACTTGAGGACACAAGTCACTTGACCAATCCTAAACTTGATGAATGCATAGAACTCGATGTTAAATTCATGCATATCATTGAGTTGATCAAGGATCTAGGTTGTCCTCCTATCGATTTGCCACTCATTGATAGCATCTCTGATGCACCCCCTGAGTATGGGGGCCAAGTAGATCACATTGAACAAGTTGAAGAAGTAGCTATGACTGGTCCAAGTTCCAATGCATCTTCCCATGAGTTTGTGGGAATGATCAATGTGATGACAGAGAACCAAAGTCCTCTTAATTCATCTAGACCACTTGTGACTCCATCCAACATTCCATCCATACCACAAGAGATATCATCGATGGATTTGGTTACACCTACTCCATATCATTCAACATATCAACAAAATAAAGAACAAATGTACCCACTACTACAAAGTGGAGATAATCTAGCTACCATAATTGAACACTATGAGGTAGAACAAGAGCATGTGGATATACTCACTACCCACAATCATCATGAACCATATGCATTTACTCAGATGATTTTGGATAGGCTAGCCAATTTTGAGTTACAAGTGAGTCGCCAACATAATGACTCACAACAGATCTTGAATCGACTTGCAAGCATTGGGCTACAGTTGAGTCATTCAAAATCTCAACCCCTTGATTTTTAGGAACAACCTCCTCCTGTATATTTCAAGGTTAAGTCTCAACAAAAGCAAGGGCAAAGGTAACAACACCATCAACCTCACATGTATACACCATTGCCTGTATATTTGGTATCAATATTTAATCGATTATGCAAGGCCAAGGCTATCACATTGCCAGATATCTGCCCTTTGGATCCTAATAGGCACAAACCAATGTGGTATCAAGAGAGTCAACACTATCCTTATCATCAAGTGAATGGTCATAACATTAATTCATGTATCACATTCAAGAATAAGGTACAAGATATGCTTAACAATAATAATATTCAAATCAACAATCAACAAATTGACATAGTTCATAATCTATTACCTATAAGGAAGAGTCAAGAAGAGTAATCTAAACAGGTGACTAATATGCATACAACCCCATTGCCCCATAAAAGGAGGCAACCACATCCACTTCATTTAAAGCCTCAACATCATACCTGGACTCCATTATCTGAGCCCATGTCAACCATTCTTCACAACCTGCAAGAGACAAAGGCAATCGTCTTACCAGATATACCCCTGTTACACTTGAATAGGCCTAGACCTCAACGGTATAGGGAGGGTCATTCTTGCCTTTATCACCAAATTAAAGGGCATGACATTAGCGATTTTTATACTTTTAAACATGCGATCCAAGATATTATTGATAAGAAAGTTGTATCCACAATAAGGTCACTTATGTTACCCCATAAAGACATTGGAATTAATAATAATTCCTTACCACAACAGGGGGAGTCAGTCTCTATAACTCCTCCTAGCCAATCCAATAACATTGCATAAAAAACAATACATATCGCCTTAATCCAAGGTGTCACACCTTCCCCACTATTTATATTACAAGAAATATAAAGGTCAGTCGTAGACACTTTCTAAGTGTCATTTCCCGCCTAGGTCACCCTAAAGGCTCCTAGCAATTTTTGACTGTCTAGGTCACATAAAAAAGCCCCTAGACTATCTATGATCATCTAGGTCAACCCTAAATGCTCCAAAGGCATCTATAAGACCTTTGGTCATCCAAAAAGCCCCAATGACATTCATTAAGCCCATTGGTCAACCTTTACATATATATACATATCTCAAAATAACAAAAAAATCATTAAAATCATCAAAATACAAAAATATAGCATTGTATTAAATTTCTCATCACTTTCATTATAATCATAGGTACATTAGGCATACTCATCATTACATTATGCATTATTCCAAATTTATCATATATTTCTAGCACTAGGTCTGTACATTAAGCGTCTGGTAAAAATTCATTGTTATCATATGTCAATTATACCATCTGTTCATATTACATATAGCATTTACATTATATGTTTGTTTTCCATCACTTAGCCATTGTTAGCA
This sequence comes from Wollemia nobilis, assembly GCA_028583015.1. Lineage (NCBI taxonomy): Eukaryota > Viridiplantae > Streptophyta > Pinopsida > Araucariales > Araucariaceae > Wollemia > Wollemia nobilis. The sequence goes on from JAQPPZ010000286.1 coordinate 3,741,462, forward strand.
AAATATAGTTAAAGTTTTCGGTCACTCAGCCATATCTAGTTATCTTCTCAAAATTGTAATATGCTAGCATGATCTTTAGAAGGTAGAATCGTGCTTGGATAATTCTTGGTATATATCAAAATCCCAACACATTTTTACATTAATAAATCCAAGTCTAGTGCAAGGAAAGATGAAAACTAGGAAGTGGTCTAAGGTGCTTTAAGCAAAAAGGTTATCCTACTCATCCTTCCTGTCCGAATGGTTCAAAGAAGCTAAGAATTAACAAAAGGACAATTTCCTCCTTACCCATAAATCCCTTGCCCTACATTGGGGCAAGTATCCCAAAGAGAAAAATCAATAGTGATTAGTATCCCTTCAAAGTACTCCAACAAGAAATAGTGATTATTATCACTTCAAAATATGCAAAAGAAATAGTGATTATTATCACTAGGAAAAGCACAAAGAAACAGTGGTTCTCACCACTAAAAAAATCCCTTGCTCACCAAATCAAAATGAGCAACTCCTTGAGAAAGTCAAAGTTAAAAGAAAATAAGGGAGTCTTGAACTTGAATCCTTGGAATTCTCAGCATTCGAGAACCATAAGGTGATCCTCATTACATGTTTGGTGGATAGCCTACCTATTAATGGCAGTAGCCTCCCACATGATGATATGTCTGTCACTTAAGCAAATTGCTTAGGTATAGACCAATATTTGAATCTGGATGAGCTAGCTTGTTGTAACCTAGATTACCTAGTGGTCTAATCCAACTAAGTACAAAACTCAGGATAATGAGACTCACAGAATGATATCTAGTGTCGATGGTCTGAGTGAATCCTATTTGCACTAGGGTAATCTTATGTTTTATCATGGTAATGAACTCACATGCACACTCCGGGATATTGATTATCTTGGTTATCTTAGTAGGTGCATACTTTGTCAAAATATCTTGTATAGTTATTATATGAATTTTGATTAGGTAACTAGAGTGTTTGAGTCTCTTCAAAACCACTAAATAATATCATATCATATTACATTATCCATTTTATTTTACATCATGTTGCCACATGCTTGTCATAATTCCAAAATCCATTACATAGTGTCAATAATAACATGAAAATAATAAAGATACATTTTGTATAGTCTATGGTGCTAGCATAGTATGCGTCAAATAGTCATTATATAGCCATCATACAAAATCAAATCATTCATTACATCAATTCATATACATTTTTCCTTATATAATTTTGTTTATTAAAGGATGTTCATAAAATGGGATAGATACCAGATAGATATTAGCAATAATATTTAGACAGCCACTGACTATTTTATGCATATCTTTTAATTTACAAAAGCATATAGAGAACACATAAACATCTACATATCATCAGCTCAAATCATATGATCAATACATGCATCCATGTTAGACATCCATCATAGCATCATAAAATATAAGCATTGCATACATCTCATAAAGCAATAAGGAAACACATGATGATAATAGAAACTCATATATATATATATATATATATATATATATATATATGTGTGTGTGTGTGTGTGTGTGTGTGTGTATGATACCAAAAGATACATCATAATCCAAAAAATTCCTATGGGCTACAATCAAGTGGGTCCTTAGACCTCACACTCCAAAAATCAAAATTCAAAAACAACTTCAAATATAAAAAAAAAATGGGCCAACAACCCACCAAAAACAAGACAGAATGGTCAATAAAATAGGAGGGGTCAAGACTGAACCCATAGTATTTTTGGATGCATCAAAAGACTCTATTTTACTCCCCAAGAAGGCCTCCATGGCTGGACCACTCCAAGGGAATGAGATATTTGGCCTTTTGACTCCAAAACTATTCATCAAAACTGTTGAAAATCACCTCCAAACAGGTATTTAGTACCATGGGCAAAATAGAGACTTACCCTAATTAATTCATTTGTGTCAAGTGACTCATCACTTTAGAATTTATCATGCCCTCATCGACTCATCTCTTGAGGGGGTAGTCATAATGATAAATTCAAAAATTGAATCAACATTTAAATACTCATAAGTGTAAATTCCATGCATTCAAAATAATCTTGGCTAAAGATAAATTTTCAAGCCCATGTTGGGGCAAAGAATCAGCATAAGAAATAAACAAATAGGCTTGACCTCATTGAAACCTCAAGAATTGACCCTTGTAAAGGTTTACAAGAATACAAGGCACCAAGACCTAGTATGCCCTAAGACCCATAAGACTGTTACTACAGCATGGCTGAAAGGTATACCCAAAATTGATCCTTCAACTATGTCAATATCAAGGATTCCAATAATGTATACTATTTCCACAATGGGGGCATTTAAAGTTGGTTAGGTTAATGACCAAACTCAATCATTCAATGATTTAGGGACCTATTTTTGTTCAGCACTTTTTTGCACATAGCGTATCCTAAAAAGGGGTATCTGTAGACACCTAAATCATGTAAATCAGATAATACTATTAGTGCATCACATATGCCCTCTTATCAACAACATATGGCCCTATTGGGAACCCCTCTAGGCTAAAAAAAGGCTTCCAAAAGGCTCCAAAACTCAGTTTGGAGGGTTTCTAGCAGTCTAGGGTAGTTTTGGGGCTCTTACTGGTGATCGTCCCACCTAGGGACGATCATAGTTGGTGACCGTCCCACCCAGGGATGTCCATCCAAAACCATCCCTGGGTGGGACGACCCCCAAACAAGCCCTTCAAAAAGTCAAAGGATGTGCTAAATGGCAATAAAGGACTTCCATTAGTGCATCCAATGACCCCAAATTTATTGGGGACCTACAAATGGACTGTAGGGCAGTATATTGGGAGCCCCAAAGGGGCAACCTTCACTTCATCAATCAATGACAACATTTGGACAAATGGTGGCACCTGCCTCGCATGGCAAGACATGCCCTTTTGTCCTAGATGCCCTTTTGGGCTATAAAATGAGGTGCAAACACCCATTTTTAAAAATAGGAGAGAAGTAGCATTTGAGCAATGAAGTGCTACCCAATTCTATCCCCACTTATCCCCAACCTTTTGCAAACCAAACTTTGCTCACATTTGGCCTTGAAACCCTCTTCCCTTAGAAGGCAATTTTAGGGGCAATAGGCTTGATACACTAATATCAAACTGGAAAAATTGAATAATTATTTTACCCCATCTGCTACAACACCCCCACCCAATTTTTAGACCAATTCCCACAACCATAGGTGACAAAACTAAGGCATTTTTGTAACCGTCCCACCTAGGGACGATCAGCAGTCTGTCCATGGCACACCTAGAGAAAGCCACAAAATAGGTTGGAATTTTATACAAATTCCTCCACATACCCCTTTAGGATTCCTATATGAACCTTTGGTCCAAATTTGGTGCAATTTGGAGTAGTTTTAATGTCAGATTTGAGGTTCCTAATATTGCAGGTTTATCTGGTTCACCTAGGAATGATCATCATTTTTGTAGAGTTTCACCTTATATCTTACTTCCAAATTTGCTTATTTGTATTTATATTAATAAATAACATGTTTATTCTTAATGTAGATCAATTTTCATGAATATATATCACATTTTATTATTGTAGAATATGCTCTCCTTTTATGGTTTTATGGTTTTCTTCTATAACATAGGTGCTACTAACCCCCTTTCAATCCCTTGTCTTCAGGAACAGGAATTCTAGGCAAGAGGAGGAGCTAAGGAGGCATAATCTTGTCAACCCAACAATATCTCTCGAGTGTGGGAAGCAGGAATTCACAACATTATTGTTTTATCGCCTTAAAGGCCTCCTTCCAAGGGACTAGATCCCTTGGGAAATTGTAATGAAATGTATCAATTTGTAAAGCCCTCAAAGGGGACTTCTTGTAATCTAGTTTGGAACACTTTTATGAATGAATAGACAGAGAATTTGATTATATTTATTGTCTATGTTGTTTCATTTCAAGTAGATTACATGCTTATGCCATCTTTCCTTTGAATGCTTTATAACTGATATACATTGCTAGTAAATGCCCTTAAGGTGATATCATGAATTTCATTTCTTCACTCCTATTGGTGATGGCAGCTCCCAATATGCCAAAGGGGGCCTATTTTCAATATGGGTGGCTAGGTTTAAACCTCAACTATCAAAAAATTTACCATTGGTGCTAGTTGTTGTCAATGTTAGTGGCAACCATGGCAGTTGCTGGTGACATAAGTGGCTAAGAAACCTTAGAAAAGTTTTTTTGAATTTTTTTTATTTTTGCTCTCTATTTTTTTTAGGTTGATTATGCACTTGGATTTTCTACATCTTAAACGTTGACAACACGAGCATGAGAGCCTGCTATACTAATTGACCTGCTATCCTAGTTATACAATGGGGATTAGGACTAGTTTGAGGCATTGGGTCTCAGCTATATTGTTATATTACTACTAGTAAAGTTGTACTAGGCCTATATCACAACCCTATCCCATCCATGGGATGATAGAACTAACAATTTCAATCTCCCTACTAGTGATATAATGGCTATGTTGGAGGATGTCTATCATATCTTTTGAATCTTGATTGATGGTTGGGCTATCACTTCACCAATTATAGCTAAGGTAGCAGTCTTCCAAAGGGTGTTTTGGCATAGATTTGTTGAGGCACTAGGCAATATTGAGCATGGTGGAGTGCTAATTACAAATTTGTTTAGTGAGGATGTCTTCTCGTTGTGCCAGGCCATGCTTATGCACATTATCTATAATGTGCTATTACCAAACACTTTAGGTGTGAGGTTCCCTTGGAACCTCTTAGCTATGGTACATGACTTGTTGGATAGAACTACATCACTGATTATGGAATGCAGGAGCATACTACTAGCCCATATCTATGATGAGCTATACTGGATTACATAGCACGGGTGATCTAGAGTTAGATGCAGCTTGCTTCTACTCATCTCGAGGTGGAAACACATCAAGATAGATAGGTCTGGAAGATTGCTTCTAGGGATTACAATAGTAGCGATGGTGGCACAGTGCTATGGTTCCTTATGGCCATGATAGGTAGATACATGCTAGAGCATATCTCATGCTAGGTATCTAGATCATTATATGGGGTCATTAATAGGGCTATAAGTGACCCAGATCATATGGAGACCCTATTTGGATTGTCCAACTTGGGAGGAGGTATATAGGTACCTAGCCTAGATGAAGTACGATAGATGGATTATTGGGCATAAATCATGGATGAGGGAGTTCTTCCATTTATCTTGCATGAATAGGAATATTGAGATCATGTAGGATATCCTTGAGGATCCAGTCCTATTCCACCATAGGTAGGTAGAGACACAGCTCCCACCACCATAGGTGATAGCTCAGATAGAAAATGTAGGCACTCTTATGGATGATACAAGTTTGAAAAACCCTAGTACAATATCATATCATGATACCTGGTGGACCACACAACTATGGTAGGGTGGTGGCAACATGGAAAGAACTAGAGATGATATGGTAGTAGGGGGTGTTAATGGTGATGGGCGACGAGTGATTTGTAGGATAGATGAGGCATGGGTATAGTTTGCAAAGCAGGTGGATGAGTTGTATGATGAGGAGGATGGGGATGATGATAACCCGCATAATGAGGTATCCTAACTATGGGCTCAGGTACATAGTCTATAGGTACAATTGCAGATAGTGTAGATATATATCATCGAGTTAGATACATCTCTCATTATAGTGCAGATCCATTTGAGTGCAGGGTAGAGGTAATGGCAAGGGTATGTAGAGGAGAGGAACACTCTACAGGCATAGGTGTATTCATATTAGTTTACTATAGATCAAGTCACTACACAAAGGGATATTTTGTAGGTAGAATTGGATGCCAAGACTACTGAAAGATATGCTCTTTGGACACAGTTTGGGGCTGCTCCTATTGGCCAATCTACACCATCTACTCCAGCTGCTCAAGGTTCGATAGGCTTGGATTTGAATGTAGATATTATACAACTACATGATCTCTTAGAGGATGATGTGAGGTGACAGACCTTAGATGAAGCCCATATAGCTCTTCTATAGGCTCAGGTCAGGATGCATGATGGTGTTGTGCTAGCAAGATCTACAATCGAAGGTTTACAATGGAGTAGGTAAAGCAAGTCTAGGCAATCATCAGTGTGTCCCAATCATAGGTTAGGTGCTCGATCAAAGATATCAGTGGGTAACAACTTTAGAAAGCCCTGCAGAGAGGGAGCTGAGGGTGGAGGTGACTTAGGGGGCATAGGTACCACTTGATATGTCATGATGACTATATCATTTTTGAGTGTAAGGTCTGAAGACCTACATATTTTTAGCCTATGGGTATTTTTGTACCACATGTATATTTTGATATACAGATCTATATATGATACTATTTTATTTCTCATTATGTGTATTATGTTGTTGCTTTATTGTTCATGTGATGCAGTTATGGATGCAATGCTTATATGATGCTTTGATTATGATATATGTATGCAATGTATGGATGACATGCACTAGCTATATGATAGATGTATGATTAGAAGTTGCGATCTAGATGTGTAGATGAAGTATTATGTATGGGTATATGGATGTAATGGTGAATATTAAGTGCATGCTTATTTTATTTCAATTGTGTATGCATTTATTCTATGTGATATGATATGATAGATGAGATGTAATATAATGCATTAATTACAAGAGGATGATCTAATGCAAATGAACTTGTTATAAAAATGAATACTTCATATTAATACTTCATGTTATTCAATGAAATAAGCCTTGATTAAATAGCAAAGGCATACAATCTGATCCATTGGATCATAACCAACTGAGCTAATATTAGCCACACAAATTATCCTAGTAGCACCTTAGGATATAATTTATTATTATAACACCCCCTCTTAAGTGGTACTAGGATATTTTATCACCCCCCATTAAATGATACTAGGAGGTAGTGAAAAAGAACAAAATCAAACAAGTGGCATATCCACAAATATGAGTCTCGACAACAAGGCCTAATAAGGTACTCATGTATAATATGTGATCAAAAAATATTTTCTAAAAGATGACGAAAAACCTTAAGGGAGAAAATCATCTGCCATAATAGAAAGAATAAGAAGGAAGATGTGCATGGAGAATGTAGAGGAAGGAATATGTCCTACTCAACCCCCCTTAGGACAATTTCCATCAAGAAGCCTACAAAGGATCCATAAGAAGTCTTAAAAAAATAGAGACTCGCCGCTTAACTAAATGAAACCATAATCCAAGACTGGTGCTTGTGACACATATCAAGGCTGTAAACCATGAAAAAATATCACCAAAGAAAACCCCTTGAAACCAAAATGTTTCACAAAATGAGGAGTGTAAATATAGTGTGGAAAGAACCACAAGAATCGCAAGGGATGTCTAAATTGACTCCATAAGCATAAGTAGTGGTTTCCACCTATATGAACACAATGGGCTAATAACAAGGTCCAAAACTTGTGGACAAACAACTAGGATATACTAACACCTCCCCTTAAGTGATACTAGGAGGTAGTGAAAAACAACAAAACTAAAATAAGTGGCATATCCACAAGTATGAGTCTTGGAAATAAGTCCTGATAAGGTACTCATGTACAATAAATGATCAAAAGGAATAAATATCACTAAATAAAAATATGTTAAAACCAAAGTGTCTCACAAAAAAGAGTGTGAATATGGAGAAAGAACCACAAAAATCACAAGGGTAGTCCAAAATGACTCCACAAGCATGAGTATGTAGTTTCCACCTATATGAACACAATGGGCTAATAACAAGGTCCAAAACTTGTGGACAAACAAAAAAACAAGGGAATTATAAAAAAGGGCACAAATGTAGCTTTAGTGTGTCCTCATGGTGACCTCCTCATCCTACCGAAATGTATGGGTATCCAGCCACTACAACCGCTAGGTGATATATAGGAGATGACTAGATACTAGGATCACATTTGCAAATACTTGGGAGTGTTGGGTTCAACCAAGAGTGCACTCCAAGATATAATATTTTTTAGGCTAAAGAACATAGGTTAAAGTGCCTCATAATGGAAAATGGACACCACCAATGTGTTCATCTCGAAAAAACCTTTCCAACAACTATAAATACCCTTATACTAGGATGTAAAAACGACCTTCCTCTACAAGAAAAATAAGTTTTCTTATCTCTTTTACAAAGGAATAAAGCATGTTTACAAAAATCTCTCCCAAGAAAAATATTGAGGTTACCAATGCTTTGATAAAAGCAAATATAAAAAATTTACAAAAACATGTGCATGGTCGTGGTATAATTTCCTCAACACCTCCTTCAATCACAACTGGTTGTAGGTACAAATTATATACTAGCCAATACCCAACAAGTAAAAATATGTCGTTTGTAGTAGAAGGTTCAACAAAATAGGTGGGTTATCAATTTTTCTTGCAATGATCTTCAACTCATCGAGAGTGTCAAAAAATCTCATTGACAAACATTAGGTGAGTTTCAAGACATGAACTATGTGGAGATTTAACATGGACCCATCACATGGGCTAGAGGTGCACTCACTTTATCACAAAAAAAAATGGCCACTATATAACCTGTGAGCATGCACAGGCTCCCACAGACTAAATAGGGCCACAAAAAAAAGAAAAGAGTATAGACAATCATGTGTAGCATTGCCAAGATTTGATTGCGCTACCCACGCTCACAACACCACCGTCAACATGGTGATCAATTCCCGTAACCTCCATGGGAAAACTACAACTATTGCAATACCTTCGTCTTGCACTACCATTGATGGAGTGAAAAAATGCTGAACCTCTATGATAAGCTCTATTGAAGATAAAAATCCATACACTCCAAACCAGTTTTGATTTTATCAAAAATTCAAACACAATGACGACATCCAGGAAATAGGGGCCCCATCCAGTAAAAAATAATTCCAATCCTATCCACACTCAAAAAAATATCCCCACAGTAACAAATTTTTTCTACATGAAGTGGTCAAGAAGGATCATCTTGCCATTAAATCAATCACAAAACATAGTAAATCAAATAAAAATTGTTTCCGCTCATCTATTTATCCACTCGCTGGACCATAGTGTGAACAACGGTAAATACTCGGGACCAAATATTGTGCAGGAATATTAATTATAGCAGTGGCATACAAATGTGTGTCTCGATCTCTACTAGAGAAAAAAAACTAAAGTGATATTGATAAATAATGACACTTTTCCTTGCAATAAAAAGATGCCAAATCATCATCTGTAACTTCTCCAAGGCACATCTCATTGTCATTGGATGATGTTTACAAACACTAAATCTCCAAAGAAAAACATCAGTGTCATCGAAAAATATTTTTACCTCCAACTTGGATCTGTCATATCAGATCAAACATTACTGCAACATTATCAATGGAAAATTTCATGACACGTCTTCACATCACATGTGCGTGCAGCACCACATCACATTCTACTGGATCATAGGTGTTGCATTGCTCCATGATCAAAAATTTCTATGGAAACCCATCGTAGGTGTTCAAAAAATAACCAACCCACTAATTCATAGGAGGGACTGGTGATCTCCATGGGTGGTCAAATAATTTTCAAACTTCTCTGACTGGAAAAAATAAAAATATCAATTTGTCCCTACACCAATTGGTGCATCACAAAAAAAAAGGTAATACTCTTTCTGTGCCATCAAAGAAGGACACGAGCCTGATGGAGCATCACTGAGTAGAGGATCATCGAGTAAATACTTTAATAACTTAATTTGGCAATGAATTAAACTAGGTTGCATCTCATATTTATTAAAAAAATCATGCATGCACACTTTAGCTAGTGCATCAATGCTAAAATTGGTAGTGAGCTTGGCAGATCAATTGCATGAACGCCTCTAAAAATATTCTGCAGCAACAACAAAAAAAATAGATGTTTCCACTAGCCAAAAAAAATTATTTCCCATAGGATTCCGAACTCCGGGTGAACATTTTTCACAACGGGCTCTGTAATAGGCTTCTTAGTCACCACAGTTGAGATCAGCGTACCAAATAACCATTCACTACATGTAGAACTAGATGCCAACATTCTCCATTGCTGCTAATAATTAAAATATGTATTTACTTCCATGATAAAAATCTCTCCACTTGAGTCTCTTCATGTCTTTCGCCATGCCACCCGCTATCATCGAGAGATAATTTCTCATCCACCATCGACACCATATCGATTGAACAACTTCTCCATCGTGTCATCATCAAGTATTTGGAAAAATCAAATGAGTGATTTGGCTCAGCTACTTTATTGCTTTATCCTCCTCTGTGTGGTGTTTCCACGAGTGGCTACAAACAAAAATTCTAGAAAACCATCTAAAAAACCAAAATTGCGATCTCATCGCAACTCCTCACACCGTCATCATGACAATGAACTTCAATAGTGGAGGATGTCAATTCATTGCTTATTTTATTGGATCTTCACAATATACAGGTGGGTGTTGGGTATAGATGTAATCATCAAGCTTCACACAATAACAACACTATTAAAAAATAATAACTATTCCTCATCCTTTGAATTCCCTTCCGCTAGGGCCACTCTAGATAATGTCATAGAACTCACTCGCACATCACATCCATCCCAAGGATTTCCTCCATTGTATACGAACCTACAAATCTCATAATCTCTCCTGGATCTATGCAGGAACATGTACCTCCTGACAACAAGTCTCTCAAGACATCATCCTCACACGTAGTCAATCCAACGAGTGGATAAATGGATGAGCGATGACAATTTTCTCCACTATCAACAAAAACAATTCATAGTTTCCAACTGTGACATAATTAGAAAACCAGTCTCAAAACACCACAGGCTCGAAGATCTCCAAAAAAAAGAGAGGCAACAACGTCCAATAAATGACCAAAAAATAGATCCTTCTTCTTTTTATCCATTAAAATGCAAATATTCTTTCTGATAAACCAGATCGGTATAAACCGACAAGTTTAGAGCATACTCAGATGTTTTACATCATAAGGAGAAAAAATAAGAAAAAAAGAAAAAAAATGAACGAAAAGAAAATGAGGGGATTTCCATGAAGGAAATCCCCCCATGAGGAAAATCTCCTTAGGCTCACAAGGTAGGGAAAGCCTACTATGATACCATGTTAGAAAAATTAGTACTTCATATTAATACTTCATGTTATTCAATGAAAGAAGCCTTGCTTAAATAGCAAAGGCATACAATCTAATCCATTGGATCATAACCAATTGAGCTAATCTCAGCCACACAAATTATCCTAGTAAAAACTTAGGATATAATATATTATTCTAACAGAAACTGTATGTTTTACTCACTTAAAACATGAGGAGTGAATCTAATATGTGTTTAACAAACTAGAGGATGACACCACAGAATGTATAAAAATTATGAATGTAAATGGTAACTCTTATCATAAGAATTAATCATCCGTATGTGAGATGAGATGATGTAAGATGTATGTTTTTTTCTTATAAACTTTTGTAAATTAAAATATATGCACAAAATAATCAGTGGTCATCTAAATATCATTGCTAATATCCATATGGTATTTATCCTATTTTATGAAAACCCTTTAACAAACAAAAACTTATAAGGAAAATGGTGATTGATTGATGAGATGATTTGTTGCTATAAGGGATTTTTGAGGTTTTTTAGGAGACTCAAACACCCTAGTTAATTAATCAAAAGTTGTATAATTACTACACAAGACTCTTGAAAGATAAAATATTTTGTTATGAAGATCAAGATATTCATTATCCTTGTGTGTGCAAATGAATATATTAGGTGAGACATAATACTACCTCATTACCAGGCAGGATTCATTCAACTCATTATTGTAATAAGGATCACCAAATGTTCATCATGGTCCTAGGTTTGGACGTAGTTGGACTAGACTACTATGTAATACAATCCACCAAAAGCTAGCTCATTTATAAATTACTTAGAACTACCCCATTTCCAAGTGAGATTCATTTAGCCCATTGTTGTAATTGGGATCATTCAATGGCTTCGACTACTAACCATTCTAGGGATTCAAGCTCTTCACCCCCTTATTTTCTTTTGATTTATTGAGATACTTGCTCATGCTTAGTGATGAAAATCATAGTTTATTTTGAAATATTTTTTCTCTTGGAGTAAGGGATTTTCTTAGTTATTAAAATCATTGTTTATTTTGCTTTTGTTTTGATTTGGGAATTTGCTTATTTTGTATGAAAACAAGGGATTTATTGGGTAGCGGAGATCTTGTCCTTTTGTCAATGATCCACATCTTAAACCATGCACATCATAAGATGAGCAAGTAAAAACTTTTTACTTAAGGTGACTAGGACCACTTTGTAGTGTTCATATTTTCTTATTCAAACTAGGATTATTAATGTTTAAAATTGTGATAGGATTTTGATAAATGCAAGAAACTATCAAAACTAGACCTCATACTCAAAAGTAAAGATAGATTTCTACAAAATCTGAGAATATCTCTAGGTATGGGTGAATGACCAAAAGACCCTAGTATATACCTTATAGCAACAGGAAGGGTTGTATTGACAAACACAATTACTCACAGAGATGATGGATGATGATGATGTAAAGTTGCATGACTGGCATACAATCATGGTGTCATTTGTAATATTGTAAACACAACCTATCCTAATGCAAGTGCAATGCATGAAAAATACCTAAATGCAATGCAATTAAAAGAATACATATGATGCAATACAATATGTAAAATGTAAATATTTTTGTATTTTGATGGTTTAATTTTTTCTTTTGTATTTTTTATATTTTCAATTGTTTTTGGATTTTAATGATTTTATGATTTTTTTTTATTTTATGTATGAAATACCTTTAGATGAAGGATTTTGAGATGAAGGATTTTATGATTTTATTTTCCAATTGTGCAGGATCAGGTACACTTGTAGGTGGAACAAGCAAAATCACGCACCAGAAATGAGGGTACCAAATATCAGGGGAAATGATGATTAAGGTACTCAAAGGTAACATTGATATATACCTTAATATAGGTATGTGTTGATGGAAGTAATAATCATCTATGACCGATCACCTTGAGCTTTAGTTGATAGCCTAGTAATTATTGTAAAATATCTAGCTAAGATGGGTGATCGGGTTGATGGAATTATTCCCTCTTTGTTGTTGTATAAATTTGTTTTCTCCATATTGCATCATGGTTTTAGTAGATTAATGTTGGGTTTTCTATATGAGAACAACTACAAGATGTATATAAATGCATAAGGTAAATTGTCATGTTGAAGTGCAATTAAAGAATCATCCTTATGAAAGAAAAAAACTTAAATGCATATGTTGAATGAAGATTCCTCTAAATTAATTAATGAAGTTTAAGTAAATAATGTTTGGCTCATTTGAGCTCATTAGTAAAATTCTTTGTAATTAATAAATGATTTTGCATCTAAATTAATTGGAGGTGTGCATTTTAATGATAACAGAGGATTCATTAAAAGACTTTAATTAATTTTTTTTATTTTTGGAAAACATCCCAAAAGGGATGCCACTTTCGAGTAAGAGCCAAGGAGGCAGGGGTATCCAATCCGTAAAAATCATCTAGGTTATGATCCTAGACTACCACCTTTGACATACTCAAGGAGCAAACAAACACACAATAAGATTTTAAAATAAAAAATAAAAAATAAAAATAAAATAAAAAACATGCTCCTTGAGTGTGTCAAAAAGAAAAAGCACAACCAAGCACACACACAATAAGATAAAAAAACCACAACACGAACCACATATAAAAACATAAGAACAACATAACAAAACACAAACGTGACAAAAATAACAGAACACTACAAAGACATAACCAACAAAAACATGAAAAATAAAAACAACCAAAACCTAAAAATTAAAAAATTAAAATAAAAAACAACCAACAATAGATAGTAAAAAAAACAAAAAACATAGAAAACACTCACACACAAAAATACGAATTACCACAAGCATACATAAACACAAGAACAAGAACAACAAAAATACAAAAACAAAAACAAAAAACACAAAACAACAAAAACATAAGAACAACAAAAAACAACACAAAGAACAAAAAAACAAAACAAAACAAAAAACATACACACCACAAAAAATTTAAACAAAAAAAAATTGAACATAACAATGACCTTTCTAGACCAAAATACTTTTAAGGCAAGAATCAATAGAGGAAACAAAAGAAAGAATAGTTTGATCTAGGGAACTAAAATATCCTAACCAAACCAAAGAGAAGCAAAAATAAAGCAAGAAGAAACTAGGAACCTTCAGAACTGGAGCCATACAAAGAAATGATAGAAAGAAGAGCTTCCCTTATTTGTGAAGCCCACCATCCAGGAGACGAGATGAGATGATTAGGAAGGTTGGTGAGCAAATCCAATGCTTAGCTAATTTGGATAACCATTCTAGAAATACTATTTAGGAGATTTGTGCTTCAATGTAGATCTTCTTTTATAATTGTAAACATGTGAACAATCATTGTAGAAATATAGTTTAAGATGTTTGGCTCCAATGTAAATATTCTTTTATTGTTGTAAACATGTTTTCTCTTTGGCTAAGACTAGGAAAAGTCTCATCCCAACTTGTAAATGATCTTTGTTTTAATACAAGTTTTTTCAAATTATTTTTCAGAAAACAAAATGTTTGATAAATTTTTTAATTTTTAAATTTTTTAAATTTAATGTTGCAATAATACGTTTGAATGAGAGTTTTATATGGAATGGATAATTAATGCCTAGAATTTATACATATTCATTTTATCCTCTCACAAATTTCACATTTTATTCTAAATTTAGTGAATCCTATGGAAAACTACAAGTATGGATGAAATGATTTTCTTAAAATCCTTAATCACATGTACATGAAATTTCAAGGATGAAAAAATAAAATTAATTATAGGTGTGTTGATCATTGAAAATTAAAGAGTTGCGATGTCATTATCTTATAATATGGAGAATTTTGAGTAAAAAAAAATTATGATGTAAAATAATTTTATTGACGTGGAAAATAAAATCATGGATGATATTGTGGAAAGAAGACAAATATTATTTAAATTATGAAATATGTCTATTATCATAGGTATCAAATCAATTAGCCTATAATGTTACTAATTTAATCATACAACATTTACAATAACCAAATACGTATACAAAATAGTGCTTTTAATGAAGGTTTGGAGCAAAAAATAGCAAGGAGGTTTGGGGTTGAGAAAAAAAAAATTATGAGTCAAGCACTTTTGTCCAAACAGGAATCAAAATTAGCACAAAATGAGAATGTAAATTGGGTTCAAATCCTGAAAACTAAATATTTAAACAATGAGGATTTTATCCTTTCTCTCAATCTGTCACAGGTTTTGCCTTTTGGAGAAGCATTGTTAAGAGTCACATAAATATCATGCTGAGGGAATTGGCTCAATGTATTGATTTTTAGAACAAGAAGGGGACTACTGATAGGCCCTTAATTTTTTTTTCAAATTTTATTCAGGCTAAGCCTTTTTGAGATAAATATTTAGGTTGAAGGTCAACCATTATATTGAGGTGGTGGATGGTAAAAAGTGATGGAAGCCACTTGATATCCTTGAACTATAACCAGAGGAAGATACAACATGCAAATCCCTTCATGAAATTCTAAAGTGGATAGTTTTACCTTTGGAAAATAAGCAAGATAAGCTGATTTGTGGAGCTCACAATAATGGTTTTTCTGTGTTAAATCAACCTATGCCTTGTTATATGCTCATGATGATCCCTTTTGTGGCTTGAGATGTGTGGTTTAAGACATTACGCCCAAAATTAATATTTTATTTTGGATAGCAATTCAATAAAAGTGTTTGACTCTAGATAATATTTAGAAAATAGCTCTAACGGTTCCTAATAGATGCTACATGTGTGGTATAGCTGAAGAATTTCTTGAGCATCTTTTTTCCATGTACACTTTTTTCTAGGAAGTATTAAGTATATTGCTGAGCTATGCAGGTTTGGATTGGGTATTTCCTAGAGATTTGAATACTTTCATGGATTAGTGGATTTCCATATTCCTATCTCCTTGATTTTGATTCTTTTGGTCCTTTTATCTACCATATTTTTTGTGGCTAATCTGGAAAGAAAGAAACTATAGAGATTTTAAGAACTTCATCCATACTACGAAGTCTGTATTTCTGTCGGTGATGGTAGATTTTATTGAGAATGTGGATCTCTTATCCTTGGATAAGGGTGCTTCTAGAAATGAATTAGATTTTGATAAGGTTATGGGATTTAAGTCTCCTAGTATAGTTCTTAGGACTCACCAATATTCTAGGGAAGATACAATTTGGAAACCTTCCCCATTGGTTGGGTTAAAATAAAATTTGATGGAGAATCCAAAGAAAATATGGTCTTGAAAGGAGTACGAAGGGTTTTTAGGGTCTCCAATGGTCAAATCCTGCTAGCCTTTGTTGAAATTTTTGGAAGCCAGATTAGCCACATGGTGGAAGCTAGAGTAATTTATTAAGGTATTTTACAATCGAGATCTTTATATTACATGAGTATCATTATTGAAGGTGATATACTTAACACCATTAATACGGTAAAAGAGAATCATCTTCCAGCTTGGACTATTTTGAATTTGATAGAAGAAGTTCATAGGATTACCCAAACTTCGAAAGTTGTTCGGTTTAAATGTGTGTTTAGGGAAGGTAATAGGTCTGCAAACATCCTAGCTAATCTAGGATTACATCAGGAAAATCTATCAATTTGGTTGAATGAATTCCTAGAGGGATTAATGTAATTAGTTAATGATGAAAGATCTAGCTTGTCTATGTTCTATCTTAGGGTTGGGTCTATGTTGGTTTCTTAGTGTCATCTTCCTATGGAAGATCCTCTATTTTTTTGGGTATCTTATGTCTATGTCTCCCCCTACATGGGTTATTTGGTTATTTTTATCCCCTGTGTGGGGTGGCAGTTGTAGTTGTGCTCCTTTTTCTCCTTGTTTTTTTAGTTTGAATTTTATTGTCTTTGGGATCTTGGGTTCTCTCGGTGGCCTATGTATCACCTATTTCTAGTTAGGTTGGTTGGATCTACTTTGTACAAGGTTTGGGGTACCTTTCAAAACCCTTTCATCTTCCTGATAAAAATACTTTGAATGAAGGTCACATAAGAAGAAATACAAATTATTTTTATCATTAAACTCAACACAACAATGTTAATATTTTATTATTTTTATTCATATAAAATGCATTGTTTAGAGATTGAATGTTAAAAGTCCAACTAGTTAAATAGCTTGAATTTTAAGGAAATGTGTAGAAATACTAAAAACACATTGTTTCCACAATATCATATGGTCAATGATCCCATAAAATCAATTAAAAAATATATTGAAGGATAGAATATCTAGTGGAGCTCTTCTAGATTTTCTCCTAGCTTGTGTGATCCATAGGATTAGGCTTGACTATGTAATAGATGTATTGAGTGGTTTCTACATGTGTAGTTGCTATGGGATTATCCAAATATAAGAGGACTAAATAATAATTGTTAACTTTATTATATTTTGACTAATGGTAGTGTTGTTTGGATATTGTTGAAAGTGTAGAGAATATGATGTACATTTTCAATTGTTAAGATTGGATGACTCATGTAATTATTATGACCCATATACCTTTTCCTTCTAAAAATATACATATAATTGGATCTATTTGATAGATCATCCTTATATAAAATTTTTAATGGGATAGTTTCTTTACTTATTTTGAGGACCATGGATCTTTTTGCCACATGTCTAGGTTTCTAACTAATGGTAGGTTTTATTTTATAATTATGTTGGTGACTTTATTGAATGGTGTGGGCCATTATATGAGCGATCAATGGATCACATGGCTTCAAGGTTCTTGATGTATTTTGTTTTACAAAATCAGTGCTTGCAATTCAATAAACTCAATTAATGGATCATACGAGCTTAGGAATCCTCATAGTCATTTACGTCCTAAAATAAATATTTTTCATTGATCGATGATTGGATGACCTACACAACATCAAGACTATTGGATATCATCTACACAAAAAAATTAGCATCTATCATAGATTGACATATTGACAATGTACTTTATTTCTTCCCTTTCTATTTTGCTAGTATACCTCCACTAAGGCCAATTTGCCAAAATTTGACCAAGATAAAAATTATTTTTCCATGTAGTGAATTTTTACTATAGTTTTGGTGACTCAAAAGGAATATTTTGCTTGCTATAGATAGGTAATCCTAAAAAAAATTACCCTTGTACATTAGAAATTAAATTTAATTGAAAAAAAAGGAGGATTGAAAGAATTGGAAAAAGAAAGTGAAAAGTGAGGATAAAATAGAGAGAAATAAATTCAAGGCTAGGGATATGATAACTTGTCCATCAATTCTTTGATTTATCTCCACTCATCATCTAGGGGTAGTTCTAATTTCTAGTACTGATGGTATCATATTTGAATTTTTATCTAGTCATTGTGTGAGAAGCCCACTATTTTTTGCATGACTTGTTAAATTTGTATCTTGAGCTCTGCCAAGAACCTAATGGACTTTTCATCATCATCTAAAGTGGGAGATTCTAGCCCTTTATCAAAACTTATTTACCTCTACTTCTATTAATCAAGCAAATATGTATACTCTTTCTTAGAAAGAAGATTATTATTAGATGCTCACGGGGAAGGTAGATACTTTAAATTAAAGAGTCCATGTAACCCCTTAGGTTTGCAATTGTAGTAGTTAGAGTGTTTATATGGGCTTTGTATTTCTATGTAGCCTATTATTTTTCAAGCTCATATAGTACTTTTTGCACCATTTCTTCTTGATTTTGAATACCTTTAGTGTTATAATTTCCCAAGAGTAGAACTACAAAGCATTACAAGATTTGAATAAATAAAATAGAATTGATTGATTATTCCATGGATCAACTTTGTATAAATAACAAATTTGATCATTGAGATCCGTTGGATTACAAGAAATCATCAAATTTGATGTAGACTATAATTGAGAGTTCACCTGACTCATGAAGGAGTGTAAACTCAAGTAAGTCTATCCTAGTAGAACTTAAGAGAATAATTACTTATTCTAACACCCCCCGTTAAGTGATACTATGGGTGTATTGTGAAAATGAGTCCCTGTAATAGATCCTGATGAGATACTCATGTACAATGGTTTATTTTATGAAGAGATGGTAAAAACCCCATGGGAAAAACCATCTATAAAAAAAGAAAAAATGAAGAGGCATGTCTTTGGTTTATGAATATTATCCTCTTAATACAAAAAAAGGTGAGTCCCAGCAACATGGCTTGATGATGTACTACTTTACAATATGTATGAGATATGGTTAAAAAAACCACATGGGAAAAACCATCTACTATTTAATAAATAGGCATGTCTTCGGATGGCAAAGATTGTCCTTAACAACAAAAAAATGAGTTTCAACAACATGTCCTGATGAGGTACTCATGTATAATACGTACATGACAGATGATAAAAAAAACCACATCGGAAAAAACCATCCTCCAAAGAATATAATAATAAAAGGAAAGGTGAAAGACCTCTTTTTCAATGTAGCTATAATACTCCAAGTTTCTCTTACAACTGTATGTAACATGGAGAAGAAAATGACTTGGTGAAGATATCTGCAACTTGATTTTCAATTGGAATATAGTCCAAGTACATGTCCTAGTTTTGAATATGCTATCGAATTAAGTGCATGTATATCTCAATGTGCTTGGTGCGTTGATGCTCAACTGGATTGTGTGCAATATGAATTGTGCTTTGATTTTCACACCAAAGAGTAATAGGTTTTTCATGGGAAAAACCAAATTCTCTTAGAATATGATGAAGCCAAAGAGCTTCCTAACTTGCTAAAACTGCTATCGTGTATTCTACCTCTATAGATGATAAGGCCATTGCTTGTTGTTTTTTGCATAACCAAGCAATTGGTTAAGAACCAAGAAAAAATACATAGCCATAAGTTGAACATCTATCTTCTACTGAACCTGCCCAATCTAAATTCGTGTAGCCAATGATATCCACAAATTTTCCCTCATATAAGAACCCAAAGTGAGTAGTTCCTTGCAAGTAGCAGAGGATTTTTTTTGCTACTTTCTAGTGACTTAAATGAGGTTGATGTGAGAATTTGGATATTAAACCAATAATATATGAGATATCTGGACGAGTATGAGTATGGTATAACAGACTCCCTACAAGTTGACAGTATAGAGTTGCATCACATAGAGGGTGTGCAAGAAGTACTTAGATTGACTCCAAACTAAAAATATGTAGGATAAGGTTTGCAATCTATCATTTTAAACCTTTGAATAATATCTAGAGTGTATTTTTGTTGACACAATGAAATTCTTACATATGTTTGATTTATTTGGATCCCAAGAAAGTAATGAGCTAGACCAAGATTAGCCATATCAAATTTTTTAGAGAGGGAGTCTTTTATAGTCTGAATGTGAGCGAAGTCAATACCAGTGAGTAGTAGACTGTATGGTTATTTTTCCTTCATCTTTACAAATGTAGACTGTGTTATTAGACTCACAATGATAAAAACCTGAGGAAAAAGGAAGGAGCCCATTTTTTCATACCAATCTCTAGGAGCTTGTTTGAGGCCATAGAGAGACTTCTTTAGCCTACAAAAAAGAGAGGAGTCTTGAGTGAAACTAGCAAGTTATTCCATGAATATCACTTCCTTTAATTCTCCATGTAATAAAGCACTTTTTACATCCATTTGAAAGACATGCCAATTTTGGGATGCAGCTAGAGTAAGAACCAATCTAACAAAATCCATTTTGGAAACTAATGCAAGGGTTTCAGAATAATCAATTCCTTCAATTTGAGATAAACCTTTGGATACTAGGTGAGCTTTGTGTTTGTCAATTTCTCCATTAGGCCCATATTTTGTTTTGTAAATCCATTTACAGTGAACTAATTTCCTTCCTTTAGGTAGGGGAACTAAATCCCAAGTTTTATTTTTATTAAGGAAGAGAATTCATTTTCCATGGCATCATCCCATTATTTAATACCAGTTTCTTATTTGAAGGATTGAGGATAAGAGGAAATGAAGTAGTACAAAATTAAATGGTATAGAATGCAAAGAAAACAAGAACCCAAAAAAATTTGTTTGATAGCTTCGAAAGCTTTTTACAGAAGTATATTACCGCAACCTGTGGTTTGCCAACCCGTCTCATTACAATTTTTGGGTTTTTATTGAGGTCCTGATCCTCTGTGCTTGCAAGGTTGCCCATGACCTGCAACCGCCGCTTTGTCAGACTGTTCTCCTAAAACTGCTGCCTCATCCAGTTGCCCATGACCTGCAACTGCTGCTTTGTCAGAATTTCAATGCATGCGTGGCCGACATACTTGTCAGAATATTCCCCTATGATTGTTGTCTCTGTTTTAATGCACGTGGTCGTCCGCATGTCTATTTCTTACTTGCCTTCTTCTTGGTCGTGATATCGTGACATAATTTCATTGTGCCCTCTGTTTCTGGTTTTGGTCGTGATATCATGACCTTTTTGCCTTTGTGCCTTGCTTTGGATTTTATGTCGTGCGACGTCACAATATCGTGACATTGCGATATCATGACAAAACTTGCCTTTGCCTGCCTTCGCCTTTTGAAGTCATGATATCATGACAAAACTTGCCTTCGCTTGCCTTTGCCTTTTGAAGTCGCGATATCGTGACATCACGATATCGCGATGTTGCGATATCATGACAAAACTTGCCTTCGCTTACCTTCGCCTTTTGAAGTCGTAATATTGCGACGTCGCGATATCACGACAAAACTTATGCCTTGCCTTGGTTTCCTTTGGATGCTGCAATTTCATGACAAAACTTCCTACCTTGGGAAAGAAAATAAATAAACAAAATACAAAGTACTTAGAAAAATTTGGTGGATACAAGATTGCTCTACTGTCGTCGGATGCTCTTGCATCAGAAACTCGGTGTAAATTAAGAAGTGATCCTCACTTTTGTTCTATTAGGGGAAGACCCAGGCGGTCAACCTCTATCTTTGACAACCAAGTTGCATCTTCTACAGGTCTGCCCTTCCACTTTATCAAATATTTAGAATACTATTTGTTCCTGGTTCTTCTGCCTTCACGAGCATCTAATATTTCCTTGACCTTGTCTGTGGTTGGAGTAGATGCTAGAATTTGCCATAACTCTGTACTTGGTGCCTCTGTACTCTCTCCCTCATGGTATTCCACTAAATCTGAAATGTTAAAAACAGGTGAAATGTCAAGCCAACTTGGCAATTCCACTTCATATGCATTTCCTGAATCCCGTTTTTCCATTATTTTGCATGGCCCAAACTTCTTCATCTTCAACTTGTTATAGGTCTTGGTAGGAAATATTTCTTTCCTAAGATGGACCATGACTTCATCTCCTACTTCGAACTCTTTGAACTGTCACTTCTGGTCTGCTCTTGTCTTATATTGGGTATTCATTTTTATAATTTGTTTCTTTACTTCCTCATGCAAACTTTTCATATGTTCCACAAATTCCTCTACCTCGGCACTACACTTTTCCCCTTTTTCTAATTTTCTCAGCTCATAAACATTTCTTGGTTTGTTTCCATATATGACCTGGAATGGAGATTTATTTGTGCTCTTATTGACAAAATTTTTATATGCAAATTCTGCCTGCGACAAAACCAAATCCCATCCCTTGGGTTTATCTGCTATCAAACATCTCAGTAAATTACCCAGACTTCTATTTACCACCTCTATCTGTCCATCAGTATGTGGGTGGTATGCAGAACTGAATTTCAAATCTGTCTTCAACTTCTTCCACAAAGTTCTCTAGAAATACCCAAAAAATTTTGTATCTCTGTCAAAAACAATGCTCTTCAGTAGACCGTGAAGTCATACCACTTCCTTGAAAAATAACCCTGCAATGTGAACCGCGTCACTTGTTTTTTGGCAGGGAATAAAATGCGCCATCTTGGAAAATCTATCAACCACTACAAATATAGAGTCATTTCCCCTCTGTGTTCTCGGCAATCCGAGGACGAAGTCCATGCTGACGTCCTCCCATGGCCGCTCAGGTACTGGTAATGGCTAATATAATCCAATGTTCTGTCTTCCGCCCTTTGCCATCTGGCATATTCTACAACTTTGTACAAACTTTTTCAGATCTTGTTGCAGTTGCGGCCAATAGTAATTTTCACTCACTAGAGCAATTGTCTTATCCCAGCCAAAATGTTCAGCCAGTCCTCCGCTGTGTTTCTCCTTGACTAAATTTTTCTGCATGGAACTCCTTGGAATGCATAATTTACTTCCTATGAACAACATTCCATCTTGGATTAGAAAATCCATCCATTTTGTCCTATCCACAGTAACAGGTGTCAAGCAAGTCATCCAGGCTTTTGCAAAATCTGGATCTTCAGGGTACAACCCTTTAGTTCTTCAAATCCTACTACTTCCACTATCATTTTAATCAATAAATTTTGCCTTCTACTTAAGGCATCTGCAACTCTGTTTGATTTCCCGCTTCTATGCTTCAACACAAAGGTATAACTTTGGAGAACTCAACCCACTTCAAGTGTCTCTAATTTAGTTTTGTTTGGCTGTTGATATACTATAAGGCCTGATGATCAGTAAATAGAACAAACTCCTTTGGCAATAAATAATGCCTCCAATTCTTTAGAGCCTGAACCATAGCATAAAACTCTTGATCATAAACTGAATACTTTTTTCTGGCATCATTGAGTTTCTCACTAAAGTAAGCAACAGGTCTGCCTTCCTGACTTAGTACAACCCCTATTGCACTACCACTGGCATCACAATCCACTTGAAATACCTTGTTAAAGTCTGGAAGTGCCAAAATAGGTTGCTCTGTGACCTTCTTCTTCAACACATCAAAACTCTTATCTGCTCCTAAGGTCCACTTAAATTCTTTCTTATCCCCTCTCATTGTTTCTATAAGGGGTGCACAAATGCTGCTGAAATTTCTAATGAATTTCCTGTAAAATCTGGCTAGACCATGAAATGATCTAACTTCTATTGTGCTTCTCGGGGTAGGCCATTCGATGATAGCTCTCATCTTTTTTGGGTCCATTTTTAGAACTTCTGCTGAGATGACAAATCCCAGGTACACTAACTCTTTCTTTACAAAATTACACTTTTTAAGATTTATTAATAACTACTCCTCTCACAGCTTCACAAAAACCCTTCTGATGTGCATTAGGTACTCTTCTAGGGTTTTGCTAAATATTAATATATCATCTAAATAGACAATAACAAATTTGCCTAAAAATTCTTTCAGTACCTCATTCATCAGCCGCATGAAGGTACTTGGTGCATTGGACAGCCCAAATGGCATGACCAACCACTCATACAGACCCTCTCTGTCTTGAAGGCTGTCTTCCACTCATCTCCTTCTCTAACACAAATCTAATGGTAGCCACTCTTGAGGTCAATCTTGGTGAAGTACTCCGCTCCACTTAAACATTCCATTATATCATCCATTCTTGGCAATGGAAATTTGTATTTTATTGTGATCTTGTTGATGGCTCGAGAATCTGTACACATTCTCCACTCTCCATATTTCTTTGGTGCTAGCACTACAGGTACTACGCAGGGACTCAAACTTTCCTAAATCAGTCCCTTCTCCAGCAACTCCTGAACCTGCCTTTTTAACTCCTTAGTTTCTACAAGCATCATTCTGTGTGCAGCTTTATTTGGTAAGCTCGATCCTGGCACCAAATCTATATGGTGGCTGATTTTCCTTACTGGGGGTAAACCCTTAGGCACATTATCAGATACAATATCTGGAAATTCTTCCAACAGATCTAGGACTTCTACTTGGGTATCTTTGCATTCATTCTCCCTAACTCTAGGAATTATTGCATAACACAAATGTTCATGCTTTAAATCATCTAGAAATTTTCTCCCATCAACTAAGCAAATTTTGGCACTGCCACATACCTTTTATTCCACCTCCTTCAGGGGATTTATTTTATGACACGTTCCATTCTTTGTTATGGAGTAGGTGTTGGCACGGCCATCATGAACCGTGCACCTGTCAAACTGCCATGGCCTTCCCAATAGCAAATGGCAAGCATCCATGGGTAGGATGTCGCACAGGACTTCATCACAATAAGTCCCAATACTAAATTTCATTAGGTATTCCTCACTGACTAAGACCCTATGGTCCTTCTGCAACCACGTGATCCGGTATGGATGTGGGTGTCTCTTCCTCTCCAGTTGTAGCTTTGTAACCATTCCTTCTGAAACCAGGTTATCTGTGCTATCGTTGTCAATAATAATATTGCAAATCTTACCCGCACATTTACACCTTGTGTGGAATAATCTTTTCCTTTGATCTACATCCTTCTCCTTATTCAGTAGGACTCTCCTCATGATCATTGCTTCTCCTCTCTTTGCTTCTTTAGAATGTTCAGATCTAACATCTTCATCAGCGACCGCGGCTTTGGCATTACCTTTCGGCCTCCTATTAATCCTTCCTTGTTGTTGTGGACACTTGTATTGGTGATGTCCCTCTTCTCCACACTGGAAACAAGTTCCTTGGAATCTGCCTCTTCCCTGGCCATGTCCATCTCTACCCCTTCCCCTTCGGTAATCATTGTTCTGATTACGAGGGCGGTAGTTATTTTCTCCTCTTTGTTCCCGATTACTGCTACTTTCTCCATTCTTCTGAGAATCTTCATTCTGTCTTCCACCAGTTCTTCCACCATGACCTCTTCCTCTTTGCTTGTTCTCAAACCTCCTATTGAGCTTTTCTTCAACTCTTAGGGCAAACTGGTAAGCGTCCTCGATGGTGGTCATTCTGACCAGACTTAATTCCTCTTGAATACTTGTTCGTAATTCGTTAATATAACGGGCTACCTTTTCCTTATTGGCTTCTGAGTGGCCTGTTCTGATCATAATTTTATGGAACTCTTCTGTATATTCTTTTACAGACTTACTTTCTTGCCTCAAACCTTGCATTTTTTTAACAGGTCTAACTCATACTCATCGGGGATGAACTGCCTCTTCAGTTTTTCTATCATCTATTCTCATTTTGTTATTCTTTCTTTTCCTCTTCTGTTTCACTCTAGCTATACTCCCTTCCACCATATGCTGGCATGACCTTTCAGTTTGGTCTTAGCAAATCTGACCCTACTAGGGTCCTCTACTTCCTCATACTCGAAGCATTCTTCTAGATCATTGATCCAGTCGATCAATTCCTCCGGATCCAGGTTCTCAAAATATGTGGAAACTTCCATCTTTGGCCTTTTTCCAATCTGGGATATGGCTTTGTATAGTCTGGCTGATGCCGGATCTACTGCTTCCTCTTCTTCCTCAGGCTGGTCCTCTTCTTCATCATCTTCCTCTTCACTACCTTCATCTCTTCTTAGCCCTAATCCTCTATGAATCTCTTCTTACAGATCTTGCATTTGTCTCTGCAAAACTTGGATTTCTTCTTCTACTGCCGCCATGCCTCTCCTGCCAACTGGGTTTCTTCTTTGAGGCATTCTGTTTACTCCTTCACAATCCCTTCCACAATTCTTGGTGCAAACTGCCTCACTTTCGATGATCTGCTTGCACACTTAGGAAATTCTGGCTCTGATACCACTTGAAGCAGTATGGAATTAAACGGTATAGAATGCAAAGAAAACAAGAACCAAAAAAAAATTGTTTGATAGCTTCTGAAGATTTTTACAAAAGTATATTACCGTAACCTGCGGTTTGCCAACCTATCTCATTACAATTTTTGGGTTTTTATTGAGGTCCCGATCCTCTATGCTTGCAAGGTTGCCCATGACATGCAACCACTGCTTTGTCAGATTGTTCTCCTGAAACTGCTACCTCATCCAGTTGCCCATGACCTGCAACTACTGCTTTGTCAGAATTTCAATGCATGCGTGGCCGACATACTTGTCAGAATATTCCCCTATGATTGTTGTCTCTGTTTTAATGCACGTGGTCATCCGTGTGTCTATTTCTTACTTGCCTTCTTGGCCATGATATCACGACATGTCACGATATCGCGACATGTCGTGATATCACGACGTAATTTCATTGTGCCCTCCATTTCTAGTTTTGGTCGTGATATCGCGACATTTCTGCCTTTGCGCCTTGCTTTGGATTTTACGTCGCGATATCGCGAAAAAACTTGCCTTCGCCTTTTGAAGTCACGATATCGCGATGTCGCGATATCACGACAAAAATTTCATTCGCCTGCCTTCATCTTTTGAAGTCACGATATCATGACAAAACTTATGCCTTGCCTTGGTTTCCTTTGGATGCCGCAATTTCACGACAAAACTTCTGTCTTGGGAAAGAAAAGAAATAAACAAAATACAAAGTACTTAGAAAAATTTGGTGGATGCAAGATTGCTCTACTGTCGTCGGATGCTCCTGCATCAGGAAATAGACTGACAAACAAGACCAGTGCCTATGGAGTTGTTTAATCTGGATGATAGAAGATTTTGGATGTAAGGAGTAGCTTCTTTAACAATGGTGTGGGCCCATTTTGGCATAGTGGAAGGAGTAGAATGAGTAGAAACACTTTGAGTTGGATTTATAGGTTCCTCATATTTATCATCAATCTCTAAACTAATATCTAAAGTTGGTTCTTCATTATATTGAGGTTCTACTATAGGATAAGGCTCAATAGAGGAAGAGGATGGTTGAAGATATTTTTGAGGGAATGTTTCATCAAATTGGATATTCCTATGAAATAATACCTCATGATTTGTGGGATCAAGGAGCCTGTATGATTTTATTTCCTCACAATAACCAATAAAGATAAGCTTTTTGCTTTTCTTATCTAGAGCCTTCATTTTCTTCTTTGGGATGTGTGCCCAAGCAATACACCCAAAAATCTTGAAGAAGGAGACATCCAGTTTTGAGCCAATCCATGCTTCTTCAAGAGTTAAATGGTCAAGATATTTATGAGGTGTGCGGTTTTGAATATAGTTTGCATAGTTAATAGCTTTTGCCAAAAAACCTTTTGGAAGATCTCTTGAATGGAGCATACAATTTACTATTTCCTTAAATATTCGGTTTTTCCTCTCTAAAATACCATTTTTTGTAGATTATGTGAGACAAAATGTTGATGAATGACACCATGGCTAGATAGAAATATTGAGAACTCATTACTGTAGTATTCCCCCCTATTATCTGTGCAAATTTTCTTGATGTTGCAATAGGCCTGATTTTCAATTAAGGATTTGAATATTTTGAAGTGGAATAGAACATCACTTTTGTATTTTAGGAAGTAGACCCAAGTTCTTCTAGAAAAGTCATCAATTAAGGTTACAGCATATTTTGCTCCTTTGAAATAAGGCTCTAGGAAAAACATAAAGTCACTATGGATTAACTCTAGAGGGGATAAGGCTTTTAGAGAACCACTTGGGTGGAAAGGATCTTAATGTTGCTTTCCAAGAGCACATCCAAGATATACTCCATCAATAGAAGAGACTTTAGGTAAACCTATTACTATTTCATGGGTGTTAAATTCCTTTAGGTAGTTATAACTGAGATGACCAAACCTTTCATTCTAATTTTTTCTTTCAAGATCTCCATGAGCCACAAAATAGGAGGCCCCTTTTGGATTTTTGAATCCTTTTAAGTGAAATAGGCGAGTGTTGTGATCAATATCTCCTTTGGCTATAAGAGAGTGGAGTTCTTGAAATTCTCTTATCTCAACTCCTATTGGAGAGAAGAGAATAGTTTTCCCCTTTCTAGAAGTACAAATATGATAGAAGGAGAGGATATTTGTTGCAATGCTTGGAACATAGAGAACATTATTTATAGAGCCACCATAAATGGATATGTCACCCTTTCATTTTACTGGGATAAAGGAAGAGTCACCAACTTCTATGCTACATGTTCAACTTGAGGAGATAGAAGAGAATGACTCATATGAATCAGTCATGTGATAAGTTGCTCCAGAATCTAGGACCCAATAATTAGATGAAGTATTGGTGGTCTTCCCTTGAAAATTTAGGGCTTTTCCTATTTGATTTTTATTGTATATCTTTTTATACTTCATAGCTACCTCTAGTTGTAATATTTTCTAGTATTTGTTTGCATAATGACCATTCTTTTTGTAGTGAGTACAAGTTATGGGATTCGTTTCTTTCTTTTTAAATTTTTCTTTAGTAGAGGTGGAGGATACTAAGGCTTTTTAGGAAGAGGAAGAGATCTCATATTTTTCAAGTTTTGTTTATTCCCTATTTAGTCTATCACAAAATTCTTCTGAGGAGGGCATTTTAAAAATTGCACAAAGAGAATCTTTTGAAGATAGAAAGGTGGTTGCAAATATTTGAAATACACCATTTAGTTTAGAAAGAATTAGATAAATGTATTCTTCTTCAGTTTTATTCTTCCCACTGCCTTTGTATTGAGTCGGGACTTCTTTGAATTTGGTGAGAAAGTCAAAAATATTGTTGAAGTCTTTAGGATATAATGTTGTTAATTCTGGTTCTATCTGCATTGATCTTATTTGATCTACTTTCCCAAACATGTTCTTTAGTTTCTCCTAACTTTCATAAGGATTTTTACAATCTGTAATGTGAAACCATAAGATTTCATTTACATTAGAGCTTATAATACCCATTGTTTCATACATCTTCCCTTTATGAACAAATTTTTCATATTATTTTTCAAACTTAGGTTCCTTTTCTTCTAATAGGTGTGTGAGCTCTTTTTGAGAAATGAGATTTAATAATTTGGGTTTCCATGTATGGTAGTTATGAGGAGTGAGAGGATCAATTGTATTCATTGAATTCATTTTGCCAAAGAAAATTGAAGTGAACCCAAAATTCCCCCATTTAACTTTAATTTAGAGAATGCAATGGATATTAGTGAACATAATCCTTTAAGAAACACCAAATATCTCAAAATACCTTCCCTAACGAGAGGGAAACTATAAGTAATTTTGAGGAGATTTTATATTAATATTATGCTAATGAGAACAAATATGCCAGGCCTATATATCTTTTCTCCTCAAATAGCCACCCTTACGAGAGGGAAACTATAAGTATTGAGTAGATTTGATACTTGGAACATAGGCTTTTAATCATCCAGACTCCTATATTGATTATTTTAATAACTCACCCTTACGTGAGGGAGACTATAAGTTATTTAGAATTTCAAATATAGGTGCATAGTTGATTTAATATATTTGCTCTTTAGAAATTTTTAAGAAAGGAATAATGAATTTAGAATAAAATAGATTAACAAGGGTTAGCTAAAGAGATATCCTCACTTAAATTCATTTATCAAAAAAAAATTATATAAATTAATAAACTCTTTGAAAAATATTAATAAAAAATAAGTTAATTAATATAGATACCTATTGCAAGAAAAGAAATAATGAAATAATATATTAATTATATATCCTCACTTTCATCCACTAAAAAAATCTCTATATAATATTAAAGAACTTTGGAAAGAAAATTAATTAGAACAAAGTAAAGAACTTTGGAAAGAAAATTAATTAGAACAAAGTAAGTTGTTTAATATAGAGATTTGCTTTAAGAAGGAATTAAAGAAAGAATAAAATATTTTTATTTAATATTTTTAATGTATTAACGAATGTAATTTGAAATCAATTATCCTCACTTATATTTCATTACCAATATTTATAAACAAATGACTTATAACAAAGGTAATGAGGCAAAAATAAAAGAGGTAAACATTGAGGCAATAACAACCCCGCTAGATGCTATGATAGGTGTAAAAAGACACCTATTAAAACCCCCAAAAAATTATATTATAGATATTACAACTGTCCTTTATATCTTCTGGCCAAGGAGAGGTTGGAAAGAAAAGGATAGAAACTTTTGAAGGCTACAATTTTAAACAGAGATTAGATATATATTTATCTTAAATAGCTTAGCAAATTTAAGCTGAAATTTAATTGATGTCAGATAGAGGACAAGAGACAGTGAAGAAACATTGATGCTGCGTCTGTCAACGAACAAGTGACGCCAATGGGTAGTGAGGAAGGAGATTTTAATGGCTATGATTCGCTACATTGAGATTTAAGTAGGGCAGAAACATAAAATATTATAATGATACCTTAAGGGTCAATGTCCATGATAAGTGGGATTGGAGCTTCTAAAAATGAAAACTTGTAAAGGTTTGCTTCTTATCACTGCACCTGAAAGGTTAATAAAGGAAGTGAACTTTATAAAAAATTAAATAATTTATTACCACCTCTTGTTGCAATTGTGATACGTAGGGAAGGCGTCATAGTACGTAGAGAAGGCACTAAGAAGATAAGAGTCCTGGAAGATGCTAGAAAGGCACACACTATAGAGGCTCTCGGGAATGAGGATGTTACAATCTTCATTTTAGCAGAGAGTCTCTTGTGGTTGCGTATGCAAAATGCAAGGAAGGCACCCAAAGTAGCAGAGAAGGCGGTGAGAAGAGAGGCTTCTCAGAAAATGATAGGAAGGCAACAACATCACACACACAAAGATATTCCTTAAAAACATAAGATGTTAGGCATAAAAAAAAACTAACACAAAGCACAAAACGAGTTCTATTGAATATCCATCTATGGCGCACTTGCAGAGATCCTCAAAGGATAGAAGATGATAGGCACCACTAAAAAATCATCAGTATAATGCTTAAATGAAGAAACACTATTCAAAACAAGAGAATAATATTATTCAAACATTGTTAAGATGATTATATAAAAAAAAAACTGAAGTTCTTCCTAAGTGCCAAAGGACAAAAAAAATTGAAGAAGTTTGAGTTGAATGAATATTTGGAAATCACAAGATCTTCGAATGATTGATATTTAATTAGGAAAATGTCCATTTTATGAGACATAGTCTCTATGCATGTCAATATAAGCGGTGGCCAAAAACCACGTTTATAAAAAAAATAAATGGACTTTGGTTTATTCAAAGTTATACCAAAAGTCCATTATATTTTTACACGAGGAGCGCTGCTTCCCCTATTTAAAGATATCACAAAGATATAACGAAATCCAAACTTCTATTAAAAAAATTATATTTCCCACCAAAATATTAATGCCTACAAATATTTAGTCTCCACTTTTGAGTGATACGCAGTGATGGCTAAATGGAGCCGAAGCGAGCTGCGTTCAAGATGGAGATTTTTTTTTTAAAACATATGCATTCGAGGAGGACACATAAAATTGCAGAAAAAATGAGGAGAGTATTTTCATAACAATATAAAACAATATTTATCTAGATATTACCATAAGAAAATTCCTAAAAAAAATGCAGAAATAAAAAAATAATCTACAATAGATATAAAACCTCTTTCTCTAAAAAAAAATAAAATATAAGAGAGTAAGAACAAGTTCGAGAGACTGCATTCAAGAGAGAATGCCTAGCAGAATCTATCCTTCACTAGTACCATGTTAGAATTTCCCAAGAGTAGAACTATAAAACTTTACAATATTTGAAAAAATAAAATAGAACTGATTGATTATTTCATTGATCAACTTTGTATAAATAACAAAGTTGATCATTGAGATCCGTTGGATTATAACAACTCATCAAATATGATGTAGACTATAACTAAGAGTTCACCTAACTCATGAAGGAGTGGAAACTCAAGTAAATTTATCCTAGTAGAACTTAAGAGAATAATTACTTATTCTAACATTTAGATGTTAGTTTCTAGGTGCATAAGGTGGCCAGTTTTACTTTATACCTCTTTTCCTTGATTGACCTCTTGAAGGCCATTGCCAAAGTTTGCTTGATCTCTTAGCTTATTTGGGAAGTTTGATTAGCAACTTCATTATTAATTAAGAAATCTAAGACAAATATGATGTACCTTTGGTTATGTTATCTTATTATGCTAGACAGATATCTCTTATCAACTTTGTTGCCATTGTCTATTACGTTATTCTTACATTTTTTCCTCTCTTCCTTGAGCTTCTTATAGAAGTTAACCCTTTTCTTGTCACATTGTATAATCTAGATGATAAGTTGATTGATTAAACTTTAGATCTTTTTCTTTTCTATCTTTAGGAGAGGAATTGACATTTGGGTACTTGTTAGTTGGTCCATATAGTTTTGGAGTCCCTTGATTTTTATTTGAGAGTTTTTTAGGGTACTTTTTACATCCTCAAGATATTTTTATATATTTATTAATTATATTTCAATGGTTAAGTAGTCATGGCTTATGACTCTATTGATTTTCACCATGAGATCTATCTTATCCTTAGCTTGGACATATTTTAAATTGATCCCCATAGCTGCCACTTGGTAATATTGCATCTGTATTTTTATTTATGCTTAGACATAATTGAGGTCATATGGATGAGGTATATTTTGGCATCTTAATGATTAAAATTACTTCTCAATCCTATCTCTATAAGTAGTGTAACTCTTTGGAATTATTTCTTCTATAGGTATTGTGTTGTCTCATTGTGAATATTTTTAAATTATATAAGTACATTTGAGCTTTCTAGTTACACTTGTAAAGTGGGATTCATGGACAATGGTACAAATAATTGAAAATAATATAAAGGTAAAGTAAACAAAAGTGAAAAGCATACTTCCATTGAAATAGGTTGAGGACCTATATATGAGGTGGTAGGAGCTACAAATATGGGAACTTCCTAAAAGGATGTCATTGCTAAAACAATGGAAGGGGTGGTAGTGACCAATGTGACTAAAATAATGGAGGAAACAAGAGGCCACAAACTAGTAGCCTAAGCCAAAGTGCAATAAATATAAGGGGACTCATTAAAATATGGGGGTAGATAATATTATCGTTATGTCCTTGGAATATTTTCTCTTCTCCACTTTGATTGTGGATAACTCATACCATATAGAAACTCTCTCTTCCTTTGCCACTATGGTGTTGATTATGACACTTTCAATGGTGGATCTATTATCATAAGAGGCACATAAGGAAAGGTTGTGACTAGGGATTCTTTAGGCTCTAGTGGGATTTTTCTATATGGATACTTTCTATCATTATTGCCTCTACCCTTTCAGTAATTTGGAGAAATACCTCATATTTCCTATATTCATCCCTAGGCTTCTATAAACATCTAAGTGCTCCTCATTGTAAAATTTACTAAACTTCTCATTCTAATCTAGGTCACCATAGGAAATTGTAGTGTCCCCATATTCATAGTGGAATTTGCATCATGCATTAATTTTTACCTCCTTCTATTGTTTCTCTTTTAAAACTTGCTTCTTCTTGTAACTAAGTTGACTTTAATGGCCCACCTAACCCTTTTAAACATAGAAAGTCTTTTAGGACTTTGGATAATACGATTTCTCAAAAATTAACTTCAACTATCATGCACCTACATCATCCACTAGGTTCTTTAGGAATTCTATAATTGGTCTATGCTCATGCATAAACATAGCCAAAGTCTTGATGCTTGTAGGACATATAATGTAATTACCTTTTGGGTTATAGTTCCATTCCCTTATAATCATATTTAGTCCTACATATTTTATATTATCCTCTAATATAGAGGTGGCATTTCTTTTTATCACCATTATTTTTGCAAAGTTAAAGTGAAGCTTATAAGATCTGATATTGCACTTCTTGCTCTCATAGGATTCATCAATCAAATCCATCTATATGAAAAACTACAAAGCAAAATCCTATTTTTATATGTACTTGTGTAGCTAATAGATATATTTATTAAAACTATGCATTCTAATAGTAATGGATTCTCCTTGAAATAACAATCTTCTTGGTGTTTTCTCCACAAAAATTGGATTCTATTTACTACAAGGAACTTTGGCTTATATCCACTTGAAGCTACTACGATCAAGGCTAAAAAATTTATTATAAAATGCTAATAAGAAGAGGACTTGCTTAAGATATTTGTTCAAAAGAAAATAGGCCATTCATATCTATGTTCAACTACTTGATTTAGAGCTAACCTAGGGTATATTCTAAGTTTATAGAATAGAATGAAATGGAATAGAAATAATTTTTATTTTATTTTTTAAAATTTTATGTCCTTGAATCTAGACAACCCATCATGAATTCTATTGGTAATGAAATTATTGAAATCAAATATTAACCTTTCCCTACTAAATATCCATATTATCATGTATAAAATGTTGAATTGGGCTTGGATTATGTTCTAATTATTTTCAAATATGAAAAAAAAATTCTAACATGCTTGAGGTATACATGGTGTTATCCTACAAGATTTTGTAGCTCAAGCAAAACTTTTATAATGTCATACCATTGATAATAACCCTGACTTGTTTATAGTAGTTTCCAATTTTATGTTGAGTTTACCCATTTTTACTCATGTCTTGTGTATGATATGAATAGTGATGATGACTATATAGATTTTGTCACATCATTGGGCCTCCAAATCATGGGCATTGTAGATTTATACATATGCAAAAACCAACATGTAGTAATTATACACTTCAAGTACCATGTATCATGCAAAGGTAGTATTACCCACGTGTTGTAGGTGGGTTGGAGAGGGTAGGGAAAACCTCCAAGGGAGGTCCCTGGTTCAAATATCCACCCTACCAAATGTACATTGGGTACCCAAAATCCATTTGATAATGGTGGTGTGATCAGAACCAAGCAGGATTTTCTGGTGATTTTGATGGTGTAGAACCCCATGGTCATGGTTTCTCAGACCAAAGTGGCCTTGCAAGGGGTTTTTTTATAAATTTTAAAAAAAAAATGTGCAAAGGTAGTACTCTAAATATTAACTTTGAAGGATTCAAGGTCTCTTTAATTATACCTCTACCACACCCCTTCTCTCAAGGTTTTGGTTATTTTTCATAATTTAGGATCTACAACCCTATTTGCTATATCCTTTAACTATTAGGGGCTCTAAATTGCAAAGCATAAGCTAGTATCTCTAGACTAGATGTGGAGGGAGAGGCTACAACTAACCTAGTGGGTAAAGTAATGGATGGACTAGTTCTTGCTATGAATGAATAGGTAGTACTCTTATTCTTCTCCATGGTGGTTTGAACACTGTTATTTAGGTGGACTTCAACTTGTCTTAGGTCCATATATGTAACTACACTCTTTTTTAATTTATAGGATTCTTGCTTGCTTAGATGCTTAAGATTTAAATAGGAAGGGCAAGGAAACCCCCTTTTATAGACTTTTTTCTTGAGTATCACGGCATCTTCCTACATAAAATTTGTATTACCTAATTTTACCCATCTTCACAAAGTAGTGGGAATTATCTATTATTTTTTTGCATTTGATCCACTTGATTTGAAATAATTTTCCCTTATGTGTAAATTTATCCAAAAAAACCACCATCACTTCCTAGCACTAAATTTCTATCATTGAATTGAATCCATATTTTGTTAGTAATGAACTAACATCATGTACATTGACTTCCTTTCATCAATACATACACTATAGAAAGACTTGACACTCACCCTAATGCATGAATCCATACCATGTGAAACTATTATCCCCATTCAAATTTAGTAGAAAAATATTTATTCATTTAGTTTGCATATATGAATTCAATTTTCCTTTCTATGCAAGGTTATTGAATGAAGAGGGAACTATCTTTTTCTAAATAGATGGTCTGCAAGTTATCCTTTTCACATAAGTAAAATATATACAACATCTCAAGAATTATTTTTTACTCTGACAATGATTTGTGTCTGTTGATGAACTAGAACTAGGGCCATCCTTATTTGCTTCATTAAGTGTAATCAACCATTGATGATCCCATCAAATAGCTTACACTAGTATGGATCTATTCATTTCTTTCACAAAAATTGATTGAGTGTGATCCATCCAAATATCCTTTTTATCTTGATAATCCAAATATCACTATTGATATGGAAAGTTACTTGTGCTTGTCTTCCAATACAATACCATCCATTAATTCCATTTAGTTATATGATGTGCACTATTTTGACCCTAGGGTATCCTTTTGAGAATATTAATTTAGTGTGTGATTGACATGTATCCTCACCCTTGATGGTCTATTTATCAATGCTATTTTATAAAGTCACTTTGTATTCTTCCTTCTACCAACAAATATTGTATTTTGAATCCTAATTGGACAACCTATGGTATTCTAGAAAAGAGCTTTTCTTGGTATATCTTAATTTAGCATGATCTAGCCATGTGTAATAATTAACAGTGTGTGACCAAAGTCTCCTTCATGCCCTTTTTGTGTGAATTTGCCTACATGTAAAATAGACAAGAGGGAGCTTCATAGAGTGGATGGTTTGTGGATAATTTTCTTTGTTGATTAGATAGTTACCAAAACTTTGAAATTTATGTTTATACTAGACTTCTCAAAAAATAGCACCATTAGTAGATTCATTTTTACTAGGCAACTCATGCTAGTTAATATTGGGATCTTCTTTAATGGCCCTTGATTATTTGTAAACTTACCACATATCATATTCGCTTGGTGATTCAATAATTATCATTACCCCGAAAAAGAACATCCATTATTTCATATTAAAAATTAAATGGTCCATTGATTTTGATCATCTAGTGGATTTCAATGGATTGACTACCCCATAGTTTTTTTTTGTAATCCTTGTGAGCCTATTATCTTATGTATTTTTGGTTTAAGGAATGCCCAAGGAAAAAATTATTTCCTTGTGTAATAAATTTTCACTACGATAAGCATTAGGTATCTAGTATAAAATAGAAAATGAACTAGAGATATTATACTCTAAAAGTCTTCTAACAAACAAATATAATATTTTTCATATACTTCATGGGTTTGGACCTCCTATTAACTAGTAAATTCAACTAGATTACTAGTTGAATTTAACTAGATTACTATCAAAGGCTTCTTCAAAAGTTTTAACCCCTCTATTATAGATATTTTTGTGAATGTTAAATATGAAAAGAAATTGTAGAAATAAGGATTGAAAATATACATTCTATTTCAAAATCATTGTAGGCCATTATTCAAATAATTATGCTTAAGCCATGGTAATCTAGATAAATCGAAATAAATTCTACAAGAGAAGCATGAACTATATTATAATCAAGTATAATATAAAAATATTGATTATGAGATTGAATATATGACATAGATACATCTAACATCCAGCATGTATTTTCTATTGAGCTATATTTTATGACAATCGTCCATGGAAAATATATTATAGAAAAAAAAACTCTTAATAATATGAATTTAATGACTCCACTATTATTAATAATAATTAGGGTAATTTGATAAATAAATTAAGATATTTTGTAAATCAATTCACCTCATGTTAAAGAATATGAACTTCAATTATAATGGATTAATTCTATACCAATAAACCTCTCCAATTTTTTATTTGTATAATTTAGATGATATTTCCTATTATTTTCACTTTGCAAATGACTATTTTCTACCTTTGAAAAAATAATAATCTCCAAGCATGAATGACACAAAAGTAAAGTAAATATACCTCGATTTCATATTGGTTATAAGAAGGTATATTGTAATGTAAAAAACTAAAAATCAGTTTTATTTAAAAGAATAGTTATCTAATTATTCTCTCGATAATTTTGAAGCTATTCTAATAGTGATGATCATTATCATGAAATAGAGCATAGTAGACTATGATGCCTAGCTACATCAATGGTTTTGAAATTTAAAAAATTTCTTAAATTCTCGAAAAATGATCTTATAATACATTATAGTTTGCAAAATTTATTTTTAATAGACTTGAATTTTAGAATATTATTATACTACTATATGTTATGTATTTCTAATTTATATATATCGCATAGTAGTATATATAAATTAAAAATTAAAATATTGTAATGTAGAAAACTAAAAATCAGTTTTATTTAAAAGAATAGTTATCTAATAGAGCATAGTAGACTATGATGCGTAGCTACATCAATTGCTTTTGAAATTTGAAAATTTTCTTAATTTTTTAAGAAATGATCTTATAATACATTGTAGTACGCAGGTCCGAGGTGTAGACCAATTGGTTCATCCAAACCTCATAAGGGGCGGAGGTCCAAGGTTCAAATCTTGGGCCTCGTCGGACTGAACGCTTGTTCCTTTTTTGGTGCTTTCAGCGGTGTAAAAGGTTTAAAATGATTGTGGCATGGTGGTTATAGGGGCGGACTGCGCGAAGATCTGTGTGGCGGCCTCCAAGGTGAACATCACAGAATATTGTGACGGCCATAAAAACTGGACAGCTTGCTCGGATTCGTGGCGGCTACCGATTCCACCATGTAAATACAAAATAAAAATAAAAATACATTATAGTATGTATGCAAAGTGTATTTTTAATAGAATTAAATTTTATAATATTATTATACTACTGTATGTTATGTATTTTTAATTTATATATAAAAAATAATTATCTTTTAATATTGACTAATATGAAAATATAATAATATATTTTTAAAATTTAATTTTATTAATCAATTTTTACTTAAATAATAGTGTTGCTGATTTAAATAGGCACTAGGGTACTTTACTGACAAATTCTCTCAATCCTCGAAAGGAGGTCCCGAGTTAAGTTATGCTGGATACAAAAAGGATACAAAAAACCACTAGCTAGCTTGGGGAATGGTTTTCTCAATCCTCGAAAGGAGGTACGTGATTAAGTTACGCTGGATACAAAAAATATACAAAAAACCCCTGGCTAGCTTGGGGAACGGTTTTCTTTAATATAAAGGTTTTGATCCGCACTAGGTACCTTACTGGCAAGTTCCCTCAATCCACGGAAGGAGGTCTCGGGTTCAAATTTGATGGCCTAAGATGAATACAAAAAGCCCTGGCTATCCTTGGGGAATGATTTTCCTTAATATAAAGGTTTTGCACTTAGGGGTATAGCGCAACGGTTTGGGCTTTGGCTCTTCTTTGGAAGGTCCAAGGTTCAAACCGTTGCATGGGTGAGCGTGTGAGGGGGTCGGTGTGTGTCTCTCTGGTGGAGTTGTAGTAATTTTTATGCATATTTTTATTTGACTTTTTTTTCTAAGAGGACTATTTTAATTCCCTTCTTTTTTTTGTGTTAGTCATTTGGTATTTGGTTTCTCATAACCATATGCAAGTAGTGTGATTTTTGGGACCCTATCCACCCACTTTTGTATGATTAAGTTGTATTTTTAATATAGATTATTTCATATAAAGAATTATTTTTGATCATTCATAATGGTCAACATGCAAATTTTCGGACAGATTCTTGGGATGGTCACAAGCCTTTGATAACTCAGTTTCCCTATTGGAGGCCTTGGATGGAGGAGTTTCACCAAACTAATTGGATAAAGGTGGCTAATTACTATCGGTACCATACTAGCAATTCAAAGGTTGGTAGATATTGGATCCCTATTGAGGATTGGCCTATTCAAATCCCAAAAATGCAAAGACAAGATATCCAAGGCATCCTTCATATGATATCCCTCTCTTGGTCCCATGAAAAAGATTGTTTTGGATGGAACAACACTACTAAGGGTGAGTATTCAGTTGCTCAAGGTTATTTGACCTTATGCCATAATAATCCCAACCATTCTTATAACATATTTTCTTGATTGTGGGCTCAAAAGCTCTGGCCTAAGGTGAGGTTCTTTAATTGGATTTTATTGCATCGTAGGGTGCTTACTGGTGAGCAACTTATGAAGCGTGGTTTTCATGGCCCTTTTAGATGTGAAATGTGTGAAGAGAATGTAGAAAATATCAACCATATTTTTATTGAGTGTACTTTAGCCTTTGAGCTATGGAGGAGAATGGCCACTTTACTTGGCTTACAATGGTCCAATTTTTTTACTTTTGAATAGTTTTGGAGGGATTGACCTAATCAAGAGGGTGTTGATCATTTTATTAGGCAATTAGTTTGGATGGGTTCTACCATTCTTCTTTGGAATATTTGGAATGAAAGGATCAACCAAATTTTTAATCAAGATAGGAAGGATATTCACTATATTTGGCAAAAGACCATAGCCAACTTAGTTGAATCAGTCCATCAACTCCTTAATCACCCCCAAAACTCCCACCAAAGATGGGATCAAGTGATGCAAAGATTGAATATTAAACCTTCTAAGGGCAACCAACTTAAAGGGAATGTGAGTATTAGTAAGATGGATAGGACTAGAAATTGGCAACCTCCTCCTAAGGATTTTGGAAAAGTCAATACTGATGGAGCCTCTAGAGGGAACCCTGGAAAAGCCAGTGTGGGAGGAATTGGTAGACTTTCAGATGGCTCCCTGGTTTTTACTTTTGCTAAGAATTTGGGTATTCTTTCCAATAACCTTGCTGATGGGTATGGTATCCTCAGAGGTCTTCAAGAGGCTACTAAGGTTGTATGGTAAAATGTGTTAGTTGATTCTGACTTTCAACTTATGATTAATCTCTTGAAGACTCCTTCTAAGAATCATAAGGTGGATTGGAGAATAAAAAGAATTATTGAGAAGATTCAGTTAATCCAGATGAGATTTTTGAAAGTTGATTACAATCATGTGGTTAGAGATCAAAACAAGAGTATTGATGCTTTAGCTAATTGGGCTTTGAAAAAAGATGATCTTACTTGTTATGGCCACCCTCCTATATGGTGGGCTTCTCAAATTAGGGAAGCTCTTCTTTCTATCATTTCTTTGGATGGCTCCAGTTTTGAAGGTACCTAGTTTCTTCTTGTTTTTTATTTTTTTTGCTTATCTTTGGTTCATTCAATTTTTTTTTTAGTTGCCTAGCTCATTCTATTCTTTATTTTGTTTCCTCTGTTGATTCTTGCATTAATAGTCTTCTGGTCTAGATAGGTCATTGTTTTGTTCATTTTGTTTTTCTTTTTTTATTTTTTATTTTTTTTGTTTAATTTTTTAAGGTGGGTGGGTTCTTTTGTTTTGTTTTTGTGTTCTTTGTGTTGTTTTTTGTTGTTCTTGTGTTTTTGTTGTTTTGTTTTTTTTTATGTTTTTTGTTATTGTTCGTGTTTTTCTCATTCTTGTTCTTGGGTTTCTCTTTGTTTATGTTATTTCGTGTTTTTATGTGTGAGTGTTTTCTATGTATTTTGTTTTTGTTTATTGTTTGTTGTTGGTTGTTTTTTATTTTTATTTTTATTTTATTTTTTTAAATTTTTATGTTTTGGTTGTGTTTATTTTTCATGTTTTTTTGGGTTGTCTTTGTAGTGTTCTGTTGTTTTTGTCTTGTTTGTGTTTTTTTATGTGGTTCTTGTGTTTTTATATGTGGTTTGTGTTGTGGTTTCTTTTATATTATTGTGTGTGTTTGGTTGTGCTTTTGTTTTTGACACACTCAAGGAGCATGTTTTTTATTTTATTTTATTATTTTTGTTGTTATTTACTTATTTTTAAA
This sequence comes from Wollemia nobilis, assembly GCA_028583015.1. Classification (NCBI taxonomy): domain Eukaryota; kingdom Viridiplantae; phylum Streptophyta; class Pinopsida; order Araucariales; family Araucariaceae; genus Wollemia; species Wollemia nobilis. The sequence continues at coordinate 3,783,645 of JAQPPZ010000286.1, forward strand.
TTGGTTTTGTGTGTTTGTTTGCTCCTTGAGTATGTCAAAGGTGGTAGGCCAGGTCCGAGTCTTGGACATTTTTGGTAAAATGGATACCCCTGCCTCCTTGGGTCTTACCCGAAGTGGCATCCCTTTTGGGATGTTTTCCACAAATTATATATATATATATTATTTCTTTCCAAAAAAATATACAATTTATTCTAAAAAAATAGCATGCTATGATTAAAAAATATAAACTCTAAATTTTATTGTACAAAATTTATTTAATATTTAATAATATTATCATATAAAATATCAAATGATATAAATTGAGAGAAATAGAGGAAGAATATTAACAGATTTACACCATTTCTAACCTATTTAATATTACTATGTGATAAAGATATAATACGAGTAAGATCCATTTCAATCTCATATAATAAAATAAAAAATATATTCTTTATTGTATTGTAAGTATATTAAAAAATAAAATACTTAAAAAGTAAATTGTAATTATATTTATTAATAAAAAAAATTTAAAATATTTTTTATAAAATATATTATATCAATATAAAAATATTGAACAAATAGTTTAAAAACATAGACACTATATTAAACTTACTCTATTTTTAGAAATTATGACCTTCCCTATTAATTAACCATTCCATTTACATTTATATGTATAGGTATGCAAACCCTAATAGTTCAATCAAACATCCTTGTGGATCTCGGGCAGCGTGAAGTAATAGTAATAATTTTTGGTATTATTGTCAGTGAATTTTTTTTAACTATAGAAAGAAAGAAATTGGAAATCAATTAAGTTGAAGATAACCAAAGAAAGCCCACCATTTATCTATTCTAGTTCATATTTAAATATAAAAGGAAAATGACATTGTATACAAGTTTCCTGAGGATGCATACAATCCTTCTCTAATTTCCCATGTCATTCCTCTACAGCAAATCATTGAAGGCTATGATGAGCCACCTCAGGCTTCATGAAATGATCTGCTATTTCCAATATCTAGTAAATGGGAGTTTGTACTCATGGAGTTGTCTTCCATCGGTTATGTTTCACCTTTTCTTTTTTCCTTCGATCCTTGATGATTTCCAAGTTTTTGTAAGTTGATCTGAGCAAGGATTTAGCTTCTCCGCATGTTGTTATCATTAGTTTTATTTTTTTTTTTCAGAAAATCTTTGACATAAAATTAAATACATAATAAATTATATAATTTTTTACTAAAATTTTTTATTAAGGTATTGTTGGGAATGTTTGATAAGTTTTTTAATTTCATGATTTTAAATGTGTATAATGTGTAACTATCAAAATTGCAAGAATATATTTTTTATTTTTTGAATTTAAAATTGCAAAAATACATTTGAATGAGAGTGGATTATTAATGCCTAGAATTTCTACATATTCATTTTATGCTCTCACAAATTCCATACTTTATTCTAAATTTAGTGAATCCTATGGAAAACTATGAGTATGGATGAAATAATTTTTTTTAATCCTTACTCACATGTGCATGAACTTTCAATGATGAAGAAATTAAAATCTATTATAGGTGTGTTGATCATTGAAAATTAAAGAGTTACACGATGTCATTGTTTTATAAGATGGAGAATTTTGAGTAAATAGAAAATTTATGATGTAAAATAATTTTATTGACGTCCAAAATAAAATTATGGATGATATTGACGAAAGAAGACAAATATTGTTTAAATTATGAAAGATATCTATTGTCATAGGTATCAAATCAATTAGCCTATAATTGTTACTAATTTAACCATACAACATCTGCAATAACCAAATACGTACACAAAATCGATAATAATACTTTTAATTAAGGTTTGGGGCAAAAAAGAGCAAGGAGGTTTGGGGTTGAGAATAATGAAAACTATGAGTAGAGCACTTCTGGCAAAATAGGGATGGAAATTATCCCAGAATGAGAATGTAAATTGAGTTCAAATCCTAAAAACTACATATTTAAACAATGAGAATTTTATCCTTTCTAATCTCAATCTAGCATAGGGCATTGTTAAGAGTCACACAAATATTTGCATTGTTAAGAGTCACGCAAATATTTTGTTGAGGACGTTGGATTTTAGAAAATGACCAACGTATTGATTTTTGGAATAATAAGAGGGTTTCTAATAGGCCCTTAATTTATTTTTCAAATTTCACTTAGGCTGAGATTGTTTTGAGATATATATATGGGTCGAAGGTTAGTGATTATATTAAGATGGTGGATGGTAAAAAGGGATGGAAGCCACTTGAGTTCCTTGGATTATCACCAGAGAAAGACACGACATGCAAATCCCTTCATGGCCTTCTAAACTGGATAGATTTACCTTTTGAAAATAAGTAGGATAAGCTAATTTGGGAGCTAAAAATGATGGTTTTTCTATGTTAAATCAAATTATGCCTTGTTAGATGCTCGTGATGATCCTTGTACTGGCTCGAGATATGTGGCATAAAGGCCTTATGCCCAAAAATAAATATTTTCTTTTGGCTAGCGATTCAAGAAAAGTGTTTGACTCTAGATAATATTCAAAAAATAGGTCTAATGGTTCCTAATAGATGTTATTTGTGTGGTATAGTGGAATAATCTCCTGAGCACCTTTTTTCCATGTGCACATTTTCCTAGGAAGTATTAAGTATGTTGTTGAGCTATGTAGGTTTGGATTGGGTATTCCCTAGAGAGTTTACTACTTTCTTGGATCAATGGATTTCCATATTCCTATCTCCTCGAATTTGATCCTTTTGATCCTTTGCTCTACCATATTTTCAGTGGTACATATGGAAAGAAAGAAACTATAGATATTTTAAGAAAACCATCCATACTACAAATTCTATATTTATGTTGATTATGGTAGCTACTATTGAGAATGTGGATCTCTTATCTTTTGATAAGGGTGCTTCTAGAAAGGAATTAGATTTTAAGAAGATTGTGGTATTTAAGTATCCTACTCCAGTTCCTAGGACTCCATGTGCACCTTTTTTCCATGTGCACATTTTCCTAGGAAGTATTAAGTATGTTGTTGAGCTATGTAGGTTTGGATTGGGTATTCCCTAGAGAGTTTACTACTTTCTTGGATCAATGGATTTCCATATTCCTATCTCCTCGAATTTGATCCTTTTGATCCTTTGCTCTACCATATTTTCAGTGGTACATATGGAAAGAAAGAAACTATAGATATTTTAAGAAAACCATCCATACTACAAATTCTATATTTATGTTGATTATGGTAGCTACTATTGAGAATGTGGATCTCTTATCTTTTGATAAGGGTGCTTCTAGAAAGGAATTAGATTTTAAGAAGATTGTGGTATTTAAGTATCCTACTCCAGTTCCTAGGACTCCAATATTCTAGGGAAGATACAATTTGGGAACCTTCCCCCTCGGTTGAGTGAAACTAAACTTTTATGGAGCATACAAAGGAAATATGGGCCTGTGAGGAGCAGGGAGGGTTTTTAGGGACTCCAATGGTCGAATCTTGCTAGCCTTTGTTGAAAGTTTTGGAAACCAAACTAGCCACATGGTGGAAGCTAGAGTAATTTTCCAAGGTATTTTATAATCGAGCTCTCTATATTATAGGAGGATCATTATCGAAGGTGATGCCCTTAACATTATTAATATGGTAAAAGATAATCATCTTCCAACTTGGACTATTTTGAATTTGATATAAGTTCATAGGATTACCTAAAATTTGGAAGTTTTCTAGTTTAAACATGTGTTTAGGGAAGGTAAAAGGTCCACAAACTTCCTGACTAATCTAGGATTATATCAGGAAAACCTATCAATTTGGTTGTATAACTTCCTAAAGGGATTAATGCAATTAGTCAATGATGAAAGAAGAGAATAATCTAGCTTCACTATCATAATATATATATATTCTATCTTAGGGGTGGGTCTATATTGATTTCTTAGTGCCCTCTTCCTATGGAAGATCCTCTATTTTTTGGGGTCTTTTCTATCTATATCTCCTCATACATGGGTTTTTTGGTGGTTTTCATCCCCTGTGTGGGGTGTTAGTTGTAGTTGTGCTCCTTTTATCCTTGTGTTTTTAGTTTGGAGTTTATTGTCTTCGAGATCTTGGGTTCTCTCGATGGCCTATGTATCACCTGTTTCTAGTTATATTGGCTCAATCTACTTTGTACAAGATTTGGGGTGCCTTTCAAAACTCCTTCATCTACCTAATAAATAAATACTTTTAGTAAATATCACATAAGAAGTAATACAAATTATTTTTATCATTAAACTCAACAAAACAATGTTAATATTTTATTGTTTTTATTCATATAAAATGCATTGTTTATTGATTAAATGTTAATATTCCAACTAGTTAAATAGCTTGAATTTTAAGGATATATGTAGAACTACTAATAACACATTGTTTCCACAATATCATATGGTTAATGATTCCATAAAATCAAGTAAAAAAAATATGGTAGTCTAGAATGTCTAGTGGAGCTCTTCTAGATTTACTCTTAGCTTGTGTGAGCCATAGGATTAGGCTTGACTATGTAATATATGGATTGAGTGGTTTCTACATGTGTAGTTGCTATGGGATTATCCAAATATAAGAGGACTAATTAATAAATGTTAACTTTATTATATTTTGACCAATGGTAGGGTTCTTTGGATATTGTTGAAAGTGTAGAGAATATGATGTACATTTTTAATTGTTAATATTGGATTACTCATGTAATTATTATGACCCATATACCTTTTCCTTCTATAAATATACATATAATTGGATCTATTCCATAGTTCCTCCTTATACACACTTTTTAATGGGATAGTTGCTTTACTTATTTTGAGGACCATGTATCCTTTTGCCACATGTCTAGGTTTCTAACTAATGGTAGCATTTCTTTTATAATTATTTTCGTGACTTTATTGAATGATGTGGGCCATTAGATGAGCGGTCAATGTATCACATGGCTTCAAGATTCTTGATGGATTCTATTTTATAAAATCAATATCTGCCATTCAATAAACTCAATTAATGGGTCATACGAGCTTAGGAATCATCATAGTCATTTAGCTCCTCAAATAAATGCTTTTCATTGATCGATGATTGGATGACCTACACAACATCAGGACTATTGGATCTCATATACACTAAAAAATTAGCATCTATTCTAGATTGAAATATTGAAAATGTACTTTACTTCTTCCCTTCCTATTTTTCTAGTATACCTCCACTAAGGCCAATTTGCCAAAAATTGACTAAGATAAATTTAGTGAATTTTTACTATAGTTTTGGTGACTCACAAGGAATATTCTACTTGCTAAATATAGGTAATCCTAAAAAAGTTTAGCCTTGTACATTAGAAATTAAATTTAAATGGAAAAATGAGGATTGAAAGAATTGGAGAAAAAACATGAAAAGTGAGGATAAAATAGCGAGAAATAAATTCAGGTCTAGGGAGATGACAACTTGTCCATCAATGCTTTGGTTTATCTACACTCATCATCTAGGGGTAGTTATGCTTTCTAGTCTTGGTGGTATCATCTATGAAGCTTGATCTAGTCATTGTGTGAGAATCCCACTATTTTTTGCACAACTTCTTATTTTTGTAGCTTGAGCTCTGCTAAGAACCTAATGGAATTTTCTTCATCATCTAAAGTGGGAGATTGTAGCCCTTTATCAAAACTCATTTACCTCTACTTCTATTACTCAATAGACTATGTATAATCTTTCTTTGAAAGGATATTATTATTAGATGCTCACAGGTAAGGTAGAAACTTTGAATTAAAGAGTCGATGTAACCCCTTAGGTTTGCAATTGTAGTAGTTAGAGTGTTTATATGGGCTTTGTATTTCTATGTAGCCTATTCTTTGTCAAACTCATCTAGTACTTTCTGCATCATTTCTTCTTGATTTTGAATACATTTATATGTTAGTTCCTAGGTGCGTAAGGTAGCCAATTTTACTTTATAGCTCTTTTCCTTGATTGACCTCTTGAAGGCCACTGCAAAAGGTTCTTAATATCTTAGCTTATTTAGGAGGTTTGGTTAGCAACTACATTGATTAATTAAGGAATCTAAGACAAATATGATGTACCTTTGGTTATATTATCTTAGTATGCTTGACATATCTCTCTTATCAACTCTGTTGCCCTTTTCTATTATGTTATTCTTACATTTTTCCACTTTTTCTTGAGTTTCTTATAGAAGTTAACCATTTTCTTGTCATTTTGGATGATCTAGATGACAAGCTAATTGACTAAACTTTGGATCTTGCCATTTTCTACCTTTGGGAGAGGAATTGACACTTGAGTACTTATTAGTTGGTCCATCTAGTTTTGGAGTCCCTTGATTTTTATTTGAGAGTTCTTGAGGGTAGTTTTTACATCCTCAAGCTCTTTTTATATATTTATTAATCATATTTGTTTTGTTAAGTAGTCATGGCTTATAACTCTATTGATTTTCTCCATGAACTCTATCTTATCCTTAGCTTGGACATATTTTAAATTGATCCCCATAGTTACCACTTGGTAATATTGCATCTGCATTTTTATTTATGCTTAGACAAAATTGGGGTCATATGGATGAGGTATTATGGAATATTATGGATCAAAATGACTTCTCAATCCTATTTCTATAAGTAGTGTAACTCTTTTGAATTATTTCTTCTATAGGTATTGTGTTGTCTTATTGTGAATCTCTTTAAATTATATAAGTACATTTGGTACAAGAGGATGATCTTTGAAGCTTGCTAGTTACACTTGTAAAGTGGGATCCATAAACAATGGTACAATGAATAGAAAATAAGATAAAGGTGAAGTAAACAAAAGTGAAAAGCATACTTCCATTGAAATAGGTTGAGGACCTATATATGAGGTGGTAGAGGCTACAAATATGGGAACTTCCTAAAAGGATGCCATTGCTAAAACAATGGAAGGGGTGGTAGTGGCCAATGTGGCTAAAATAATGGAGGAAACTGTTAGAATAAATTATTATTCTCTTAAATTCTACTAGGATAGACTCAATTGAGTTACCACTCTTCAATGAGTCATGTGAACTCTGACTTTATCCTAGTTCAGATTTGATGAGTTGTTGTAATCCAACGACTCTCAATGATCAAATTTACTATTTATACAAAGTTGATCAATGAAATAAATCAATCAAGTATTTCATTTTCTAACATGGTATCAGAGCAAGTTTTCCATGCCCTATGTACCTAATAGAGGATTTCTCTCATAGGGGGATTTGGGAAATCCCCCCTCATTTTTTAAATTTTTCTCCTCCCCATCATTATTTTTTTTTAATAACTGAGGGAGTATACTCTCCATCCGTTGATGGATCAGAAACCAGAAGTATGAGAAAAATCCATGGCTAGAGAAAGAGAGGATTTCATGGCTGCCCCTAAAGATCAATACTTGGGGCCATGAATTTTTATCTATTTTTTTATTTTTTATTATTATTTTTCTTTAATGCAGGTTATATTTGTAGATCTGCATGGACGGATGGAGGTCATTGCTGGGAATCATTGTTGTCTCATATGGTACTGACTTTAGATTCGTGATAAAATAATGGAGCTATATGGACGTGACAACAAGATTCCTGTGAAGATTGCAGGTGTTGGTTCGACCTACGAGGGATTCCAAGGGGAGGATCTACAAGCATTCTTCTCACAAGCCTTCTGTTATAATGGACTGTATTGAAGATGTTAGCACCCCACTCGTTCAGGTCACCAGCATTAGGCCATCCAGTTTCGGCTATGGTCAACTTGATGTCCTCATAGCCCAACTTGGCCATTGCAGCAACAAGAGCATCAACCTCATGATCCAACATGTTTGTATATACTTTTCATGGTCTCCAAAGTTTGCATTTTCAACAGCACCGTCATTGGGACTAGAATACCAGGCGAAGTAAGGATACACATCAATGAAAAAGGCGGATAAGCATTGGTTTCATAACAGACTCAGCAATGTCATCCATAAAACGCACCAATAGATTGAGGATTTCATATGAAGTGTTAAGAACCTCCAGAGATCGTAACATCGCCCTTAGTAACAGAAAATGGCGAAGGCATGAGTTTTGAATTTCTTCTCATCCGGTATTGGACGACGTTCGAATCGTCACACTCATTTTAAGATGAGAAGGGTTTAAGCAATACGTAGTACCTAATATTTTTTTATTGTTGTTAAAAATAATTTCGTTGTTACATTGTTGTTGCTTAATCTCAATAAATATGCAAATAGACCATTGAAAACAAGTAGCGTATAAGCATCTGTGACAATGGAGTTCAAGTCATGCATTTCAGGTCCCTTTCACTGTATTTGGGTACCCATGTCCATTCCCACTTCAAAAATCTACCATTTCTCTTCTCTTTGCCTCAGAAAACGTAATTCCTCTTGTAATTCTACTTGTAATGCACTGAAGCAAGCCAAATTCCTTCTTTCGAAGCACTCAATAACTCAAATTATACCCACTTGAGAGGAGATTATACCCAAAATCTACGTCGGCTCCTCGTCGTGTACTTAAAGTAGTTGCAGTCATTAAAAGAAGGAAAGAAATGCCCCTGGACAGTGTGATACAACGCCAGAAAAAACTAATATTGGTTAACAAGATAAGATATATCCTTTTGAAGAAACCCAATACGATTATGTCTCTCAGGGAGCTTGGGAAGTACAGGAGAGATCTTGGGCTCACCCGAAAGAGAAGGGTTATTGTACTGCTGAAGAAATACCCTGAAGTGTTTGAAATAGTGGAGGAGAGTGTGTATTTCCTTTATTTCAAATTGATCCTAGAAGCAGATAAGGTGTATTTGGAGGAGTTGGGTATAAGGCAGGAGATGGAGGACCTTTTGGTCACCAAGTTGAGAAAGATGTGATGATGTCGCAGTCCAAGCCTGAAACTGCGGATCGTCTATCGCCAGACCCAGACTCTACTGCGCATGAAGAAGCTCGTCCCCTCGCAATGTTGGTAAACTAAAGTCTGAGATCCTCAGTAGCAAAATCAAAGACTTCAGAATCTTCCCAGTCTTTTTTGATAGCGAGAATTCCATGGCATCTATTTTTTGGATACATGGCGTCCAAACTATTGTAGTCTTCAAAATCGATGAGCGTTTTTATTCCGGGATTTTGATGACGTGGGAATCTCTGTTTTAACGAGCGCATGGTGGGTACATTTCATTCATACAGAAGAGCTTGGAGATGGTGTCCCGGTATTTTTTCCACTGCTGTAGCCGGGATAGTTTCTTTCTCCGTAGATGGCGTAAATATTGATCGCGTGTTAATTGGAACTTGGCGAGATTGCCGTAAAAATTCATGGGGAGAGTTTATTTTCCGCAGATGGCGTAAATATTGGTCGCGTGTTGAAGTTTCGGTTGAGATTCAAATCCAACCGAGTGCGCAGAGAGGCCCCGTGACGTCGGGCTGCGCGGTACAAGATCCGCGACAACGGACGGTCAGACGGTTTTCAACAAACGAAGTGTGCTGAAAAATTCTGTGCAGTCGGGCTGCGCGCATCGTTATCTGCGACAACGGGCGACCAAAGTTCACTCGACGATAAAAACAAGGTAAGCCAAGACTGCCCCGACGGAGTACGCAGGTCAACGACTACGCAGTTGGACTGCATTGCGCAGTCGGGCGACAGTCACTAGACTTTGCCAAAAAAAAAAAGGAAGGGCTCGTTGGACTGCGCATGAGATGGCTAGCGCAGTCAGACAGTGCTACGAAGTCGGGCGGGCAGGCCCAGACTTAGCTAAAATTCGAAATCGAATGTTGCGCGTTGCAAACAAACTTTTGCACCTGAGAAGTCACTCCGTTGTCGGTTGACCCACACCAGGTACTTTGGAAGTATAACGAAATTGCTTCTTTTTGAAGGTGATTAAAGATCTCCACAAGAAGATCCACTAGTGCTGGAAATGAGGGTTAGCAAACAAATTGTGAGAGATGTGGTAATAATAATCAACAATGCAGGGGAGTGAGACGCAGTCAAGTTTTAAACAAAACCTTCAGAATGCCTAAGCAATGGCAATATTATTTATCTGAAATAAAAGGTTACAAAGATCCTCAACTAAGGATATAAATGCTTCTAAAGATAAAACTGCAGGATAAACTAGAAAAACTAAACTACCGATACTGTTGCTGGGAGGTGAGCCGGATAAGTGTTTTTGCTCACTGAATTGCTCTCGTCTATGACTTGTCTGCTCTCACCCTCTACGACCACACACCCCTATATTTCAAATGCCATCCAAGCTAGGGTTTATATAGCAAGGGATGAGGACCCAATCACCGAATTCGCACACGAGAAGTAAAGGTTGATTGGACAACTGACATGTGTGATGTCACATCAGATTTTTTGACGATGCACCCAACTTCGCTGATTATGGCGAGCGTTGTTTGGCAGCACCCAGGTTCGGAGTGCAATTGGGCAGAGAGTGTAAATCTGGTTTAATATTTCTAACACCATCCTTTAAACCTGATTTCACGAGTGCTTTGACTCCTAGCTACTCTCGCAATCTGCTGAAGTCTTCCTCCTTCAAAGGCTTCGTGAAAATGTCCGCCAACTACTCCTTAAATCTGTAAAACTATAGCTGAATTTCCCCGAGCTTCACCAACTCTCTGATGAAGTGATACCGAATGTCGATGTTTTTTATTTGGCCACGAAATACTGGATCTTTCGGCAGTGCAATGGTAGAATTATTGTCATAGAAAACTATTGTCATGCCCCCCGGATGATGGTTCAGTTCACCCATAACTCTTTGCAGCCAAACTGCCTGGCATGCGACTGACATGGCGGCGACATACTCTGCTTTTGTAGTGGACAATGTAATTATTAGTTTCTTCTTGTACGCCCATGAGACTGCCCCCAATCCAAGATTGAAAGCATACCCGGAGGTACTTTTCCAATCATCGATGTTTCCAGCCCAATCGCTACCTATGTAGCCACCAATTCTAACTGGTCTCATCTGGCATAGAATAGACTATGGTTCCGTGTCCTGTTGATATAATGCAAGATGCGCTTGCCTGCTTGCCAATTTGTGTCCTTCGGAGTCTCCATAAAATTACTGATTAGACTGACTCCAAACATCAGATATGGTCGAGTTGCAGTCAAATACATCAGACTACCAACTAGGCGCTTGAACAAAGTTCAATCAATATTTCTCCTAGAATTCAACGTACTAAGTTTCAAACCTGTGGCAACAGGTGTGATGGCAGGTTTGCTATCCTCCATCTTGAACCACTTTAGGACATCCTTCGCATACTTGCCCTAAGAAATGAAGATGCCATTTGTCGATTGGTCAACTTCGATGCCGAGAAAATATTTCATTAGCCCTAAGTCCATCATCTCGAACTCCTTCTTCATGGTTGTTCTGAACTAGGAAACAATGCGTCGTTGTTCCCAATGTAAATCAGATCGTCCACATACATGCAGACGATTATGAGCTCTACTGCTTCATTTATCTTCATGTATAGGGTGTGCTCATATGGGTATTTCACAAACCCATTCTCCTAAAAATAGCTATCAATCTGGCTGTACCAAGCCCCGAGGCACCTGCTTCAAACCGTACAGGGCATTCTTCAGATTCAAGACTTTGCCCTCCTAGCCTTTAGTCTCGTAATCAGGTGGCTCGTCTATGTAGACCTCCTCCTCCAACACACCGTTGAGGAAGGCTAACTTGATGTCCATCTAGTAAACACTCCAGCCCTTATGAGTTGCCAGTTCCAGGAACATCCTCACTATGTCTAGTTGGGCTACAGGTGCATATAAATCATGGTAATCAATACCTGACTTCTGCTTGTAGCCCTTTGCCACCAATTTGACCTTATGCCTATCAACTTCTTCTTGGGCATTGAATTTAATTTTATACACCCATTTGACCACAATGTTTTTCTTTCCTGCTGGAAGATTTTCCAGTTGCCATGTATCGTTCTTCTCAATGGTTTTTATCTCCTCGTTCATCACCTTCACCCACTTCTAATTCTGACTTGCATCTTTGAACTCCACTGGATGAACCTCAGCAAAGAACGCAAAATCAGAATTTTCCTCATCTTGATGAGTTCAGGTTGCCTCATAAATATCTTGCAAGCTCCTAGTCTTTGTTGGTGTCACCAAGTTTTGGATTTTGCTTGCAAGTGGAGGCGACCGAGATGGTGAGGTTGTGCTACTGCTAGCACCATCGCTACTACTTGAGGCTACAGGTGGCTGCACACTACTCTCCTCCAAGTCAACAGACTAAATAACTGTTGGCTTAGGCTGGTCAGTCTTAGACTTCCAGTTCCAAGCTTAATTTTCCAAGAACTTCACATCTCGGTTGATGATGAGCTTTTTCATCACAATATTGTGCAACCTGTACGCCTTTGTCTGCTCACTATATCCTATGAAGATACACTTCTCAGCTCTATCATCCAACTTCTTCCTCTTCTCTTCTGGAACATGTGCATATGCAATGCACTCGAACATGCGTAAATGAGCCACACATGGCTTCTAATCACTCTAGGCCTCCTGAGAGATTTTTTCCTTCACACTTTTGATGGGACATCTGTTCAACAGGTAGACTACATATGTTACAACCTCTACCTAGAATTTTTGCGGAAATCCCTTTGCCTTCATCATACTATGTACCATATCCATGATGGTTAGGTTCTTCCTCTCAGCTATGTTGTTTTGTTGTGGCATGTATCTAGTAGTGAGATGCCTTTGAATTCTATGCTTCTTGCAAAATTTGTGGAATTCATTGGAGATGTATTCACCTCCACCATCCGTCCTAAGAGTCTTAATCTGATATCCACTCTGTTTCTACACCAGAGCCTTGAACTCCTTGAATATAGCAAATGCTTCTAACTTCAGCTTGATGGGGTAAATCTAGGTCTTAATGCTAAAGTCATCTATGAATGTCAAGAAGTATTTGTTGTCGACAAATGTTTTGGTCTGCATCGGATCGCAAATGTTTGAGTGCACCAGCTCCAGTGGCTGTGATGCTCTCCAAGACTGTCCGAAAGGGAATGAATCCCTATGTTGTTTGTCGACTAAGCAGCCCTTGCAAATCTGATTTTTCTTCTCAATGAGGGGTAAATCCTTCACCATATGCTTCTTGTGTAGCAAACTTAGGCCACTGAAACTTAGGTGATCGAACCTTAGATGCCACAGCCAGGTAGTATCCTTCACAACTACACTCAGATACATCAACGATTCATTTTGAGTCTACAACAAAAATATTTTGTTTTTAATCATGGACACAGTTGCAATCTACCCATGCAACTTGTCTCTTATGGTGCATGCTCCATCTTTGAATTGGACTATATGCCCCTTCTGCATGAGTTGTCCAATGCTCAACAGGTTGTGCTTCATACCAGACAAATAATAGATGTCACAAATATGCTTCCATTCACCATGCCTGGTGCAGATGAGGATCTTTCATTTTCCAATTATGGGAACCTTGTTGTTGTTCCTCATATTGACCTTTGAAAGGACTGTTTCATCTAGTTGTGAGAACATCTCCTTGTTCCCGGTCATGTGATTGTTGCACCTGCTGTCCAGATACCAGACGTTCTTTTGGCTCTCCTCCTCAATATTGCAAGTTAGTAGCACGTTTCATCCTATCGCATTTTTATCTTCATCCATGTAATGAGCCTATTGTTGGTTCTCCTTGGCCAGTCTCTTTTTGTACTATGATATGTAATGGATAAATGTATTGTAATAGTAGCACTAGACCTTTGACATGTCCTTCTTATGACCAAGTTTGGCTTATCAGTTCTTCGCACCACCTCTTCCTCCTTGTTGATGGAAGTTGCAGTTGGTCTCTCCATCACTAGGGTTTGACCATCCTCCTTTCTTGTTTCCTTTCCCATGCCTGCCTCTGCCTCTTCCTCCTTGAGAATTAGAATATCCTTGGTGGGAGTCATGTCTGTCGTTGTCTCGAAATGAGACCTGAGCCTTGAATACCTGCTTTAGCGAGCTTTGATATGAAAGGCTCAACCTTTGCTCATGTGTCTGCAATTAACCCATTAGCTCATCTATCGAGAGGGTTGTTATATCCCTTGACTCCTTTATCATAATACCGATAGATTCAAATTTGGCAGGTAAAATTTTGAGAATATTCTCCATGATTCTCTGGCTCTGCATGATTTCTCCATTCAATCGCATCTGGTTGATGATGTCCATCGTTCGGGTGAAGAAGTCACTCATGGACTCGGACTCACTCATCTACAGGTTCTTGAACTCTCTCCCTGAGAATCTATAGCTTCACCAAATTTACCTTGTTGGTGTCCCGATATGAGCTAGCCAAAATCTCCCAGGCCTGCTTCTCTTTGGTGGCCGATGCGATCCACGGGAAGATGGTCTCTTCGACCACTTGCATGATGTAGAAGAGGATCTTCTGGTCCTTCTTTGTGTTCTCCTTCAAAAGGTCCTTGTCTGCTTGGAATAGGGCGGTCAATGCTGATGCATCTGTTAGTTCTGGGTAGTCATTCTTGACTAACTCCCATAGCTCCTGAGATTCGAATAGGATCTTCATATGAATGCTCCAGTAATCATAATTCTTATCATTGAAGTGTAGGATCTGCAACTACAACGAATGGTTGTTGCTAGAAGCCATTCTACTTCAGTCTCCACATCAAGGGCACTATGGCTCTTATACCAATTTGAAGTTTTGGTTGATATTTAAATCCACCCGAGTGCACAGATAGACCCCGCGATGTCGGGTTGCACGGTCCAATATCCACGACAATGGGTAATTAGACGATTTTCAACTAATAAAGTGTGCTAAAAAAATTTGCGCAGTCGGGCTACGTGCTTCGTTAGCTACAAAAATAGGCGACCAAAGTTCACTCGATGACAAAAACAAGGTAAGCCAAGACTGCCTTGATGGACTGCATAGGTCAATGACTGCGCAGTTGGACTACACTACACAATCGAGCGACAGTCACTAGAATTTGCCAAAAAAAATAAGGGCCCATCGGACTGCGCATGAGATGACTAGCACAGTCAGACAGTGCTACGAAGTCGGGCGGGTAGGCCTTGACTTAGCTAAAATTTGAAATTGAATGTCGCGCATTGCAAATAAACTTTTGCGTCGGGAGAAGGCACTTCGTCGTTGGTTGACCCACACCAGGCACTTTGGAAGTATAATGAAATCGCTCCTTTTCAAAGGTGATTAAATATCTCCACAAGAAGATCCACTAGTGCTGGAAATGAGGTTTAGGAAACAAGTTGTGAGAGATGTAGTAAGAATAATCAACAATGTAGAGGAGTGAGACGTAGTCAAGTTTTAAACAAAACTTTCAGAATGCCTAAGCAATGACAATATCTAAAACAAAAGGTTACAAAGATCCTCAACTAAGGATATAAAAGCTTCTATAGACAAAACTACAAGATAAACTAGAAAAACTAAACTATCGAGACTGTTGTTCGGAGGTGAGCCAGATGAGCGTCTCTGCTCACTGAACTGCTATCGTCTATGACTGTTCTACACTCACCCGCTACGACCACACATTGCTATCTTTCAAATTCCATCCAAGCTAGGGTTGATATAGCAAGGGATGAGGACCCAATCATCTACCACCACACGAATGAAATAACCAATCACTGAATTTGCATGCAAGAAGTAAAGGCTTATTGGACAACTAACATGTGTGATTTCACATCAATTTTTTTGGCGGTGCGTCCAACTTCGCTGATTTTGGTGATCGTTTTACGGTAGCACCCAGGTTCGGAGTGTAGTTGGGAGAAGAGTGTAAATCTGGTTTAATATTTCTAACACGTGTTAATTGGAACTTTGTGAGATTTCCACAAAAATTCATGGTGAAAAGCGGTCATGGATTAGATAAATGCATTCTTCTTCAGTCTTAGTCTTCCCACTGCCTTTTTATTGAGTGAGGACCTCTTTGAATTTGGTGAGGAAGTTGACAATATTACTGAATTCCTCATAATATAGAGTTTTTAATTATGCTTCTAGTTGCATTGATATTATTTGATCTACTTTCCCAAATAAGGTCTTTAGTTTCTCCCAACTTCCATAAGGAGTTTTACAATCTACAATGTGAAACCACAAATTTTCATGGATATTAGAGCTTATAATACCCATTGTTTCATACATTTTTCCTTTGTGAACAAATATTTCATATTCTTTTTTGAACTCAGATTGCCTTTCTTCTAATAGATGTGTGAGCCCTTTCTGAGAAATGAGATTTAAAATTTTGGGTTTTGCCTATTTCACTTCAAAGGATTCAAAAATCTAGAAGGGGCCTCCTATTGTGTGGCTCATGGAGATCTTGAAAGCAAAATTTGGCATGAAAGGTTTGGTCATCTCAGTTACAACTGCCTAAAGGAATTGATAACCCATGAAATGGTAATGGGTTTACCTCAAGTCTCTTCTATTGATGGAGTTTGATGACTTTTCTATAAGAACTTGGGTCTACTTCCTAAAATATAAAAGTGATGTTCTATCCCACTTCAAAGTCTTCAAAGCCTTAGTTGAAAATCAAGCCTAGGAAACACCAAATAACTCAATAAATACCCACCCTAACGAGAGGAAATCTATAAGTATTTTGAGTAAATTTGATATTAATTATGGTTAAGAGAACAAATATGCCAGGCCTATATATCTTTTATTCTCAAATACCTACCCTGACTAGAGGGAAACTATAAGTATTTGATTAGATATGATACTTGAAACATAGGTGACTACCAACCAAGCCTGTATTGGTTACCAAATAACTCGCCCTTACTTTAGGGAAACTATAAGTTAAATAGTATGTACAATAAGGTGAGAAGTGATATGAATTATTTGTTCTTCTTAGGAAGTTTAGAATGAGAAATAATACTTTTAAAGAGATAATTAAAAAATACTCTTTGTCAACAATAATAAATTAAACACAAAGATTTTTAATTGCTTAATGAAATAATGAAGAAAGAATAGATATATTTTATTTATTCTTTATTGTTAAAAGATTGGATTGAATACTCTTTTATTTCATTTAATCTGATTATATGTAACAAATTGATTCCAAAAAAGTTAATTAATATAGAGACTACTTTGAAAGGAAATATTTTTCATTCACTAAAATATCAAAATAAAATATTAATGACGTTTGGAAAATAGATAATTTAAGTTTTTAATATAAAAGTTTGTTTAATGAAATAAAGAAATAGTAAAAAAATATTTTAGTAATTTCTTTAATTAAGGATTGAAGATTTAATCAACAAATTTTTAATATTAAGCAATATATATAAACAAAATTAATATTACCAACTTAAGAAAGAAATTAAATAAAGCAAAAAGTGATGCAATGACACCCCCCAAACTTTGTATAGGTGCAAAAGGCACCTATAAACCCCCCACATAAAATTTTTATTAAAATTTTTACAATTCTCCTTTGATTTTTGAGCAAAGAAAAATCCAGAAAGGAAAGGGAATGAAATGCTTTTTTTCTTGCTACATTATAGCTTAAATTAAAGGGGTTGATGACAAATAGAGGATGCAACAAAAAAAACTTCTTGAAAGGCAGCGAGTAAGGGTCCACAAAGCGCCTTTCAACGAACAAGCAGGGAGGAAGGATGGTGTCTATGTTCGTTGCTGCAATGGTGGCGTTCAAGATAAACGAGACTCCTATATCTGCACTGGATAAGAAAAAAATTATTTTAAAAAATCATATAACACCTTACCAAATGATGCGTTGAAGAGGCGTTGAGAGGAGTGATGATAAAGAAGAGAGTCTCCCTTAGCAACTGTGCCATATACCAGCTTTAAAAAACGAATCAGATATGATGAGAGCAAGGTGCCGAAAAGAGGATGCGGTGACCTGAATGTTTCTGAATATTTCACTTGCATAATAGATTATCTCACCACACACTAACCTGAAGAAAAAACACTTGCAAATATTTATAGGGAACAATATAAAATTGGCCCAAAGAAATATCAATCTAAGCTTTACCGAAGAAAATCTTAGGAATACAAAAGAGTTATGATTTTAAGCTTAGAAAGATGTTTATATAACAAGAGAAAAGAAGATCCTCTTGAGCGCCGAAGGACAAACAGATATGACGAAATTCGAGTAGAATGCTTCCTAAAATCTCAAGATCTTCGAAGAATATAAAAAATTAATGAGGGAAATGCTCGTTGAGAGACACAGTGTCAAGGCGCGCCACAGCAAAATGCTAGCCAAAGACCACATTAGGAAAAAAAAATTACGAATGCTGGTCTAGGTAGGTATACCAAGATTCATTAATTGGTGACACAGAGAGCGATCCTTACATTAATTAAAATTTACGAAGACAAAACGATTTGAGATTGTAAGATAAAAAAAAAAAAAAATTCCCTTTAAAAGTAAGGGCCTACGGTTTTTCTCTTTCGCCCACGTTAGAAGATATGCAACGAGGGTAAAAGGATGTCAAATGCTTATCCTTCTACATTATGAAATATGTAGCGAAGGCTATTTAAAGCCGAACGAACTGGCATTTAAGGAAAAAAAAAATTAAATGTAGGTGAAGTAGGATGACAAATAAAAACAAGGGGTCTCTAAAAAACATTTGATTTATATTAGTTTCCTTCTTGAGTGAAACGTAGTGATGGTTGCGTTCGAGAGGGGAAGAAATAATATAAATTAAAAAACATCTAGAATAGAACACAACGTTGGTTTAATTGTTTTAAATCAAGCTGCGTTAGTTAAGGAGTATTTTTATAGAGGCAAAAAAATTTCAATATGCATACACAAAGTAGTGAATAAAGAAATTTTAAAAGATTTGCATCAATGGTAAAACAAAATCATATAAACCAGTAGGTATTACCATAAGCAAATATTTTTAAAACAATTGCATGTATGAGCATACTACAATATGAAAAAAAACCTCTTTCTTTAAAAAACAAATAATAAGATATTAAGAACCAGTTCGAGAAACCTCCTTAACAAGAGAATGCTAGCAGAATCTTCCCCATAGACTTACTTGAGTTACCACTCTCCCATGAGTCAGGTGAACTCTCAGTTTATCCTAGTTCATATTTGATGAGTTGTTGTAATCCAACGGCTCTCAATGATCAACTTTGTTATTTATACAAAGTTGATCCATGAAATAAATCAATCAAGTATTTTATTTTCTAACAGAAACAAGGGACCACAAACTAGTAGCCTAAGCCAATGTGCAATAAATATAAGAGGACTCATTAAAAAAAGGGGGCAAAGAAGATTATGGTTGTCCTTGGAATATTTTCTCTTCTCCACTTTAATTGTGGATAACTCATACCATATAGCAACTCTCTCTTTCTTTTACACTATGGTGTTAATTATGATGCTTACAATGGTGGATATACTATCATAAGAGGCACCTAAGGGAAGGTTGTGACTAGGGATTCTTTAGGGTCTAGTGGGTTTCTTCTATATGGATACTTTCTATCATTATTGCCTCTACCCTTTTAGTCATTTGGAGAAATACCCCCTATTTCCTATATTCATCCCTAGGACTTCTATCAACATCTAAGTGATCCTCATTGTAAAATTTACTAAACTTCTCATTCTCATCTAGGTCACCATAGTAAATTGTAGTTTCCCCATATTCATAGTGTAATTTGCATCATGCATTGATTTTTATCTCCTTCTATTGTTTCTCTTCTAAAACTTGCTTCTTCTTGTAACTAATTTTACTTTAATGGTCCACCTAACCCTTCTTCACATAGAAAGTCTTGTAGGACTTCATATAATACGATTGCTCAAAAACTAAATTTAACTATCATGCACCTACATCATCCATTAGGTTCTTTTTGCATTCTATTTTTGGTCAATGCTCATGCATAAACATAGCCAAAGTCTTGATTCTTGTAGGACAAATAATGTACTTACCTTTTGGGTTATAGTTCCATTCTCTATCATATTTAGTCCTAGATATTTTATATTATCCTCTAAGATAGAGGTGGCCTTTCTTTTTATCACCATTATTTTTGTAAAGTTATATGGAAGCTTATAATATCTCATATTGTACTTCTTGCTCTTATAGGATTCATCAATAAAATCCATCTATCTAAAAAAAAACAAAGAAAAAACCTCTTTTGATATGTACTTGGGTAGCTAATAGATATATTTATTAAAACCATGTATTCTAATAGTAATGGATTCTCCTTGAAATAACAATCTTCTTGGTGTTTTATCCGTAAAAATTGGATGCTATTTACTACAAGGCACTCTGACTTATATCCACTCAAAGCTACTAGGATCAATGTTGAAATATTTATTATAAAATTCTAATAAGAAGAGGACTTGCTTAAGATATTTGTTCAAAATAAAATAGGCCATTCATATCTAGGTTCAACTACTTTCTTTATGGCTAACCTAGGGTATATTCTAAGTTTATAGAATAGAATCAAATGGAATAGAAATATTTTTTTTTTTTTAAATTTGATGTCCTTGAATCTAGACAAGGAATCTAGAAAACCCATCATGAATTCTATTGGTAATGAAATTATTGAAATCAAAGATTAATCTTTCCCTACTAGATATCCATGTTATCATGTATAGAATGTTGAATTGGGCTTGGCTTATGTTCTAATTAATTTCAAATATGAAAAATAAAAGTTCTAACATGCTTGAGGCATACATGGTGCTATCCTATAGGATTTTGTAGTTGAAGGGAAACTTTGGTAATGTAGTACCATTGATAATAACCTTGACTTGTTTATAGTAGTTTCCAAATTTATGGTGAGTTTACCCATTTTTACTCATAACTTCTTGTGTATGATATGAATAGTGATGATGACTATATAGCTTTTGTTACATCATTGGGCCTTAAAAGCATTGTAGATTTATACATATACAACAACCAACATGCAGTAATTATACACTTCAAGTGCCAGGTATTATGCAAAGATAGTACTATCCACATGTTTTAGGTGATTTGGAGAGGGTATGGCAATCCTCCAAGGGAGGTCCCTGTTTTGAATCTCGATCGTACCAAAAATACATTGGATACCCAAAATCTAGGTGATAATGTTGGTGTGATCAAGACCGAGTGAGACTTCTGGGTGATTTTGACAGTGTAGAACTCCATGATCATGGTTTCTGAAACCAAGGCGGTCCCGCAAGAAATTTCTTGCTAAATTTCATTACAAAATTATGCAAAGGTAGTACTCTAAATTTTATCTTTGAAGGATTCAAGGTCTCTTTAATTAGACCTCTACCACACCCTCTCTCTTAAGGTTTTGGTTATTTTTTTATATTTTAGGGTCTACAACCCTCTTTGCTATATTTTTTAACTATTTAGAGGCTCTGAATTGCAAAGCACAAGCTAGTATCTCTAGACTAGAGGTGGAGGGAGAGACTACAACTGACCTAGTGGGTAAAGTAATGGATGGATTAGTTTTTGCTATGAATTAATGGGTAGTACTCTTATTATTCTCCATGGTGGTTTGAACACTCCTATTTAGGTGGACTTCAACTTATCTTAGGTTCATATATGTAACTACACTCTTTTATAATTTCTAGTCTTCTTGCAAGGAACCCCCCTTTTATAGACTTTTTACTTGAGGATCATGGTATCTTCCTACATTAAACTCTTATTACCTAATTTTTATCATCTTCTCAAAGTAGTGGCAAGTGTCTATTATTTTTTTGTATTTGATCCATTTGATTTGACATAATTTTCCCTTATGTGTAAATTTATCCAAAAAATACCACCATCACTTCCTTGCACTAGATTTCTATCATTGAATCGAATCCACATTTTGTTAGTAATAAATTAACATCATGTAAATTGAATTCTTTTCTTCAATACAACCACTATACAAAGACTTGAAACTCATCCTAATACACGGATATATACCATTTGAAACTATTATCCCCATTCAAATTTGGTAGAAAAATATTACTTCATTTAGTTTGCATATATGAATTCATTATTCCTTTCCATGCAAGGTTATTGAAGGAAGATGGAACCAACTTTTTTCTAAATATATGGTCTACAATGTATCCTTTTCACCTAGGTAGAATATATATGCCAACTCAAGGATTCTTTTTTACTCTGGCAATGACTTGTGTCTGTTGATGAACTAGAAGTAGGACCGTCCTTATTTGCTTCATTAAGTGTAATCAACCATTTATGATCCCATAAAATAGTTTACTCTAGTATGGATCAATTCCTTTCTTTCACAAACCTTGATTGAGTGTGATCCATCCAAATATTCTTTTTATAGTGACAATCCAACTATCACTACTGATATGAAAAGTTATTTTTGCTTGTGTCTTCCAATATAATACCATCCATTGATTTCATTTAGTCAGATGATGTGCACTATTTTGACCCTAGGGCATCCTTTTGAGAATCTTAATTTAATGTGTGATTTACATGTATCCTCACCCTTGATGGTCTAATTATCAATGCTATTTTATAAATTCACTTTATCTTATTCCTTCTGCCAACAAATATTGTATGTTGAATCCTGATTGGACAACCCATGCTACTCTACAAAAGAGATTTTCTTGGTATATCTTAATCTAGCATGATCTAGACATGTATAATAATTACCAATGTGTGACCAAAGTTTCCTTCATACCCTTTTTGTATGAATTTGGCTATATGTAAAATATACAAGAGGGATCTTCATAGAGTGGATGGTTTGTGGATCATTTTCTTTGTTGATTAGATAGCTACCAAAACTTTGAAATTTATGATTGTGCTAATCTTCTCAAAAAATAGCACCATTAGTGGATTCATTTTGACTGGGCAACTCATGCTAGTTAAGCTTGGGGTCTTCTTTAATGTTCCTTTATTATTTGTAAATTTACCACATATCATATTCATTTTGTGATTCAATAATTATCATTTCCCCAAAAAAGAACCTTCATTTAGTCATCTTAAAAATTAAATGGTCCATTGATTTTGAATGTCTAGTGGATTTCAATGGATTTACTATCCCATAGTTTTCTTTTATAATCCTTGTTAGCCTATGATCTTCTGTAGTTTTGGTTTAAGGAATTCCCAACGAAAAAATTATTTCCTTGTGTAGTGAATTTTCACTACGATAAGCATTAGATATCTAGTACAAAATAGACAATGAACTAGAGATATTATACTCTAAAAGTCTTCCAACAACCAAATATAAGATTTTTCATATAGTTCATGGGTTTGGACCCCCTTTTTATATGGTTATAAATTTAACTAGATCACTATCAAAGGCTTCTCCAAAAATTTTAACCCCCCTATTATAGATATTTGTATGAATTCTAAGTATGAAAAGAATTTGTAGAAATAAGGATTAAAAATATATATTCTATTTCATAATAATTTTAAGCCATAATTCAAATAATTATGCTTAAGCCATGGTAATCTAGATAAATCAAAATAAATTCTACAAGAGAAGCATGAACTATATTATAATCAAGTGTAATATTGAAATATTGATTATGAGATTGAATGTATGATATAGAGACACCTAATATCCAACATGTATTTTATATAGAGCTATATTTTATGACAATCATCCAAGGCCAATATGGTGGAAAATATATTATAGAAAAACAAAATAACAAAAATTTAAAGACTCCACTATTATGAATAATAGGTAAATTAGGGTAATTTGATAAATAAATTTAAGATATGTTGTAATTCAATTCACCTTATCATGTTAATGAATATGAACTTCAATGATAATGGACTCTTTCTATACCAATAGACTTCTCCAATATATCATTTGTATAACTTAGATGATATTCCCTATTATTTTCAATTTGCAAATGGTTCTTTTCTACCTTAAAGGTGAAGATAAGAATAATCTCCAAGCATGAATGACACAAAAGTAATGTAAATATACTTGGATTATATTGGTTATAAGAAGGTATATTGTAATGTAGAAAAATAAAAATGAGTTATGTTTAAAAGAATAGTTATCTAATCATTATAATACATTGTAGTATGTTATGTATTTTAAATAGACTTGAATTTCAATTGTCCAAATATAATTAGAATAGTATTGTTATACTACTATATATTATGTATATTTAATTTTTATATAAAAATAATAATTATCTTTTAATATTGACTAATATGAAAATATAATATTAGTTTTATATTTTTAAAATTTAATTTTATTAATCAATTTTTACTTAAATAAGAGTCTTGTTAATTTCTATTCTGTGGATGCATGCTTTTCTTTGATTTTTGGCTAAGAGGATGATTTTATTTCTCTCCTTTTTTTGTGTTAGGTAGAGACTTTATATTTGCTATTTGGTTTCTCCTAACCATATGCGATTAGTGTAATTTTGAGACCTTACTGAAATGTGACGTATCCACCCACTTTTTGCATGATTAAGTTGTATTTTTAATATATCTTATTTCATTCTAAAAAAAATACAATTTATTCTAAAAAAAATAGCATGATGCTATTAAGTAATGGTTATAAAATCTAAACTCTAAATTTTATTGTACAAAATTTATTTAATAGTTAATAATATTATTATATAAAATATCAAATGGTATAAGTTGAGGGAAATAGATTACTTGACTTTAAAGGGGAGATTATTAACAGATGTGATTTACACCATTTCTAACATTTTAATATTTAATAAATATATATATATATTTATTGTACACAAGCTCATTAACATAGACACAAACTCCCACGATGGTTTGAACTTGGGTCTCCTGAAATAAACCTCAAAGCCCTAACCACATGGGTGTCCCACAAGGACAAACCTAACCTATTTAATATTACTATGTGATAAAGATATAATATGAGTAAGATACATTTTAATCTCATCTAATAAAATAAAAAAAATATTCTTCATTGTATCATAAATATATTAAAACATAAAATAATTAAAAAAATAAATTGTAATTATATTTATTAATAAAAATATTTAAAATATTTTTTATAAAATATATCAAATCAATATAAAAATATTGAACAAATAGATTAAAAACAAATACAAAATATTAAAATTACTCTATTTTTAAAAATTATGACCTTCCCTATTAATTAACCATTCCATTTACATTTATATTTATAGGTATGCAAACCCTAATAGTTCAATGAAACATCCTTGTGGATCTCGGCAGTGTGAAGTAATACTAATGATTTTGGTATTATTGTCAATGAATTTTTGTTAACAATGGGAAGAAAGAAACTGGAAATCAATTACTTTGAAAACAATTAAAGAAGACACTCCATATTTGTAAAAAGGAAGAGTGGATTCTTCAAGAAGATCCATGATTTATCTATTTTATGTGGTGTAAAAGTTCAAATTTAAATACAAAATGAGAATGACATCGTATACAAGTTTCCTGAAAATGCATACAATCCTTCTCTTGTTTCCCATGCCATTCCTCTACAGAAAATCATTGAAGGAGCCTCCTCAGGCTTCACAAATTATCTGCTATCTCCAATGTCTAATAAATTGGATTTAGTGCTCATGGAGTTGCCTTCCATCAGTTATGCTTCACCTTCCTTTTGTTTTTCCTTCGATCCTTCATGTTTTCCAAGATTTTGTACGATGGTTTGAGTAAGGATGTAGTTTCTCCACATGTTGTTGCCATTTGTGTTTTTCCTGTTTTTGTCTATGAAAGAAAATCTCAGACATAAAATTAAATACATAATAAATTATATAGTTTTTTACTAAAAACATTTATTAAGATATTGTTGAAAGTGTTTGATAAATTTTTTAATTTTGTTAGTCTCACAATGACACTGAGAGGGGGGGGTGAATCAGTGTAGCTCTTTAAACTTAAATTCATAGCTCTTAAAACATAAATAATGAAACCTTAAAACCAGATAAAGCAAGTATCACAAGAGAACATCACACAACACAAGATTTAACGAGGTTCACCAATGTGGCTACTCCTCAAAAATGACTGCTTGGACTACCATCCAAATCCAGCCTTTGCAAAGCACCAACTTTACAATCAATTTACCAACACCCACTGGAAGGAGCACCAACCCCTTATTTATCTGCACCAATAGAAAGGAGCACCAACCCCTATTTTACTAGCACCAACTGGAAGGAGCACCAACCCCTGATGCCAAGCTGCAACCTGGACTTCAATTTTGAATCTAGAAGTTTACCAAAAAAATACCTTCGCTTTTACAAGACCCTGACTGGTCTATTGCTTACCCAATCTCTCTCACTGTTCATAGAACAGACACTTCGCACACTTCTGTGATCTACAGCCGCACTGTGCCTTCTGCTTTCTCTACGCAATCACTTCGCACACTCTGCTTCGCTACAGTCGACCTTCACGATCGTCTTCTCCCTTTCGCGCACTCTGCTCTCTTTGCAAATTTTGCACTTAGCTTGATTCGACATGACTTGCTCTCTGCACACACCGACCGAACTTCGCACACTTCGATGACATCTCAAATCTCCAAACAGCCCTCCTTTTATAACAGAATGTTTGAGATGAAAACCCTAATCTTAGTCGACTGTAAATCCTAATCTTAGTCGGCTTTCATGACAACTGTAAACCCTAAATTTAGTCGGTTGTTCGTCGGTCTTCGTCGGCTTCAACTTAACCACGAAAATACAACATGTCGCGATATCGCGACACTTTTTCTCCTTGCTCTTTCTCTTAGCTTTGGCCTGCAAAAATACAACATGTCACGATATCGCGACACTTTCTCTCCTTTCTCTTTGTTTTGCTTAGGCCCGCGAAAATACAACATGTCGCGATATCGTGACACTTTTTCTCCTTGCTCTTTTTCTTTGCTTAGGCCCACAAAAATACAACATGTCGCGATATCGCGACACTTTTTCTCTCTCCTCTTTCTCTTTGCTTTGGCCCACGAAAATGCAACATGTCGCGATATCATGACACTTTCGCCTCCGTATACTTCGTCTTTGCTTTTGTCGCGATATCGTGACACTTCTGCCTTCGAAGTCTTCTTCTTTGCTTTTGTCACGAAATCGTGACACTTCTACCTTCAAAGTCTTCTTCTCTGCTTTTGTCATGAAATCGTGACACTTCTACTTTCGAAGTCTTGCTTTCTGCTTTTGTCATGAAATCGTGATAGTTCTGCTTCCGTACGCTTCCTCTCTTTATTTTGTCATGAAAATGTGACATGTCACGATATCGTGACACTTTTTCTTTCTCTTCCTTCCTACCCTTTTTGAGTCACGAAAATGCGACATGTCACGAAATCGTGACACTTTTTCTTTCTCTTCCTTCTTGCCCTTTCCAAGTCGTGAAAATGCGACATGTCACGAAATCGTGACACTTTTCTTACTTGTTCTCTTTCTTCGAACTTGTCGCGAAATCGTGACACTTCTTCCTACTTTCTCTTTTTCTTCCAACATGTCACGAAATCGTGACAGTTTTTCCACTTGCATTTTTCTCTTCCAACATGTCGTGAAATCATGATAGTTTTTCCACTTGCCTTTTTCTCTTCCAACATGTCGCGAAATCGTGACAGTTTTTCCTGCTTTTTCTCTCTTCCAACATGTCATGAAATCACGATAGCTTTTTCTCTCTCTTCCAACATGTCATGAAATCATGACAGTTTTTCTAGCTTTTTCTCTCTCTTCCAACATGTCGCGAAATCGTGATAGTTTTTCTTGCCTGTTGTATATGTCGCGATATCGTGACACTTTTCTTACTTGTCTTTTTCTTTGATCTTTTGCATATGGGCCCCTTCGGTCTTCTTGGAAAATCACTGTACATACTCTGAGTAACCTTTGAGCTCCTGTCTTCCGCATCTGAATAGCTTTTGAACTTCCTGTCCACTGCATCAATAGATCTATCTGACCGTGTTGACAACAATGACAATACTGCTACTGCACCTTGCTCAACAATCTCCCCCTTTGGAATTGTTGGCAACACATGTGCAATTTCCTGTAACTCTTCTCCCCCTTTGACAATAATACCAAAGGGCTACTATAGACTCCCCCTAAGTCCATGCACAACATTCTCAAGTAAAATTTATTACACTTAGCAAAAATCATGAACATGAGCAAAAAGATAATCAAATACTTAAATGCTCCCCCCGAGAATGTGATCCCCGTAGCTAGTCAATTCTTGGGAAGTGTGACCACTCCCAATTTATTGCGAAGGTACTCAAAAACTTCCTTGGGCAATGGTTTTGTGAAGATATCTGCTACTTGCTCTGTAGTTGGAACAAAATCCAACTTAACCTCACCTTCTGCAACTTTCTCCTTCAAAAAGTGATACTTGATAGCGATGTGTTTTGTGCGTGAATGCATAACTGGATTCTTGGAGATGTTAATGGCACTGGTGTTATCACACTTAACTGATATTGGCTCACCGAAGCAAATACCAAGATCTTTCGGGGTTTGTTTCATCCACAATACCTGCGTACAACATGTTGTCGCTGCAATATATTCTCGCCTCTACCGTCGATAAAGAAACCGACTCTTGTTTCTTATCGTGCCATGCGACCAATCTATCTCCAAGATAGAATGCACCTCCACTGGTACTCTTCTCGTCATCTACACATCCTGCCCAATCTGCATCTGAATACGAAATAAGGGTGAAGTCTTTACCTTTTGGATACCATAACCCATACTCCATAGTACCCTTGAGGTATCGAAGAATCCTCTTCATTGCTGTCACATGAGTCTCCTTGGGATTTGCTTGAAATCGTGCTACCATGCATACCGCCTACAAAATATCCGGTCCGGTAGCTATCAGTACAATGAAGCTTCCAATCATAGATCTGTACATGGTTTGATCAACGGGTGGAGATTTTTCATCCTTGCTCAACTTGCGACTCGTCATCATGGGAGTGCTAACCGGCTTACAATCCTCCATTGTGAACTTTTTTAACATCTCTTTTACATATTTAACTTGAGAAATAAATATGCCCTTCTTACTTTGATTAACTTGCAACCCGAGGAAATACGACAGTTCACCAATCATTGACATTTCAAATTCTTTTTGCATCTTATTTGCTAAATATTTACACGACTCATCTTTGTCGTTGCCAAATATGATATCATCTACGTATACAACAAGAACAATAAGATGCCCATTTTCTGTTTTGACATACAAATTACTATCCACCATACCTTTCTTAAACCTTTGTTGAGTGAGATAGTTGTCTAGCCTTGCATACCATGCTCGGGGTGCCTGTTTTAAGCCATATAATGCTTTCTTCAACTTGCAAACCAAGTTTGGATCATCACCAAGTTGGAAACCATCTCGGTTGCTCAATATAAACCTCTTCTTCAAGTTTCCCATTCAAAAATGCTGATTTCACATCCATTTGATAAACTTTGAAATTCTTGTAGACTCGCTAAAGCCGAAACATTCTAATTGCCTCAAGTCTAGCTACTGGTGCAAAAGTTTCCTCAAAGTCAATGCCTTCAACTTGTGCATAACCCTTACATACCAATATTGCTTTATTTCTGACTACCTGTCCGTCTTCATTCAATTTGTTTCAAAAAATCCATTTAGTTCCGATTATATTTTTATTTGCAGGTCTAGGTACTAACTCCCAAGTTTCATTTTTCTCGATCTGATCTAATTCTTCGTTTATTGCCTTCATCCAACTTTCATCTTTGCTTGCATCAGTAACATTTTTGGGCTCAATGCTGGATAATAGAGAGTAGTTACTTACTACTCTTCTTCTTGTCCGAACACCAACTTTGGGGTCTCCAATTATTTGCTCTCTAGGATGATTTTTCTCGCAAATTCGCCTGTTTTGAATTTCTTATTTTCTTCCACTTCTGAATCACAACTTAAATCATCTGTGTCAATTTTTTGTATCTTTTCCATTTTGTTTTCCTCATCTCCTTCAATAACCTCTTCATAAATTGGGTAGTTCGTTTCATAGCTAATTACTCATTCTCTACCTTCATCAAATTTAACATCAGCACTGTCCACAATTTTCTTTAGCCTCTTGTTGTAGCATTTGTAAGCTTTGCTTTTTGATGAATAACCAACAAAAATACCTTCATCTCGCTCTATCTTCAAACTTACCAAGATTGTCTTCGGTTCTTTTGATATAGCACTTGCTCGCCAAAAACTTTGAGGTATTTTGTTGTTGCCCTTTTACCGAACCACAATTCATAAGGAGTTTTGCTTTCATGTGTTCTCAGCATGTACCTATTTTGGATATACACCACAGTATGGACTGCTTCTTTCCAAAATCTTTCTACTACTCTGCTTTCAACCAACATAGTCCATGCCATTTCCTGCACTATCCTGTTCTTTCTTTCTACCACTCCATTTTGCTGAGGTGTCCTGGCTACTGAGAACTGTCTCCTAATACCGTATTTTTCATAGTACTCTGCAAACTCCTCTGAAATGAATTCTCCTCCTCTATCTGATCTTAAACATTTGATCCTCTTTCCTATTTCATTCTCAACCTGGTTTTTGAAAATCTTGAACATATCAAAAGCTTCTGATTTATGCTTCAAGAAAAATATCCATGTCATTCTGGAATAGTCATCAATGCACAACATAAAATATTTGTCACCATTTATGCTTTGTGTTCTCATGGGTCCACATAAATCGGTGTGTATTAGTTCCAAAGGTTTGCTTGTGTAGTATTCTTTTGTTTTGAATGTGACTCTAGTTTGTTTCCCCTTTTGGCATGAAGCACAAATGTTGTTTGCAGTGTTTGTTGATGGTGGGAATATCTCTCACCGCTTCTTTTGAGGTGATTTTTACTAGATTATCAAAACTGATATGCCCAAGTCTCTTGTGCCACAACCAGTTTTCTTCTTCCTGTCCAATAAAACAAGCTCCTTTTGAAGTCTCTAAGAGCGTGTACAGGTTTCCAGATGTCCTTGATCCAATTGCTATCAATTTTCCATTTTTTTTTTTTCTAACTTCATAGCCCTGCTTCTTAAAAACTACTTCATGACCTTTATCACAAATCTGACTTACGCTCAACAAGTTATGTTTCAAACCATCCACAAACAAGACTTCTTTTGACTTAATTTTTTCGTCAATAATTTTAACTGAACCTTTGCCAACTATCTTAGCTCCATCATTATTTCCAAACTTTCACTGAACCACCTTCATATTTCTGTAACTTCTCAAATTTTTGTTTGTTACCTAGTCATATGACTGGAGCATCCACTATCAAGTATCCATGGTACATATTTATTCTGTGCTTTAAAAGTTGTTTGTATGATTAAGGATTCATTTTCTTCCTTAAGTTGCTCTTTTTCTTTCCACTCCGTTTTGATAGTAGTTTTGGGCTCTTGTTTTGCCTTTCCCTTATCAACAGTTTGTGTATGTTTTACAGGAAGTTTTCTATTTTGTCTCATCCTATTTGGTTGAAAATTTCTTCCCTGAAATTGATTTGATGCAAATGTACTTCTACAGTTTCTTGCAATGTGCCCAAAATTATGACAGTTGTAACATTCTACTGTATAATTTTTCAGAGGAGAAAAATCATTTCTACTGGTGAAATTCCTTGGTCTTACATTATATTTGCATTCTGAGATTTTATGTCCATAGCCATTGCATTTAAAACAGAAACCAGAAAAGGGATAATTGAACCTGGGTGATGGTCTTTGCCATGTTGCCGTAGGAGCCATAGGTCTTCTTCTTCTTTGATGTGTGACATTGGTGAATCCATCATTGTCGGTTCTCCTTTCGTTCCTGGCATTATTGCTTTCTTTTGCATGAGACATTTTTCCTTGATCAACCTATTTCTTATCTTCATTCTTTATGGATTCTACATTTTTGGCCTTTGATCCACTTGATGATTCTCCTTCGATGAAACCCAGACCAAACTTGATGCCTGCAGGCCTTTGGTCATTTATGATCTTATCCAACTTCATAGAACTTTCTTCACGTTTGTGATAACAACTAATTTTCTTATTCATCTCTTCTAGCTGCATTCTTAAACCAACAATCTCTTCTTCTAGCTTGCTGCAATAATCTATTTTCATGGTTATTTGCACTTCGAGATCTTCAAAGATTTTCTTGGATTCTTCTATCTCGTACTTTCAAACTGGTTATGATTTCATTTGCATCCTCAAGCTTTCTTGAAAGTTTCTTATTCTTTTTCTTTTCTATCTTCCACTCTTCAAGTGCAGAGATCAACTCACCTTCTAGATCTACTTCAGCCTCAGGGTTTTCACCACATACTTCGGAGTTCACTCCTTCTTCCTTTTCTGATTTTACTTCTTCAAATGCCATGAAAAGAGCTTCACCTTTTTCCTCTTCAGACTCTTCACCGAAGCTGTCTTCTGATGAACTGACATTCTTGGAGATGAAACTTTTCTTCTTGGAGTTGCCTTCTCTGAAATTCATTTTCTTCTTCCAGTCACTTCTTTCATGGTGCGATCCTTCATCATTTTTGTTCTTCTCTTTAAGTGGACATTTAGTCGCAAAATGCCCAATGCCTCCATAGTTGAAACATTTAAATGGTAGCTTCCCTCTGTATTTTCCTTTTCCCTTTTTTAGTTTTCTAACAAAGTTTGCTTCCATTTCATCTAGATGTCTCTTCTTCCTCAGACTCTTGTTTTGTGTTTTTATTTTTAAGGGCTTTAAAAGCCGCTTCTCTGTCTGTGGGTTTAGATCTTCCTATCCTCATCTCATATGCAGTCAAAGAACCATACATCTCATCTATACTGAAATAATTTAGATTTTTAGCTTCTTCTATCACTGAGACTTTGGAATCAAACCTTTGAGGAAGAGATCTTAGTACCTTTTTCACGATGACAGAGTCTCCAATATCCTCGTCGAGTCCTCTGATCGCATTAATGATTCCATTAACTCTCAGCATATATGCCTCAATGTTTTCATCATCGTTCATTTTCAATGCTTTGAACTGAGCTCGATGTGTCTGTAACTTGGCCTCCTTGATCTTATCGTCTCCTTCATGAATACTCCTTAGTTTGTCCCATATCTCTTTTGCCATATTATAGCTCATGATCTTTACTAGTTCACTGTCTGCTAATCCGCACATGAGAGCATTTTTTGCTTTTGAGTTGTTTTCAAATAGTTTCTTTTCATTAGCCTCTTTTGGAGGAGTGATGGGTATTGTGTATCCACTAACTACTGAATCCCAAATGTCGTAACCCAAAGCATAGAGATATGTCTACATCCTAATTCTCTAGAACGCGTAATTAGATCCATCAAACAATGGTGCTTTGTTTGATGAGAAGCCTTCACCACCTGCCATTGTGTTACTTCCAAGATCACCCTAGCCGGTTAAGCTTGTATAGGAACTTGGCTCTGATACCAATTGTTAGTCTCACAATGACACTGAGAGGGGGGTGAATTAGTGTAGCTCTTTAAACTTAAATTCATAGCTCTTAAAATAGAAATAATGAAACCTTAAAACCAGATAAAGCAAGTATCACAAGAGAACATCACACAACACAAGATTTAACGAGGTTCACCAATGTGGCTACTCCTCAAAAATGACTGCTTGGACTACCATCCAAATCTAGCCTTTGCAAAGCACCAACTTTACAATCAATTTACCAACACCCACTGGAAGGAGCACCAACCCCTTATTTATCTGCACCAATAGAAAGGAGCACCAACCCCTGTTTTACCAGCACCAACTAGAAGGAGCACCAACCCTTGATGCCAAGCTGCAACCTGGACTTCAATTTTGAATCTAGAAGTTTACCAAAAAAATACCTTCGCTTTTACAAGACCCTGACTGGTCTATTGCTTACCCAATCTCTCTCACTGTTCATAGAACAGACACTTCACACACTTCTACGATCTACACAACACCTCGACCTTCTACTTTCTCTCTGAAATCACTCCCTTCTCATGCCTTTCTCTCCTCTTTTATAAATTTTGCACTTAGCTTGATTCGACATGACTTGCTCTCTGCACACACCGACCGAACTTCGCACACTTCAACAACCTTTCAAATCTCCAAACAACCCTCCTTTTATAACAGAATGTTTGAGATGAAAACCCTAATCTTAGTCGGTTGTAAATCCTAATCTTAGTCGGCTTTCATGACAACTGTAAACCCTAAATTTAGTCGGTTGTTCGTCGGTCTTCGTCGGCTTCAACTTAACCACGAAAATACATGTCACGATATCGTGACACTTTTTCTCCTTGCTCTTTCTCTTAGCTTTGGCCCGTGAAAATACAACATGTCACGATATCGTGACACTTTCTCTCCTTTCTCTTTGTTTTGCTTAGGCCCATGAAAACACAACATGTCGCGATATCGTGACACTTTTTCTCCTTGCTCTTTTTCTTTGCTTAGGCCCGCGAAAATACAATATGTCGTGATATCACGACACTTTTTTCTCTCTCCTCTTTCTCTTTGCTTTGGCCCACGAAAATGCAACATGTCGCGATATCGTGACACTTTCGCCTCTATATACTTCGTCTTTGCTTTTGTCATGATATCATGACACTTCTGCCTTCGAAGTCTTCTTCTCTGCTTTTGTCGTGAAATCGTGACACTTCTGCCTTCGAAGTCTTCTTCTCTGCTTTTGTCATGAAATCGTGACACTTCTACTTTCGAAGTCTTGCTTTCTGCTTTTATCATGAAATCGTGATAGTTCTACTTCCGTACGCTTCCTCTCTTTCTTTTATCGTAAAAATGCGACATGTCGCGATATCGTGACACTTTTTCTTTCTCTTCCTTCCTGCCCTTTTCGAGTCATGAAAATGCGACATGTCACGAAATCGTGACACTTTTTCTTTCTCTTCCTTCCTGCCCTTTCCAAGTCGCAAAAATGCGACATGTCACGAAATCACGACACTTTTCTTACTTGTTCTCTTTCTTCAAACTTGTCGCGAAATCGTGACACTTCTTCCTACTTTCTCTTTTTCTTCCAACATGTCGCGAAATCATGACAATTTTTCCACTTGCCTTTTTCTCTTCCAACATGTCACGAAATCGCGACAGTTTTTCCACTTGCCTTTTTCTCTTCCAACATGTCACGAAATCATGACAGTTTTTCCTACTTTTTCTCTCTTCCAACATGTCGCGAAATCGCGACAGTTTTTTCATGCTTTTTCTTTCTCTTCCAACATGTCACGAAATCACGACAGTTTTTCTTGTCTGTTGTATATGTCGCGATATCGCGACACTTTTCTTACTTGTCTTTTTCTTTGATCTTTTGCATATGGGCCCCTTCGGTCTTCTTGGAAAATCACTGTACATACTCTGAGTAACCTTTGAGCTCCTGTCTTCTGCATCTGAATAGCTTTTGAACTTCCTGTCCACTGCATCAATAGATCTATCTGACTGTGTTGACAACAATGACAATACTGTTGCTGCACCTTGCTCAACAAATTTCAGGATTTATGATTATAAATGTGTAACTGTTAAAGAATACATTTTATTTTTAATTTAATATTTTTTTATTTTTTTGAATTTAAAGTTGCAGAATATATTTTTTATTTTTTTTAATTTAAAGTTGTAAGAATACATTTGAATGAGATTTTTATAAGGAATAGATAATTAATGCCTAGAATTTCTACATATTCATTTTATCCTCTCACAAATTTCACACTTTATTCTAAATTTAGTGAATCCTATGGATTTTATTTTAATCCTTACTCACATGTGCATGAACCTTCAATGATGAAGAAAATAAAATCAATTAAAGATGTGTTGATCATTGAAAAAGAGTTACGATGTGATCATGATGTCATTGTTTTATATGATGAGAATTTTGAGTGAATAAAAATGTTATGATGTAAAATAATTTTATTGACCTGGAAAAGAAAATTATGGATGATATTGAGGAAAGAAGATAAATATTGTTTAAATTATGAAATATGTCTATTGTCATAGGTATCAAATAAATTAGGTTATAACTCTTACCAATTTAATCATATAATATTCACAATAATAAAATATGTACATAAAATAAATAATGCTTTTAATGAACCCGAAGGGATGAGGAGCGGTGGAGGAAGCGGAGGAAGCGGAGGAGGAGCAAAAATGGCAGGCAAGAATTTTGAACCAACGGAAGGAGAAGATCCAAAGGCAGGGTAGAATGTTGTAGCTAGAAAGGAAAAGGATTCCCTGTCAGCTCAGTTCAAAAATGCTAAAGGTACAGATCCTCCAGATAAACCCTCAGACAAAGGGTCTCACTGGGGTTCGGGAGCTGGCAACAAGGGCCCAAATTTTTTGGAAATGTTGAAAGGGAAAAAGAAGGAGCCAGTCAGTGAACTACCGCCCCTAATACCAAACAATAACAATTTAATTACACCAGTGGATATTATGGAAAGATTCTTGGATATGGAGGCATCATCCTTAGTTGGCAAGTTTTTGGGAGGAAGTTTGGACACTGAGACTATTCGCTCTGGGTCGTGGCAAAGTAGAAAACTTCAGGAAGCTTAGAAATTGTAGCCATTTCAAGAGGTTTTTTTATGATAAGACTCAACAATAAAGATGATGCAGAGTGCATCTTAACAGGAGGACCCTGGTTTCTAGGAAGGCGTAGCCTCTTTCTGAGGAAGTGGGGGGAGGATTTCAACCCTGATAAGCATAACATTAATATAGCACCCATTTGGGTCCACTTACCAAACCTCCCAACCCAATTTTTTAATGAGTATTGGTTTAGTGGCATAGTAAAGATGATAGGAGAGCTCATGGCAATAGACCATTCAACCCGGGCAAGGACTAGACTGACGCATGCTAGGATCTATGTAAATAAAAATTTGGATTCTAATCTACCTTCTCAGGTGGAACTAGCATATGGAGAGTTTCTAAGGATTCAGCCTGTGGAGTATGAGAACAAGTCGACATTTTGTAGCATGTGCAAAACCCAGGGCCACCTTCAAGCCCAATGTCTGACAATAACTGCAAACAAGGAAGCCACGAGTGAAGGTTTTCTGAAAAAATCTAATGGGAGAGGGATCCCAAAGTTTCAAGGACCACGTCTTAACTTGGAAGGATACAGACAAGTTAAGAATAACCAGGCTGACCAAGCCAACATAGAACTGGCAAAAATCCAGGAGCAAAGAAAGCAACATAATGAGGGGGGCAAAAATCATAAGGTATGTAATAAAGATCCCAGCTTGAACATGTTTGATATCCTAGCAAATCTAGAAGTTGAAAAAGAAAATATTAATGATGATACCATCAGTGCCAAGTTTCCTTAAACCCTAGACTCCCCATCCAAATCGGGACCATCCACAGTTATGAAAAAAATCCCCAAAAGCTATGCTCAAAATGAAGAAAAATTTCCAGGTCATTTCAGTTTAAACATGGAAAAAATAGAGTCAAGAGTCGAAGTTGTGGAAACAAGAGGCAGGAATGTAGCTCTTAATCCGGTAGTGGAGCAAATTATCCCTTATCAGATGAGCCCAACGGTAAAAGGTTCCTTGAAGGAAAGCCCCTTTTTAGGAACCAGATAGGAGAGGTGAACCAAAACAAGGTCGAGGATGAAGAGGGAATTGAAAACCCCCAAAATGAGGAAGAAGGTTCAAGCCCTAGACTATCACAAGATATGCCCCCTCATTTCAGTCCAAAATAGACTAGAAGCACTACCAAGTCTCTGATAGATTATGGAAGTGAAAGAAAGAAAGGGAGAATGTCTACAACAGAGCACTATAGAATGAGAATCAATGAAGAAATTGTAAACGAAAAGAAAAGAACATTGTTACAGCAAGCTATTCCTGGCCAGGATAATAGTAAAATTGACAAACCCCATTTGGCTCAGGGAAGGGGGCAGGGAAAAAATATCAAACAATTTAAATGAAGGTTCTCTCATGGAATGTGAGAGGCCTAAACGGCCCACCAAAACAAAGGATGGTGAAGTCTATAAGTAAGGATTGGAATCCTACTATCATTTTTCTTCAAGAAACCAAAACAGATGTGGTACAATCAGCACTTATAACTAGAAGGATTTGGAAGCAAGGGGAAGTGGCATTTCAACAGGCGAGAGGAGCGTCTGGGGGCCTCATGATCTTATGGGATACTATTAAAATAGAAGGAAGTATTATTCAAGAAAATGAAAGAGTCTTAAGCATAATATTTCATGATTTTGATACTAATAAGAATTGGATTATGTCAAATGTTTATGCTCCCACCTCTGTCCAAGGGTGGTCTGAACTGTGGGAGTTTTTGGGGCATTTGATCCAAGATTTTAAAGACATTCCTTGGGTGATTGGGGGATATTTCAATACCCCCCTTTACCCATATGATAAGAAGGGAGGATCTAGGTTACCCTCAAGGAGCATGGAGGACTTCAATGAATTCATTAACACAAATGAATTGATGGATGTAAGACTAAAATGAGCCAAATTTACATGGAGTAACAAGAGGATAGGAAGTCATCTGATTCAAGAAAGGTTGGACATGTTTTTTTTATCCAAGGAAGCTACAACTATGTTTGGTGATTCAGCATTACAAGCCCTTCCTAAATGCGCTTCAGACCATAATCTTATTCTATGGGAGGCATTTCGAGCTAACTCCTTTAAAAATCCATTTAGATTTCTGTCGATGTGGGTTAAACATCTGGACTTCAAGAAACGAATAGAGGAATGGTGGCAGCAGCCTATCCAGGGAAGTACTTCCTTCAAACTATCTCAAAAACTTAAGATGGTGAAAAACAACCTTAGAATTTGGAATAAAGAAGTCTTTGGAAATATTTTTGAGAATAAGAGAGTAGTGGGGGAAAAACTGAGAATAATAGAAAGCAAAATCCAAAATGGAACCTATGATGAGGCGACAAGGACTGAATAGAAGGAAACCTTTTGTGAGTTTTATAATATTTTAGCTTGTGAAGAGATGTATTGGAGGCAGAAATCAAGGGCATTATGGCTAAAGGAAGGGGAATCTAATTCAAATTTTTTCCATGTTACCACATTGATCAATAGAAGCAAAAATAATATTAGAAATTTAACTAAGGTGGATGGATCCTCAACTCAAAACATTCAGGAGATCAGGGACGAGGCTATTAATTTTTCCAGATCATTATTGGGTGAAGAACGGGCATGTAATGCCCAAGCAAAGGACTCTCTCCTTCAATTCATTCCACAACTCATATATGAAATGATTAACTAGTCTCTTATAGCAAATTTTTTAGACAAAGAGATCAAGGAGGCTTTGTTTAACATGGATCCTAACAAATCTCCTGGGCTAGATGGGTTTTCACCGCAGTTTTTCCAAGTTTGTTAGGATATTGTTGGAGCAGAAGTTATTGCTACAATCAAGGAGTTCCAAAGTTCAAATCATATTCCAAGGGTTTTTAATTCAACTTTCATTGCTTTGATCCCTAAAGGCCCCAACCCCAAGAATATGGCTGACTTTAGGCTGGTTAGCCTGTGTAATATATCCTATAAAATTATGTCCAAAGTTTTAGCCAACCGTTTGAAGAAAGTTCTACCGGTTATCATTGATCCAAGTCAAGGAAGTTCTATACAAGGAATATCAATCTTAGATGGAGTTATTACTGTTCATGAGGCTCTTCATACAGTTGTTCAAACCAAAAAAGTAGTCATGGATTTAAAGTTAGACATGAACAAAGCTTATGACAAGATAAATTGGGAATTCCTAGAGGCAGTTTTATTAAAATTTGGCTTCAACATGAAATGGGTCAAGTTAATAAGAGAGTGTATTTCTCAACCTTTTTTTTCAATTTTGGTTAATGGGTCTACTATAGGTCTTTTTCAAAGCAAATGTGGTCTAAGACAAGGAGATCCCATAAGTCCTATGTTGTTCATCATTGTAGCTGAGGCCTTGGGAAGAACCATTAAGGCAGCAGTGGTAGCTGGACTCATATCAGGTATCAAGGCCACATCACTAACTACCCCGGTGACACATCAGCAATTTTTTGATGATACATTGCTATTGACTTTGGCTTCTATGGTTGAGGCAAGAAAGATTAAAAATATTCTCATAATGTACGAAGAAGCGGCTGGATAGAAAGTAAATTTTGATAAGAGCAAACTGTATTTCATCAATACCCCCATTCCTAGGAAAAATAGCATAGCAAGGATCATGGAATGTCAGATTGCATCCCTTCCCACCTCCTATTTAGGTCTTCCCCTGTTTACGAGGAAACCTAAAGGATCAATGTGGAACATAGTTCTGGAGAGGATCCAAAAAATCTAGCAGGTTGGAAAGGACATCTATTATCTCAAGTAGGAAAAGTAGTTTTAACTATGGCTTCACTTCAAAGCATACCTGTTTACTTCCTATCAGTATTCAGAGCTCCAAACAAGGTGTATAAAAAAATTGAGTAGCTTCAAAAAAAATTTCTCTGGTTAGGGACTGAGGATAAGAAAAGGATCCATTTAGTAGGTTGGAACAAGGTTTGCAAACCTAAATCTGATGGGGGGTTAGGATTGAGGAGAGTTGCTCATCTCAATACAACTCTGTTAGCCAAACAAGTGTGGCGATTATTGACTAAGGTCGATAATGAATGGACTACCATATTTAGGAGGAAATACCTCTAAGGTGTGAACTTCCTTAATGACAACTTAGCAAGAAGGGGATCTGCTTTTTGGAAGGTAATCCTCATGAGCAGGGATCTTGTCAAGAAAGGTCTTAGATGGATTCTAGGAAATGGGCAAACAATAGAATTTTGGAAGGATCGGTGGGTGAGAGTTGAGGAGTTATCCTAGAATCCTCGTTTGGCTAGGATTCAAGAGCATATGGAGCAGCATATTGGGAATAAGGTTGCAAATTATATGTGGTAGGATATAAATATCAATAGGTGGAAACACATCAGAGTATAGGGTTTTGAAGCAGAGTCTGAAGAGCTTTATAACATTTTAACTCAGCAAATTATTCCCTCTAGAGAGGATGAAGATCACATTGTTTGGGCTGAGATTAAAAGTGGTGACTTCACATTTAATTCTGCCTATAATTTTCTTCTCAATGTGGAAGGTCAATAATTTCAACCGAGTTTGGTTTGGATCAAAGGCTTAATTCCTAAAATATCATTTTTTTCATGGTTGGTGATTCAAGGAAAAAAACTCACTATGGACAATATGTTATCCAAAGATATGGTTATTGCTAACCATTGCTACATATGCAGGGCAGGGTGGGAGACAACCCAACACTTGTTTTTGGAGTGTCTGGTAGTGGAGTCCATCCCGGATGAACTTTTCCAAGCCTTTAGGATCTCGTGGGTTAAGCCTGCTCTTATATTCGAAGTGTTCCATCAATGGCCTCAACCCTTTGTTAGCCTAAAACTTAAGGACCTATGGAAAATCTATTGGCATCATTTTCTCTGGCAGATTTGGCTATAAAGGAACCATAGAGCCTTTAAGGATACCATTCACAACCTAAAAACCATCCTCAATAGGATTATTCTCTTTGCGAAAACCTTAGCACCTTAGTGGATGAGAACCACTCAATTCCTCCCCAAGAAAAAAAATTAGCTCGAGCCTTAGGTATTGAGGACAAACCTTCCATTCCTTTGCCCAATCCCAAAAATGGGATTTCTTGGAGCCACCCCCCTAGGGTGGGTTTAAACTAAATTTTGATGGTGCAGCCAAGGAGAACCCGGGAAGAGCTGGAGCTGGAGGAATAATCAGGGATCATCAAGGAAATCTGGTCAAGGCCTTTGTTGAACCATTGGGAACCAGAACTAATAATGAAGCAAAAGCTAGAGCCCTTTGGAGAGGGTTGCAAGTAGCCCAAGAAACTCAAGGTAACTTGATGATTGAAGGTGATTCTATGAACATCATCAACCTGTTAACCAATGGCAAAAAACCTCCATGGAGAATCGAGGTAGTCATCCATGAAGTGAGGATCCTTTTTGGGCAGCAAGACAGAATAGGAGGGCTCATCACGTGTACTGTGAGGCCAACAGGTCAGCTGAAAAATTAGCCAACATAGGTGTTGATGTTTGTAGTTTGGTGACATGGACAGAAGGTGTGCCACATGAAGTGGAAAACATTATTAGTCATGAAAAGAAACCTACCCATTAAGGAGAAATGTGAATGGGTGTTCTTTCCCCATGGAGCTGGTAATAACTATGGGGTTTCCCTCTAAATCATGCCAAATTGGAAATGAAGGTAACAGGGTGTAATCCTTGGAATATTCCGACAAAGAATAGTAAATGGGCAAGCAACAGGTTTCACAAGTGCAAAGTTCCAAACTTCAATTTCCTGTCAATGTAAGTAATGTTTACAGTTATGTTTAGGTATGGGTGTGCCTTGTTAGTAGGGTGTTG
The DNA here is from genome assembly GCA_028583015.1 of Wollemia nobilis. Classification (NCBI taxonomy): domain Eukaryota; kingdom Viridiplantae; phylum Streptophyta; class Pinopsida; order Araucariales; family Araucariaceae; genus Wollemia; species Wollemia nobilis. Next base: position 3,825,597 of record JAQPPZ010000286.1, read on the forward strand.
TAGGGGATTCAACACAAGTTCTGGTAAGAAATTTTCAAGGATGACTAGGATCTACAATCTTAGCAAAAGGCTGGATATTGTAATAGGTTTTGGGTTAACCTACAAAACCCGGTAATTAATGAAGACTTTTATTTACCAAAAAAAAATAATGCTTTTAATGAAGGTTTGGGGTAAAAAAGAGTAGGGAGGTTTGGGGTTGAGAAAAATTAAAACTATGTATTGAGCATTTTTTGCCAAAAAGGGATGGCGACTAGCATAGAATGAGAATGTAAATTGGGTTCAAAAATTGAAAACTAAATATTTAAACAATGATAATTTTATCCTTTTTGATCTCAATCTATCACAGGGTTTTGCCTTTTGGAGAAGCATTGTGAATATTCACACAAATATCATACTAGGGATGTTGGCTATTAGGAAATGACCAGTGTATTGATTTCTAGAACAATAAGGGAACTGATGATAGGTCCTTAATTTATTTTTCAAATTTCATTGGGAGCCTTTTTTGAGATAAATATTTGGGTCCAAGGTCAGTGATTATATTGATATGGTGAATGATAAAAAGTGTTGGAAGCCACTTGATTTCCTTGGACTATCACCAGAGGAAGACACAACATGCAAAGCCCTTCATGACCTTCTGAAGTGTTGATTCTGAATAATATTTAGAATGCCTTACACCCAAAATTAATATTTTATTTTGGCTAGGGATTCAAGGAAAGTGTTTGAATCTAAATAATCTTCAAAAAATAGGTTCAATGGTTTCTAATAGATGCTATTTTTGTATTATATCAGAAGAATCTCTTTGAGCACCTTTTTTCCATGTGTACTTTTTCTTGGGAAGTATTATGTATGTTGTTGAGCTATACAGGTTTGGATTGGGTATTCCCTTGAGAGTTGACTACTTTCATGGATCAGTGGACTTCCCTATTCTTATCTCCTCGAATTCAATCCTTTTGGTCCTTTGCTCTACCACATTTTTTTGGATACATCTAGAAAGAAACTCCAGGGATTTTAAGAACATCGCCCATACTACGGAGTCTATGTTTCTATGGGAAATTGTAGCTACTATTGAGAATATGGATCTCTTATCTTTGGATAAGTGCACTTCCAGTAAGAAATTAGAGTTTGAGAAGATTCTAGGATTTAAGTCTCCTCCTTCATTTCCTAGGACTCACCAATATTCTATAGAAGATACAATTTGGGAACCTTCCCCTTCAGTTGGGTGAAATTAAACTTTGATGCAACATCTAAAGGAAATATGGTCTCGACAGGAGCAAGAGGAATTTTTAGAGACTCCAATGGTTGAATCCTTCTAGCCTTTGTTGAAATTTTTTGAAGTCAAACTAGCCACGTGCTGGAAGCTAGAGTAATTTTCCAAGGTGTTTTACAACCAAGCTCAGGCAGATCATTATTGAAGGTGATACCCTTAACATTATTAATATGGTCAAAGAGATTCATATTCCAAACTAGATTATTTTGAATTTGATAGAAGTTCATAGGATTTCCTAAACTTTGGAAGTTATCCGGTTTAAACATGTGTTTAGAAAAGGTAGCAGGTTTGCAGACTTTCCTAGCTAATCTAGGATTATCTTAGAAAATCCTATCAATTTGGTTGAATAACTTCCTAGAGAGATAAATGCAATTAGTCAATGAAGAAAGAAGAGGATAATCTAGCTTCGCTAGTGTGTTTAGTCTATGTTCTATCTTAGGGGAGGGTCTATGTTGGTTTCTTAGTGCCCTTTTCTTATGGAAGATCCTCTATTTTTTGGGGTCTCTTCTATCTATGTATCCCCCTACATGGGTCATTTGGTGGTTTGTATACCCTGTGTGGGGTGGTAGTTGTAGTTGTGCTCCTTTTTCTCCTTGTGTTTTTAGTTTGGAGTTTATTATCTTCAAGATCTTGTGTTCTCTTCGTGTCCTATGTGTCGCCTATTTCTAGTTAGGTTGGTTGGATCTTCTTTGTACAAGGTTTGGGATCCCTTTCAAAACCCCTTCATCCACCTAATAAAAAATACTTTTAATAAAGGTCACATACGAAGCAATACAAATTATTTTTATCATTAAACTCAACACAATAATGTTAATATTTTATGTTTTTATTCATAGAAAATGCATTGTTTAGATATTAAATGGTAAGATTCCAACTAGTTAAATAGCTTGAATTTTAAGGATATATGTAGAACTAATAAAAACATGTTGTTTCCACAGTATCATATGGTCAATGATCCCATAAAATCAATTAGAAAAAATCTTGTAGGATGGAAAAAGTATATAAAGTATTTTGAATTTACACTAAAATATAATGAAAATAAAGCAATGCATAGAATGCATCTTTAGAGATCCTACCTTTAAACATAGAATTATTTTTTTAAGTGTATTCATAAATTATAGGGCAATTTATAATTTGATTAATATGAGATTTAGAGATTTTGTATGATAGAGTGTATGATAGACATTTCATGGCCTACGAATTTTGCGTATGTTTTCTATTTGATAAAGGAAGGGGTTTTAAGGGTCCCCAAACCTTTAAAAAGAAAGGTTTTGAAAGGCTCCTCCAAACCTAAGATTTAGCAATGAAAAAATAAAATCAAACCAAAGTGGAGCACTAGATCTGAAATCTAAGAATCCAAAAATTGGGCTAGATCCCATGAATCTAGTGCAATCAATAAACCCATATTCACGAGGAGTTAGCACCTATCCCAAATTAAATAAACCAATGAGTATCTCGGGCTAACCTAAAATATTCTCCTACTTAAAATATCTAATTAGAATCAGGGTCAACAAGATAGTTTAGCCTAAAAATACCCGAGATAAATTCAAATTTTAAAATCAAGTAGATCCTTCCTAAATATAGAACTTTGAAACATTGGGATCTGACAGAAAATGGGGATCTAACACTGCAAACCTAGAGATGCCCTCTAAAGACAAGTTAGAGAACATATGCCCTAACTTATAATATCCAATGAGAATTAGGTCCATCAAGACAATCCAACCTAAAATAAACACCCAAAATAAATTTAAATTGATCCCACCTAACTTTACTCTGAAGCATTGGGATCTACCACAACAAATCTAAAATTGGAGCTCCTATAACAGAAACCTATAGCTAGAGTCCAACTAGAGAGGAACACTGCCCCAACTTAAATATTCCATGAGACATGGGGGTCACAAAAATAAAATTCAATAAAAAATGACTCCTACAATCAATGACCAAAATAAAATCAAATTTCAAGATGATCCCATCTAACTCTAGAGCTTTTAAGTAGTGGAATCCACCATGGCAAATATAAAACTAGGGCTATTGTAGTAGACATCTTGCAGTTAGAGTTCAACTGGAGATAAATGCTACCCCAACTTAAAGCATTCCATGAGAATCGAGGGTCATCCAAATATAAATATATAAAATATGGACTCTCACAACATCCAATAAGCATTGGGGCCTTCCAAAGAAAATATTAAGGATAAATCAACCAAACAAGCACCAAAATAAAATCAAAATTTAAAATTTTTAAGATGCCATAAAAATCTGGAACTCTAAAACTCTTGGTATCTTGACCTACCCTTGGAAAAACTTTTTATTTTGATGGATTTATGTTTGTTGTATGGCTTATGGATGAAATGATTGACTATTTCAGTTTTAGTATGCAAATACTTGTTCCTTATTGAAAAAGTAAGATGTGAATCTTAATGTGGAATGTAGGATAATTCCATGTTTGGTTTTGTGAAGACCTACATTTTATATATGAATATGATGCTGCTAATAAAAATGCACTTTTGCAAGAATAGGTCTCTTCATGGTGGCAGAAAGAATTAACCACCAAGAAAATATTACCTTGGGGAAATGATGTGATGGGTTATTTGTCAGATTATTTAAAAAGGGCAACATGAATGGATGCCTTTTCATGAAGATGCATATCATAAACTGCATAAGAATAGATGTATCAAGTTTAAGTTGGAATTCCTCTTGCATAATAGTTTTCCTTTATAAAAGAGTTTTAATTGATTTAGACTTTGGTTGCAAAAGAAATGAATGCTAGTTTCTTTATGTATTTTTCTTTTGAAATAACATATAAGGAATTCACACTTGTAGATAAATTATAATGAAAAATATTATAGTTTATTAAAAAAATGAATTACCTTTATTGTTTTCATAGAAAAGAATATATTGTGCCTTGTATAATTTAATATTATATTGAAGGAATCCAATGAAACCAAGTGTTGACTCATACTTTAGAGTCATAGTTGAGAACCCTTGAATGAGAAGAAAACTACTATTTTTAAATTCAAATTGGGATCCGGAGTGATTTCGATTGATCATGATATTGGATTAAATGAGTGGAGATTAAATGAAGTTTTTTTTTTAAATATGGAGAGCCAATGAATAAGGAGCAGCGAAGGTGGACGATGAAATAGAGGTAAAAATATCTTCGAACTGAAATGAGGAGGAAAAGGAAGAAAAGGAAAAAAGGAAGAGAGAAAGACAAAAAACAAAGGAATATCAGTGTATAAGAACACCGAAAGGAGCTACCACAAAAGGTTACTGTAAGGAACAAGGTTGTTTTTGAATTCCTTTGTTTGTTTTTTATGTTTATAGATACTTGGTTGATATAATGCTTCGATTTAAATGTTAGCTATATTTCAACTAGTTACAAACCATAACAATGTTGTGTTTTTAATATTAAAAAAAATCTTAGCCTTTAGCTAGTGGGAATTGGCTTAGTTGGAATGACTTAGATTGAGTTGAATACTCTCTTTTAAAACTTGCAAAAGAAAATAAGATTGGGAGTTTTGCTATATGGGTATGGATCATTTGAGTGTTTGAGATTAGTGGCTCATGTTTGAATGTGTAAGTGCACATTTTTCTATTTGGAAATAGTAGATCTCGACAAACCTAGGAGTAGATAGAGAATGTGTCTTCGAAATGAAAGAAGCAAACCTTACATACTTATTGTATTCCATTTGTGTTTGTCGTAAAATGGATTACTTTTAGGATAGTAGAGTTTAACCAAACTGCTATCGTATATGTGCTTGTTTACATTTATAAAATAATAATTGAGTTTTTTTATAAAAGGAACGAAGGATCATTATTGTAGTTTGAAAACATTGTTAGGTATATTTGTGGTAAAACAAAAATGTTGCTTTGTTTTAGAATGAGTTATGATAGATATGTGCTTTGGAAATGTTGTTGGGTACGTTTGTGACAAAACAATTCAGTTTTGATGTGTTTTAAAAGAAGTATTATAGATATGTGCTTTGGAAAATTTGTTGGGTATGCTTGTGGTAAAACAATTCAGTGTTTAAAATAAGTAATGATAGAGATATGTTTTGGAAACATTGTTGGGTATGTGTGTGGTAAAACAACTCAGTGTTGTGTTTTAAAATAAGTTATGATAGATATGTGTTTTAGAAATATTGTTGGATATGTTTGTGGTCAAAAAACTGAGTGTTGTGTTTTAAAATAATTTATGATAGATATTTTATAATCTTAAAGAAGAATGCTTCCTATGTCTTTGTTTTATCAGTGGAAATAGAATGATGTTAAAAGAATAATGTATTCATGTTGAAAGACTTCATTGGGAGTTGATTGCCTATTATATGGTAGTTGGATATGCACTACCGGTGGAATGAAATGCCTTACTTAATGAAAGGGAGCCATCTCTGATCCCCTTGTAAAGGTAATATTTCTCGGTAGTTAAAGGAAGCACCAAAGAGGAAGTTGTATAGTTCAATATATGAAGACTTGTAACATATTATTCTTTTAATAAATACTGGCAGTGAAGATGCTCGAGAGGATAAAATGATATCTTCTTGTTGGCCAAGTGGATGAAAAGATATTTAAAAAGAATACTATTTTTCATGTGGAGGCTATGAGCTTAAAGCATGTCTCATGTTCATTAATTGAAGACCTGATGGGCTGGTCTTTACATGTATATGGATGTGCAATATTACCTTTGGGAAGGGAATCAAGATAAACACCCTTGTTGAAGGACAATCATAATGTAACCTGTGTTTTGAGTGTTCTCGTAGGTGTTGATTCGGCTCAGTTTGAGATGATATCATAATGTTAAGATGATTATAAATAACTTGTCTTTTAGAAATAATTTAGTACCATTCCTTCCATTTATTTTATGATGAGGCAGGAGCACCCTTTATCTGTAGTATTAGGTGCATCTAAATTAAAAGGTATTATGAGTGTGAGCTTTGTAATAAGAATATTCTACCATGGGAAAGTCAATGGGTTGGACTTTCAATGGAAAAAAATAGAATGGCTATTTTTATGTGTTTATTAATATGATTGGACCAATGTGGACTCTTTAGTAGTTAATTAAGAAACCAAGAGTGTTGGTTTTACACATAAGCACATAGAAGGAATTATCGCTAGTAAAACTTGTTTTTTATGTAAGAAATAATCCACCTTGAGATTGGGCATTGTTATGAAAAGATAATTCTATCTTAAATTTGAATTGTAAATTAAGTGGTTTATAAGGATAGAATCAATTAAGGTGCATGGCCTTCTAGAAGAAATCTAATAGAATAGATACAAGAGACTAATATTCACTATGAGTTGAAAATGAGCTCAAGAATGGATAGACTAGCTCCCAATTGATGTGAGAGTTAGTAAAACACCCATCGCACTAAATGCACTCACACTAAAGGACTTGTGTGAGGAGTATGGATTAGTTGCACTCCTTTCAATTTACTTAAATATAATTAAGCTCTCATATGGCCAATGAGATGAATAGTTTAAAAGGGTGTAACACCTAGTACTTTCACATAGATGGAATTATGTGAGTAGTGGAGATTGGTGTAATGAATATTAAGTCAGCCAAGGTTTTAGATCCCTTTCTTGAGAAGTAGTATTCAAATATGTATATATATAAGGGGGGTTTGGTGTTTAGAATTTGGGTGGTGATATTTTTGGTATCAAAGCATGCTTTTTAGTGGAATATGTTCACTGTGTAGGACTAGTTGCAATGTGTGACAGAAAAAATATTTAAACCTTATCAAATAGAGAAAACATAGGAAGTAAACATTTTTTTTTTCCTGAGTTGACCGGGTAAATAGTTATAGTAGGAGGAGAAATTTGAAGGAATAATTTCTAATAAAAAATTCTACTATCTCTTTTGTGTGTGGCCACTGATAATACCACAAAAGAGAAGAAGAGGAAGTGCTACCCCATAGAAAATGTAGATACGATAGACTAATGTGGAGAATAGGAATCCAGATGTAGGTTCAGAGAACCCTAGAAATGAAAGGGAAATTCCTCGTAATGATAATATCACTGATATAGTGGCTCTACTTTGGGAATAGGTAGAAATACAAAAGGAGTTTTTGGATGTCATGTTGAATCAGGAAACACAGGCTAGGGGCTATAATAGGAGATAGGAAGATGAACCCTTTACTAAGGCACAACTACCAAGTTTTGACTTGAGGTTGACTTGGGCAAAGAGATTAAATATTTAAAATCTTCCAAGTTTAATGGAGAGGAATATTAAGATAATGCCAGGTATAGTTGAAAGAAATAAAAATCTATTATAATATGAAGAGTTTTTCTTTGGGAACCTAGAAATCCTATGCCACATTGCATTTGCAAGGAGATGGTTTGGATTGGTGGGAAAATTTTAGTGCAGATCAAAAACTAGTAGCAATAGTTGATCTAAAATGGGATGAATTTGTAAAAGCCTTCAAGGATAGATTTCTCATGGAACACTTCTATTCCCAAAAGTTTTAGGAGTTCACTAAGCTTCGACAAGGAACTAGAATAATGGAGAAGTACTATCAAATATTTATCAAGTTGTTGAAATATGTGCCTTCTTATAATGAGAAAATAAAGATTCACAAGTTTATTCTAGGAGCGGATCCTATAATAGGGAAGGAAGTAGATATGAGGGAACCTACTACTCTGCAAAAGGCCTATTATTTGGCCAAGAAAGCTGAAACATATATCAAAATATATTTTGACTATGAAGGGTTAGACAAGCAAGGTAGGGAAGCATTAAGGAAAAGGAATAGTGCAGGTTTTGTTAAGTGGGAAAAATAATAGGTAAACAAAGATTCCTCTAAGCATGATAGAAGGAATGACCAAAAATAGGGGAAGTTTAGAAAAAGGTTCCAAGAAAATAATCATACTTCCAACAATCGTGACAAAGGAAACAATAGACCATCATAGGGATAGGTTAATTCTTCACATGTAGATAAAATAGAAGAGGGAAAGAAATATAAAGAAAATATAGGAACAAAAGAAGGATGCTATATTTGTAGAGGACCACATTATGCTAGCAATATCCCACAAAGATCAAGAATAATTTCAAAATGAAAATAACCAATATACAAAGAAACTACACCTAAAGAAATCATGCACAAGATTGATGCAGCTATAGGAAACCAGAATATTTATGGTCAAGCCACACCACTATTAATTAGAGATAACATTTTTGGTAGGAATGTTAAAATATTTATTTATATCCATGCTAAAGATAGTTTTATTTCCACTAGTTTAGCAAAATATATTTTTGAAAGACCAAGAATCTTGGCTCATGGATGGAAGGTTGAGTATGGTTCAAGATAAACCTAATCCGTTAATCAATTTTACCCTATGATAGAAATCACCTTACCTGGTGGAAAAATAGTAGGATGTTTGTATGTAGCGCCTCTGCATGCTTTTGACATAATCCTATGAATGGATTGGTTGCAAGCACATAAGGTAGTACTCAAATTTTAGGAAAGATGAATTGAGTATATAGAATATAGGGATGTTGTGCGAAGGGTGTATATCCTAAAAGAGGATTTTCAACCTCAAATCTTGTTCGTAATGCAACTTAAGAAGGCTATAAAGAAATAATTAATGGTCTATTTAGTTAAGATAAACAAAATTGATAAAGAGAGGAAGGAAGAGGTGTTTGAGAAATGTCCAATTCTTCAATATTCTAAGGATGTTTTCCAAAATATTTATCTAGATTACCTCCTAAATGGGAATTTGAATTTACTATTGAGCTTCAACTTGGAACAAAACCCATACATAGAGCTCCTTATAGGATGAATACCATAGAAATGCAAGAGTTAAAGGTGCAATTGCAAGGGTTACTAGATAAAGGATTGATCAAACCAAGTGTATCACCTTGCGGTGCACTAGTAATATTTGTAAATAAGGATTTTTCCTTGATATTAAGCATATATTATAGAATACTAAACAAGGTAAGCGTACATAATAGATATCCTCTATCTAGAATTGAATATCTCTTTGATCAACTCAAAGATACCACAATCTTTATAAAGATTGATTTGAAGTCAGGATACCACCAATTGAGGATCCGTGAGGAGGATACACATAAGACAACCTTTAAAACTCATTATAGACATTATGAGTATGTTGTCTTACCTTTTGGTTTAACAAATTCTCCAACGATATTTATGAATTTGATGAATAGTATCTTCATTAAGTACTTTGATAGATTTGTACTGGTATGTCTGGATGATATTTTGATGTCTTCCAAAACAAGATAGAGCATGAAGAGCATATCCAGATTGTGTTAGATATATTAAGGAAAAATAAACCGTATGGGAACCTATCTAAATGTGAATTTTATGTCTAAGAAGTGCAATATTTAGGACACATTGTTTCGGTTGAAGGGATTGTAGTAGATCCTACAAAAATAGAAGCCATTTTGAATTGGCCACCACTGAAAAATATGACAAAATTTTAAAGTTTCATGGGCTTAACTAGATACTATAGGTGTTATGTGAGAGACTATGCCAAGATCACCTCACCAATAACCAACCTTCAGATAAAAGGAAAAGAGTTCAAGTGGATAGATAAATGTGAGAATGCCTTTGGTTTTGTAACAACCCAAGTCTACTCACCTGGTTGCATCACAAAAATAAGCTAGCAATTTTCTAGGGGTAATTTTTTTCGTTTAAGTTTATAATTTCATTCTAAAATTATTACATGTTCATATAAGGTGCTTTAATATTCACAAAAAATATATTCCACCCAATGAATAATAGCATAGAGTTTTTAATTAGTACAGGTATATCAAATTACATTTGGATTTAGGATTGTTGTAGATAGCCACCCAAGTGGATGATATTGGCCAAATCTCATAAAGGTACCATTTTATGGAATTGACTCATCTAATTTATTGAAAACTAGTTTTGGCATGTAGATCGATCAACGACTAGGGTTATCCTCTAGGTTCCATGACACCTAAAGGGGAATGCTTAATTTTTATGTCCCTTAGCATTAGTGAACCCATGACCTAATTGATCTTTTTCAACATTAGAATACAAGGATTAAATGTACATATGCCTTCGTGACTAACTGATTGTTCTCTACCCAAAGTTAGTTAGTGCCATTTCAATACTCTAACCTTGGAATTCATCACAAATATCCACTTTGACTCACGTTCATTTGTCCCATACCAAACGATGTGTCTAACTAGTTATATCTAGTGAGCATGAGACTTATCATAGTACTTCTCAGGTAGCAACCTAGAGAAGTCATCCCATACCACCCCTCATTACAATATCAGACCAGATCACTTGTTCCAACCAACTCTTGTTTGGCTACAATTACTCTTGAGCCATGTTGCATGCATACTTGCACCTCAAAAACGTTGGGTGTAACCATAAGTTTTTATTTTTAAATCACCCTCCACAATGATTATTCATACTCTTTTTTTATTACACATAGGTTTGTTATTCAAGGTTTCATATAAGTTTGCTCCCTTTTAGGTTTACTCTGGAGTCATCTACTAAGGAATCCATAACCCATAGATTGGTTATCCATATTAAAACCCTACCAAATAAAAGTTACTTTCTATTTCTAATTGTAAAATTATAAAATAATAAATTTTGAAGGATTAAAAGCAAATATTAATGGTTCAAACACAATTTCAGCTTTATATTATATACATTAAATAGTTTTCATCAAAGCTCAAAAGTAATAGATTTGATCTACTAGACATACCTTTCCTTACTTGACTGGATATCCTCTTTTTTAATCTGGGGATAAATTAATAGCTTTATTCTAACTAATTTTATTTATTTTAAAAGAAAAAATTTAATTTAGAAAACACGACATACTACAGTTGCACTACCACTATATGGTAACCATTGTCCAATTATAAAGCTCCTTCTTATTTAACTATGCAAAGTCAAGGGTTTGCTCTTGACTAAAGGTCTCATTTATCAATAAAAGAAACTAGTGAAATATTTCTTTCTCGATCTATATTTTCTTTACAATGAAACATATTTCTGGTTTCACATTATTAAACCTTATTTTTGGCTTGGGATTTTTTGGAAAAGTTCTCACATAATACTTCCCAAATTCAATAGTGCGTTCACATCATCACAAGAATATAATACAATCCATTTTAATGATAACTTTAACCAGATTTTTTTAAAATATAATGATTTTTATATGCCTTATTAATATGTCACATAATTCCAATACCTCTTTTCCTCGGTTACACAAACCATGCTACTCATAGTTTTGCTTTGCCTTGTTTAGGAAGAAAACTATATCAATTTTAAAAAGAATTTCAGCACTCACAACATTATATTGGAGACAATGAAACCTTAACACAGTCTTCTTCTCTTATATATATTAGATGATTTTAAAAGGATTTTACTTAACAGTTACAGTATACTAAAAAAAGCTAGAAATTTTGGTTCTTTTTCCAATTTGTTCCATAAAATCAACTACGATTAATGTATTATCTTACTGCTAGAGTTCACATATTCAGTAAACTTAAACTATAGTGATCTTCACTACATTCATAAATTAATATGACAAAAGAGAACTCTTATTAAAAATAAAGGCTAAGTGTATTTCTCAAAAAATAATCCCCATGCTGGTTATACAAAGTTCTTATCTTTTGGGTCTTTTTCCAATACACAGTAAGAACCATTTTTCCCAAACAAGAATCATATTATATAGCTTTCTAATATTTTGGGACTAATAATGGAGAGGTAAAAAGACATAACATCCTCCTTGAAGCTACCATAACTGTGTTATACTCTCCACGAAACCAACTTGCATCTCCTTCTCAAAATTGCTTTTAGGCAACTCAACGTAATTTGACGTTCTAGTAACACAAATTTATTTGGATTTGGTTTGGGATCATATTTTGGCTCTTCAAAATGAAATGCATGCCTAAGTTTCTAAATCTAAATAGCATTTTCTAGAGGGAAGAAATATGAAATATTCTCCGCCCAGTTTTCTTATTCTCAAACAACAGTGACAATATTCATTATTCTCTTCCATTCTACTATAACATATGGAATTGCTAGCTCAAACATAGCAAAACGTTCAACACTTCCAAACAAACCAGGTTTTCATAAAATAATATTAACCACATAACTAATTGATTGTTCTCTACGTGAAGTCAGTTGGTATCATATCAATACCTTGACCTTGGAATTCATCACACATATCCACTTTGACTCACTTTTGTTTGTCCCATACCAAACGACGTGGCTAACTAGCTAAGTCTAGTGATCATGAGACTTATCACAGTACTTCCTGGGTAGACGCCTAGAGAAGGCAACACATACCACCCCTCGTTACAATCTTAGACTAGGTCACTTGTTTTGACCAACTCTTGTCTAGATACAGTTGCTCTCGAGCCATGTTGTGTGCATACCAGCACCTCAAAAACATTGAGTGTAACCATAAGTTTTTTAAATCATCCTCTATGATTATTATTCATACTCTTTGTTTTATTACACATAGGTTTGTTATTCAAGGTTTCATAGAAGTTTTCTCCCTTTTAAGTTTACTCTGGAGTCGTCTACTAAGGAATTGATAACCCATAGATTGGTTATCCACATTTTAATCCTACCAAATAAAAGTTGCTTTCGATATCTAATTTTAAACTTATAAAATAAGAAATTTTGAAGGATTAAAAGCAAATATTAATGGTTCAAATACATTTCCAGCTTTATATTATATAATTTTAAAAGTTTTCGTGAAAGCTCAAAAGTAATAGATTTTATCTACTAGACATGCCTTTCCTTACTCGACCAGACATCCTCTTTTATAATCTGGGGATAAATGAGTAGCTCTATTCTAACTACTTTTGATCTTTTTAAAAGAAAATGTTTTTCTTTAGATGACACAATATACTATAGTTACACTACCACTATATAGTAACTATTGCCAAATTATAAAGCTCCTTCCTATTTAACTATGCAAAGTCAAGGGTTTTCTCTTGACTGAAGGTCTCATTTATCAATAAAAGGAACTAGTAAAATGTTAATTTCTTAATAAATATTTTCTTTACAATGAAACATATTTCTAGTTTCACATGATTAAAACTTATTGTTGGCTTGGGATTTTTTTAAAAAAAATTTGCAGAACACTTCCTAAATTCAAGAGTGCGTTCACATCATCACAAGAATATAATACAACAATTTTAATCATAACTATAACCAGGTATTTTTAAAAGATAATCAGTTTTAGACGCTTATTAAGATGTCACAAAAAGTCAATATCATTTTTTCTCAGTTACACAAACCATGCTACTTGCAGTTTTGCTCTTCCTTGTTCAAGAAGAAAATTGTATCGAATTTAAAAAGAATTTCAGCACTCACGACATTATATTGGATACAATGAAACTTTAACACATTCCTCTTCTCTTATAGATAGTAAAGGATTTTAAAAAGGGTTTACTTAAAAATTACAGTATACTGCAAAAGCTGGAAAGTTTAGCTCTTTTCCCAATTCTATTTTTTTAGTGAAACCCCTTTGTGGGGCCGCTTTAATCTGAGAGGCCACGAATAGGGGTTCTACACCGTTAAAGTCATCCGGGAGTCGCACCCAGCTTTACCCGTACCAACGTTATCAATTGGATTTTGGATACCCAATTCAACTTTTTGATAGGGTGGGGATTCGAACCTGGGACCTCTCTTGGAGGATTACCCTCTCCTTTCCAACTCACCTACAACACCTGGGTGCAGCTGTTTTCCCAATTCATTCCATAAAATTAATTAGGATTAAAGTATTGTCTTCCTGTTAGAGTTCACATATTCAGTAAAATTAAAACGGTGTTCTTCAGTACATTAATCAATTAAGACGATAATAGAGAAAAAAATTTAAAAATAAAGATTGAGTGTATTTATCTTACAAAGAATCCCCATTTTGGTTATACAAAGTTCTTATCTTCCGGGTTTTTTTCCTATACATAGCAAGACCCATATTTCCCAAATAAGAATAAAATTGCATAGCTTGCTAATATCTTGGGTTTAATAATATAGAGGGAAAAATACATAATGTCCTCTTCTAAGTACCATAACTATGCTATACTCTCGACCAAACCAACTTGCATCTCCTTCTCGAAATTGCTTTCAGGCGACTCAACATACTTTGACATTCCAATAGCATAGATTTATTTGGATTTGAATTGGGATCATATTTCAACTCTTAAAAATGAAATGCATGCCTACATTTCTAAATCAAAATGTATTTACAGATAATAGCTCATGCAATATCTTTAACGCAAAGCTATCAAGTTCAGAGAAACATACTTGATCAAGTTTCATCATAATTGTAAGGTTTTTTCCAAACTATTACAATTTTTTTTCATTTTTATGTTACCAATTTTATTTTTCCATAATATGCATATCACTTAGATATGATATTTTTACAAATAAAGACCTTCATGAAATAAATCCATTTCTACCAATATATAGTACTGAATATAAATCTAAATAGCATTTTCTAGAAGGAAGAAAAATAAAATTTTCTCCACCCAGTTTTCTTGTTCTCAAATATTAGTGATAGTATTCAATATTCTCTTCCATTCTACTATCACATATCAAAATTGCTAGCTCCAATATAGCAAGAACAACTAAACAAAGAAGCCACTGAACAAAATGTTTAACACCTCCAAACAAATCAGGTTTTTATAAATAATCTCAACCAAGCAACGAAACATGCATTACATAATTTAAAAAGCTTTACTGCACCAAATATTACAGTAAAAATACCTGAAACAGTTTCTCTAAATTCTATATCTAAAATTCCAACACAGTCACACACATACATTCTTCTTTCCCAATCTATCGTGTTATCTTTTCTTTTTCTATCCAAGAAAAGATACCAACCATTCCCCCTTTTCCACAACGATTTCCGTTTATTTTCGCTTCTAGGATCATGGGAGGTTAAGGTTCCATTATTTCCACTATGTGCCATACTCAAAAGTATTAATTACCACTTCTCACCTTGGCTGATATGCAAGTGAACTACATAAAAGATAAAATTATTTTATTTTTCCACTTCTCATTTGCTCTCCTAAGGCTTATAACTTATGTGTTATGTCATACACAATTTAGCACCTCCACCTTAATATCATTAACTAAACAAAAGTGTTATTAACTAACATCATGCACCCATCCACCATCATCATGGTAAAGCATTGAAGTTTTAATTTTATTTTTTCCATAATTTTACATAAAAGTACTTTTAGGATAAAAAATATTTACCAATTATCCTTTATATTTATATATATATATATATTTATTTATTTATTTATTTATTTATTTCTAGTTTCATTCACAAAATAGCAAATAAATAAAAAAATGAATATTTACTATTCACTATATATATATAATCCATTTCTAGTTTCATTCATAAAATAACAAATAAATAAATAGAATGAATATTTCCTATTCACCACATAGCTAAATGAAGGGTGGCTCCCATGACTATTTGTATCTTCATTGCCACAAGAAACATAAGTATGCAACATTTGGTATTTCTCAGCAAAATACACACAATGCCAAAACACTTATGATGCATCTATATGATATTCTAGGTGTGAAATTCCATGTATTTGCAAGTCGAATCATCACTTCGTGAATTACCTTTCTTCCATAAATGCTCTTTAGTCTGATAAAGGAATGCCCCTGAACCTACGTACACAAAACCAATAGCAGTACAATATTCCAATAAAAAAGGTAAGTGTTTTTAAATAATAAATCTATAAGCAATGATCATGTGGGTTGGGTCATTACAATTTTTCTAAAGTAAAATCTTACCACACCTCCTATACTAAAAGTACTTGATGTTAAAGGAAGTTTCTTAGTTTGTATTGATACATCATTGGAAGGTTTGGGAGAAGTGCTCTCATAGTAAGAAGTAGTGGTAGCCTATTGTAACAACCCCAATTGTCACTACATGTCTACTAATAATTTTTTTTATCTAAGTTCATCATTGTCCACCTTGTGATAAGTTAAAGTTATAATAATGATTTAAGACCATATAGTCCCATCAAAAGTAAATAGTCCAAATTGCAACAGATTAATTAGATAGAAGCACCAACTTCTATAATTCATTTTAAGCCAATTGTGAGTAGGAGCACCAACCCCTACAACACCATCCTACCATCCCATAATGGTATATGAATAATAGCATACAATGGCTATGTCCCCTCCATACATTTACCACATGGTAAGGGACATCATATTGGTTTAATCAACCATTTAGGAGAACAATCCCTCACCAAAGGAATTCCTTTCTCCATTTCTCCATACTACCAATAAATGCTAGTGTATTAGGAGAAACCAATAATCTATTGCTCATTACGAAAACTTACATACAGTTTGGGTTATTCATCTTAAGCATTATTATAAGAATTTCTTATCATAAAGGTGTTGATAGTTTAGATGGTGGTGGGTATATGTTTTAAGTCTTTGGTTTGATTCCATTGTTGTGTAGATTTCTTGTAAATTACCCTCTACACTACTATACTCAAAAGAGATGGTTCCTATAATTAACCAAATATCACTAAACATACATTACCATAACTTGAAATAAGAAAATATATACGCAATATCGATTTACAAATATGATTTCTAGCATTCATATCCAATTGCTAACAAGCTTATCTCATGATACTTTCATTTGATCATTCTTCCAAAACCATACATCTTCTACCATCCAATTGAGGTGATTACATCATTTAAAATACTTCCTTATAGATTTACAAAATCAAGTAGAGAAATACATCAAATATTACATAGCTTGGCTCTATTCATTCAACCCTTCAAGTTTACAATTATAATGTCTCAAGACTAAAATAATGTCTAGAAAATAAATCTTCAACAATGGTTTCCCGGTTTCTCTCTGTTTCTCTTGCATATTCATGGTGTGAAAGAGATGTGTTTGTAAGGGATCAAGACAACTCGAATGCAAAGTATGCCAATGCAACACAAGCAAGCCATGCTTTTCATAATTGAGTGCAATCATGCATCATACATTTGCCATATGCATATTTTATGTTAAATAACATTATTAGAAATAATTCAATCAATATTTATAATAATAATTAAATCACCATCCCTTTTATCATCAGATAGGATGATCGCCAATCATAGAGAAGAGTCCCATACCTCTTCCCAAGGAATGGATGCCAATCCATTCCTTACCAAATCTAGAAGGTATTTTTTTTCATGCATCAATTAGTTACATTCATTAAAAATTACAACATAAATCATATGATAGATTACTATCTATTCATTCTCCAAGCAATATACATAGTCTATAAATTTTCATTAATTTATTGATCTCAAATCAATATTCAATATTGTTCTAACAACACAAATATCTACCAAAAATTTCAGATCATCCTTTAACACATTTAAACAAAAATACATTTCTAATATCTAGTTTTAAAAGTCATACCATATTCCATAGCCCTATAGATTCCTTATAAATAATTATCTTACCTAAACTTCACAAGGCTAAATAAACATTCCTAAGGTAAAAGTTCATTCAACAACCATTGAGTTTCAAATCCAAAATACCCCTTTTTTTTCTTCCCTTGTCTAAGCTACCTAGGCTCTAAGCTACCTAGGCTCAAATGTATGCATCATAGATCAACAAAAATCAACTCCAAAAAAAATGCAAATGACAACATTAAGTATGAATACAGTTTCTACCACACGACTATATGATGTAAACCACTAGCACAATTTATGATATTTCTTATCCATACTTCATCTACAGATAGAAGAATCAGTTATGTGTTCCACTAGGTTTTCACATAATGCGATGTAACGAGGAAACTACTAAGGTGTGGATAGAAGTTCAATAGAGTCTGACATGATAATTAAATTAAAAGCTTATCAATGGCAAAATATTGAAACTCTTAAGAACATAGGTGAGATATTGTACTAATATATCAATCGACTCGTTTGGTGGTAGTAGTGCTAATGGGGTAGCATTAGAAAGCGGTAAATTAATTTCTTATATGGTTATCCTTTGGACATTGCTGAAAACACTAATTATAACATTTGAACACCCCTAAAATAATTACAATTAAACCCACACAAAGGAATATATACCACACGTTATTGACGAAATCTGAGGTCCTACTATTTACCTTGGATCCAAAATATGAGGTATAAACTATAATAATAGTGGGAAACAAATATTTTTATGTGGACATTGTCATAGTATGCCTCACTGGACAGAGACCAGGGAGGTTGGCTCTCGATCAAAATCAATGGGATCTCAAAAAAAATAACGTATAGGATGCTGCAGAATAATGAATCCACTGTACATATATCAATTTTTATGATTTATAAACACTATAACCACCTTTCATTTGAAATACATCCAAGTTCATGTGACTTCGAGAAATCATTAGCGGATCACCTAAGCTCAAGTTAATGGATTGGTCATATCCGTCATCCGTAGAGACACCTGCAAGTGACTGGACTATGCACCAGAGTCCAGCAACCAGAGAGCTATACCATGTATAGATGAACAACAGATTTTGACAACCAGATCATAGACCATGTATCTGACGCTTTTGGAATAAAAAAAGTTACCATTTTAGGGACACCATCAACAGTCAATGGGCTTACTAAGAAGCATGGAAAAGAGGTATTAAGGTGGAACGAAACTCGTAGGCAACACTACAACAGTTATAGCACGTCCGGTTACATAGGTATGTGATACACCTTACACTTTGATTGCTAGCAGACCTGATCACCATGTACTCTTAACTCGGAGGTACTCAGAACTCATGGTAATTATTTGTTATTCGTCTGCTTTGACAAGCGTTTCCCACCTATATGGCTTTTTTTTTTATTTGTATAGACTTTATTAAGAATCATACTCCTATGAATCTATCATGGACTCATTATTATGGCTAATATTGGGATTCATGGAATGGAAGAAGAATTGACTTCTTAGCTTAATACAAAGGCATTACCACTAAAACCACCATAATGCATTGAGTAGAGTAGAATTCATAAATCAAATTATATCATGAAAGAGCATACAGAGTACAACAATTAGGTATCAGGGAAACTTCCACACCTAGAACTCCCATGAAGCCCCTAAACAATATGTTGCAAAGTGCTTCTCGCTCTAGCCTTCCTCTAAACTTTTCAAAACATAGCATACCTCCCCTTTTTCTCAACCCTCATGGCTATTTATAACACTTTCTTTTTCCTACAGTAAGATGCTCTACATTATTTTATTACTTTTCTTTCTTTTCCCTTCACATGCAAGTTTCTTTAGAATATAATATTTTAATACAAAAGGGATTCCTTAGAGATAAAGTATAGGTTGGTTATATGTCCTCTGTCCCCCAATATAAGAGCACTAAAACTATTGAGAGCATGTAAACTCATATTTGGAACTATTAAAGATATGAGGATAATTTCATCCCGTAGTACATCCATCCCAAAGTTGCCATGTGTAGGAGAGATGTAATATTTAATTTATAAGGTAGTATTTTCATATTTTGGTCCAATAATATTTGGACAAGTTCATAAAAGATAAACCACCTAATTCTTTTCAAAAATGGGGTCAATAAAATTAAATAATTATGCTCAAATCAATTAATCTCTACTCTAGAGAATGCTCAAATTATATGCATAAAACATATATTTCAAAATATTAAAATATCAATCACTAGTAAATATGCATTTCCAAGGTAGAGTTCCTTTATACAAATTAGTTATGCAACCAACTATATTTCACATAAATGGCATACAAGCACTCTATGAATGTGCTCAATATCTCCCATCATCATTTTTTCTTTGATTGGGTGGGACTTTTTAGAGTTAGAATCAAGTACACTACCCTTAGGGAGGTAATTAGTGATGGTTTAGATAAGAGCTTTCCTTGATGAGTTGTATTTGTCATCATTTTCCTTTTCATATTTTGTGGTCAATATTCCACTTAAGAGAATACCTGTTCCCGCAATCAATCAATACATGCAACATCATTTTCTTTTGATAGAAACCAATATAATGCCAATACATCAAGTATTACAAACCAGCTATTATAAAGCATATTAATAAAGTTCCTCCAAGGTGGATCATGACATACTCCCCCCTTAGAATAAACACATTCCTTTGTGTTTCTTGTAGTCATTACATCATAAGGTTTGCATAGTTTTCCACTTTCATAAGTGGTAAATGGTTCAACCTGTATTATTACATAGCATCATAAAATAACATCATAAAATAAATAAGGAAAATATATTTTTATGTCCTCCACTTTTTCCCAAGTGGAATTCTTCTCAGAATATTGGTCCCACTAGACCTTGCACTGATCAATATTTCTTTTCCTCATAGTCTTGGAATGAAATTCCAAGATATTCATAGGTTTCACCTCAAAGGTTGTTGGATTTTCCATCTGCAAATTAGAAACATCTAAGACATGATTAAGATCAGTAATATATATCCTAAGTAGGGATACATGAAAAGTGTTATGGAGCTTTGACAAGTTAGACGATAAGTCAAGCCGGTAGGCTACAGGACTTATATTTTCCACAATCTCAAATGGTCCTATGAACCTAGGATCCAATTTGGTTGATTTAATTGCACTCTTTTTAGGTTTCACTCTCAAAAACACCCTATCACCCACAAAGAATTCTCTAGGAGTTCTTTTCAAATATGCATAACTCTTCTGTCTATCCAAGGCTTCATTGAGCCATTTTCGGATTAGTGCTAGCTTCTCCTCCATGATTTTAACCATTTATGGTCCAATGACAACCCGATCCTTGGGATTGTCCCATGATAATAGTGTTATGCATCATCTGCCATACAAGGCTTCGAAAGGGGTCATTTTCAAAGAAAAATTATAGTTATTATTATAAGTAAACTCAACCAGATACAAATAGTCTTCTCAATGAGACTTTTGGTCCATGCAATACATGCGTAGAATATCTTCTAGAACTTGGTTTACCCTTTTTGTATGTCCATCCATTTCTAAATGATATGAAAAATTGATATTTAAAGTGGTACCAACTACACAGTGGAGAGTATGCCAGAACTCAGAAGTAAACCTAGAGTTCCTATTTGAGATTATCATCTCTAGAAATCCATACAATCTGAAAATTTCTTTAGTAAATCTATTGGAAAAAACTACAACATCATCTGTAGTACTACCTGCTATAAACTGTGCAACCTTAGTAAGTTTATCTACTATCATAAAAATTGCATCATGCTGATATTTTATTTTAGGCAAACTGACAATAAAATCCATCGAAACAACTTACCATTTATGAGTAGGAATGTGATGAGAAAATAATTTCCTTGCTAGATGCTGGTGTTCCGATTTTATCTTCTGACACTGTAAATATTATGCTACAAAATCGGTGATATCTTTCTTCATTCCAAACCAATAAAAGTTCTGTTTCATATTTTCTCTCATCTTGGCTCCTCTAGTATGAGCAAAATTAGACGAGTTATGAGCTTCTCACATAATCAATCTTCTTAGATCACCTATTTTAGGAATGAAAAGATGTTCCTTAAATAATAAAAGTCCATCCTTTATGCTATAATCTAGATTCTCATTCAGGTTTTGTTCTATTTTGATCCAAATTTTAATACATCCTAGATCCTGACACTACATTTTCCTGAATCGATCCATTATATCCACATGAATATGGGTCAATGTTTCTTTATGTCTTCTCCTACTTAAAGCATCAATGAAATTTTTCTCTTTTTCTTTAATATACTCAATACCAAAGTCATATTCGGCTAAAATTTCTATCTATATTCTTTATCTAGCATTTAACAATGGTTGAGTGAAAATATATCTTAAACTCTGGTGACCAGTTCTCAACTCAAATGGTCTACCCACCAGATAATGTCGTAGATAATGTGATGGGTTATTGGTCAGATTATTTATAAAAGGTAAAATTAATGGATGCCTTTTCATGAATATGCATATCACAAACTGCATAAGAATAGATGTATCAAGTTTAAGTTGGAATTCCTCTTGCATAATAGTTTTTTCTTATGAAAGAGTTTTAATTGATTTAGACTTTGGTTGCAAAAGAAAGGAATGCTACTTTATTTATGTATTTTTCTTCTAAAATAGCATATAAATAATTCATGCTTGTAGATAAATTATAATGAAAAATATTATATTTTATAAGTTATGATAGATATGTTCTTTGGAAATGTTGTTGGATACGTTTGTGGTAAAACAATTTAGTGTTCATGTGTTTTAAAATAAGTTATGATAGATATGTGCTTTGGAAATGTTGTTGGGTATGTTTGTAGCAAAACAACTTAGTGTTGTATTTTAAAATGAGTTATGATAGATATGTATTTTGGAAACATTGTTGGATATGTTTGTGGTAAAACAACTCAGTGTTGTTGTGTTTTAAAATGAGTTATGATAGATATGTGCTTTGGAAATATTTTTGGGTACGTTTGTGGTAAAAAAACTTAGTGTTGTATTTTAAAATGAGTTATGATAGATATTTTATAATCTTAAATAAGAATGGTTTCTATGTATTTGTTTTATCACTAGAAATAGAATGATGTTAAAAGAATAATGCATTCATGTTGAAAGACTTCATTGGGAGTTGATTGCCTATTATATGGTAGTTGGATATGCACTATTGGTGGAATGAAACACCTTAATTAAAGATAGTTGTCTCTTATCCCCATGTAAAGGTAATCATTCTCGATAGTTAAAGGAAGCACCTGAGAGGAAGTCATCCAGTTCGAGCTATGAAGACTTGCAACATATTATTCTTTTAATCAATACTGGTAGTAAATATGCTCTAGTGGAGAAAAGTATATCTTTTGGTTCGCCAAGTGGACAAAAAGATATTTAGCAAGAATGCTTCTATTTGTGCGAAGGTTGTGATCTTAAAGAACATATCATATTCATTAATTAAAGACCTGATGAGTTGGTCTTTACATGTATATGAATGTGTAATATTACCTTTGGAAAGGGAATCATGATAAACACCCTTGTTGGAGGATAATCATAATGTAACCTATATTTTGAGTGTTCTCACAGGTGTTGATTCAACTCAGTTTGAGACGATATCATAATGTTAAGATGATGATAAATAATCTATCTTTTAGAAATTATTTTGTACCATTCATTCCAATTACTTTGTGATGATGTAGGAGAACCCATTATCTATAATATTAGGTGCATCTAAATTAAAAGGTATTATGAGTGTGAGCTTTGTGATAAGACTCTTATGCCATGGGAAAGTCAATGGGTTCGACTTTCAAAGAAAAAATAGAATGGTTGTTTGTATGTGTTTATTAATATGATTGGACCAATGTGGACTCTTTAGGAGTTAATTAAGAATCTAAGAGTGTTTATTAATATGATTGGACCAATGTGGACTCTTTAGGATTTAATTAAGAATATAAGAGTGTTGGTTTTCCACATGAGCACATAGAAGGAATTATTGCTAGTAAAACTTGTCTTTTATGTAAGAGAGAATACGCCTTGAGATTCAATGTTGTTATGACAAGATAATTCTATCTTAGATTTGAAAGGTCAATTAAGTGGTTCATAAGGATAGAATCAATTAAGGTGCATGGCCTTCTAGAAGAAATCTAATAGAATAGATACAAGAGACTAATATTCACTATGAGTTATCTCTTAGGAGACATCCGATAAAATTGGAATGATACAAAGAAGATTAGCATGGCCCCTACGCAAGGATGACATGTACAAATCAAGAAATGGTCCAAATTTTTTCCGAACTGAATGCTTGTCCATTTCCTGGTGCTTTCAGTGGCGTAAAATGTTTAAAATGATTATGGCATGGTGGTTATAGGGGCGGATTGTGTGAAGATCTGTGTGGCGGCTTCTAGGGTGGAAAACATAGAATACTATGGCGACCATAAAAGCTAGACAGCCTACCCGGATTCATGGCGACTACCGATTCCACCATGTAAAATAAAATTCACTATGAGTTAAAAATGAGCTCAATAATAGATAGACTATCTCCCAATTGATGTGAGAGTTAGTAAAACACCCATCATACTAAATGCACTCACACTAAAGGACTTGTGTGAGGAGCATGGATTAGTTGTGTTCCTTTCAATTGACTGAAAGATAATTAAGCTATCTCATGTGGCCAATGAGATGAATAGTTTAAGAGGGTGTAACACCTAGTACTCTCACATAGATGGAATTATGTGAGTAGTGGAGATTGGTGTAATGAATATTAAGTCAGCCAAGGTTTTAGATCCCTTTCCTAAGAAGTAGTATTCAAATATGTATATATATATATATATATATATATTTATTTATTTAAAAAAATAAGAGGCTTGGTGTTTAGAATTTGGTTTATGAGACTTGGATCCAACACAACACTTGAAGATAGATCCTTCAGCTGGCCAAAACCTTCCAACCAGTATACCAACTAGTTGTTGCAGTTTTTTCAACTTTTCAATACCTTCCACCCAATAATATAACTAGTTGTTGTAGTTCCTTTAGCTAGCCAATGCCTTCCACCTAACAATCTAGCTAGTTGTGATTTTCTTCAGTTGGCTAATGCTTTCCACCCAACAAATCAACTAGTTGTTGATGTTCCTTGACCAATGACTTCCACCCAATAAACTACATGGTTTTTATAGTTCCTTTAGCTAACCAATGTATTTCACCCAACATACCAATTTGTTGCTACGGTTCCTTCAGCTGGACAATGCCTACCAACCTCTTAACCTAATTTATTGTTGGCTAAATTTTATATATGTTGATTCTATAGGAGATTAGTGTATAAAATGTATTTATATAAATGATATTAATAACCTTGGATGGAAAAATATATACATAACTCATGCATTTGTATATTTTGGATGAAGTGCATTACTATTTACTAGTTTGTTGTTAATACTAATATTGTATAACTACTTTTCTTAAAAATGAATAAAATAACTAGTTATTATAATTTTAGGGTGTCTTTACAACTTGAAAGTTTGAAGATCTTTAATGGGAGATGTCCTTCATAGAATATTTAAAGGTTCACTTTAGTGATAAAATTATATAATTTATAAATATAAAATACCTAATATAGTTTGAATAATATATTATCAAAAAGATATTCAAATAATAATGAAGTATTAAATGCTAATGAATGAGGAAACATATATAGAATAAACATGAAAAATAATACTTAACTATGTTAACTATATTAATATTTATACTTATGTAATTAATAGGTACATAAGCATATCTATATATAGGTACACTTATATTTTTTTCTACAATTTTTTTTGTAATTTTCATTTCTTAGTTTGAAATTTTTTTAATGATATGGGTTTGATGTACCCTCAAGGATTTTAGTTACATTCTATATAAGATTTGGTCTAAAATAAACTAAGAGGAGTATTAACCTTCTTCCTATGATATGTTACAATCAACTTATAATGCACAAAAAAAATCCTAATAACAAGATTGACAAGTGGAAAATAGGAATAACTTCTTGATCAATCATAGTTTTGGAATGACTCTTACCTGAGTACAAAAATAGGACTTGGGTTTCAATATTTAATATAAACTCTTATTTGAAGCTTATTTTATTTAAAATAAATGCAAGGGTTCCTTTCAAAATCCCTTGTGCTTATTTCTATTAATAGATCTTTGATATTATCCTTAATAAGAGGAGGACGGTGAGGAAACCTCAACTCCTCTAACCCCTTCTTCCTCTATCAAGTACCTACTAGAAGGTTCAAATCATCTTTTGAAAAACCATTTACTTATATATCTAGCTCCTTATAGGTATACTTATATATACATAAATAGATAATTTGTAATTTCCTATTTTAGGTTAATATGAGTGGTATTGTATATATACTTTTTTGTTAAAAGTAAGTGAAATAATTTTTTGTGATAATTTTAGGAAATCATTACAACATGAAAATTTGAAAATCTCATAGACCTGCCCCCTAATTGAGAAGTCTTATGTTGCAACAGTCACTCAAAGAATCAGGTATGACTCTCCTTCAAACTATCTCTTTGACCTCGATCCTATTTAATTATCTCTTTTTGTACCTTCATAGTCGATCAAGTCTACTATTAAAGAGGGTGAGGCCTCCCTTGTTGGAAAATGCCTTAGGAATGCTAGACCAAACTTGGACTCCATCAAGAGATGGATCTCGATTGGTCACCAAAAGGTCAAACAGAATTCATAGCTCTTCATAATGGATTATTTCTAATTAAAATTTCTATGGTAGAAGATCTCAGATCCATTTTAGGTAGATATCCCTAGTTATTTGGTAGAAGGAGTCTCTTTGTAAATGGGATCCAAATTTTGACCTGACACCCAAAAAATTAAATCAGGCTCTATATAAATTAGATTATTGGGGATTTCTTTTCACTTCTGGCATGAAGTAGTTTTGAGGGGCTTTGTAAAATTAATTGGTGAGTTTTTTATGTTGGATTCTCCTACTAAAGCAAGATATTGAATGGTTTTTGCTCGTATGTGTGTGATTGTAGATCTAGATGTTGACCTGCCTGATCTAAAAAACTTTTATAAGATGTGGGTAATAGGAATAAATTCATCTTGTATGAGAATAAGTTTGTGGTCTATGCTCAATGTAATTCTTATAGTCATTTTTTTGTATGATGCCCTTAGAAGCCTATACATAGAGCCTTGGTAAAGGACCCTAATAAGGAACCTGCAAAGTAGATTGAGATATTTTTAGATGAAAATATCAATATTGATCCAAGGATGGTATTGGGAGAGTAGAATCACATTAATAATTTATAAATGAATAGCTACAAGGGCTCGATTTCTCATTCGATGCGGATTTCAGATAATCACTTTGCTTGTTTGGCTATCGATTCAGATCCTAAAATGATGAAAGAGCCTACACTGGATTTGGATTTGATTAAGCTAAAGGATCTCATTTTTCCTTCATCAAAATCAATTTTCTTGAAAAAATTAAGTCCTCGGGCCCTGTAACTCATGTTTAAATTAAAGGTAATGTCGAAAATCCCTATTGGATGCTCGTTCAAGTCTGATTTCTAAAGCGGGAGCAGGGAGATGTCAAAAGTGATTTTTGATGTCCCTTTCTAGTCAATGCTTTTGGTGGAAAAACATTATTCAAATTCAATTTTTTTTTTTGTCCTCTAGGAGGGACAGTGGCCTTTTTAACCAATTTTTTAATGTTCTTTATGACACTTTAATTTTTGGTTGGCTGGATTTTGGTAATTGTCATACTAGATTTGATGTTAGATTTAGAATATGAGTTAAATTATTTTTATATATCTCCACTTTTTGGTACCCAATTAGGAAGAGTAGTTGGTGGTACCTCTTTGGAATATGTGTTAGGTCCCCAGGAGATTCGTTGCCTCATTGGGTGATTGTATTTTTTAATCGATGTTTGTGCCTCTTTTATTGTGATAGGTTGTCTTTTTTGTTTCTTCAAGTTATATTTTTGTTTCCTTTTCATTGCATGAAGGATGAATTTCCTAGTCTTGAAATCCATCCCTTCTAGTTGGATTGAAAGACTCTTGGTGGGTTAAATATATGGACTTAAGTTAACAGGTGGTTGAGTGGTAGGGATGTGTTGTCTATTCTAGGATATTGTCTCTTTTGGTTTTTTGGGTTGTTATGGGTTATTGAGGAGTATTTTTGGGTGGGATAACTTTATGAGTAATATTTGACTTCTAATGTAAAAATTTGTGGTACCCCTTTCAAAACCCTCTTCTCAATCTAATAAATAAAAATTGAAGATCTTTAATGCGAGATATCCTTTATATAATATCTATGGTTCACCTTATTAATAAATATATATATTTAATAAGTAGAAAATACCTAATATAATTTAAATAATATATTATCAATAAAATATTCAAAGAACCATGAATTTTAGAATGCCAATGAGTGTAGAAAAATATATAGAATGAACATAAAAATAGAACTTAAATATATTAATTGTATTGATATTTATACTAATGTAATTGATAAGTATATAAGTATACTCAGGATGGGTGGATATTGATCTCATAAATAGAAATTTTATTTTCTAAAATTATCTTCTAAATATAATATAGTAATATTTCTTTTATACTATCTTTAATCATTGTTTCTTAATTTAAAAAAAAAAAGGTAAAATATAGGATAATATTAATTTTGAACATAAGTTCATAACAAGACATTAACATGGCATACTGGTAAGGCAATTATTAAAATTAAAATATTAATGTATGAACATAATCTTTCAAGAATATATATAGTGGGTTGTCCCTTTTAGTAATCATTTAAATATAAGTTTTGATGATATGTCACTATATATACTAAAATATATATTAGGATAGAAGTAAGAGTTGAGTTGAATATTCTAATGAGGATATGAAAATATTTTTGCTATTTAAAACTAATGCATATTTTTTTTTATACGTTTGGATTCTATTTAGGGCCACTCTTATCAAAATAATAAAATATTACATTTGTTTGTTACATTATGCAAACCATATCCAAATTTTCCTTTTATAAAATTATTTTTATTTCCTTTTTTATCAAATATATTCATTATTTTCCTCAAGGTGCTATGTTTGTGTAATCAACTCCTTTACATCATTTTTATTAAAAGATAAAATCCCACTTGGCGTGCTACTTTTTAAAATTTTAATTTTACTAAGAGAAATATCAACACCATGATGTGATAATTTATTTGCTATCCTATTTCCTTCTCTCTATATATACTCAAGTTTTCCATACTTACATTTCCAAGAGATTACCTCCAATAATAGATTTTTAACATCAACAACAATAATACAATAATATATTTTATCCAAGATCCATATGAATATTTATTAATAGTATTTGTAATATTTATTTAATCCTCCTCAATCAAAGTATATTTCCATCCTTTTGAAATTTTAATTTCCTTATAAGAAGTGACTTACCCCCTACACAATTGTTAGTTGGTGTTCGATATGATTATGAGTAAGTAGCGAGAATTTTACATTTATTATTTTGAGAAACACTACCTCCACCAAATTTCCTAGATTTCATTTAGAAACACTATCACAATTAATTTTTATAAAAAATAATTTATAGACTTTTCTATTTTACCATAGAAAAAAATATATATTGTATTTTAATGACATTGTCAAAGATAAATATTCCATTTATATTCAAATATATAACCAAGTGGCTAGCACTCTTGTTTCCATAGTTGAGACCTCCTATTGCAACTACAATATCTATAAGTATTTTTCAAGAGAGGTAATAATATGATTTTAAACATGGGCATGATTTTGAGATATTATTTGTAAGATTTCTATTATTCTTTTCAAGTCATATTTATCTTTGACATAATTAATCCAATATTTTTTCAACTCTTTCATTACTAATGGAGATACCCAATACATTCTTATGCATTTTTAAAACATAGTTCTCACAAAAGACACATTTGAATGGCCAATGATATCCTCTTGTAGAATTTCTCATGTAATAATATTACTTTGGAAAACTAACTAAAGGAATTTTGATACCTTAAGGAAAACCTCTAGTAATTAAATATTATTCAAGAGAAATCAAAGGGAGTAGGATGTTTCAATTTATCTAAATTATCTTATCCTATCTTGACCTAATATCCACCATAGTTTGATATATTCTAAAATAATCCATCCTCTTGTGTAAAAATAGGTAAATAAAACTCTTGAAGCATATTTTGAAGCCTAATAGAAATCCATGATCTAAAGTTATTGTGCCATTAATATAATATTTAACCTTTGAAACTTTACAATATGGACATACTTGAGTCAATGGTAGCTATTTGGAATAAGAGATAAGAGAGGATACAACTTCAACCAAGCATTAGACCCAAAATTTATACAATTATTTTTATTGACTTACAATCTAGTATGTTTTTGTAGACACCAAAACAGCACCAATCCGATTATGTGACGACAAGCACTGATCGCACCAACACACACAGCCCCCAGGGTAGCCCTCGGAGGTTAAACAGTGGTTCTAACCACTCACACAGCAGTTTTGCAAGTCGGAAACCAATTTGGCACCTTTTGGACACCTTATTTCTTATTCGTCCCACCCAGGGACGAGAAAGAATTTTACTCGTCTTTCTTAGGGACGAGTCTTGGCTAGCACTCGTCTTTCTTAGGGATGAGTCTTGACTGATAGATACTCGTCTTTTCTAGGGACGAGTGTTGACTGATACTCGTGTCACCCAGGGACGATTATCGGCGCTCGCTTCGGGGTGGGACGATTGTAGAGTTTGACTTGCAAAAAAGTCAAATCTCGGCATATAACAACTCAGAACTGTCACTTAGCTTTCCCTGCATGACATAGGAGTGCGAGTGAGTTCTTTTAACAACACACATCTGTCACTTAGCTTTCCCTGCATGGCATAGGAGTGCGAGTGAGCTCTTTTAACAACACACATCTGCCACTTAGCTTTTCGCATGGCATAGGAGTGCGAGTGAGTTCTGTTAAGACAACTCAGATTTGCCACTTAGCTATCCCTTCATTGCATGGGAGTGCAAATGAGTTTTTCTAAAACATGCAAAGACATGCGCAGAGGCAGTTAAGAAGCCCTTGATCAAGAAGAAGTCTTCTCTTCACAAACAAAAGCATTCATGCAAAGAAACACTTTTGCATGTTAATTCAAAAAGACCCCTTGGGTCTATAAAAACGGTGAGTTTTCTCACCCAAAAAGGATATACAGAGAAGGAGCATTTTGAGCGACGAAGTGCTTGCTAGTTCACTTACGGCGATTTGTGCTTTCATAATCGTGGTATTTCTTTTAGTTTCATTTTTATGCATTTGTCAAGTCTTTCATCATTAGATCATTTAGATTCTTACAACCATCGTTAGATTCATCTTTTTTTTTTCCATAAGGGGTGCTAGGCTTTCTTTTTTTTTTTTTTGTGGGCGAGTTGCGGCATTAGAGGAGCGACGAGGAGTCTACCTTACCAACGCAAGCGGCGGCAACATTTGGCCCGCCCATTCCAAACGTGGGCATGCGGAAGGAGGAAGACTAAAATCACAAATTGTAACAAAGACCAATTTAACGCTCCTAGCCCCTAAAAGGGGAGGAGACGTATATGTAACCGAGGAAAAGAAATTTGAATAAAGAGGGCTGTGATTTCCTTACATCTGTGCTTTCATTTCCAATTTATCTCTTTTCCTTGTTTTTGTGCATAGGATTAAAGCGTTACATTTCGTCTTATATTGCATAGTTATAGTTTTCCTTTTACTTCCGGAATCTCGTGCTTTCAATGGCGATCACGGTGGGACTTCTGTCCTCTGTTTTTGTTTAGGTTAAATTACTGATCTAAAAATTGCTTGTTTTTTACAGGTACCTATTTTTCAACAATCGGACTGTTATTCGTCTCTGCAAGTGACGATTACAGAATTGTTACTCGTCTCACCTCGGGACGAATAAATTATTCGTTCCACCCTGGGACGATTACGGTCTGTTATTCGCTCCACCCAGGGACGATTATAGATCTGTGCAAATTTTTAGAGCAAATCAGAAATTTCCGATTAGGCAGAGAAGAGGTAGGGGTTTTTACGGCTTCTGTCAAATTTCTATTTTTTTTGTTTTTCGGTTTTCAGTTTGAATGGCTTAGGGAAAGATTTCTTTTCGTTTGCTTGTTTCAATTTCGCAAAATTAAAACGAACCCCACACATCACGTTACATTTTAAACCAAGGCGTTGGTCGTAAGACCCCAACCCTTGAGCAAGACCAACGGTGGGTTCATCACCACCTTGGCTTAGCTTTGCATCCATTCCCCGATTGTCAAGCTGTTGTTAGGCGTAAATCCTGACGAAAGGCGACCGAGTCTTCTTGGGGTGATTCCCATGCGCGCGAGGATAAGTCTTCTATGGTAGGTGCCATTAACGGGACAATCCCCCTTCCGTACCGCCTACGTACCACGTACCATCTGCTCTCACGTACTTATAGTCTCCCTCTCGTAAGGGCGGGTATATAGAGAGGTTGGTATATCGGCCTGGCTGGTATATTGAAGGGGCGACCATTTTTTTGGGAGTTATAAGAGCCTTCATACTTGCATTTAAACGTTTCACAAAAATTTTCAAAAACAAAACAAACAACAAAAACACACTAAACCAGATCTAGGGCACACTATTAATCTTTAAAAGAGATAAGCATTGCTTGTGAGTGTGTATGCTATTTTCTGTTTTAGACAAAAAAAAAAATCATAAAAAGAAAATCATAAAAAGAATTTTTGCATTTTTAGGATAGCATTACCATGGTGAATACTCGTAGCCAAGCCCAATCACGGGCAGAAGCTGTAGAACATGCACCAAGAGAGACAAATCGTCTCCGATATAGCCTTGAAGACTTAGTCATTCCGCCTCACCGGCGGGATACAACAATTAGTTCACATCATGCAGAACATGGTTCTAGAGCCCCATCATGGCGGGGCACTCCAACCCATACGGTCATAGAACAAGGTTCTAGAGGTGTCTCAAGGAGTGGCTCTCCAAATTAGGCCTTCAATAGACGAGACTTTAGAACCCCTTCTCTAAGGGAAACTCATGAGCAACAAGAATCTTTTCAGGACAATAACTTATATATACCACCTGGTCTAAGCACGAAGCCTCCCTTTGAAGTTCATTATGGATGGCCTAGTGATGAAACATTGTGTAATGCTATGGAACAACAACGGGTCCAAAATGAAGAATTACATAATGTTGTGGTTCCTAATTTACCCCCAATTAATGTCGAAAACAGTAGACCACATCCAGAACAACAAGTCCTCCCGACAAGGCAAGGCAATTCTGCCCGCACCTTTTATGCATATCACGAGACAAAGAGAGGAGGATCACTACATCCCTCCAGTCCAGTGTCCAGTACCAAAAAGATGCACGTCTGCACCTGCATTATATCCAGATCGCTTATTGAGACCAGAGTTTCAAGTTAATGCGGCCAACCTCGACAGAGGGAAGCAACATGTAGGGGTCTCAGAGTACTATGATCGAAATAGATATGTAGGAGAGACATCTCGGCCTATCAAACAAGAGACAACAGCACAAAGTAACTTGGCATTTACACAACTAGCCGCCCGCCAAGCGCAAATCATGCGGCTTAAGCAAGAACAACAGGAATTAGAACATTTGTGTCACCTTGATCAAGAGCGCATTCGGCGTCAGACTACTGAAAGGTTTCACAACCATGCACGTGAGAGGGCCCCAATCCCTCGTGTACAACACTCTGAGATGTATGTGAGGCACAACCCTTTAGGGCGAGATAGGTCTCCACGACTTCAACAAGCATTGCCTCCAAGACCTTTTAGACCTGAGCGGGAGGCCATTCCCCGTGACCATGATGGGTATCCTCCACGGGCGCCCATCCATATTTATGAGGCCTAGGCCAAACACTCCTCACGAATATTATGAGGATTATTACCAAGAAGAAGAGCGGGTTGAAACACCCTATCAAGGCGGAAGGAATGCTAACCATTTAGTCATTCAAAGGCCTCAAGTTTCCCGCAACCCACAACGGGAACAAGCTAAGGAGGAGGAAATTATATCCTCCGATGCCTACAAAGTGTTGTTAGAACGCTTGGAGAATATGGAACTTAAGACTGGTGGGCCTCAAAAGCCTACCTTGCGCCAACTCCGTAGTCATCCAATACATCCATCAGTGCCAGCACCTCCATACACTGAACATTTCAAGCTGCCCCAGTTGGCACTCTTTAAAGGGGATGAGGATGCTCAAGAACATGTGACTCAATTTTTGAGTCAGTGCTTTGGTATACAAGACAATGATGCATTGCTATTGAGAACATTCATAACCACCTTTGCAGGGTCTGCCTCGGATTGGTTTACCCATCTACCAAAGCATAGCATCTACAACTTGGATCAACTAGTGGACGCGTTCCTAGAACGTTTTGCTTTCAATACAAAGAAAAAGGCGTCACTCAGTGATCTAGCTAGCCTCAAAATAGTATGAGGAAGAGTCCATGGTCGCATATGGGAATCGGTGGAGGACGGTGCTTTCAAAGTTGTCCTATCTCCCTCCTATGTCTGACCTAACTCAAATGTTCGCAAAGAGTTGTTTGCGATCGATCTCTGTGCTATTGCGAGTGCGGCAATACGCCACTTTAGAAGAAGCTCCGGCGCAAGCTAGACGTATCGAAGAGATCAAGATACGGGATGGCAAAATTGCCAAGCCTAAGAAAAAGAGTGGAACAAGAGCACCAAAATAGGGAATACGCAACAGAAACCCGTCGCGGTCAATCAAGTTGCTATTAATGCCCCTACGCCTGCCCAAGCAACACAGCCTTCAAAGGCTAATTATCAGGCGGTGCCTCATACTAATTATGAGAAAGATAACAAAAAATAGGATCAAAATCAGCAGCGTCGCCCTAAGCGACAATTTACTCCATACACTGAGTCTAGGGATTCCTTGTTTGACCGTTTGTCGGCGGCAAACTTGATTAATCTGCCGAGATATTCCAACAATCGATCCTAATGCCGAAGTCTAAGGGCTACGAGAGAGGATATTTTCTGTAGATTCCACCGGAGGAGAGGGCATGACCTTAATGTCCGTTGGACGTTTAAAGGTTTAGTGCAAGATCTTATTGATAATCACACATTGGTAGTGGATAACCCCATCGCACCCAACAACCAACAAATGGGTGTTTTCAAAGATCCTTTACCCACACATGATGCACAAACAAAACCTTTGCATGTCAATGAAGTGCAACAGAGTTACCCCATGGACGGGTATGTTGGAATGATAAGTATTGTGACAAGAAACAAGAGACACCCAGGAGTTGTCCCCGTGACAGCCACTAGGGAAGCTTCATCCACGTCACAACATCAACCGAATCCTACACAGTTGCCCCCACCTAGACCAGTGGTCACGATTCGATCTAGACTTACTCAAAGTCTACGGACCACATCGGCTAGGCTCTCCATTTATGAGCTTATTCAACAATCAGCGCCCCATCGGGAAGCTCTTATGGAGATATTAAAGGCAATTGAGTTGCAACCCCACGAAGCGGATTCGTTCAACAATTTTGTGGGGCATGTTAAACGAGTGTCCTGAACCAGTTATTACCTTTAGGGAAGATGAGCTAAAAATGGTGAGTCGGAGATGTACCGGATCCGCCCCTGCACGTTATTGCGCGGGTCAACGGGACTCCGTACAAACGGGTGTTGATAGATACTGGTTCTTCCAGTAACCTTATTACAACCGTTGCACTGAAACATCTGAAACTACCAGCCTCTCACATTGCACCTTCCACTTATACCCTTCGAGAATTTAATGATACGATATGCTCGACGGTTGGCACAATTGTCCTGCCCATACAAGTGGGACAAAAGATCATTCCTACGTTGTGCCACATTTTAGAAGGGGAAATGGCTTACAATATCTTGCTTGGACGGCCTTGGATCCGGGATATGAAGTGTGTCCCTTCAATTGCTCATCAATGTTTGAAATATACATTTGAAGGACAAGTGCACGTGGTCCCTGCAGATTTGGAACCTTTTAAGTATTGCAATTCAGTGCAAATCATGCCGCGATCGACCCTTCCTTCAACGCACGTGGATTTCCGGTTAAATCCATCTAAACGGGGTTTGAATAAGCAAGAATCTCCCTTTCCAACTCAATCAAGTTTCTAGGCGGGATCATCTTCTTCATCCAGTCCTCCCACAACGATGCCACCTACGATGGCCACACCAACGGACAAAGGAAAGAAGCCCCTGGAAGCGGAACCACCTCTAGTCTCCAACATCTCTACGGGAGAGACGCCTAATCGAATGGAAGTTGAGATGCCTAGTGCACCCCACATGGAGTGGACTTAAGGAGAACTCCCATTCACTTCCCCTCAATCGCCAATGATTACTGTTGAGATGTCTAACACAGGCATGGGGGAGTACATAGTGCGAAATGTTGTTGCAACGCCCACACTTCGATCTATGCAAGACATGGGAAGACCTCGACTCCCCATAGGCTCCGTGGTTCCTTTAGGCTACCCACCTAATCAGACAAATTTTATTTTTGGGGGCCTGGATCATGGCATTGAACCTTCCCAAAAAGAAGAAGAAGATGAAGATCCCTTTATGGAAGATGTCAACTATCTGGCTAACCCAGACTTCGCATTACGTTATCTTAGCCAATGCAATTGGCATGGATACGGGTTAGGCCGGTATGAACAAGGAATGCGTGTTTTGTGTCAACCAAGATACCAAATGCCTTATGACAAGTCAGGAGTAGGGTTTAACCACCCTTTGCCCCTCGACATCTTGGTCGAAAACATGCAAGGCCTAGGGATAGGCAACAAGGATGGGTTGGCATCGGATCCATATGCCAATCCAAATACGACTTATACACTGGGGGACTATTTCCCATTGCACACAAATAACCTTGTTGACCTCAACAACCCTTTCCCTACGGCTGAACAAGGAGAAACCTCACGGACTCACCCACAAGGGGAAGATGGACAAGACCACGAAGGGTCTTCTGAAAATGAGTCGGAGGACGATCATTCGCATGAATATCAAATGAATGATGATCAGGAAAGCTTCCTGAGGATGTTCCCATTGAATGATCCTAGTGAGCATAGGTTGCAAGATCCTTTAGACATAGATGACAGGTTGGAACACTTACACATAGATCCAAGACCTAGGAGGCATTTCACCCTGGCGCAGTTATAGCAATTACTGCACCCCCACTCCAGGCATACAACGAACATATTCCGCATAGAGACCCTATCAACTCATCAGTGCCTAGGGTAGAACCTATTTGCAGGAGAATGTATAGGGCTGATCCCTTTGTGCCAGTGCCCATAGAGCCAGATCCAAAGCACCAAGAACATCCAGAATGTCACAGTTGTCACATTTGCGGTTATGGAGATTACAATCATTTCATCAACATGGTCTCCATTGACTTGACCGCCCCCATCCATGATCCAACCAATCCAACACGATTATTGCATCTAGACATAGAAGCTATTGATTGGGATCGCACTGACACACCACCATCTCCATCAGAGTATTGGCCTTGCGGTGGGATGTTTCATTTCACTCCAAGACAGACTCAGGATGTCTTTCATGTTGAGGAGGAACTTGATGTTCCAAATGACGATCTTAATTCAGCAAATGATATCCATCTGATCCCCATTCCACACCAGTTGGAAGACGGATCCCATATGTCAATTGAAGCAACGACTGATGTAGACATCGGCACAGATCCAATGAATCCACGGATTCTCAAGTTGGGGGTAAGTCTTTCCCCTGAAGAGCGAGCCGATTATGTTGCCCTTCTTAAGGAAAAGAAGGAGGTTTTTGCATGGTCATACAAAGATATGCCGGGACTAGACCCACAGCTAGTCACGCACAATTTAACGCTTGATCCGACAATCAAGCCAGTAAAGCAAAAACTACGCAAGATGCATCCAACAGTAGCCTTAATGGTAAAAGATGAGTTACAAAAGTTGTTGGATGCCCAGTTTGTCATCTGTGTGGATTATCCGCCATGGTTATCTAACATGGTTCCCGTCAAGAAGCCCGACGGGAGGATTCGCATATGCACTGATTTTTGAGATCTTAACAAAGCGAGTCCTAAGGATGATTTTCCCTTGCCAAGCATCGACGCGTTGGTAGACGCTACAGCGGGCCACGAAATGCTTTCCCTTATGGATGGTTTCTCAGGATACAATCAGATTCGTATTAATCCTGAGGACCAGCTAAAAACGGCATTCACAACGCCTTGGGGGACATTTTGTTATAAGGTCATGCCTTTTGGCCTTAAAAATGCCGGAGCTACCTACCAACGTGCCATGACATACATCTTTCACGATTACATGCACAAAATTTTGGAAGATTACATGGATGATTTGTTGGCCAAATCTCTTTTGCGCCCGGATCACATCGGTGACTTGAGTAAGGTCCTTGATCGCCTCATTGAGCATAAAGTCAGACTAAACCCCAAGAAGTGCGTCTTTGGCGTCACCTCTGGAAAGCTCTTGGGTTTCATAGTCTCCAAACGAGGAATTGAGGTTGATCCAAACAAAGTCAAGGCAATCCTTGAAATGCGTCCCCCAACCACCATCAAGCGGCTCGGGAGTCTGCGAGGGAAAGGTTGCGTCGATCAAGCGCTTCATAGCGCGGTTATCCGACAAATGCCGACCCATGAATAAATTATTGCATAAAGGGGTCACATTTCATTGGGATGACGAGTGCCGGTCAGCCTTTGACGACATTAAACAGTACTTGGCTTCGCCACCGATGCGGCACCACCCGGACCGGGAGTGCTCGTTCTATTTATACATCTCGACCATCGAGGTGGCACTAGGCGCCATGCTTGTCCCAGAAAAATGAACTTCACAGAGAACGAGGCTACATACTATCTTAGCCGCACCACTGGTCGATTATGAACTTAACTATGCATATGTTGAAAAACTGCGCTGGCGGTGGTGTTTGCTACCAAAAAGCTACGCCACTACATGCTTAGTAATAAGACGTATGTTGTGTCTAAGGAGAATCCATTGCGATACATGATGAGTCGTACTTA
This sequence comes from Wollemia nobilis, assembly GCA_028583015.1. NCBI lineage: Eukaryota > Viridiplantae > Streptophyta > Pinopsida > Araucariales > Araucariaceae > Wollemia > Wollemia nobilis. Next base: position 3,864,354 of record JAQPPZ010000286.1, read on the forward strand.
TCATAGTAGCCGCACGGCGAAATGGATCATGTTGTTGACGGAGTTTGACATAGAGTTCATTGGACAGAAATCTATAAAAGGTCAAGTCATCGCCGATCAACTAGCCGAGGCTCCTCTTGAAGACGATCAGCCTCCGACTTTTGAACTACACGATGATGGGGTCTTCCATGTTTCGAGTCGCCGGTTACGATGAGCACGAGTCCCAGGCTGACATAACCCTTTTCTTCGATGGTTCTAAATGTGAGCAAGGGGGTGGTGCGGGAATTGTATTCTTCACTCCACAAGGTGCTCCAATGCCCTTGTCATTTAAATTAGACTTCCCGCTAACCAATAACAATGCAGAATACGAAGCCTTGCTCATAGGTCTTCAGACAGCAATCACCATGAACATTAAACGATTGAACATCTTTGGTGATTCGTTGTTAATTGTCAACCAAGTAAAAGGGATATACCAATGTAAATGTCCAGTTTTGAAGTCTTATAAAACCCTTGTGGATAAATTCTTGGCACAATTTGAATGGTATGACATCGAGGCACTCCCTCGATCATCAAATCATTTTGCGGATACTATGGCCTCCTTGGGGTCACTTATTCCACAAGACCCTTTTGGTGAAATGACAACCATTCAGGTTAAAACATTATCGCAATCTGCGATGGAGAGTGCAAGCTTTGATTCGACGCCAGAAATCCACATGATCCAGATTGAACCATCTTCGGATAAGTTCTCTTGAATTCAAGATTGTTTGATTAAAGCCAAGCTGGGGTCCTTGTTCTCCCCGGCCCCTCTTGCTAGCAACACCACGTTGTTTTTACAAGTTCTTTCCTGTTCAGCTTTTGTTCGGGATAAACTTCAAAAGGGATTGGCCGTTCATACTATCGAGGTTTATGATCAGCAAGACTGGTATACACCCATTCGGGATTACCTCAAGCTAGGTACTCTCCCACTTGGATTGACACAAGCCGCGAAAAGATCATTCAAACAGAAAGCGGCAAAGCATGTCTTGGTAGGAGACATTTTGTATCGTCGAAATTATGAAGGAATCCTCCTTCGTTGTTTGGACCAGCAAGAGTCCGCTTGGGCGATCACCCAAGCTCACGATGGTACATGTGGTGGCCACTTCGGCGGTATGGCCATCGCAAAGCGCATTCTTCGCATGGGTTATTATTGGCCATCCTTAGAGCGAGATTGTTGCGCATATGTGAAGAAGTGCGTGAAGTGTCAGCATCATGCTAATTTGACACACGTACCTTCTTAGGCCTTACAACCGATTCAATCGGTTTGGCCTTTTTCGCAGTGGGGCTTTGATCTAATTGGAAAGATCTCCCCTGCGTCGTCGGGTCGTCACACGTTCATTTTAACGGCCACTGAGTACTTTACCAAATGGGTGGAAGCAATTTCGGCGACCACTACGGCTGGAGCTCGCATTGCGGAGTTTATTTTGCATAACATCATATGTCGTTTTGGTATTCCATCCAAAATAGTCTCGGATAATGGGACACCATTCAAGAATAAATATGTGCGTGCTTTGACCACAAAGTACAAGATTCAACATAGCTTTTCAACACCCTATTATCCGCGAGGCAAATGGGCAAGCGAGGCGTCAAACAAAATGCTAGTCGCCATTCTTAAAAAGACGAGTTGCGAGATAATCATAAAGATTGGCACATTCGGATCCCGCTTGCCCTATGGGCTTATCGCACCAGACATTCGGACGCCCATTGGGGCAACTCCATTTTCGTTGGTGTATGGCTCCGAGGCGGTCATGCCTTTTGAGTTGGAAATTCCTTCCCTGCGCATTTCAATGCAAGAGTTCATCGATGATGACAACTGCACGACGAGGCCCGGTTAGATCAAGCGACGTTGCTTGACGAACGACGCGTTAATGCTCTCGAGCATTTGCGTATCTATCAAGAGCGACTTAAGATAGCATACAACATGAAAGTCCACCTCGGGGAATTTCAGGTTGGTGATTTGGTCTTAAAAGAGAACCAGCAGAATTCTAATTTGCCATCCCATCTACGGGATAATTTTGTGGCAAACTTGTTAGGTCCTTATATCATTGATAGTAGAATAGGACCTGGAACATACCGGCTTGCCTCTCTTGAAGGAATCAAGGAAACGAGAACCCTTGAATATCATTCATTTGAGGTCATTCCACGTCTAGAGAGCCATAGTCCAACAAAAAGCTCCAAGGATTACCACAATCGCTTGGTCAACCCAAAAGCTCCAAGGATTCCCACAATCACTTGGTCAACCTAAAAGCTCCAAGCGTTACCATAATTGCTTGGTCAACATAAATATTCAAAAATCAACAAAAACAACATAAAAATCAAAATCACAAAAACAATCGCATTTCAATTCCATGCATTCTCATAAAAAAAAAAAAAAAAAACATTTGCATTTCCATTCCATGCATTCTCATAACAATCAAAATACAAAAGTATAGTTTGCATTCCGCATTGCATACATACATTGCATACTCCGCTAGGTCATATAAGTCAAAAGCACCATAGGCTGTCATTATTTGGCAATTCCCTCATTTCCACCTTAGATCTATTTTCATAAACACCTACATCCAGCATATCACCCTTTTATTTTTAGCATCATCAGTGTCGCCTAATGTATATAGGGTTTTCGTCATTCAGATGTCTTTAAATTTCTAGCCAAGAACTGTACACAATTAAGCAGATTTTACATGGGAAAGTTTTACTTGGATCACACCTTGTTACGTAGCATCCCAACACATATTAACACACATAAAATAATTCCTAAGTTGTGTAGACGAAAGATGAAACCTGCACAGTAATCCTGGTTACCATAAGTGAAACGGCTATCTTGCTTATCCCCCTGTGCGAATGACCCTAGAAATGCTGAGAATTGGCAAAAGGACAAGCTTCCTCCCTACCCAATTCCCCATGAATCCCAAGTTCTCAAAAGTTGCAAAACCATCAAATATTTGCAAAACGTCAAAGCACTAAAATTTGACATCCTACAGTGCACACATCAAAAGACACAAATAACGGTGATTATCATCACTCTATATTCAAATCCCTTGCTCAAAAAAAAAAAAAAAAAAACAAGACGAGTACTATCATTTTATCACTACCAAAGAGCAAGTATCCCAATACCCTTGAAGAAAAGAAGGGAGTCGACCTTGAATCCCTGGAATTCTCAGCATTTCGACAGGTCATGAGGCAAGCTTCAGTATCGATTTGGTTGATAGCCTATTGGTTACTGGTGGTAAACCTCTCGCATGACGATATATCTATCACATTAACTTGTGTACAGATCAATGTTTGCATGTGGATGAGCTAGCTTACGGTATCCTAGATAACATCGCAGACAAATCTGACTAAATACAATAAAGGAGTTCGTGGAGCTAATTAGGTGATCCTCGGTACCAGGTTCGGTTGAAAGCCCATCTGGCACTGGCGGTATCCTGATGAATAACACATAAATGAACTCAATTGCACACACAGGGATGTGAAATAACTTGGTTAAATTCAAGTCAAATTTAGACCTTGTTCAGAAGTCTTGTGAGATAAACGAACAGTCTTGGTTAGTTAGTTAAAAATATCTGCATTTCAGAAAAGCTTAACTACATTTTCAAACAACCGATACATTTCATTCCATACATCACCATAAAACAATAGACAAAATACAAAAACAAAGTTTTCATATGTACAAGCATTCCACAAAGTTATCTTATTACTATAACAAGCCACTCCAATTTTGTACAGTCTATGGTGCATCGACATATCATCCATTCCATATGCATACATCATATAAATTAGCATCATCACATTCATATTAGCATATGCATACATCAATGTAAAAACATGTACATAAACATAAATCATGCAAAAAAAAAAAGATACACACCAAACAGAATCATCTGTATATATATCACAACAAAATTGCCCGTAGGCTACAAAACTGGTCCTCAGACCTCCCTCCCATCATCCAAACTCCCAAAACCCCCAGCCCTAGGGCGTCGGCCACCATGATCACGCAGGATCGGTGCGACGAGAGCTACCCCCCGTGGTATCTATTCTCTGAGATCTCTCAGGGCGACTGCTCGCCCCTGCATCCCGACCACTCGCACTGCCCTCCTCTCGTCGCCTGCGTCGGGATGATGCCGACTGCTCCGTCCCGCTGTCTCTCATCCTGTACGACGAGCCACTGGTCGGAGGCTCTGGTATTCGCCCACCCAGGCGGATAATCTCACCCTCCATCTCCGATCGATGCCGCCCCCACGCGGCCTCTCGTCGCCTCCAATCCTCTTCCCGTAGCCTCGACTCCGCCTCCCGCCTACGGTAATACGCGATGGCATCGTCGCGCTGTGCTAGCTGCACCCGTAGGAGATCTCTCTCCCGTGCAGCATCTGTATCTCCCACCTGCTGGTGAGACGCAGCCACTGCGATCCCCTGCCCTACCAACTGTGTCCGCAGGAGATCCCTCTCCTGCGTCATCTCTGCCAGCTCTCCATCCCGCCTCTGCAACAATCCCGTCAAACGTGCTACCTCAGCGCGCAACCCTGCCTCTGTCTCCCCCGAGCCAACCGGCTCTGACGCCTCCTGCATCTCTGGCTGCTCCTCCTCCCCAAAGTCATCTCCCACCTCTGCCACCTCCACCATCTCTACATCTGCAGGTGCTCCCCAACCCTCTCCTGGTGCCTCTGCACCCTCTCCGCCTCCCGCTGCCTCCTCTCCTCCCAAGGGCCCCTCCCCTCGCCACTGTCGTAGCGTCCACCACTCCTGATATTCGGCTGTCACGCCGACGTCATCAACATCCGGAATGTCCAACACAACATCTGACTCCTCCCCTAGTGGCTCGAGGATCGGCGTCGCTAGGGTCCTCTCATCACTCCGACGTCGGTAGGCTACGGGCTCCCTAGGCAACCCCTGACGTACCCCAAACTGCCGCGTCACTCGGAGGTAGTGGAAGTACTCCTGCTCTGTCCCATGCCGCCCAATCACCCATCTCCCCCTTCGGACCCGTCGAAGCCAATCATCTGCCTCTGGCCATGCGGGACAATCCCGATATGGCCTCCATATCACATCTCTGGGAGTCAGTCGTGCTAGTGCATCTCTGTAATGGTCCACGTCTCCCGCGAACCGCCGACTATGCCCCCGCTCCTCTGATCGGTACCATAAAGCACCATACCCAATATCCCTATCCACCATCTCCGCTCGGGTAGTCCAGGGCAACCCTCGTGGTCGCTCTATGGCTATGTGCTGCCATGCCCGACACTTGCAACAAGAAGCGCACCCCAACCCCTTTCGCCTCCGACGGCGGACCTCGTACAACTCATCATATAACTGCGCCAAAAGCGTCTGGCCCCACCTCATAATAACCGGCTCTGTCATCGGGCAATCCACTAACTGCCATACTACCTCCACTAGGTTCCATGGGAACCTCGCTCCTGACGAATCTGGCAAGAGCATGTTGGAAATGAGGCTCATGAGTACTGCATGCCTCACTCCCAACACTCCCCTCGCGTACCACCATCGTACCAGTATCCCCCCAATCTGACAATCCAGCTCTGCCCTCTCCAACGAGGTCATCCCATCCCCATCCCCTCCATGTCCAAAGTATCGCGTCAGTACCGCCGTCCTCTGGCTCCGTGGTGTCGTCCGAATGGGAACCCCGTCTATTGGAATCCGAAGAATCCGATACACGTCCTCTAGGGTGACTGTCATCTCCCCTGTAGGAAGATGGAAGGTGTTCGTACGAGCATCCCACAGGCCAATCAATGCGGTAATGTACGCCCGATCTGCCACAACTGCATCCAACCGAGCCACATGCTTGAGCCCTAGGGCATCAAGCCACTCCCAATCATCATCAGTCAACGCCTCGCGGGCATTAGAAAAAATGGTCGGTACTCGATGTCGACTCTTCACCACCTGCACATCACAAAAAAAAACAAAAACAACAAACATCAAAAACATGCATCATATCACCATTACATGTACAAAAATGCATAACTATACCGTACTATTTTTCATTCACATGTACATCCAAAAAAAAAAAAATCATCAATTTTTCATTTCATCATCAAAAACACCAAAAATTTGCCATGGTTTACCTACGGTTTTTCCTAAGTTTACCATTTCAAAACAAAAAATTCATCCATTTTGCATCTTTAATTTCATCAAAATCAATAAAAATTTGACATGGTTTACCTACGGTTTACCTAAGTTTACCATTTCAAAACAAAAACAATTCATCAATTTTTCATTTAAAAACGACAACAAATTTGACATGGTTTACCTACGGTTTACCTAAGTTCACCATTTCAACAAAAAAAAAAAAAATTCACCTTTCATTTCATCAAAAATGACAAAAATTTGACATGGTTTACCTACGGTTTTATCTAAGTTTACCATTTCAACCAAAAAAATTCATCTTTAATTTCATCAAAAAAAAAAAAAAAAAAAAAATTTCAAAAACACAAAAATTTGCCATGGTTTACCTACGGTTTTTCCTAAGTTTACCATTTCAAAACAAAAAATTCATCCATTTTGCATCTTTAATTTCATCAAAATCAATAAAAATTTGACATGGTTTACCTACGGTTTACCTAAGTTCACCATTTCAAAAAAAAAACAATTCATCAATTTTTCATTCAAAAATGACAACAAATTTGACATGGTTTACCTACGGTTTTATCTAAGTTTACCATTTCAACCCAAAAAAATTCATCTTTAATTTCATCAAAAAAAAAAAAAAATCGACATGGTTTACCTACGGTTTCGACCTAAGTTTACCATTTCAATAAAAAACAAATTCATTCATTTTCCATTTTTTAATTTCATAAACATAACACAAAAATATGGGCATGGTTTACCTATGGTTTCGACCTAAGTTTTACCATTCACATAGAAAAACATTTTTCTAACCATGGTTACCCTAAAGTGTTACTCTAAGTTTCATTTTGGGTTTATCCTATAGTTTTCCATCTAAGTTTCCATCAGGTTTGCATCCATGTTTCATTCGGTGTCATTCATTTACCTTTTACTTTAATTAATTAGGGTTTCATGTTTAAACACAAGAAAAACACCATAAAAACAACTTTGCATTTTTCAAATTGACAATCGAAGAGATAGTGCACTTCTTGGTCTCGCCTCGGCTCCGCCGCTCGACGACCCGGTCATGTGCACTCATGGTGGTTGGATGATCCGGCAGCGCTTCGCGTCAGAAATCTACCTCCTCCTCCCAGAGCTCCAAATCGCAATCGCTGAACAGTGCAAATGAGCCAAATCCGTCATTTTCGCATATTTATAGTTTTTGTCAGCTGGTACTCGTCCTTTATCGGGACGAGCGCTTTTCGACGCGCTCGTCCCACCCCGGGACGAGTACCTTCGGAGATGCACTCGTCTCACCCCGGGACGAGTACAATCCTGCCACTCGTCTCACCCCGGGACGAGTACAATCCTGTCACTCGTCTCACCCCGGGACGATTAAAAAAAAAAAAAAAAACACAACAAAACCAAACATAAACATGACAAATGCCAACAAAATCAAAAATAGGTCAAAACAGTCGGGGAACTGCTCGAGCATGCTTAGCGGTAAACCATCTAAAGGCACCCTTGCACACGTCATCTTGGGTCAAGCGACTCGTCGCTTTTCTCATGTCAGTCATTCCCTCATCGATTCGTCGCTTGAGGGGGTAGTCACACTTAGTTGCCAATCAACAACATTATACCTAGTCTTGGAAAAGACACGCATTCAAAGGATCATTGCAAAAGACAATCGCGCCCCTGCCAGGGCAGCAAACAAGCAATCATCACAAACTAATCATATACTTGGCATTCGTGAATCATGAACTCAAGGTTCCCACAACAAAAGGTTGCGCCCTTTGCCTATTCATGGCTGATCAATGTCTAAGTTCAAGTAATACCTCACCGAACCAGGTTAATGCTTGACTTAAGTTCCTTAGCTCGTCAGAAGCAAGGATTCAAGAATGCGTGCCCTTTCCATACTTGGGGCATCAAGAGTTGGTTAGGTTCTTGAGAAACCCTAATCATTAGTGCTTTGGTTATATTTTTGCTCAGTGCTGCGCCTTGCATAACGCTTCCCAAAAAGGGGCATCTGTAGACACCAAAACAGCACCAATCCGATTATGTGACGACAAGCACTGATCGCACCAACACACACAGCCCCAGGGCAGCCCTCGGAGGTTAAACAGTGGTTCTAACCACTCACACACGAGTTTTGCAAGTCAGAAACCAATTTGGCACCTTTTGGACACCTTATTTCTTATTCGTCCCACCCAGGGACGAGTAAGAATTTTACTCGTCTTTCTTAGGGACGAGTCTTGCGGCACTCGTCTCTCTTAGGGACGAGTGTTGGTGATAGATACTCGTCTTTCCTAGGGACGAGTGTTGGCTGATACTCGTGTCACCCAGGGACGATTACCGACGCTCGCTTCGGGGTGGGACGATTGTAGAGTTTGACTTGCAAAAAAGTCAAATCTCGGCATATAACAACTCAGAACTGTCACTTAGCTTTCCCTGCATGACATAGGAGTGCGAGTGAGTTCTTTTAACAACACACATCTGTCACTTAGCTTTCCCTGCATGGCATAGGAGTGCGAGTGAGCTCTTTTAACAACACACATCTGCCACTTAGCTTTTTCTGCATGGCATAGGAGTGCGAGTGAGTTCTGTTAAGACAACTCAGATTTGCCACTTAGCTATCCCTTCATTGCATGGGCGTGCAAATGAGTTTTTCTAAAACATGCAAAGACATGCACAGAGGCAGTTAAGAAGCCCTTGATCAAGAAGAAGTCTTCTCTTCACAAACAAAAGCATTCATGCAAAGAAACACTTTTGCATGTTAATTCAAAAAGACCCCTTGGGTCTATAAAAACGGTGAGTTTTCTCACCCAAAAAGGATATACGAGAGAAGGAGCATTTTGAGCGACGAAGTCTTTGCTAGTTCACTTGCGGCGATTTGTGCTTTCATAATCATGGTATTTCTTTTAGTTTCATGTTTATGCTTTTGTCAAGTCTTTCATTTCATTTAGATTCATTTCAACCATCGTTAGATTCATCTTTTATGCTTCATACACGAGTGCTCACGACTTTCTTGTTTGTTTCTTTGAGTGCGGAGTTGCAGCATTAGAGGAGCGGCGAGGAGTCTACCTTACCAACGCAAGCGGCGGCAACATTTGGCCCGCCCATTCCAAACGTGGGCATGCGGAAGGAGGAAGACTAAAATCACAAATTGTAACAAAGACCAATTTAACGCTCCTAGCCCCTAAAAGGGGAGGAGACGTATATGTAACCGAGGAAAAGAAATTTGAATAAAGAGGGCTGTGATTTCCTTACATCTGTGCTTTCATTTCCAATTTATCTCTTTTCCTTGTTTTTGTGCATAGGATTAAAGCGTTACATTTCGTCTTATATTGCATAGTTATAGTTTTCCTTTTACTTCCGGAATCTCGTGCTTTTAGTTTCTTAATCAATTATGAACAATATCATATGAAGTTCCATGTTGGTGATCATATGGGTAGGGTTATTTTTCTAAATTAATTTATTACATTAAGAGAACCTATATACTTTTAAAGTAATTTTTTCTAGACTCTTTCCTTGACATATATATAATCTCCATACAAATTTTATGCCTATGGTCAAACTCATAAGTCTATAATTCTATAAGACTATCCATCCAATATTCTCTCTATTGTAAACCTTATCCTACTTACAAAGAGAAAACCTATATATTGTTTCTACATATCATTTCAAAAAAAAGTGTCTATGAATACTATCATTTTTTTATGCTACACCTACTATCAATTATTATCATATGAAAAAATATAGATTGCAATGTACTATTCATGATTTATAGTCTTCTTACCATGGTTACAAAATTACCTTTCTAGCATGCAAAAAAAAAATTACTTTGTCTAATAAAGAGACCTAATGTTCCTTTATATTTCCTTTATGAGACAAAGGAATACACATATAAATGATGGATACTTTTAAATTTTAAACTCTAAAATATTTATAGTAACATGTTTTAAATATAAGGAAATGTTATCAATTTTTTTTCTACAAAGGCTAATTCACTATTTCTATAATATTTTTAGCTTATTTGTTGTAATTCTTGAAATAATCATATAAAACATATTATAAAGGCATTTTGGATAAAAATTATCCAAATATTATATCTTTATTTCTTTAGAATCAATGTAATACAAGTAAAATTGATATCACCTATTGTAGTCTACCTTTTGTAGAATACACTAACATATCACTCTTTAAAAAAATACAATTTTTGGAAAGAAAATTGTAGGAAATCCATAGAGGCCAAGTGCATTGTTAGGATGGAAAAATAAAATTGCTTCATGTAGCTCCTCTATAGACATTTTCTTTATCAACCTTTCATTTCTTCCTTATGTAATAATTATGCAAATATTTTAAAAAATCTTACTTTATGCATACATATCTTGCCCAATATGTGACAAATTGGTTTTGAAATAATTAATTGCTTCCTTCTTGATATATTCCTCTTCTTCAATATTCCTTTCATCTAGAGTTAAAATATTTTTGATAAAAAAAAAAATTATTTATTTTTGTGATAGCATAATTTATTTCTATTTATATCTCTTGATTAAGCCATTTCTCCCTATATTTTTGGAATCAATATGATTCCTTTTTAATGCATTATGATAATTATAAAGCAATTTTTTTTTGCACATAAATATCTAGGTTTATTCCATTGATTTCTAATATCTCTTATAAATGTTTGATCTTGGATTTAATTTTCTTCTTTTCTTTAAAAATATTATCAAAAAAATTGGTATTCTAAATCTTCATTTACACCTTTGAGATATTTTGTCTTTAAACAAACCTATACATACATAATCCTTCAATTTTTTTATCCCACCATAATATAATCACCAATATTAAATAAGGATCTTTCTTCTACTTATATTGGAAGCAAAATGAATTTGTATTCGCATTATTGAGTAAATCATAAGTTAAAAATATATTTTTAATCAGGTCTATCTCATAATAATATAATAATATATGTAAAGAAATTTATAGTCTATTTTCATCAATGTGTTGGATAAAATTATTCTATCCCATATTTATGCTATATAAGTTTGCTCAATGCATCTATTATCCATGTATATTAAAAACTTAAAGGAACAACATCCCAAAGGCCATTTTAATTAACAAATGAACCAAAATATTGCATTAATATAGATCATCGAGAAGTGCGACACGTCTCTTATAATAAGTATGGATTTACTAGGACATCATCCCTTATAATCCATAGACCACAATTATGGAACTTCATTATATTTAACAAAAATATGCTAAGGTCCTTCCAAAATATTTCATGACAAGTAACTAATAGTTGGATGATATACATTTATAAACCCAACTTAAACATTTTTCTCTTTTCCACAAAATAGCCCAAAAATCGAATTAGATTTTACTTCTAATAATTATCCATTCCATTTATAGTTATCCCATACTGTTGCAATACTATTGGAAACTTATATAGGAGAAACTACTAGATAATATCCCATATTTATAATCTTTTTATACAAATCCTTATATTGCTCACTAATTGACTTTATTTCTTGTATTAAAATAAACTTACGAATATAAAAACTTATCACTTCCCTACTAAATATTTTTTAAAGGTTTTATTCATACACCTAATATTCCATGATATCATTTTTATCATTACTTATTATTTTTTTTAATGGGATTGGTACCATTTCTTGTTAACACCTAATATATTTTATTTGGATTCCCATATTGATATCTCTTTAAGTTTACTTTTATCTTTGTTCATGATTTTATTAGCTTCCCCTCCTTTTCAATTCCCACCAACACTTTCATATTTGTCAAGATCTTATATTTTCTATATTTTTCATAATAAAGTTTATCTTCTAAATATTTATGTTTTCATAAAATATTTTAAATAAAAGGAAAATCCTCATAAACACTTTTTATTTCTATTATATTAGAAACCCTAAAATACAAGGATGATCCTCCATAGTAATTATTTTATTATGATACCTTATAAACTATAAGTTTCCATTGATATTATCCCCAAGATTTTCATAATTGTGCTACTTTGAAAATCCTAAAAAATAGTAGATGCACATTCTGTTGCTTTAATTTTGATTATAAGGATATTATGTAGTTATACTTGATGAAAATGAAGTTAATTAACCTATATTAACCTTGGCCTCCAACACCTCACTCACATTAAAATTTCCTCTCTATATTCCTTTGCACTTCTAATTACTTTTAAATTTGAACTTGTGCATTGTACTTCCTCATCCCTTATATCATTTTTTTCTTCTTATGGTTGATTTGAGTGAGCTATAATGATCTTTTCCATCCAATGAATCAAATAGGTTTATTTTATCACACTCTTAGAAGTGGAAAATCCTTTACTTGAATTATTTTATACTATGATATGATCACCTTGTTTCATATTAAATTTGTCTCATGCCCAAATTTTCCATTGCTTTCTTTATATTTTTCACTTTACAGTCTCTTGCCATGTATCTAGTCTTGTAATATTTATAACATAGTAATGCAATATTTTCATAATTGACATGTTGATCCCATTATCTCCATACAAATATAATCCTAATAGACAATAATAAAAGGTTTTGAAATATCAAAGGAAAAATATATTTTAGTATGCACAACATGCCTTCTCTCCTTAGTAGATAGGACCTCCTAGATGAATGCATCTGAAGTATTGCCAATATTCTCCAAAAACATCCCAATGATGAGCTAATAAAGAAGTTCAAAAATACTAATCCAAATAAGAATCCTTTTCATAGTCTCTCTCTATATAGAAAATATCTCAAGGGGTATCCTAAGATGTGGAATAAGAAGTGTCACTTGGTCCTTGTAATTATCTTCTTGCTTAGTGTCTCACTCTTACCCTTGGATCCTACTTTCTCTTGCCTTGCACTCACTTAGATTTATTGTGATCATGACCCATATATTATTTGAGGGTACATGTACCCAATGATTACTATAAAGTGCACTTAAGATTTATAATATCAAAATTGATAATTAGTCATAACAACAATGTTTGTATAATTAATTCTACAACTAAAAGAAAAATAAATCTATTCATATCCTAAAAAAATCCTTTTTGGGAAAATATTGAAAATTGTAATTGTTGTTGAAAGTATTACATTATTTGGTACCTTGTAAGAATATTGTAATTACCTTGTAAATATTTACATCTAAAATTTGTAACTAGTTTGTTAAAATGTGGTTCTAAAATAGTGATAAATTTTAAAATTTATTATAGGTTTGTCATTATTAGGAGTCAATAAAATATATTTCTCTATATGAAATATGAAGAGTTGGACCTCTTGTGAAGTTGAGAAGATTAGTGAAAGTAGAAAGGTCAAGATTTTTGTGAATGTGATGAGTCTCTTGTCCAAGTTGTATATACTAAAGATAAAGTATTTTAATATAAGGTGTGTGAGAAGACACTTTATAATACATTGTATTTGCATTGCTTGAGTTCACATATTCATCGTTAATATTACTCAGTATTCTAATTGTGTGAATTTTCTACTATTAGATATTGTGAGAATAGGGTTATATTGCTAATAGTATAACATATCCACTATTATGCAAAGCCAATATAATGAAAAGAGAAGATATTTAAGAAGAACTATAACAAATTTCCAAAAACAGAGACATTAAGGAACTATTGAGGGAAAGAGCTAAGAGAGACAAAATTAAAAGGTCTAAATGTAAGTATCCAAGTGTAGATGTCCAAGTGCAAGCATCCAATATTGTGAGCTCAAGGAAGGAGATTCTGAGTTAGTTTTTCCAAAGCTACTAAGAGGAAGTTGTAGGAAAGAATCCCTAAGTGAATATATGTAAGAGCTAAGTAAAATATTTCTAGAGGAATAAAATATGTGAATGAGCTTAGTTAAGATGAAAAAGGTACTGAAGAGAGTATTTGGGAGTGGAATAGAAGAAGCAAACATGTGCAAGTGATACTAAGTTTGAAATGTATATTGCAAAAGGAGGATAGCAAATACCATAAAATAGAGTGAGTAGCAAGAAAATGAAGTATCAATTGTAGAAATAAAGTAGTACTTTTCAAGGTAAGTATCATTGAAGAAGGGAGGAATCACACACAAAGTTGGTGAATTTATGATTAAAAAAGGTATAAATTATTAATATTTGTATTTTATAGTGGATGTTTATTTTAGAATAAATATTAAGGAAGAAAAGAATATAGTATTCCATTGAAATAAAAAATATATGCTATGAGGAGAAAAAAATTATTAGGATAAAGCTCTAGGAACTAAAAATTAAAGGAAAAATAGTTGATTTGCAAAATAAAATTAGAGTAAGTGAAGTTAACTAAAGAAGAAGTAAGGAGAGAAAAATAAGTGGAAGATTTAAAATTTTTAAAATATTGTCTAAAGAAAGAAATTAATTATCAAAGAACGGAGAATTATTTGAAGGAAATTTGAAAGGAAAATATATTTAGAAGAAATTGAATTTGAAATGTATTAAAGGAATTTTAGATTGGAAGGCTCAAAGTGGATCAATGACAGAAAATGGGGCATTTTTAAAAATATTTTTTTGAACCTTATAATGGCTTTTGTCATATTTGTTTTTTTTGTTCATGTGACTAGTGTTTTTTGCAGCTGGTGGGGCATTGATATAGGTTTTTTATCTACAAATTCATGCATGGGAAACATTTGCTTTGGCCTCAAGTATTTCCCAAGGTGTGTTTGGATTCGATGTCGCAAAAATGCCCTAGCAAGAAATAACAAAGTGTTGGAGATCCCTGACAATGAGGTACCAGACCCCACCATAATAGTCTTGGAGAAGATGACAATTTCATCAGCCTCCAACAGTATCAACCAGTTGAAGAGTCTGTCTAGCCTCATCAGTGCAGCTGTTGATTTGTGTGATTCTCTAAATCTTCTATTTTATAGCTAGCAGTTCTAGGGGCACAAGGAGTCGAAGGCAAAATCTAAAGATGATGGCAAGGAGGATGATAAGAAGTTAGATGAGGACTACAAGGAAGACTGCTTGGCCTCTTGGCTGTCCATTCTATGGGATGTTTTTTTGACCATATTCTATTATTTTTATATGGGCACAAGCTACTCTGCATGGTGCTTGCATGATTAGTTTTTGTCTTTGTTAGTTCTATTTTACGTCTTTCTTTTCTGATGGCCATAATATTAGGCTTCCATAGTTTAGTTTGGTTGTATTCTATTGGAAGAGTAGGTCTTGGCCCTTTTTGATGTCAGTTTAAACTTTTAGGGCTTGGCCTTTGTCCAGTTGGTCAGTGGACCCTATTTTGTAAAATGGTTTTTGGTCAACCAGTTAAAACCTGGTGTTAATTATAATATTCTCTTACTTACCAAAAAAAAAAAGAGATAAAATAAAGCTAAAGAAATAAATTAAATTTAAGAAGAAGAAAATTTATTTGAAAGAAGATATAGTTTATTGAGAAAGCAAATATTAAGAAGAAATTGAAGATTAAAGAAAAGAAGAAAATAATTTTATTTAAAGAAAAATAGAAGAATTATTAAGGGAAGATTTTTTTTTTTTAATTTTAAATTTGGGAGATAAAAGGATTTCATTTACAAAGGAAATTAATTGTATTGAAGGGAAATGAATTAATGAAAATTTAAGAAAGTTTTTTTAAAAGGAAGATTTTTTTTTTCAAAATATATTTGCGAAGAGAATATTACAGTGCACAAAAAATATTGCAAAATTATTAAAAGGACTATTATGGAAAGAATAGAGAAAACTATTTTTGATTTATCAAATTATTATTTTGAAGATAAAACATATTATTGAACATACTTAATTAAGATGTTGAAGACTTTCATATTGAAGAACTATGAATTTGAAGTGAATTTAAAAAATCATAACAAAATAAAAATAACAATTAAAATGTACTCAAAAGGTTTGAAAATTCGAGTCAGCAAAGATCTCTGTCCAAGAAGAGATTTGAGAAAGCATCAATAAACAAGAAATTACCTAAATATATTTATAAGTTTATAAAAAATAAAAATCGATTGAGGAACAAATTAAAGCATCTAGAGCAATGAAAGAAATAAATCTAGTAAAATAAGAAATGAAAATAGTGATTTTATTCCAAAAAAAGAGATTACTTAGTTATCTAGAATAGTTAACAAGAATGGAAAAAGAATTTGAAGAACAATATGAAATAGTAAACAATAAATTTAAAATGATAAATAAACAAGACTTACTTCAACATGACACTAGTAAACTTCATCAAAAAAATGTGAAACTCATGGTAGAAGACACTTATAATTTGGAACCCATGAAGGCTTATGTGAACATGAAAACAAATGTATGTTATGATCTTGTTCAAGAAGAAGACATAGCATATGGATAAAGGAATTTGAGATTAGAAAAAGAATATACAAAATTCATATATGTTGGTACAAAATGTATTGGTTTGAAGTCTTTAAATAGTAACATAGATTATGATAATTTAATTTTAATAGAATTTTATGAGAATTTTGAATTATACACGAAAGCAATCATGGGTTAATAAAGATATGATAAAATAGGACATACAAATAACAAAGATGATGAATTGTTACATTCTACATTTGATAGCATTGATAACAAGTTTGATAGTAGCAAAGACAATAATGATATAAGTTATGATCTATATTATTGTGATTACTTGCTTCCTAGCATCAAAATAGAGAATTTCATGACAAGAAACATCAAACTCAAATCAATAACAAGGGACATTAATATTAAATCCACAAGTATGATAGGTATAGGTGACAACTACTATTAGTACTGGGACAAAAGCAAGTTCCTCTTAAATAAATATACAAACAAGGATCCAAAAATATTCAAGAAATAATATCCCCATTATTCCCCATGAAGACAGACAAAAAATAACCAAGACCAAATAAAATGAAGACAAAGAACCTTCTTACCAAATAATGTAATATCTAGGGAGGTTGGAAGTATTGCATTATTTGGTAACTTACAAGAATATTGTAATTACCTTTCAATCATTTGCAAATAATTGAGTCTAAAGTTTATAACTAGTTTGTAAATATGTGGTGTGAAAAGAGTCATGTAAATATTTATCTTTTAGTGTGTGTAATAATTATAGGTTTGTCATTATTAGGATTCAATAAAATATATCTCTTATGAGAAATATGAATAGTTAGATCTCTCATGAGTTTGAGGATATGAAGAGCTAGCGAAAGTAGAAAGGTCAAGAGTTTTTTGAGTGTGATAAGTCTCTTGTCCAAGTTTTATATATTGAATATAAAGCATTGTAATGTAAGGTATGTGCAAAAAATCCATGCAATTCATTGTATTTACATTGCTTAAGTCTATATATTCATCACTAATATTATTTAATAAGTTTATTATTGAATGTATGTAATTGTGTTAATTTTATATTGATTTATCCTATACCCAAGTATTGTAGGTGAGTTGGAGAGGAGAGGGAAATACTCCAAGGGAGGTCCTAGGTTTGAATCTCCATCCTACCAAAAAGTTGAATTGGGTACCCAAAATCCAATTTATAATGTTGGTGCGGGCAAGGTCGGGCGTGACTCCCGGGTGACTTTGACAGTGTAGAACCCCTTGGTCATGGTCTCTCAGACCAAGGCAGTCCCGCAATGGGATTTTCACTCAAAAGAAATAACCAAGGTGTTTTAGGTGAGTTGGAGAGGAGACAGAAACCCTCCAAGGGAGGTCCCAAGTTCGAATATTTGGTACCCAAACTCCAATTGATAATATTGGTGCAGGCAGGGCCGAGTGTGACTTCTAGGTGACTTTGATGGTTTAGAACCCCCTAGTCATGGTCTCTCAAACCAAGGTAGACCCGCAAGGGTTTTTCGCATTAAAAAAATATATTGTTTGATCCTATGAGAATAGGGTTGAATTGCTAACAATTGTTCACATTGCCCATGTTCCACTATATTATATTTTATTATATTTTAAAAAGTGAGTATGGTCCCATACACATGTAGTAATATTATCCTTATTTTGAGTAATACAAAACTATAATATATGAATAAATAATATTATTAGATGATACTATTACATTCCATGATTTGTTTTATCAAGTGTAATAATAGTTCAATTTATAAGCCATTAATTAATTTTTGTGATCACCTATTTTTAGTAATTTTATTTTATGTATGAAAGAACCCTGTAAATATCTCATGCTCCTTTATTTCTATTACTTTATCCTATGTATTTATTAACGTACAATATAAATAGTTTACTAATTTTGATTGATTCTATTTGTATTAAAAAATTATATAAGGTAGCATTGAATATGTGTTCAAACCATTCTAGTTTACTATATAGTATGGTTCCTAATATCTTGGCATAATAATTTCTAAAATTTTGTAACTTACTTTATTTTCTTATTGTTTGGAAAATCAACTTTACATTCAATATGTAATCCTTTTTTTATTTCTTCTATAGATGTGTGCTTTTGATCTAAAACTCAAATTTTTGAGTAAAGGATGATCAAGAAAGAGTTGAATATAAAAATAATAAATTACAACAAACCATAACATAAAAAATATATAAGCAATATATGGTGATGATTTTATTGCATATAAAACAATGTACAATGCAAACAATCTCTTAGAAGAGATGTAAGGCTATAACATTATATCTATTACTCATCCTTTATAATCATGGGTACATATCTCTTTATAAAAAAAATTTGTGTTACTAACCCACTATATTGAATATGGAAGGTCATCTACATAGAAATTTGGTGGTTTACCTTTAACTAGTTAAAAGGTCATGCATATAAAAATGGGATGATTCACCTTCCATAAATTACAAAGTGCATTCAATTTAAAATCAAATAAATTCTTCTACTAGTATATTAACATGGCCAAAGATGCATTTTGGATATGAAAATATACATAAATAAAATTACTATTTTTAGTAAATAAATTTTTAAATATTTTTCACACCCTATCGAATGTGTTTTTCCATGCAATTGGAATTTGTTATGGATTTCCTATTGAAATTGCTAAATACTCTTGTAAGCTTTTCAATTCATTGTGAATGGATCAAAATCAAGTCTTGAGCACAATGTTCTACTCCTAATAGTGTGGATATGATAAAAAATAGGTTTTAGGTATTTTTGAGCCTTTTTGAAATGTAGAGCTATGCCCCATAGTTGTGGTTATTTATGTAATATTTCTAGTGCATTTCATATATATAAATATGTAATATTGAGCATAAAATTATTCCCCAGAAAGGTAACATGCATAGATCATCTATCTCCTCATGAAAAGCAATGGTCATCATTGCATCAACTTTTGACATCAAGAGTGAAAACAATTTCTTTATCTAATTTTTGTGAGCCATTCTCCTTGTCGACCAAGTTTCCTATTGTAGACACCAAAACAGCACCAATCCGATTATGTGACTGCAAACACTGATCGCTTTGACACATACAACCCCCAGGGCAGCCCTTAGAGGTTAAACAGTGGTCCTAACCACTTTTGTAGCAATTTTGGAAGGTCAAAAGGCAATTTGGCACATTCGAGGCACTTTGCTCAGTATTCGTCCCACCCAAGGACGAATTCTAACTGGGATCCGTCTCACCCAGGGACGAATTCTGAATTCGTCTTTGGTCAGGACGAATTCCAGGTTTAACGGGCAAAAAGAAGAATGGCGCCAAGTGGCAGCCGAAGACAGTCAATTTATGACTCCTGCCTTGCATGCGCGTGTAGGTGGGTAGATTGGCCGTTGGAGGACTGTCACAAGGGCAGTCATGGAAGCCCAAGTCGGGGAGGAGTCTCCTCCCTCTTGGGAAGGCATGGCCGCCACATGGCACCCCTGCATGCCCCTCCAAAGAGACCCCTTGGGTCTATAAAATGGTGGACTTTCCCACCCAAAAAGGAGCAAGTTGGAGGCATTTTCAAGCAACGAAGTGCTGCCAAATTGATACCACCCCATTGCACCCTTTTTGATTCACCTCTTCCACATCCTTAATCTCTTTCGCAAGAGAGGTTATTGGGTGGCTATTGGAAGTGTGGATCCGGACCCAAAACCCGACATTTGACCACATTAATCCACCAATTTGCTGACAACCCCATCCTAAGAGATTTTGGGCCCATCCCAAGTGGATTGGTGCCAAAATCAAGTTCCAACGGTGGGCGGCCCGCTTGGGCGCCCCGCACTTTCTAAGTTTCATTCTAATTTATTCTTTTATCATTTGTTCATCTTCCATTCCATTTTATGTTGTCTAGATAGTTCATATATTCGATTTCATAATGTTTTGATCAGATTTCATCATGTTCTCGTCGCTTTTGTTGTCCCACTAACTTGCAGGTAGCGACATCAAATTCCTATTGATGGAGGTCAAATTGGGAGAATCCGACCATCTGGGTCATCCCAAAATGCCCCCAATTAGCTAACCCCTATGTTTGCAAGTATTTTGGAGATCCCGAGATGTGACATTTGGACGGCATCAA
The DNA here is from genome assembly GCA_028583015.1 of Wollemia nobilis. Lineage (NCBI taxonomy): Eukaryota > Viridiplantae > Streptophyta > Pinopsida > Araucariales > Araucariaceae > Wollemia > Wollemia nobilis. The sequence continues at coordinate 3,884,861 of JAQPPZ010000286.1, forward strand.
CTCGGCATTTTATCACAGTCGAATTCGTCCTACCCGGGGACGAATTACAATAGAATTCATCCTGCCCAGGGATGAATTTCAGTTGAATGCAAATTGGTCGACTGTTTCGATGGCAGTGGCCCTCTGGTAATGTTTTCTGGTCTCTGTCAAATTTGCAAGTCATTTGGAGTCATTTTATTCATCGATTTAGCTAATCTTTTGCATGCATCTTTCATTAATTTTAGAGAACAAACGTTTCATATTTGCAGCAGGTGCTACTAACGCCTTTGTTGTTTCTTTGAACGCAGGAGGAGCAGCAAGAATCAAGGATTCATCAACACAAGCGGCGGCAACACTTTGGCCCGCCCATTTCAAATGTGGGCATGCGGAAGGAGGAATACTAAGTCATGATTGTAACCAAAATCCATTTAACGCTCCTAGCCCCTAAAAAGGGAGGAGGCGTCTTTGTAACCGAGATTAAGAGAGTTAAATAAAAGGGTTGTGATTTCTCTAATTTCTTGTATCTCATTTCAATTCGTCTCTTTCATTTCATGTATTTCACATTTTAGGACTTAAGCGTTTATTTTGATTTTGAATGCATCGCAATAGTTTTCCTTTCAATCTTCCGAAATCTCGTGCTTTCAGTGGCGATCATGGTGGGACTCTGTCCCCTAGTTTTTAAGATCAAGAAACTGATCAAAAATTTGTGTTTTGTGCTTACAAGTACCATTTTTCAAAATCTAACTATTATTCATCTTTGCCTGTGGCGAATACTTTATTGTAATTCGTCTGACCCTGAGACGAATTCTAATTCATCTCAGACAGGGACGAATTCTATTCTGTAATTCGTCTCACGAGGGACGAATTTTTGTCTATAAATTTTTAGAGTCGAGGATCAAAAACAACAGGTTTAGGCAGAGAAAGGTAAGGTTCCAAAACTGTTCCTATCATTTTTTGATTTTTTGTTTCTATTTTCTGTCAAATTTTGCCTTCTTAGGGAAAGTAGTTGCTTCTGCATGTTTCAATTTTAATAAAAAGAACCACACACACATCACGTGGCATTTTTTAAACCAAGGAGCTGGTCGTAAGACCCGAGCCCTTGATCAAGACCAACGGTGGGTTCATCACCACCTTGGCTTGATTTTTGCATCCATTTACCCCGATTGTCACTGTTGTTAGGCGTAAATCCTGATGAAAGCTGATCGAGTGTCGCTGGGGTGATTCCCAGCGTGCGAGGATAAGTCTTCTATGGTAGGTGTCATTAACAGGACAATCCCCCTTTCATACCGCCTACGTACCATGTACCATCTGCTCTCACGTACCTATAGTTTCCCTCTCGTAAGGGCGGGTATATAGAGAGGTTGGTATATCGGCCGGGCAATGGTATATTGAAGGGGCGACCATTTATGGGAGTCATATGAGCCTTCATTACGCATTTAAACGTTCTTCAAAACTTTCAAAAACAAAACAAAATCATCAAAACGCACTAAAACCAGTCTAGGACACACCATTAATCTTTAAAAGAGATAATCACCATTTGTGTATGTGTGTGTTCATTTCTGCTTAGTGTAACAAAAAAAAATCAGAAAAATCATAAACAAAAGATAAAAATCTATGCATTTTGTCACTCGCTCCAAAAGCTCCAAGGATTCCCGCAATCGCTTGGTCACTCCAAAATGCCCCAAAGGTGTCCATGAACCCTTTGGTCAACCCAAAAGCACCCCAAAGGTGCCCATAAGTGATGCGGGAGCATCCAACAAAATATGGGAAATCTTATTTTTTTCCCTAAATTTTAGTGCATCTTGTCGGGGCCATAACTTCTCAACCGTAGCTCCGATTGACGTGAAATTTTACAGGGAGTTAGTTGGGATATTTTTAAACAAATATAACTCCATAGAGTTGTATTTCCCTAGAAAACCAGTTTTCGGGGCCAAATTCCATCATCTAGTGCCCCAAAATTAGGTTTTAAAATTACTCACCTAATTTTTTATGCTTTTTGAGTTGTTCGAAGGTCAATCTCTCCTAATGTATTTAGAGTTAGGACTTGAAACTTCATTTATGGCTTATCTATTGTAAGAGGGATGCGCACCCCAATTTTGGGCCCCATCTGACTCATTTTCAATTTTAGGGTTTTTAGAGAGACATCGTCATGGTGCTCACCCGTAGCCAAGCCCAATCACGGGCGGATGCTATGGGGAATATCCAAGGAGGCACAAGTCACCTCCGGTATAGCCCCAAGGATTTGGTCATACCACCTTGGTGACCTGACACACAAGGCAGTCCCCTCCACACCTTAACGAAAAGGGACTATAGGGGCACCTCTTCTAGGGGCACTCCTGTTCAACATAGCACCCAACACACACCCTTCCATGAGGGGTACATCCGTAGGAGAGCTCCCTTAGATGCTCGCTATGAGTGGTCACCATGCGATGAAGTGCTAGGTCAACATAGGGTTCGACGGGAGGAACCACATGATTACATTATCCCTCCTTCACCCCCTCTAGTTGTCAGGACTACAAGGACAAATCCAGAGCACAAGGCTCCTCAGGCGAGGCGAGCCAACTCCGCCCGTTCCTTTTTCACTTATGAAAGAGAGCATGAGGAAAACCCTTACCTTCCTCAAGAGCAATATACATCATGGGAGCAATATGCCTCCGCAAATGCTAGCTATCAGGATCACCTACTGAGGCCAGAGCCTCGAGATAAATGCCACTACCTCCAACAGAGGGAGGTGGCCTATAGAGATCTTGGATCACTATGACCGAGATAGATATCTAGGAGAGGCATCTAGGCCTTCTAGACATGAGGTGACAAGACCAACTATCTTAGAATCTGTCGAGCATATCGCACATCGGATGCAACTCACGCTACTTGAGCTAGAACGACAACAGTTAGAGCAATGGTATCTTCTAAATAAAGAGCACCTTCAGCGCCAGAAGGATGAGTTGTTCCAACACACTATGCAGGAGAGGACTCCAACCCCTCACACGCATAAGACAAAACATTATGAGAGGCACAACCCCCGGGTGCGAGACAAGTCTCCATGACCTTATCGAGCACCACCCCCGATGCCTCCTAGACATGAGCGGGAGGCTACTCCTATAACCAATGATGGGCGCCTTCCTCAGGGAACCCACTCGAGTTTATGGGCCACCCTTAGAAATTCATCAAGAAGCCTCTAAGGAATCGGAGCGAGAAGAAGAGCGGGATGAAATGCCCTACCAAGGCATGGGGGTGCTATCTGGCCACCCCTCCATAGGCCCCAAGTTCCTCAACAAGAACCAACCAAAGAGGAGGAGCTCAAATCCCTCGATACATGCAAAGCGCTAGAGCACTTAGAGTCGATAGAGACCAAGATTTTAGAGCTCCCAAGGCCCAACTTACATGAGGCTCCTTTCGAAGAGGATCAACCTCGACCGTAGGGCTACCTGATGATGCAGTCCTCCATGTCTCAGAATCTCCAGATTCTGATGAGCTAGACTCACTGGCCGAAGGTGAGGATAAAACAGAGATAGCCCACAACAATCACATGCGACAGCATCAACATCCCATGGATATTGATGAAGCACTTCAATAGATAAACATAATACTAGGGCATGAGTGGCGCGTTAACCCACCGTAGTGGGACCAAGCGTTACATCCACCACTTTGGGCACACAAAGATCAACTTTCGCCCAGAGACCCCATAGCAATATCAGTGCCGAGGGTAGACCCTGTCCTCCTATCCGTGCATAGGGCCGATCCATTCATGCCAATACCTCCAGAGCCAGATCCGAAGCACAAATACCATCAAGCTAGGGGTACATCTATCCCCTGAAGAGCAAGCCAAAAGCTCCAAGGATTATCGCAATCGCTTGGTCAAACCCAAAAGCTCCAAGGATTATCGCAATCGCTTGGTCAACCCAAAAGCTCCAAGGATTATCGCAATCACTTGGTCAAACCCCAAAAGCTCCAAGGATTATCGCAATCGCTTGGTCAAACCCCAAAAGCTCCAAGGATTATCGCAATCACTTGGTCAAACCCCAAAAGCTCCAAGGATTATCACAATCGCTTGGTCATCCCAAAAAGCTCCAAGGATTATCGCAATCACTTGGTCAACCCCAAAAGCTCCAAGGATTATCGCAATCACTTGGTCACCCCAAAAGCTCCAAGGATTATCGCAATCACTTGGTCACCCCAAAAGCTCCAAGGATTATCGCAATCACTTGGTCACCCCAAAAGCTCCAAGGATTATCGCAATCACTTGGTCACCCCAAAAGCTCCAAGGATTATCGCAATCACTTGGTCACCCCAAAAGCTCTCAAGGATTATCGCATCACCTTGGTTAACCCAAAAGCTCCAAGGATTATCGCAATCACTTGGTCACCCCAAAAGCTCCAAGGATTATCGCAATCACTTGGTCACCCCAAAAAGGCCCCAAAGGATTCTCGAAATCCCTTGGTCACCATCAAGAAAATTCAAAAACAACAAAAATCATCAAAAACAACAAAAATTTGCATCTCATTTCTAGGCATGCTCAAATTCATCAATAAAAGCTCTTCTTACATCTCATCTTCATATTCACAAAAATCATTCCATCAAAATACAAAAATATATAGCTGCATTAAGCATCGCATCCATACATTGCATATTTGTGGTCATACAAGTCAAAGGCACCATAGGCTGTAATTGCTCTGCTAGTCCATCTTGTTCCACATTTTTCCATTTTATAATCCAAAAGAACAACAAAAATACACCATTTATCGCTTTTTACCACAATAGAGTCAGTGGTCTTATAATGTATCAAGAGTTTTCATCTTTCGATCGTAATTTTGCTTTCTAGCCATGTACTGTACCAAGTCAGGCAGATTTTACGAAGGTAGAGTCCTACTTGAATCACACCTTGTTACGTAGCATCCCAACACAAATTAAAACACATAAAAATTCCTAAGTTGTGTGAACGAAAGATGAAACCTGCAAAGTAATCCAGGTCACCATAAGCGAAACGGTTATCTTGCTCATCCCCCTATGCGAATGACCCAAAGAATGTTGAGAGTTGGCAAAAGGACAAGCATCTTCCCTACCCAATTCCCTAAGAATCCCAAGTTCTCAATAGTTGCAAAACATCAAAAATTTGCAAAAAGTCAAAACACCAAAATTTGACATCCCACAGTGCATACATCAAAAGGCACAAACAATAGTGATTCTCGTCACTCCATATCCAAATCCCTTGCTCAAAAAGAAAAACAAATAAAACAAAAATAAATAGTGATTTTATCACTACAAAGGAGCAAGTATCCCAATACAATTGAAGAAAAGAAGGGAGTCGAACTTGAATCCCTGGAACTCTCAACATTTCGACAGGTCATGAGGCAAGCCTCAGTATCGGTTTGGTTGATAGCCTATCGGTCATTGGCGGTAAACTTCCCGCATGACGATATATCTGTCACATTAACCTGTGTACAGATCAATGTTTGCATGTGGATGAGCTAGCTTATGGTATCCTAGATAGCACCGCAGATTAATCTGACTAAATACAATAAAGGAGTTAGTGGAGCTAATTAGGTGATCCTCAGTATAGGTTCGGTTGAAAGCCCATCTGGCACTGGCGGTATCCTGACAAATACCACATAAATGAACTCAATTGCACACACAGGGATGTGAAATAACTTGGTCAAAAACAAGTCCGATTCATACCTTGTTCAAAAGTCTTGTAAGATAAAGTACAGTCATGGCTAGTGAGTTAAAACCGTCTGAGTCTCGAGAAAACCTTAGCTACATTTCTAAACCAACTGCGCTACTTTTCATCCTTACAATACCATCAAAAAATACAAAAAAAAAAAACCACATGTATACATACAAAGTCATTTACCACAACAATCGCTTAAAAACAAAATAACAAAGTCCTAAACAGTCTATGGTGCCCTAACCAATCAACACAAATTCATTTCATCCATTACATTTTGCATATCACATATATATCAAAAACATTTGCATTTATCATACCATATACATCCATTACCATAAGCATGCATCCATCAACATCAATCATTGTGCATAACATAAAATAATGACATATACACAAAGCAAGAAAATCAAAACAACAAAAACAACAAATATTCAAACACAATAGCATAAAACAATGTGGGTAACATTGTCACTATCCTACTCCCTAAGAAGGCTACCATAGCGGACCCACGGAAGGTCGACAACCCCGCAAAACGAGGTTTACATTGTCACTATCCTACTCCCTAAGAAGGCTACCATAGCCGGACCGCTCCACGGGAAGACGGATTTTTGACAATTTCACCCCCAAATGACGTCACAAAAGGGTCAAAACCCACTCAAAAACAACAAAAACAAAAAATGCAACACAAACAAAAAGCAATAAGCATTGTCGGACACAAGTGCTCTTGCACTTAACCTCTTGGCATAGAAAATCGATGTCGGGGCTCAAATTGTCACTCTCCTACTTCCCCAAGAAGGCTACCATAGCCGGACCGCTCCACGGGAAGACGGACTTTCGACACTTTCACCCCATTATGGCATCACCAAAAGGGTTACCACCCACCAAAAATAGGTCTAAATGTCGGAAAAATTGCACATGCTTAATGCTAAATCTCTGAAGGCACCCTTGCACAAGTCATCTTGGGTCAAGCGACTCGTCGCTTTTCTCATGAAGGTCATTCCCTCATCGATTCGTCGCTTGAGGGGGTAGTCACACTTAGTCACCAATCAACAAGCACACACCCAATCAAGGCAATGACATGCATTCAAAGAATCATTGACAAAGACAATCACGCTCCTGCTTGGGGCAGTAAACAAGCAATAATCACAAATTGATCAAACACTTGGCATTCCCGAAGCATGAACACAAGGTTCCCCTGTGGACAAAAGGTTGCGCCCTTTGCCTATTCATGACTGATCAATGTCCAAGCTCAAGTCACACCTCACCAAAATAGGTTAATACTTGAAATCAAATTCCTTAGCTCGTCAGAAGCAAGGATTCAAGAATGCATGCCCTTTCCATACTTGGGGCATCAAAAGTTGGTTAGGTTACCAAGAAACCCTAATCATTAGTGCTTTGGTTATCTATTTTTGCTCGACGCTACGCCATGCACAGCGCATCCCAAAAAGGGGCATCTGTAGACACCAAAATAGCACCAATCCGATTATGTGACTGCAAACACTGATCGCTTTGACACACACAGCCCCCAGGGCAGCCCTCAGAGGTTAAACAGTGGTCCTAACCACTTTTGTAGCAATTTTGGAAGGTCAAAAGGCAATTTGGCACATTCAAGCACTTTGCTCAGTATTCGTCCCACCCAAGGACGAATTCTAACTGGGATCCATCTCACCCAGGGACGAATTCTGAATTCATCTTTGGTCAGGACGAATTCCAGGTTTAACGGGCAAAAAGAAGAATGGCACCAAGTGGCAGCCGAAGACTGTCAATTTATGACTCCTGCCTTGCATGCGCGTGTAGGTGGGTAGATTGGCCGTTGGAGGACTGTCACAAGGGCAGTCATGGAAGCCCAAGTCAGGGAGGAGTCTCCTCCCTCTTGGGAAGGCATGGCCGCCACATGGCACCCCTGCATGCCCCTCCAAAGAGACCCCCTGGGTCTATAAAATGGTGGACTTTCCCACCCAAAAGAGGACAAGTTGGAGGCATTTTCAAGCAACGAAGTGCTGCCAAATTGAACACCACATTGCACCCTTTTGATTCACCTCTTCCACATCCTTAATCTCTTTCGCAAGAGAGGTTATTGGGTGGCTATTGGAAGTGTGAATCCGGACCCAAAAACCCGACATTTGACCACATTAATCCACCAATTTGCCGACAACCCATTCCAAGAGATTTTGGGCCCATCCCAAGTGGATTGGTGCCAAAATCAAGTTCCAACGGTGGGCGGCCCACTTGGGCGCCCCGCACTTTCTAAGTTTCATTCTAATTTGTTCTTTTGTCATTTGTTCATCTTCCATTCCATTTTATGCTGTCTAGATAGTTCATATATTCGATTTCATAATGTTTTGATCAGATTTCATCATGTTCTCGTCGCTTTTGTTGTCCCACTAACTTGCAGGTAGCGACGTCAAATTCCCGCTGATGGAGGTCAAATTGGGAGAATCCGACCATCTGGGTCATCCCAAAATGCCCCCAATTAGCTAACCCCCATGTTTGCAGGTATTTTGGAGATCCCGAGGCGTGACATTTGGGCGGCATCACTTCGGCATTTTATCACAGTCGAATTCGTCCTACCCGGGGACGAATTACAGTAGAATTCGTCTGACCAGGGACGAATTTAAGTTGAATGCAAATTGGCCAATTGTTTCGATGGCAGTGGCCCTTCGGTAATGTTTCCTGGTCTCTGTCAAATTTGCAGGTCATTTGGATTCATTTTATTCACCGGTTTAGCTAATCTTTTGCATGCATCTTTCATTAATTTTAGAGAACAAACGTTTCATATTTGCAGCAGGTGCTACTAACGCCTTTGTTGTTTCTTTGAACGTAGGAGGAGCAGCAAGAATCAAGGATTCATCAACGCAAGCGGCGGCAACACTTTGGCCCGCCCATTTCAAATGTGGGCATGCGGAAGGAGGAATACTAAGTCACGATTGTAACCAAAATCCATTTAACGCTCCTAGCCCCTAAAAAGGGAGGAGGCGTCTTTGTAACCGAGATTAAGAGAGTTAAATAAAAGGGCTGTGATTTCTCTAATTTCTTGTATCTCATTTCAATTCGTCTCTTTCATTTCATGTATTTCACATTTTAGGACTTAAGCGTTTATTTTGATTTTGAATGCATCGCAATAGTTTTCCTTTCAAAACTTTCGGAATCTCGTGCTTTCACCTACCTTGAAAACTCTATATATATATGGATTATCTTATTGTCATCTTGGTCCATGTATCAACAATTCAATAATCCTCTAGTATTGGTAAACTGCTTGGATTAATTTCTTCAGTATCCAAATATTCCACTTTATAAGTATCCAATAAAGGTGTACAATAAGGGTTGATAAGTTCATCATTAAATATTTTATGTAAACAATGATAATATGGAAGATTAAATTCATTGACATTTTTTTCCACTCTCTTAGTGATGGTGTATGTTCCATAGTGAAGGGTTAGATAATCTTATGAGGTCTTGCAAGTATTTATTTTTTAAGATGTAACCATATCTTATCTTCAACCTTAAATTGATATGGGACCCAATTTTTATCATGTTATTGATTGTATTTCTGATTTATCTCTTCTAATAGGTCATGGATGTATTGCTATATTTTATAAATCTATTCAACAAATCATATTGCCATTTTGTATTTTTTAATATAATGAAATCTACATAAGTGGGTGGAAAGATTTAAAACCTAAAATAAAAATAAAGTGGATCATATTTAGTACATATATGTAAAAAATTAGCATATCGATGTTGAATTAAGGGAGGCTCTGATTACTTTTGTATGAATGCTTAGAATTATATATTTAAATATGATGTACAATATATGAGTTCACCACTTTTGTCTAACCATTAATCTAGGAATGGAAGGTTGTGGTATGGTAAACTTGGTTTCATAATTCTCCATAGGATGGACTAGAATATGAAATACAACGGACTTTGGAAAATCAATGTTGAGTCACACATGAAAAAATAGAGCTTTACATTTTTATTAATTGAAATAGATTTCTTACAAGGATTCATGATAGCTATTTCTAAGAAATTATTAATTACCATAAATATGTAATCATTTCCATAATTATATGTGGAGAAACCTAATAGTAAATCAATGGAGACAAATTACCAAGACTTGAATGGCACTTGCAATGGTATACACAATCCTTGATTCTTGCTTTTTGGTTTAGAAATAGTATGGGATGTACATAAATTGATACATTTTTTGACATAGTTTCTCATTTTGGGAAACTAGAAATAATTTTAAAGAATTATCAATGTTTCTTCCACCCCAAAGTTACCTATTAGACTATTGAAGTGTGCTTGGAAAATCATCTTTAAGTTCTTACTAGCCAATACATAAATATCCAAATAAAAATCTTGGTATGCATATGCAAAATAAAATCTACATCATACAAGGTGGACCAATTAGAAGTATAATTCCTATAGAAATTACGAATGGTGCTAACTGTTATGATTGTAGGTCAACTTAAATAATATGTTGTTGAATTGTCACTCACTTTATTATTCATGATGATCAAATAAATTTGTTATAGATATATGGTCCACTTTTGATGCCTTTTAATCCTTAGCTTTCTCTATGTCTTAATGATCTCTAGAAGTCTATCATTTGTACAGATGATGGTTTTCTTTTTTAGGATGTAGTGCTTCAATATGTATATGCTTAGACAATGATATATAGCTTTTTGTCATAACTATTTTTTTTAATGTTTCACTATGATAGAAAATTGGATGCTCATGCAATGTGAGGATAGCTCCTAATTTTTACTTTGATGTATTAGCTATTACCTCAAAAGGTTTATGTAGATCAAGTATGATAGTGTAGTAGTAGAACATAATTGGTCCTTCAACCTATCAAATTCCATTTGTTGTGTATATCCCTAATGGAACTTAGGTTTAGCACCTACTTTGGTCACTTGGTGGCTAAGAAATGTCTAAGAACCATGATAAAAATGTTTGATATAAACTAGAAGGAACCAAAAATCTATAAATATCTATTAATGTTTTTGAGGTTGAACAATCTCTAATTACCTAAATTTTCTCATGATTAACATGGAGTTCGTATTTATCAAAAATATAACTAATGTATTGAATCCTCATAATATCAAATGAATAATTCAAATTATAAATATATTATACCTTAAAATATTGAGAAGTACCTATTGAACATATTACATATGTTCTTTACATATCTTACTATAGATGATAATTCGATATAAGTAGAATATCACAAATGATGGCATAGGGATGTGGGATGCCATCCATCATTCTCATGCATGTAGTAGGTACACTAGTGAATCTAAAAGGTATAATTAGGTACTCAAATAAACCATCCATATATTTGAATGTATTCTTATAATTTTCATTGGGATCTATAGGTATTTTATGATAATTTTATTTGAGATCAACTTTAGTGAAGAAAATTACACCCTAGAGCTAGTCTAGTAAGACATCTGTTTGAGAGAGTGGATAGAGCTTATTCATAGTGATTTTATTCAAATATACATACTCTATATAGAGTCTCCACATTCCATATTTATTTGTATCGAAGACAACTAGATTATCACATGGTGAAGCACTTGGTCTAATGTGTTATTTTTGAATCAATTCTTGGATCAACCTCCTGATTTCATAATTTTTAAAGACTTATACATGATAAATATGTGTATTGCATAAAGGATACTTATCAACTAAATAAATAGAATTATATACCTCACAATGAAGTGGAACCCTGATTGGTGATAAACAAATCATATTTTTAATTTCAAGCTATTCCATCTACCTCTACTATACATAGCTTATGATAATTGCAGCAATCGTCCTCATGTTTTATGTCTTTATCATAAATAAAATAATTTTCCTTGTTTAAGCTATCATAGTTTTGCATTGATTTGAATTATGTAACAATGAACTTCAATAGTGCTAATGACACTTTAGGTCCTATACTCATAAACACCACATATTTTCTACATTAATGGTTTACCCAAAATAATATGACAAATATCCAATGACACAAAATCACACAAATCTATATATTTGAAGGGCTTTATGGAATAAGAGAGGATACATTGGGAAGTGATATGAATTTCTCTTCCTTTTTGTAACCACCTAACATTATATGGTTGTAGGTGTGGTATTATAGAAAAATAAATTCATCATCTAAGTAGAAATCATATTTTTTGACTCTCACTATTAATTATAAAATGTAATAGATTACCCTTGAGCCACATTTATAAGTGAAAATGGAATTCCTTCTCTTGTGGTTCTTCTTATAACTCCTCTATTATATCATAAGTGATGGAAATTGTCACATTTTCTTTATATACCATGATCCTCTTCCCTTTATCCTTAGCCTATGGATGTGGAGGTAGTGGTGCAATGGATATAGAGGACCATGACTTAGAAAAAATGAATAAATTATTTAACATTCCAAATCTTGGTTGTTCTTATGATAATCACATCATTTCATTATTTATCTTTGAGATATACTTTTATTTGGGAGTATTTTTCTACTTTTGGTTTTGACTTTTGTCTAGGTCTCCTTTGTCTTGATTATTTATAGAGTCACTCTTACCCTTTATTTATGGTATTTAATGTTATTATTATTTTTATTTGCTCCTATTCCTTTGTAATTTTAAATTTTTACTTTTGCTCTAATTTGAAAGAAAACCTATATGCCCCTCCAGATATCTTGAATTTGAATTGGTCCATGTCCTCTTGAATGTAGGACTATATTCCTCTATGGGACCTAAAAATTCAATACCTTTTGGTTTTTTGAATACATAGTTTTACTACCATGGAGTTGAGAGAATCATTATAATGTTGAACAAGTTGATTTTTACATTGATATAACTATCATTGCATGTATTAGTCTTCATAGGCTTTGATGAGAAAATATTCTTTGTTTATGGCCTCCATAAGTTAATCTCAAGTAAGCACTATTTCATATTTATTATATTCCATGAAACTATAATAAAATACTTCCCACCATATTTGAAATAGGTAATGATGTTTTAAAGAGTGTAAAAGTGACTTTATCTATGCATTTATTTACAAAGAAGTATGAGGATAACTAACCAAACTAATATTGTGGACTATGATAGTGCGATGTTTTAGAAATATTTCTCTAATAATATGCAATGCATATATAGTAGAGGTGAATTTTTTGTATTGTAAATGATGCTATAGAAAAATATCAAGAAGAATTATAAATTTTTGAGTATTTATATTCATACAGACAATTGAAAAGACCCAAAAAATAAAAATCAAGAATTCAGACATTTTATGTAAAATGATGTAGGTTTCTAGCTATATAGCATCTCAATTTAGTTGAGAAGCATATCTATTTTTAAAATCTCAAACTCTAAATAAGAGAGTTATAATTTTAAAGGTGGGGTACTTGAGTACAACCCCTTATTATCCAACCAAAAAAACTAACCAAACCAATATTTTAGGGCATCAATAATTATTTTTCCTTTAAAAGTAGAAATATCAAAAATCACTGACATCTTAAAAGTTGTGGGAGCACTAAATGGTCCTAGAGTAGTGAGAGGTTGTGTAGAGAAGGCTGAAGAATTTAAGAATGGATTCATTGAAGAATTTTAGAAAGTTGGTCCTTCAGCTCATTTTGTTGTTTCATGGGAAATTTGTTTTACATATCTTTGAAATGATTGACTATATTTATATTTTCTAATTTATTTCTAACCTAAGATCATTTGAAATGGCATGGAATGTAATCATAGGGTTCTTCTATTTGATATCTAAACTTTTGATATCTTCATCTTTTGGTTATGGACATAAATTATAAATATAGACCACTCAAGTAATAATTATTCAAAACATAAAACTTTGAGCTAAGGAATATCAATAAAGAGTGAAATTTTAAAATTATAGTGTAAAAATCTAGATAAAAAACATATAAGTACAATAGCATATTTATTTTTTTACTATGAAAAATTAGTATAAGAAAAGCAATATCTAAGAAGAGATACGAGGCTATAACATTGCATCCATTACTCATCCTTTATAATTAGGGGCACATTTATTATTTTACAATATTTTTGGTGTGTTAGAAATTCACATTATTGAATATGAAAACTCATCCGCATGGAAATGTGGTGGTTTACCTTTCATGAGTTCAAAGGTTAACCATATAAAAATGTGGTGCTCCATCATTCATGAGTGGAATTGTGTATTTAATTGAAAATTATATGCACACAACATATATTTTTATCTTTCTATCTTCTACTAATGTGCGGGTATGTCTAGAGAAGTATTTTGGGTATGAAAATATAAAAATAGAAAACTAGTTTTTTAGTAAATATTTTATTATACATTCTTTAGAAGCCTTCATATCATTTTTCCATGGAGTTTAAATTTGGTATGGATTTAATTTCTAAAGTTCTAGATCTTCCTCTAATATTTTTAACACATTTGAAATGGATCAAAATGGAGTTCCAAGCATAAAGTTGTGCCCTTAACAACACCGGTAGATATATATAAAAGAATTAGGTATTTGCAATCATATTTAGACACATAGATTGCTCCAAAGTTTTAGTTATTCCTCTAATATTTTCAATTCATTTTGAATAGATTGAAATAGATTCTTGAGCATAAAGTTATGTTCCAAAAAGGTCAAATGCCTAGATTAGCTTTCCATAACAATGAAGAAAAAAAAGTGCTTCAAATATTATCTTTTTTTTAATCACAAAAAAATTGTAGTCTCAAGGAATAGGTACTTGATTTTCTATTTTTATTAGTTTAAATTGTAGTTTTTTCCCTAATATTTCAACCATCTAATTTTTTTGCGCAAAAGTACTACTGTCATAAGTGATGATATTTCTATGTCTAAAGGATATAATATGGTGTTAGAAATTTATAAATCATCGAAGAGCATTAAATGATTTTTGGGAATAATATAGTACTTTTTATATATTTATTAGGATTATAGGTCCAAAGAATAGGCTTTGTAGTTTTTGGTTGATATCTCACAAGTTCTAGAGAAATGATACTTGGCTAGGATTTCATAACCTAGGAAATGCTTGTATAATATCAAGCATGAATAATTATGAAAAATGGTATCTAATTTTCAAATATATGAAAAATATCATAGGTCTAATTTTAACATTTTTTTATCATTACTTTCATTTGGAACTTAATTATTACTAATAAGGCATAAAGTTTTACCTTTTTATAATAGTGAGTTTTTAGCAACTATAACATTCTCATATAGAACCATTTGAGTCCATTTCCAATCTTGTTATATTTTATAATATTTTATTGAGCACCTAAAACTTCATGTTCATGTTCACCTTATAATATGATCATCGTACTAATTAAAAGCTAAATATCTTATGTTTATTTATTTTTATTCCTTCTTTATGCTTCTTGTCTTATGTAAAAAACTCTAAGAATTGTTTTAAATTTATAATTACTATAGAAAAGAATGGGATTCAAGAGTATACTATGATCTAAAATATTTGCCAACTTGGAAGTAAGAAATTAGGTAAATGTACATAAGATACTATGTTGTATTTGTCCTAGTATATAGTACTAATTTCACTTAACATATATGCTTTGAGTTTCCTATGTCTTATGAAAAATATAGAAATTTATAAAATATTTAAAAAGGTAATAGAAGAAATAAAACTAAAAAAAAAATTCAATGACTAATATTTAAATTTAATATATAGGTTGTCGGATTCCTATCAAAACCCTGTCTTTCTTTGAATAGTACCAAAAAAAAGAATTAAATTTAATAAAAAAATATCATGAAAATATATCTTACTAAAATACATATAATGCATTTTCCCACATTGTTAATAAGTTCATGGTGAGTGAACATATAGGTTATTGTATTTACCTAACTATTTAACAATATATAATCAATTATTAGGATTTATAAGGAAGCCTTAACTTCGAACTTTGGATGGAGTTATGACTGTTCATGAGGCTCTTCATACAGCCGCTCTGACCAAAAAAGTAGCCATGGGTTTAAAGTTCGACATGAACAAAGCTTATGACAGGATAAATTGGGAATTCTTAGAGGCAGTTTTATTAAAATTTGGCTTCAACATGAAATGGGTCAAGTTAATAAGAGAGTGTATTTCTAAGACTTGTTTTTCAGTTTTGGTTAATGGGTCTACTACAGGTTTTTTTCAAAGCAAATGTGGTCTAAGACAAGGAGATACCATAAGTCCTATGTTGTTCATCATTGTAGTTGAGGCCTTAGGAAGAGTCATTAAGGCAGCAGCGGTTGTTGGACTCATATCAGGTATCAAGGCCACTTTGCTAACTACCCCGGTGACACATCAGCAATTTGTTGATGATACATTGCTACTAACTTTGGCTTCTGTAGTTGAGGCAAGAAGGATTAAAAATATTCTCATAATTTATGAATTAGCGACTGGACAGAAAGTGAATTTTGATAAGAGCAAACTTTGTTTCATCAATACCCCCATTCCTAGGCAAAAAAGAATAGCAAGGATCATGGAATGTCAAATTGCATCCCTTCCCACCTCCTATTTAGGTCTTCCCCTATTTACGGGGAAACCTGAAGGATCAATGTGGAACATAGTTCTGGAGAGGATCCAAAAAAATCTAGCGAGTTGGAAAGGACATCTATTACCTTAAGCGGGAAAAGCGGTTTTAACTATGGCTTCACTTCAAAGTATACCCATTTACTTCCTATCGGTCTTCGAGCTCCCAAGCAAGGTGTATCACAAAATTGAGCAGCTTCAAAAAAAATTTCTCTGGTCAGGGACTGAGGATAAGAAAATGATCAATTTAGTAGGTTGGAAAAAGGTTTGCAAACATAAAGCTGATGGGGGGTTAGGATTGAGGAGAGTTGCTCATATCAATACATCTCTTTTAGCCAAACAATCGTGGTTGTTACTGACTAAGGTCGATAATGAATGGACTGCCATAGTTATGAGGAAATACCTCTAAGGTGTGAACTTCCTTAATGACAACTTAGCAAGCAGGGGGTCTACTTTTTGGAAGGCAATCCTCACGAGCAGGGATCTTGTCAAGAAAGGTCTTATATGGATTCTAGGAAATGGGCAAACAATAGACTTTTGGAAGGATCGGTGGGTGAGAGCCGAGGAGTTATCCCAGAATCCTTGTTTGGCTACGATTCAAGAGCATATGGAGCGGCATATTGGGAAGAAGGTTGCAAATTATATGTGGCAGGATATAAATATCAACAGGTGGAAACACATCAGAGTATAGGGTTTTGAAGTAGATTCTGAAGAGCTTTATAACATTTTAACTCAGCAAATTATTCCCTCTAGAGAGGATGGAGATCACATTGTTTGGGCTGAGATTGAAAGTGGTGACTTCACAGTTAATTCTGCCTATAATTTACTTCTCAATGTGGAAGGTCAACAATTTCAATCGAGTTTGGTTTGGATCAAAGGCTTAATTCCTAAAATATCCTTTTTTTCATGGTTGGTGATTCAAGGAAAAATCCTCACTATGGACAATATGTTATCCAAAGGTTTTTTTTTTCTAATCGTTGCTACATGTGCAGGGTAGAATGGAAGATAACCCAACACTTGTTTCTGCAGTGTTCGGTAGTGGAGTCCATCTTGGATGAACTTTTCCAAGCCTTTAGAATCTTGTGGGTTAAGCTTGCTCTTATATCCGAAGTGTTCCATCAATGGCCTCAACCCTTTGTTAGCCTAAAACTTAAGTACCTATGGAAAATCTATTAGCATCATTTTCTCTGGAAAATTTGGCTAGAAAGGAACCATAGAGCCTTTAAGGATACCATTCACAACCCAAAAACCATCCTCAACAAGATTATTGTCTTTGCAAAAGAAAACCTTAGCACCTTAGTGGATGAGAACCACTCAATTCTTCCCCAAGAAAAACAATTAGCTCGGGCCTTAGGTATTGAGGACAAACCTTCCATTCCTTTTCCCAATCCTAGAAATGGGATTTCTTAGGAGCCACCCCCTAGGGTTGGTTTAAACTAAATTTTGATGGTGCAGCCAAGGGGAACCCAGGAAGAGCTGGAGCTGGAGGAATAATCAGGGATCATCAAGGAAATTTGGTCAAGGCCTTCGCTGAACCATTGGGAATAAGAACTAATAATGAAGCAGAAGCTAGAGCCCTTTGGAGAGGGTTGCAAGTAGCCCAAGAAACTCAAGGTAACTTGATGATTGAAGGTGATTCTATGAACATCATCAACCTATTAACCAATGGCAAAAAACCTCCATGGAGAATCGAGGGAGTCATCCATGAAGTGAGGATCCTTTTTGCGGCAAGACAGAATAGGAGGGCTCATCATGTGTACCATGAGGCCAACAGGTCAGCTAAAAAATTAGCCAACATAGGTGTTGATGTTGGTATTTTGGTGACATGGACACAAGGTGTGCTACGTGAAGTGGAAAACATTATTAGTCATGAAAAGAAACCTACCTATTAAGGAGAAAGATGAATGGGTGTTCTTTCCCCATGGAGCTGGTAATAACTATGGGGTTTCCCTCTAAATCATACCAAATTGGAAATGAAGGTAACAGGGTGTAAGCCTTGGAATATTTTGACAGAGAATAGGAAATGGGCAAGCAATAGGTTTCACAAGTGCAAAGTTCCAAACTTCAATTCCTGTCAATGTAAGTAATGTTTACAGTTATGTTTAGGTATGGGTGTGCTTTGTTAGTAAGGTGTTGTAGGGGATTCAACATAATTTTTGGTAAGAAAGTTTCAAGGATGACTAGTATCTACAATCTCAGCAGAAGGTTGGATATTGTAATAGGTTTTGAGTTAACTTGCAAAACCCAGTAATTAATGAAGACTTTTACTTACCAAAAAAAAAACTTCGAACTTTGGATTTCAATTCTTAGTATTCATATAAATAAAAATAATGGAGGGATGCCATTTGGATAATATGATTACAAAATTTATTCAATAAAATCTTATTTGAAGTAATGATATCTTTAAGAAAAATGACACTTTTCTCGTCATGAGCAAGAGAAAGAAGGTATCTATGGGAAACGCTATCACAAAGATAGTTTAGTCACCAAATTTGGTTATCAATAATTGAATGATCAAGTGTAATAAAAGTGCTTTTAGAAGTAGAGGATTAATAGGGAATTACATGGTTACTATGGTTTTTTGTTGACTTAAAATTACATAGACATAAATTTAGTATTGAGTTATATACATTTTAATTATTTTTCTCTATAAAGTATTTATATCATAATACTCTATAATGTAGATTCTATATAAAACATAATAAATGGTGGTACCTCACTTATTAACATGGATAGTATGTAATTTAGATATTCGAATGGATAATATTTCATTAAGGATATAAAATAGAATAAAACCTGGAACTCGTATGTGAGTTACTTGAAAAAATAAATTGAAATTTTTTGTATACCATAAAATAGGACATGTCAAAATATTTAAAAATGATAATAATGTGTAAATATGTGAAAATTGATGGTCATTATACAAGCCTAGAT
Source organism: Wollemia nobilis (assembly GCA_028583015.1). Lineage (NCBI taxonomy): Eukaryota > Viridiplantae > Streptophyta > Pinopsida > Araucariales > Araucariaceae > Wollemia > Wollemia nobilis. Next base: position 3,903,983 of record JAQPPZ010000286.1, read on the forward strand.
TTTAAGTAAGGATGATTTAAAAATAGAAGATGATTTTAACCAATTATTTTATTACAAAAAATATGGTAAAGAAATAAGCTTGTTCTTGAAAGATAGAAAGGCCCATCAAGATTATCTAAAGATAATTTAGAATAGTAGATGAAAAACTATAGTTTACTGTCTATATTAAAATATGATGATGTCCAAATTTTGCCTTGAAAATAATATTCTAAATGGTAGTGTAAAGATGACAAGTCAAAATAGTAATACTAGAAAAAGGACTATGTTTAGGAAAAAAATATAAGTGGTAATGGATAAAGAAAGGAAGACTACCAAAGTAAAATAATTTATAAATAAAATATAGGATATTCATTTAGCACTATATAATTAAATATGATAAGTTATAACAAGTTGCGGGGTTACATATATATACTAATAAAAATAATAAATTTTTATATACATTATAAATATAGCTAAATAAATGAATTATCATTGAAAAAAATCATTGTCTTAAATTTATTTAAAAATAGTAACCAACACATATAATATGAAATTTAAGGACACTTTAAATTAAACCTAAAAATTAATGATGGATATAGAATCTTGGATATCTAAACATATTTATGAAAATAATATGGAATAAATGAGTTGGATATTCATTATGTTGATATTATACTTGTCCAAATCTAAATATTGGAAGGTAGCAATACTACAAAGATTGTATCTCTCAATGCAATAGATATCAAACAATTCAAAGATAAAAAGGAGTTATTTAAGAATAAAAATATGGATATATTAAAAACCTTATTGAAAAATAATTTTTAAAAAAATTCTTTTAATATTTGATTGGATATGGTCTACTTTAAAAAATATAGATCAGGATGGATTGATATCATTCAGGCTAAGTAACTCCGATATAGAATTTCCTTATTGGAAGATCATCAATAACCTAGCAACTTGACTTTTTGGAACTCCCTCTGCAAAACTAGAGATCTTCTCCAATGTGGCATTATGTGGAAACTAGGCAAAGGTAATAAAAACTCCTAAATCCTTGAATCTCCTCTTGCTTCATATCCAAGCATGGCCATCATCAAACCCTTAACTAACTAAATATTTGACAAGAAATTTTACAACTTTATTGAGACTATTCATGAGAGAATGCACTGGAAAAATATACCCATGAATAATCTCAATGAGAAGGAAGTCCTAGCTACTAATAAGCTATCTAATATTTTGAAAATCTAATTTATCTCCAATAATGGTAATTATGACACCCATGTGTAAAATATTGGCAACAATGACACTTTTTTTGTTAAATTCTCTTACTTTGTTGTTGAAAATGATATCGATAATTGGTTCCTAATCAAACATATATGTCTTAAGCACCTTATACCTAAGATTACTTTTTTACTGTATGGAAATTCAAAACAAGATATTGACTATTGATAATATCCAATCTAAAGGCATGATCTTTCCCAATAGATGTCACCTTTGTTCCTCTAACATTGATATTGTTTAGCATTTGTTCATCACTTTTCCTTTTTTCCAATGGATCTTCCATTTTCTTTATAATTCCTTTGGTATCTCTTGGGTCCAATAAAACAATCTTACATAGCTCTACCTATAGTGGACTTATCCATTACATGGCTATATACTAACCTCTCTCTGGTACTTTTTCCTACCCCACTTCCTTTAAGGAATTTAGAGAAATAAACAACAAGATATTTTAGGATGAGTCAAGAGACCAAATCTTGGTTGGAAGTAAAATTTTAAATGCTACTATTGAGAATTCATCTCTTGTTCCTCCCTCAGGTCTTAAAGGAAACTTCATAAAGACCAATTTGATAGCTTACCCTGGTATATGATTATCACCCCCATATCCTTTTCTAATGTTGATAGATCTACTATCAAATGAACTCCCCCTTATAGGTTGGATTAAAATCATACTTTATGGTGCCTCTAAAGGAAATATTGGCTAGGATGGTATTGGTGGCATCGTAAAAAAGTCTGAAGACCAAATCCTATATACTTTACAAAAAATATTAGAATCCAATCATGTTACTTCATCAAATTCGGACTAACATTCTAAGGTCTAGATATCATGAGCAACATCTCTTCCAAAAATATCATTATCAAAAGTGATTCTATGAATTTCATCAACATGCTTAAAGATTCTCAATCCCCAATATGGACTATTGATGATTTAATAGAAGAATATAAAAGAGACTTGAAGAAATTTTATAATATCATTATTCAATATTTCTTTAGAGAAGGTAATCATGTTGTTGATACTATGGCAAATCTAGCAGTGAATATTAATGACATTGCTTTATGGAATTCTAATTTCCATAAATCTTCGATTGATTATTTTAATTTAAATGGTTTCCATGTTTCCAATACTTAATTCTCTTAGGCTTTCTCCTACTACATCCCCCATATTTGGTACTCTCAAGAGTTTCAATCTATTTTTCATACCTTCATTTTTTTTTGTTAGTCATTATCCTTTTTGGTTGAGTGCTAATCCCTTCCTTCGTTCTAGTTGGCTTGTTTCTTTTGGTCTTCTTAGCCTTAAAAATTTGTGTTGTATCAACCCCCTCATCCATTCTAGTCCCCTATGACATCGCATGATTGGATATAATTTTTGGGTTACTCTTTCATGGGTTAATCATCACCCTTGCTTCACCTCATCTTGGTATTTTGTGTTTAAGACCTAGTGGCATTGGTTTAGAGGTTTGCTAAGTTTCATATTTGGTAGTTTTCCCTGTGGGTATTTATTATTTTTTATCTATGTGGCAATAATTCATATTGTATATGGTATTTTCCTACTCCAATCATATCCATATTTTTGCTTACCTTCCCAAGGTGTGGAACTATTCTGATTTCTCTTCAATCAAATCTTGTAATCATTTCTCAAAGTCAAACCTTATGTTCTTCAATTTTGGATACTTTTATTTTCAAATTTACTTGGACTTCACAAGCCCCACTCTTTGCAATCATGTATTGTCTTATCAATTAAATACCTTTTATAATATTTGTCCTTGTTGTAGCACTACCAAATCCATAATATTTTTTATGCAGGTGTTTCTCAGGATTTATAATTAGCAATTCAAGGGTTTGGTTTTCATATCCTACATTAGTTGTCATCATCCATATTTAATCCCTTATACCATATCGACCACATTATACACAATCCATACAATTTCCATCCTCAATAGGGTTCAAAGGCACCATTATCTTGCCAACTCACTGGCCAAAACTTGAAAAGTCATATCAATTATTTATTTTGGTATTTTGTGCACTCTTCAAGGAGGATTGTTTAAAATTTATATGATCATTGTCATATTGCACTAGTTTCCTTCCTAAACTTAACCAATTCTAGAAACTCTTCCTTTTTAAATGGTTTTTGTCCTCTTTGGAGATTGGGAATTGACCTTAAGTAACCTATTATTCTTGTTATTGTCCTACTTTACTCCTTGTTCATCTTCACCCTATGCATCAATCCCTCTTACTTCTATTATACCTTATCCTTGTGTTGGCTTCAAGGTTTTGGTTTTCATATCCTACATTAGTTGTCATAATCCATCCTTCCAATGGCAGCTACTTTCTCAACCTAGAGCCTAAGATAAAAGAGAAAACTCCTAAATACAAATTTGAAGGGTAGAGAAGGTCTATTTAGATCAAATCTAAAGGTGGAAAAGAAAGGGGTCTCCCATATGCATTGAGACTGACCAAATTTCGTATGCTATGGTGAATTTCCCCTTGCTAGCTCAAAAAGTCAAAGTGAAAGACACTCCCCTTCATACCCCGACTACTAAGGCTACACTCTAGAGTAGTTACCTATGCTCTCCAAGTGATCCCTTCACATCTTATACTTCCCTCTTACTAGAAAAAATAGCTACTTTTAGGGTTTGGAAGATATTCTTGGGGCAATGACTAGAGAAACCAACATGAGCATTTCCCTAGACCAACAAACGAACACTCTCCTAGATGAATTGAAGAAAAAAAATAGAAACATTGATACTAAGAAGTTGATGGATCCTTTTGATGTGATGACTAATTATTAACCTGGTCATGGGCTTCTCTATGTTGATATGGGCTTATTATTGTTTTTGTGCTTTACCTCTTTTTAAGTTTTTTCTCTATGATTGTTTTAGTGGTTCTCCTAATTTGGTTGTTGTGGGAACATTTTGTGCCTTTGGTGCCCATTATTGCTTCCTTTATCCCTATTAGAAGTTTCTCTCTAGATTTATTTTTATTGTTCTCCCTTGGTGGGAGCTTCTCTTGCAAGATCTTTCTTAGAGGTCTTATCCTTTTGTAAAGGTTCACAAACCCTTTCAAAATCCCTTCCTCCAATCAATAAAGAAAAAAAAATTAAAATTAAAATGGATGTGCCTTTTCTTGAAAATAAAAATAGGGGTAAGCAACTATATAAAATTATTAATACATTATATACACATTTATAATTTTACATTATACACAATAATATTTGGTTAAATAAAATAAACTGCTAACTAAATAAATCTCACATTAAAGATATGCTAAACAATTCACTATGTATTTTATAGTATATATAATAGAATAAAATAAATATTACTTACACCTTGAAGAGGAAAATAATGTAATAATATTGCTAATAAAATTAGCCCCTAACATATCCTTAGTGTACATATCCATAAATTATCTATATAAATTACAATATAAAATCATAAACTTTCCCTCTGAATTAAGCTTTGAAAATAGTGCAACTAAATATAAATATTTTTGGTGCATTGAATTTTAATTGCACTATAAACCAAATGGACAATACTCTAAATATCATAGCACATAGTGTTGGATCATTTATGGAAGATGGAATTTCCATAAAATCATCCACACCTAACCAAGAGATTTCATGAAATGCATAGTAAAATTAACCTTTTGCAAAAGATAAAGATATAATATATACATTATTTCCTAGAACACCAGAAACTTGACATGTCCATCTTTATGAAAAATAAATAATTCAAATATTATTTACACTATGAAGAATTGCTATTTTAAAATCCATCTATGTATCCTTCTAAAGTAATAAGATCTATACATATTAAGAGTACATATAATGTGTTATAAAATCAACTTGATACATCCTTATAGTTACTTTAATGAGGCAACTTCATGTATTTGTAAGATATTAGAGAATATTACATTATTTGGTAGAAGTGAATGTACCTTCATGGTACTATTGTAAATATTAAAATAGTGTCAATAAATAATTTAGGGTGTGTAGTTTATATTTGTTCTAAATTATGTATCTATGTGTAGGATGAGTACAAGTGCCATGTGATAATATGTACAAGCATATGAATGTGTCATATAGGTTAGTTAAGAGTCATGTGTGTATATTCCAAGTATGCAAGTTAAGAGTCACATGTATGTGGCAAGATGTAAATTCAAGAGACATGAGAGATTTATCTTATTTATGGAATATGAAAGGATGCATATCCTGAATATGTGAGGAGTTCAATAATAAAGTATTGAAGAGTCACCTTCTAAGGTTATATTATGGAGATAAAACTCCATGTATAGAAATATGAAATGTATGAAGAGCAATACAATTTGAATACAAGAAATCTTGTATATGTGATTCATAATATGATGAGTTTGTTCATTGTGTTATATTAATATTATTATTTTTTATCAATATTATGTTCATTGATATTGATCATTTATATTGTAAGCTCTTATATTGAGTTTACTAAATATCCTAGATATTGTGACCTATGATTAAATCTGGCTAGAAATCCATCTATGGTATCAAAGCTACTCTGATTAGACTCTAAAATTAACATAAAAATTTTGGTATGAATATTTGAAGAATAGTGGAGTAATAAGATTCAAATTGAAAATTAGCATCAAAGAATAAATCTAGTGGGAATTTGACTTGCAACATTTAGTATTGAACGTTTTCATCCTAATATGTTGAGAAAGAAGTGAATATATATATTGTTGGTTGGTTGGTTGGTACATACATACATGCATACATACATAATTTTATATATATATATATATATAATAGAAAAAATATTGAGCTTGCTATCAATTTTTTATTTTTTTAAGATCAATTTTATGATATGAGTAAACATCCTAGAAATATGTCAAATTGTAGCCTAGTTAGATAGAGGCCAATGAAAGTTGATAATAGAAAGCTTGAGGTAGTTAATATTGTAACGTGGTGAATACATACAATAGAAATTTAGAACTAAGTAGAGATGATATTGGTAATCTCAAAGAAGAAACAATATTGAAGCGAACTAACAAATAAAAGCACAAAGCTATGAGGACATCCAAATAGAAGTTGTTTGAGGAGACTGAGAGGTAAAGTGCAATAAGGATTTTTTTTGAATTAAAATATTACCATTATCAAAAGAATGATAATAGAATAATATCAAGTCAATAGCCACCTTGAAGATCTACTTGAAATTAGAGGAGATATGTTCAAACCTAAGAGATATGAAAAGATGGTTTAAAATTAGAGCACCTTCAACATATTTCCTTAGCAACAATGAGCACCATATCACAAGAAAGACATTTAGATCTAAGATATGATCAAATATATGAGAAATTTGAGTGTCTTGAAGGAATATGAAAAGTGCAAGTCCAAGAAAAATGTAACAACCCCAGTTGTCACTACTCAACCACTCAATTTTTTTTATATTCTAGTTGGATTGTAACTTATCAAGGTAGATAACATAAAGATCTATTGAGACTTAATCAGATTCTCTTTGAGTAGAATTGATCAACTTCTATGAAACCCTCATACCTCCACTGGTATGATAATGTTGGCCAAGCAAAATATTTCATCCCATATAGAAGGGAAAATCACCCTGGTCCACCAAGACTAGTATATAGGTGATTGTATTGAAGATGGATATCCACACCAATGGAAAACCATCATAGATAAAATGACCACACCAATGTTTATTCATAGATCTTAGATCTAATCCACTTTTTTTTATGGGATCTTTAGGATAACAAATCACTATTCTTGATTAAACCTATAGAATCCATGGAATATCATTTTAAGCCAGATTATGTAACTATAAACTTCTTAATACTTATTTATCCATTCTCTCATTTAGGTATCCAATTTTATATTCATAAGATTCATTTAAATATAATACTTGTCAACATGGAAGTACCCCTCCCCATGCACACTTAACTTCTTAGCTTTAGAATATAAGGTTTGTTTTGGTTTTCAATTCTAAACCAACTTGACTTCTTATGGGTTTCATCTCATTCTAAATTCTAATGTGTATAGGAGGTGAATATAAGTCAATGATGTTGTTTTATGGTAATATTCATTACATCACAATCTTAGATTAAAAAATACATGAGAGGTCTATTTAAGAGTTACATTCCATTATGATAGACTTTATGATTCCACACAACCATTGATTACAAAGTAAAGCTAACTAGTTGTATTATTCATAATTATTCAATTTAATTCATAAAGTAAATGGCACAATCGCATAATATTAAATCAGCAACCTTTTAGAAATTCATCACAGAGTAGATCACATAGATCAAACACTTCTATGTCTATGGTTATATTGCATATGGCACTTGGTTCAAGCAAGATATCACAAATGATTCATGATGAATACAAAGGCTAGTGATGACACATTTCACCAAAATACCATATTAACTTGCTTTCATATCCACCCTTCGTAGTGGGTTCATCAAATGATGACTTGGTATCTTCAAATATATTTGTAATCCTAATGTAGTATCGGCATCGTAATAACTTGAAACAGATTAATGGTGATCTTAACACATCCCTAAACATCAAAAGAGAAATCTAGGGTATACTAATCACTCTTAGGAAGATCTACAGTGATTTCTCATTGAAAGATACAACCTAGGCAGGTATGGTCATCATCAGAGCATCAAATCTCAATTATTGCACCCCTATAGCTCGTGACCATGGGTTTTGACCCATAGAATATGTGTATGGATGTTAGAGTATAGACACCAAGTTATTTAGTAAATCCAAAGCAACACCGATAAGTCCATAGACCAAAACTACTGAGAGCAGGGGATTAATCACATTTTATTATTCAAGGTATATGACTTTGGATCAAAAATTTGTGGAAGGTGCAGTCCCATAATTACTATCCCACAATCATTGTGGTTTGTTGTAAAATCATAGTAAAATAAGGATAGTCGCATTATATGATTGGTCATGAATAATCCCTCATACATTGGTGTTCCCATGACTTGCATTGATTATATTAGGTCATTTGATTTAGTTGAATTTGAAACCAAGGGGTTTGGCTGTCTCTTAGGCCGAATTAAATATATGTATATATATATATATATATGTATTTACAATTAGAATAATAATGGCCAAATTGCCAAGGCAATTGTCGATTAAATCAAAATTACTCAATCATGGAAAAAAATAACATTAAAATTCATAGTTTAGCATTAGCATTCATGGTATACCAATCCATGATTAAGTTTAGGTTTGGCCTTCACTAAATACTAGTAAATTCAGAGTAAAATTTGCTTATCAAAGGTACAAGCAGAATTCATGAATGCATCAAGCAAATAAAAATATATTTGTTCAGATCTAATAATCATTGGAAAGTTGTTCCAAAATATAATTCAATAGAGAAGAGAATTTTTCACAGAATTCAATCATTGTCAATGAATGAACTAACTTTCCATTGCAAGGAAATATAATATTATGACTTGCGAATGTTAATGATCTATATTCAACAACTTATTTCTTCGTTGTTTATTCTTTCTAGACCCTTGATATTCTTCCCAAGTTACTCCTTACTAGGAAATATTTCAAGCCTTCTGGTGTCTGATCCACCAAGGTGGAGAGCATACTTGATGCACCTTGCCAGATCCATAACTTGTGAATCGTATGCCCATTGGCCTTGAAATTTAACAGGTGTTTTTGTGTGTGTGTTCTACATTAGGTAAATCTTTGATTAGCCTAACTCTCTAAAAAAAGTGTTTTAGGGACCTAACTCCTCCATCTAGTGTCCAAAAATTAGCTTTTAGAATAGTGTTGTGGTTGTTCCACAACGTACCCCAAAATTGGGGACCCACCTTTTCGTTTTGGTATCTGGATCTTTACATTTCATTTTTAGTGTCTAATGCTTTCGTTTGTTATGGGCTTGCAGTTATTGTCAGTTTTGATCGACGATTTTTATTGTCGACAACTTTTTTCTTGTTGACGATTTGTTATTGTCGACAACTTTTTCTTGTCGATGATTTTTTATTGTCGACAACTTTTTCTTGTCGACGATTTTTTATTATTGACGACTTTTTTGTTGTTAGCAACTTTTTGTCATCATTTTTTTTTTTACGATTTTTGGCATCATTTTGTTGTCGACAATTTTTATCATCAATGTTGTGTTAGCAATGTTATTGCTAATATTGTGTTGTTGTTTTTATCATGTATGTGTAATGTGCTTGTGTCCTATCAATTCAAGAGAAAGTTCTAATAAAATATATGTCTATATGCATATTTCATATATATGTATAGATATATGAGAAAAAAAAGAAAAATAAAAGTAAAAGCAAGTAATAAATTATCCAGCTATTATTGGAGTTTAATGCCCATGATAGATGTGTATAAGAAGTATTACTTTAAAATAAATAAATAAATGAATTGATTATTTTGGCTTACTAAAATGATAGGTTAGTTTGTGTCTAATAAAAGGGTTTTGTCATCTTAATTCTTTTTGCAGAGACCTCGATCAAGCGTGGTGAACGCGGCAACTTTGGCAATGGATACCCAACAAGTGGCGACGGGACGGACATACAAGTGACACTATGAGTTTTGTGGTAAACCAATGATGGTCTACGAACTCACAAGCGAACATGGGTCGAGACCCAATTCTAGATGACGACCAGGATTGGTGATAATGAACACCATAAATGACAAAACACACTATGCCAATTTACCCATAGAAGCACAACGAGCTCCCATTACTCAGATTATTTACAAATACAATGCATGGACGGGTTTCAGAACCTAATATCATGGGTAACAAATTTGACCAGATGATGCAGAGGCTTAATATAGTCTAATTTTATAAGAAATTACCATCATGGGAGTGGGCCAAAGCCTAATGATAGAACTCTTAAACAAAGAGCATGACTAATGGTAACACGGTGGTAGATTGTGGGGCGTTCGAACACCTTGGATAGCGTTGAAGATGATGTGGACCATTGATCGGAGAGGCGTCGATGTTCGTGAGATCATGGCATCAGAAAAGGTGAAAGCTGACGATGACATGGAGAGGAGCTTGAGGAGTTCCATGCAGAAGACGGTGAACTACACACTGGATGAAGTCATGGAAGATGATGACGGAATTCAAGATGCCATCGAGGGTTATAGTCAGTCATCTGACATGGAACAATGACGATATGGATGAGATACGGCACAATGGTCATGCAAGAGACCTAAAAAAATGCAAGGTGCCAAGAGTTTCAATAAATGTGATGAAACATGGGATCCCTACATCTTTGGCGGTATTAGTGGATAGCACCGATTCAGGATGAGGTGGGTTTGAAGGCATCACTTAGCAGCAAACGTCGACGTTGAGTTTTGATGTAGCATTTGGGCGCCACTCGGATGATGTCGTAAACAAAAAAACTATTGTGGTGCAACAAACATGGAGCGGATGCAGTAGGGATCCAGTCACAAAGTTTGTAGCAGATGGGTCAAGCTCGACAGATATTTCACTTCACGATGGATGGAGATAATAGTAGGTGAAGATGTGGTTGTGGACGATGGAGTGATAGTCAAAGTTGTGAGGGCTCATGAAATAGACATTGCAGTTGTGAAGAGGTTATTATGAGGGACAAGGTAATGACACTTGGCATTACCAAACAGAATAAAAAGAGAGGTGTTATCATCCACTGAATTAAAAAAATGCATGTTCATGGTAAAAGCAACGAGGATATGAAATAAAATAGAGAATGTCCAATGATACGAAAAGGTCTATTCCATGTGGATTAAAGGTGGATATGTTTTATAATAGTTTATTATAATGAAGAGCACCGGTTACGAAAATGAACAGGTCATGGCAAATAAAAGACAAAATTAAAGAAATGAAGCAAATGAATGAGACAATGAAAAACCAAACGGTGGAAGAAGACAGAAAAAAAAAACTTTTAAACCAGGAATTTTTTTCGATGTAGAGGGGGGTTGGAAACTTTTCAGAGAAGATTGCAAGAATGAAGGCAAGGCCTTGGCACTGGGTTTTTCTGGATATTTTCCTTCCACATTGTACTGGTTCTTTGAGAAAACCATATTTCTGCCATGTATAAGGATGTATTTTAATGCAAAAAATTTCAAAAAGTTGCATCTTATGGGCAAGAAAGGAGGAGTCATTTTCTGCATGCAAGATTAAATGTTTATTTTTTTTTTCCTTTTCAGATTTTAGGCTTTTAAATGGAGTTTATACAATTTTCTTGGTTGCTTCATGCTAATGTTTAAATCTGAAAAATTCATTTAAAACCCTAGAAGCCAGCACTTAGTCTATGGGGATTGTGTTTGTTTTGCAAGTCCAATAGGTTAGGTTGCATGCATGGAAACCTCACATCTTCGGTTTTGTCGAAATAGGATAGCATCATACTGAATGTATTTTGTTTTCAATTTTCTGCATTTTCTTTCAACTTTTTCTGCATTTTATTTTCCAAAAATTTTAACTTTTTTTTAATTTTCAGGCATTAAAATAAACATTTAAAAATTTTCAAAATCCAAAAATAATTTCACCATTGCGTAGGTTATACTTCAGAATTCCAATACGCACTTTAAAATTTCATTTTTGGAGTTGTTTAGTATTTTTAAAAATTCATCGAAGTTGTCTTATTACAGATTTTTAAAATCCGAAAATAGAAAATTTCCATTTTAAGGTCAATTTTCATTTTTTCAGTTTTGTGTTACGCTCATGAGCCTATGATGACATTCCCTTCATGAAAATTCCAATTTCATTGAAGGAGTTATGTTTTATGGCACTTCACAAATTTTCGTTTTTTGGGCCTAAAATTGCCCTCTCTTCATAAAAATTCTAATTTTACGAAAGAGGGGTAATTTGAGTATTACATTGAAGGTCATTTCTTCAAAGCACTTAATTGTTCATCTTAATGAAAATTTGATTTCATCTAAGAGGGATAAGTTAAAGTGACATTTAAAGCCCTTAATTTAAGGCCATAAATTATTGCCTCTTTGTGAAAAACCTATTTCATCAAAGAGGGATAGTTTATCGATCACATTGAAAGCTATCTTCATCTTGATGATAAGAAGCCATATTTGGATTTAATGCAAGATAAAATATATTTTAAAACCCTCAAGATAAAAAGAATTAAGGTACTACATCGTGGTCATATGAGGGCCAACTCACATTTGCTTTATTTTGGTTCAATGAACAATCACTAAAGTTTCATGGTAAAATAAACCAACATTGCCCCTTGTTTACAATTACTTGCAATCACTGAGGTGTTCCAAGAATTTAAATTGAATATCTTTATTTGAGATTACTAATACACATATGCAAATGCTAATATAGCGGAGACCTTTGAGAAGTTGTTTGTTTAACTTCTTTGCAAGAGGGGATTTGGAACCCAAATCCTAAGGGAGAGTGTACTTTCACAATTGGGTGAAAATACCACTCAACAGATTGGTGCTAGAAGGAGGGCCCTGAATTGATTTATTTCAGTGTGATTTAAATGCTATAGGGATTTAAATTTTGAATATTTCATGCCCTATTGATTATTATCTTTAGCCCTCTTTTAAAAATACAACCTTGTAGTGTTAAAAGGAGGACATGAATTGCTATGCATTGTTCTAACACTTTTGATTGTTCATACAGGAATAATGTGTTTTGATTTGATTTTTAAAAAATTTGTGTCTTGACTAATGAGGTTGTCTCCATGCAATTACTTTCATTTGATTTTAATGGATACATCTCTTGGTTGATGCTAACATGATTATTCATACGTTACATGTTTGATATTTGCTAGTCATTTCATGCTTATTTGTAAGGAATTATTTTGTCTAAAATGTATTTGTTGTCGGTATTATGCTCTTCACTTGCGTGTAATGTGATCTTGTGAATCAGAAAGCCTACAACACTAGGAGTATGCTCTTCACTTGCGCATATGTGATCTGGTGAATCAGAAACTAAATTACATTTTTAAAATATTGCTTTGTCCTGGTTCCTTATTTTATTTTGACTAACAGATTTGGTTCTAAAGTTATATTTTGAGTTTTACTAATGACGACATATGATATAAGAGCTGAAGTAGCATCTCTAAGAGAAAGAATGGTATCTACGATGGAGGATCATTATAAGGGTTTGTCTATGCATGGGATACCCTATCAAATTCCTAAAATGTTAGTGGAGTTTCTACGATGTTTTAATCAAGAGGTGCCACTAGGATACTTGCAAAAATTGTATGTCTACAAGAATACATTATGTCAATTCCAAATTTTCTATGAGGAGGTGGCTTGTAAGTTATTTGCATACATTTTGGATGATAGACCATTCTTTTGGTATGGCCAACTACCCATGGAGGTTAGGACTTCTTGGATACAACTAGAAGCAACCTATATTTATCATTTTGGTAATCAGGTTGACTTAGAGATGTTGAAAAATTAGTTTACCTCCATACGTAATGAGCCTAATGAATCCTTGAGTCAATTCAATGGAAGATTTCATGAGTTGCACTCCCAAATGTGGGAAAATTTTAACACATCGGAAGAGGAAGCTATTCAAGTATACATGGGAACCATACACCCCAAACTTGCTACATCTTTAAATAAAAACTTGGATGACCTGTATCTAGAGACAATCTATGAGATCTTGGAAAAGGTGGAACAAGTTTTTGAAGAAGAAAAGGCACAACATGTTCACATGAGAGATTTTTATTTTGGAGTTAGTGGTTCCAACCGAAACCAACCATTAAATATAGCACCCTCCACTCCAATCATACCTAAGGTAAATGATCAAAGGGATGAATTTGAAGGTCCAAATTTTACAACCACCTTAGATGTAGTCCAAGAGGAGGTGCAAATTGCTAAGCCAACATCCACCAGTGAGGATTATGCAGAAATGATCTCATTCATAGAGATACATGATTATTCGGATAAAGGGGTCCTAAATTCAACAAGGTTTGAGATAGGTGATAGGACAAAAACTACCATAGAATTGAATGAAGTGGTTGAAAGTGAAATTGGAAGAAAATCAATAAATGAATTTGAAGATATGATAGAATTTCACCACTTGTTCTTGGAAGAAACTCTTGATGAGAAGCTTGGAACTAATGATCAAAAAATTCTTCACCCTCCAAATTGTGATAAAATTGAATCATGGGTTACTAATTTGGATGATGATAGCCTTACAAATTTGAATTCAAGAAATAACCCACTTTTGAAAGTTATTGAACCATCTAAAGAAGGTGAAGGTGAATTTGATGAGAAACACATTGATGAATTGGAAGATGTTGAAGAAGTAGTTGAACGTCACCACTTGAATTTGGAAGATGATTATTATGATGCTTGGAAGAAGTGGGAAGACTACACTCACTCCAAAACCGCTAATGAAACTTGTATACATGACAACATAATCGCCTACTCAAAGGAAGATATTACAACTCCTGTACGATTTGAGGATGTTTTGGAAGAGGGTTTCAAATCTCATCAAATTTTGGAAGATTATAATGATCCTACTACCAAGGACAAAGAAGAAAGTGAATTGATGAATGAATCAAAAGATCATGTCACAAATACCACGGAGTTTCATTCCACAAATCTGGATGACAATTTTTACAATGGTTGGGGGAGATATGATGATGTATTGTTTTCTCACACCCCTATTGATGAAAATCCTATTCCACTGGATATACAAGATATTGAAACTTCTATCCCATACAGATCCACACAGGGTACAAAAAAATAATTTCACATGAGGAGATGCCATGGATGGTGAATAAGGAATTGGAAACAAATGACAAAGAGGTTGATCTATTGGAAGCAACTCAAATGATTGATCATCAAGATGGGTTACTTGACATACATTTTGACCAACAATATTTGAGGGTTGAAAAGGATGGGCATGTTTTCAATTGGGTGCCATATTTTGGTATGTTTGATGAATAGGTAATAAATGAAGAAGAATAAAAATGTGGTAAAAGAGGAATTCAAATCCTCACCAAGTTTTGGTAAATGAAAATGTGAAAAAGGTAGAATCTAACCTTTTGTGTCCAAGTATCCAAGCTTCAGGTGAAGAGTTGCATACCATGTTTTGAATTTGGATGATGTTTATGATGAAATGCCATTGAAGGTGAATGAATAAAAAGGATTAATTTCTAACCACACCTTTGATAACATTACTTTAATGAATAAAAAGGAGCTTGATGCACTTAAATTGCTAAATCAAATTCATCAACAAGTAATTCTGGAACCTAGGATGAAAACTTCTAATGATCCCCATTTAGTAAATATCCTAGATGCTTGTAAATTGTTGCACAATTTTGATTGGCCTAAGAACATGGAAAATGAATTGGCTTTGAAATTTCTAGAAATAGGCTCTTGCTTACAAAATTTCATTTTGGATAAAGAAAGCCTAGTTCTAAATCATGAATGGAATTATGAAATTTACACCTTAAAGAATAGACAAGAAAGAATTGAAAATCAACCATTGTCTAATCAATTTGGTAATTTGAATCTCACCTATGAGAATACTAATGGAACTAAATCTAATTGGTGGGGTGAGAGAGGAAAGTTGAATTTGGTTGCATTGTTTGGTCTAGTCTTGTTTTTGTTTGATTCCTTCCACATTTGGCATGTGTATCACATTATATGTCTTTTGGAATGCTCAAATCATGTTTGGGATCCAGGGAAGTGATAGTCCAAACTTTGCACCATCTTGTACCATATTGTACATTTGTATATAGACTTTAGTTTTTGGTTTTGGGTTGTGGTTTCAAGTTTCATTTTTGGGATTGCATTTTGGGTTTTGTTTTAAGTTTTGTGTGTTGGTCCTTTGGACACTTTTGGTTTGTCTTTAAAAAAAAAGAAAAAAAAAACGAGATGTCCTTATGAATGTTGACTAAGACTAGGAGGATATGAAACATTGGAATTGTATTGCAGAAAGCTCCACGAGTATCGCAAACATAGCAAAGAATATCGTTTGGAACTTGTGATGCATGAAGTTTTTAGTTTCACAAATTATGGCAAAGTAGGTGGTATACTCCATCCGCATTTCAAAAATAGCAATGCATTCATCCATATCTCATGTTACATTCCACATTGCATATACATTTCATCTTAGTTGCATCTACATTTCAAATACAATCATTGAAAAGGTGTCGAATCCTCTTAGGGTTATTATATAACATATATTAAAAGGATCCTAAGGTTGGGAACTGATGCTCGAACTATCTTGAACCAAACACATTCTACACATATTAAAGAGGATCTTGAGAAAAATGGTCAAAACCATACTTGGAAGAAAAGGTGAGGCGAAAGGAGTATTTCGTGTCTGTCCTATCATGCAACATAATCCTTAAAACAATGGTTTTTACCACTCCCATAGTGTTTAAAGCCTAAAATCATAGTAGTAATGATAGGGTTAAATTCCCATCGAACTTAGGTTGAGGATCCAACTCCCCAAAGCTTTGATTTGACCTTCATGGAGTAGTAAGGATAGGGTCTAATTCTCATCTCACTTAGGTTGAGAATCCGATTCCCCAAAGCTTCTATTTTGCCCACTCAAGAACTTGAAATTCCAAAGAAAATATTTTTCATTCTACTTTCATTTCATCATTAATATTGGATTGGAAGGATCGTACTACATGTCCCTTGCAAGGATGGGTAGTCATCCCCAAGGTTCAAGAAATCAAAAGTAAAGCCAAATCTTGGATTATGGGGTTTATCTCCATCGGGGCTATAGATGCTTGACTGGTAGTGGAATATGCTCATGCATGGCAACATGTCTTGTCTAGAAGCAAGACCACTAACTACTCAAACGGACAGGCTAACCTGACAGTTTCATTCATAACATGTTAAATCATTTTGTTCAAGATGAGGTAATGAACTCCAAATTAGAGTAGTAAGGATAGGGTTAAATTCCCATCTCGCTTAGGTTGGGAATCCTATTCCCCAAAGCTCTGATCCCACCTACACATGCGCTGGTTCAAGATGATAGTGACACATAACCAACTTTGGGATCTGGTAAATGAACCTAGTACACATATTTGATCCTAAGAGGGTTTGACAGTTTTAATATGCTTGTTCATGATACTAGAAAGTTTGAACCTTTGCAAAGCAGGTTGTTATATCTCTAGCATATTTGCCATACATTAAATCCTGAAACAAATCATTCATAACCTCGCATATGCATTCAGGTAAAACTGACAATGGAAAGTTGAACGAGTTTCAAACGATAGGGAATGAAGCACACTGCACACACCGAGCTGATGCTTAACGATTCTGATGCTTCATGTATTTTTGATCTATTTGCATTTGTTGGATATTTGTTGATGCTTGTATATGAGTTTATGTGTTTTCAGGTTGGGTTCTCACCAAAATTCTCAGGAGCATTTCCCAGCAAAGTTGCCATTTGTTGTGGTTGTTCCACAACGTACCCCAAAATTGGGGACCCACATTTTCGTTTTGGTATCTGGATCTTTACATTTCGTTTTTAGTGTCTGATGCTTTCATTTGTTATGGGCTTGTAGTTATTTTCAGTTTTGATCGATGATTTTTATTATCGACAACTTTTTTCTTGTTGACAATTTGTTATTGTCGACGATTTTTTATTGTCGACAAGTTTTTCTTGTTGACGATTTTTTATTGTCGATGACTTTTTTGTTGTTAGTAACTTTTTGTCGTCAATTTTTTGTTTACGATTTTTAGCATCATTTTGTTTTCGACAATTTTTATCGTCAATGTTGTGTTAACAATGTTATTGCTAATATTGTGTTGTTGTTTTTATCATGTATGTGTAATGTGCTTGTGTCCTATCAATTCAAGAGAAAGTTCTAATAAAATATATGTCTATATGCATATTTCATATATATGTATAGATATATGAGAATAAAAAGAAAAATAAAAGTAAAAGCAAGTAATAAATTATCCAACTATTATTGGAGTTTAATGCCCATGATAGATGTGTATAAGAAGTATTACTTTTTAAAATAAAAATAAATAAATGAATTGATTATTTTGGCTTACTAAAATGATAGGTTAGTTTGTGTCTAATAAAAGGGTTTTGTCATCTTAATTCTTTTTGCAGAGACCTCGATCAAGCATGGTGAACGTGGCAACTTCGGCAATGGATACCCAACAGGCGGCGACGGGACGGCCATACAAGTGACACTACGAGTTTTGTGGTAAACCAATGATGGTCTACGAACTCACAAGCGAACGCGGGCGGAGACCCAATTCTAGATGACGACCAGGATTGGTGATAATGAACACCATAAATGACAGAACACACTATGCCAATTTACCCATAGAAGCACAACGAGCTCCCATTACCCGGCTTATTTACGAATACAATGCATGGACGGGTTTCAGAACCTAATATCATGGGTAACAAATTTGACCAGATGATGCAGAGGCTTAATATAGTCTAATTTTATAAGAAATTACCATCGTGGGAGTGGGCCAAAGCCTAATGATAGAACTCCTAAACAAAGAGCATGACTAACGATAACACGACGATAGATTGTGGGGCGTTCAGACACCTTGGATAGCATTGAAGATGATGTGGACCATTGATCGGAGAGGCACCGATGTTCGTGAGATCATGGCATCAGAAAAGGTGAAAGCTGACGATGACATGGAGAGGAGCTTGAGGAGTTCCATGCAGAAGACGGTGAACTACACACTGGATGAAGTCATGGAAGATGATGACGGAATTCAAGATGCCATCGAGGGTTATAGTCAGTCATCTGACATGGAACAACGACGATATGGATGAGATGCGGCACAACGATCATGCAAGAGACATAAAAAAATGCAACGTGCCAAGAGTTTCAAGAAATGTGATGAAACATGGGCTCCCTACATCTTTGGCGGTATCAGTGGACAGCGTCGATTCAGGCTGAGGTGGGTTTGAAGGCATCACTTAGCAGCAGACGTCGACGTTGAGTTTTGATGTGGCAGCTGGGCGCCACTCGGATGATGTCGTAAACAAAAAACTATCATGGTGCAGCGAACATGGAGCGGATGCAGTAGGGAGCCAATCATAAAGTTTGTAGCGGATGGGTCAAGCTCGACAAATATTTCACTCCACGATGGATGGAGATAATAGTAGGTGAAGACGTGGTTGTGGATGATGGAGTGATAGTCGAAGCTATGAGGGCTCATGAAATAGACATTGCAGTTGTGAAGAGGTTATTATGAGGGACAAGGTAATGAAACTTGGCATTACCAAACAAAATAAACAGAGAGGTGTTATCATTCACTGAATTAAAAAAATGCATGTTCATGGTAAAAGCAACGAGGATATGAAATAAAATAGAGAATGTCCAATGATCCGAAAATGCCTATTCCATGTGGATTAAAGGTGGATGTGTTTTATAATAGTTTATTATAATGAAGAGCAGCGGTTACGAAAATGAACAGGTCATGGCAAATAAAAGACAAAATTAAAGAAATGAAGCAAATGAATGAGACAATGAAAAACCAAACGGTGGAAGAAGACAGAAAAAAAAAAACTTTTAAACCAGGAATTTTTTTCGATGTAGAGGGGGGTTGGAAACTTTTTAGAGAAGATTGCAGGAATGAAGGCAAGGCCTTGGCACTGGGTTTTTCTGGATATTTTCCTTCCACATTGGACTGGTTCTTTGAGAAAACCAGATTTTTGCCATGTACAAGGATGTATTTTTAATGCAAAAAATTTCAGAAAGTTGCATTTTATGGGCAAGAAAGGAGGAGTCATTTTCTGCATGCAAGATTAAATGTCTATTTTTTTTCCCTTTTCATATTTTAGGCTTGTAAATGGAGTTTATGCAAGTTTCTTGGTTGCTTCATGCTAATGTTTAAATCTGAAAAATTCATTTAAAACCCTAGAAGCCAGCACTTAGTCTATGGAGATTGTGTTTGTTTTGCAAGTCCAATAGGTTAGGTTGCATGCATGGAAACCTCACATCTTCGGTTTTGTCAAAATATGATAGCATCATACTGAATGCATTTTATTTTCTAGAAATTTTAACTTTTTTTTTAATTTTTTAGGCATTAAAATAAACATTTAAAAATTTTCAAAATCCAAAAATAATTTCACCATTGCGTAGGTTATACTTCAGAATTCCAATACACACTTTGAAATTTCATTTTCGGAGTTGTTTAGTATTTTTAAAAATTCATCGAAGTTGTTTTATTACAGATTTTAAAAATCCGAAAATAGAAAATTTCCATTTTAAGGTCAATTTTCATTTTTTTAGTTTTGTGTTACGCTCATGAGCCTATGATGACATTCCCTTCATGAAAATTCCAATTTCATTGAAGGAGTTATGTTTTATGGCACTTCACAAATTTTCGTTTTTTGGGCCTAAAATTGCCCCCTCTTCATAAAAATTCTAATTTTACGAAAGAGGGGTAATTTGAGTATTACATTGAAGGTCATTTCTTCGAAGCACTTAATTGTTCATCTTAATGAAAATTTGATTTCATCTAAGAGGGATAAGTTAAAGTGACATTTAAAGCCCTTAATTTAAGGCCATAAATTATTGCCTCTTTGTGAAAACCCTATTTCATCAAAGAGGGATAGTTTATCGATCACATTGAAAGCTATCTTCATCTTGATGATAAGAAGCCATATTTGGATTTAATGCAAGATAAAATATATTTTAAAACCCTCAAGATAAAAATAATTAAGGTACTACATCGTGGTCATATGAGGGCCAACTCACATTTGCTTTATTTTGGTTCAATGAACAATCACTAAAGTTTCATGGTAAAATAAACCAACATTGCCCCTTGTTTACAGTTACTTGCAATCACTAAGGTGTTCCAAGTATTTAAATTGAATATCTTTATTTGAGATTACTAATACACATATGCAAATGCTAATATAGCGGAGACCTTGGAGAAGTTGTTTGTTTAACTTCTTTGTAAGAGGGGATTTGGAACCCAAATCCTAAGGGAGAGTGTACTTTCACAATTGGGTGAAAATACCACTCAACAAATGGGTTCCCAAGTTTTTTGGGTTTTTTTGGCTGTTAGAAGTTTATTATCTTTTGTTATACCTTAATTTTAGACCTAATATTTTAAAGTAAGGTTTTTTATTGTAATACGGATGTGTGCACCGAATTTGGGTACAATCCAACTCATTTCTATTTTTAAAAGTTTTTAGAAAGAAGATCTATTTTTAATAGTTTTATAAAAAATACGTTTTTAGGGTTTCTTTAGGGTTTCTTTGGTTTTCGGTTGCTATATGATGGATTGTAATATTTTGCAGAAGGGGTGTGAATTCAGGAATGAGAAGAATATCAATTTGTAATTTTCTTCCATTATTGTATTTGTGTTATGTGATTAAAGTCCATTTTGTTGGTCTCTTGTAGATGAGTTTACACAATTTGGTATTAGAGCGGGTGTGATATCGCTAATGAAGGAAGGATGAAACCTAGAATATATGCCCATATGAATATGAAGATCAAGGATATGAATGCAGAAATAGCACAGTTTACTCGTGTGATTGATCTCATGGGAGAGAGACATCCCAGACCATGTGCAGATCAAGGATATGATGATGAAAACATACCTGAGGAACATGGATCTGAGGTCCATGCAGAAGCAGAACCAGAGGGCCCAGAGGAAGAAGGGCATGGTTTTGAAAATTGATTGATACGAGCTCTATAGGGGCTTAAGGGGAATCGAGATGGGATCAAGATCAAGGTTCTCGAATATGCTGGTGGGTTGAAACCAGAGGAGTTGATCGATTGGATTAATAGCCTAGAAAAATATTTTGAATGGAATAACCTTGCTAAAGAGAATAAGGTTAATCTCGCATGCACAAAGTTGAAGGGACATGCATTGATTTGGTGGGATCATTTACAGACTACACGACAGAGGAATGGAAAGGAAAATATCAGGGATTGGACAAAGATGAAGAAGTTACAGGAAAAATTTATACCTGTAGACTACTCCCAAACCCTATTTCGTAGATTTTAGAATCTTTGACAGAAGGATCAAAGCATTGAGGACTATACTAATGAATTCTACAAGCTATCCATTCAAGTGAAGCACAATGAGACAAAGGACCAAAAGGCTGCTAGGTATGTAAATGGCCTAAGTTTTGCTGTTCAAGATGAGATAAGCATGCATCACACTCTTACAGTGGAGGATGTGTATCAAATGGCCCTCAAGGCAGATGAGAAATTGAAAAGGATTAATAGAATAGGTAAGAATGGATTAATGCCCTCTTCAGTTTAGGGTCGAAGTGGATCTAATTTTCTTAAGGGGGAATCCTAAATACCTGCTAAACAAGAAGAAGATGGGCAGAATCTGAGAGGAAGAGGATACCAACAAGGTAGAGGTTACAATGGTGGATGAAATGGAAATGATCTAAGGAGGTCGTATACCTATTATGGATGTGGTGAGGAGGAGCATAGAGCATTTGAGTGTCCCCAACATGATGTCCAAGAAAGGGGTCAAGGAGGACAAGGAATGGTCAATCTGGTTGAGATGGAAGAGCAAGATGAGGATGAAGTTGTTGCTGACATGGTGGAAGCCCTTATGATAAGGAGGACATTGATTGCTCCTACAAAAGATATGGTGTAGAGTAAAGCAAAGGGGCAGACCATAGATGGTAAAGATTCTGGGCTATGAACGAACATATTTCAAACAAGGTGTACATCAGGAGGGAAGGTATGTAACATTGTCATTGATGGTGGTAGTTGTGAGAATATGGTGTCAAATGTCATGGTTGAAAAAATGCACCTGAAATGTGAAAAAAATCCTTATCCATATCACATCTCATGGGTTAAGAAGGGGAATGAGGTAACATTAGATCATAGGTGTTTAATTAAATTTTCAATTGGGAGCACTTACAAGGATGAAGTGTGGTGTGATGTGATCTCTATGGATGCATATCATATTCTATTGGGAATAACTTGGTAGTATGATAGGGATACTAACCATAATGGAAGAAATAACACTTACACATTTTGGAAGGAAGGTTTAAAGGTAGTTCTTGTGCCTCTGAAGGATGATGGGCTGAGTGAGAGCTTGTTGACGATGAAGGAGTTTCTTGTAGAGATCAGGGATGCTAGATTCTATTATGCCTTAACAGCTAGGAAGCTAGAAATAGAGAAAGTGGTTATGCCTACAGCAGTAGCTAAGTTGCTAAGTGAATATAAAGATGTCACACCAGAGGAGTTACCAGATGGGCTACCACTAAAAATGGATATCCAGCATCACATGGATTTTATTCCAGGATCAGCGCTCCCAAATTAGGTAGCTTATCGATTGAACCCAACACAGAATGCAGAGTTGAATAGGCAAGTGACAAATTTGATAAAGAAGGGATTAGTTAAGGAGAGTATGAGTCCATGTGTGACTCCAGCATTGTTGACCCCAAATAAATATGGTGGCTAACGGATGTGTGTGGAAAGTAGAGCCATAAAGAAGATCACAATAAAGTATCAATATCCTATGCTGAGAGTGGATGATATGATGGATGGATTCGCTAGAGCTATACTTTAGTAAAATTTATTTACGGAGTGGCTACTACCAGATTAGAATTCGAGAAGGGGATGAATGGAATACAACTTTTAAGATAAAATATGGATTGTACGAGTGGATGGTGATGCCATTTGGGTTGTCTAATGCACCCAATACATTTATGTGGTTGATGAACAGAGTACTGCGAGAATATAATGGTAAGTTTGTGGTTGTGTATTTTCATGATATTTTGATTTATAGTAAAAGTGAAGAAGAGCATTTGTTACACCTAAAATTAGTGTTAGAAGTGCTCAGGAAGGAGAAATTGTATGTCAACCTAAATAAATGTATATTTCTTCAAGATAGTTTAGTGTTTTTGGGATTTGTAATCTTGAGAGATGGCACAAGGATGGATGATGAGAAAGTGAAGGCAATTGTGGAATGGCCTCTTCCACAATCTATAATAGAAGTAAGGAGCTTTCATGGACTAGCTACCTTTTACAGGAAGTTCATCAAGAACTTCAGTAGTATAGTTGCCCCTATAATTGAGTGCACGAAGGGGAAAGAGTTTGTATGGACTACGGTAGCAACATATAGTTTTGAACTCTTGAAGAAGAAAGTGTCGGAAGCCCCTGTTCTAGTGTTACCATATTTATTAAGGTGTTTGAGGTTAATTGTGATGCCTCATTTGTTGGGATTGGTGGTGTCTTAAGTCAAGATGGCCGACCTGTAGCATTTTTTAGTGAGAAGCTGAATGACGCAAGGAAGAATTATTCTACATATGATGTGGAATTTTATGCAATTGTGCAAGCATTGCAAAATTAGAGGAACTACTTAATCTCAAAGGATTTTGTGTTGTTTACTAATCATGAAGCATTGAGGTATGTAAATTCTCACAAAAAGTTAAATAGCAAGCATGCCAAATGGGTTTCATTTTTGCAACAGTATACATTTATCCTAAAACACAAGTCAAAAAAATAGAATAAGGTTGTTGATGCATTGAGTAGGAGAGTCTTGTTGTTGACCACTATGGAGAATGAAGTGGTAGGATTTGAGGGGATTAAATATCTGTATGAATCTAATGCAGATTTTGGGAATATTGTGCAACAGTGCAAAAGTGCGATATGGGGCAAGTCTCGTACTATTTTTGAAGAGTATTTTTTTTAGAATGGTTACTTGTTTAAGGGTAATCTATTATGCATTCCCAATGGCTCTATGAGAGAGAACATCTTGAGGGAATTACATAGTGGGGGTTTTGCTGGTCATTTTGGAGTAGCCAAAACTACCACAATTGTAGAGGAGAAGTACTATTGGCCAAAAGTGAAGAGAGACGTAATTAAGTTTGTCTTTATATGTAGAGTATGTCAAATGGCTAAGGGTCATACGCAAAATATAGGGTTGTATATGCCACTGCCATTTCCTATAGGACCATGGACCGATCTGAGTATGGATTTTGTGTTGGGGTTGCCCAAGACACAGAAGGGTAAGGATTCAATTTTTTTTGTGGTAGACAGATTTTCAAAAATGGTGCATTTCATTGCTTACCAGAAAACTAATGATGCAACTAGGACTGCAGTCCTATTCTTTGATGAAATTGTGTAGTTGCATGGTGTTCCAAAGACTATTACTTCTAATCGGGATACTAAGTTCTTGAGTCACTTTTGGAGGACGTTGTGGAAAAAGTTGAACACCAGGCTATATTTTAGTAGTGCTTACCACCCACAGATCGATGGTTAAACAGAGGTAGTGAATAGAAGCTTGGGAAACCTCTTACGATGCATAGTGGGAGAAAAACCAAAACAATAGGATTTAGCCTCGTCACAAGCCAAATTTACATACAACAGTTCAGTGAACAAGTCAAGAGGGAAATCTCCTTTTCAAATTATTTATGGTTAAAATACTAGAGGTGTATTATATTTGGTTGAGTTACCAATTGGGGAACAAGTTAGTGATGATGCAGAAGCGTTTGCTGAGCATATCCAAAAAGTGTAAGAGTCGATGAGGGAAAAATTGTAGAGTACTAATGCTCACTACAAAGAGTCTGTTGATGCACATAGAAGGGTGAAAGTGTTTGAAGAGGTTGATATGGTCATGTTTCATCTTAGGAAATAAATATTTCCTAAGGGGACATATAACAAACTGAAACTTAAGAAAATTGGGCCATGCAATATTTTGAAGAAGATCAATGATAATGCCTATAAAGTGGAGTTGCCTGATGAATTTGATATTTCACCCATTTTTAATGTTTTTGATTTATTTTAGTATCTTGGTACTTTCGAGGATGGAAAATTACAGGATACAGTAAATTGGGCATGACAGATGCTTAAGAAGAAAAAAGACAGAGTTGCACAGGTGCTCGATAAGAAGGTGATCACCACCAGACATGGAAGCTACAAAAAAATCTTGGTTCAGTGGGAAGGATTACCACAGTTAGATAACACTTGGGTTTCAAAGTTAGAGCTAAAGAAAATTGATAACCAAAAGCTACAGGATTTCAATTTAGCTGAACTCGCAGGAGTTGAGTTCTTTTTCACCAGAGGAGAATGATGCACCTTATTGGAGCCATAACTTGTGAACCATATGCCCGTTGGCCTTGAAATTTAACAGGTGGTTTTGTGTGTGTGTTCCGCATCAGGAAAATATTTGATTGGCCTGAATCTCCAAAAAAAGTGTTTTCAAGACCTAACTCCTCCATCTAGTGTCCCAAAATTAGCTTTTAGAATAGGTTCCCGGGTTTTTGGGTTTTTTTGGCTATTAGAAGTTTATTATATTTTATTATGTCTTAATTTGAGACCTAATATTTTAAAGTAAGGTTTTTTATTTTTAGAGGGATTTTTTATTGTAAAAGGGATGTGTGCATCGAATTTGGGCACAATCCGACTCATTTCTATTTTTAGAAGTTTTTAGAAAGAAGATCTATTTTTAGCAATTTAAAAAACAATACGTTTTTAGGGTTTCTTTGGTTTTCGGTTGCTATTTGATGGATTGTAATCTTTTGTAGAAGGGGTGTGAATTAAGTAATGATAAGAATATCAATTTGCAGTTTTTTTCCATTATTGCATTTGTGTTATGTGATTGGAGTCCATTTTGTTGGTCTCTGTAGCTGAGTTTACATCAATACTCCCTAGACCATTAATATTTTCCTAGCTACATTTTCTTCACAAAATATCCTCCATTTATAGGACACTTCTCCACTCATGGCCAAATAGTGGCCACATTATAATAATATTTAAAATATGCCTTGGTCCCATTATGACTCATCATGTCTTATATAGTATAATTAACAATAAAAAATGGGTCCACTTAGTGATAAGGAGAGTGTCCTTATTTTTGTTTTGTATCTTTTCCCATGGGGACAAATATAAAACTATTACTATTAAGGCAAAGAATAGATACAAAGTTAGAACTATTGTTGATAGGGTAAGGAATCTCCCTTTTAATTTCCACCAATATAGAGAAGCCATATGGGTATTTCCCAATGGATATAATATTTAATAATCCTTTAGTCCTTCTAAGTCCCATCTAACTTGGGTCCACTAGGTTGTGTAGACATAATTTACTATATTGTTATAATTTTGTAAAAGATAATTCCTCAATTTTATCTTTCACAAGACCTCATAGTTAGTTTCTAATTAATTATCTTTTCCAAAAGATAATTAATATTTTTCTATCCTTCATAAAATTCTTTTATTAGAATTTGTGTAGGATTCTTTAGGGTCTATACACTTTTTATCAGGCATTAATTTATCCCCAAGATCAATTAATATCCTTTAAATAAGGTAGGAGGGTGGTGGGTCATGATAAAAAACATGTGGATAAGGGATAGCTATGTAATGCTCTGTACCTTACTGCCACATCTAACAATTGATAAGGAGCATAACATTTCTTAGGGTAAGAATTATAGATAAAATATTCACATTGATTTATTAAGTACATAATTCAAGGATAAATTATTAGGTGCATTATATTTTTAAAAAAATTAGGAGCTATAAGGTTAAGAGATATTTTGTATTAGTAAATTGAATTGATAAAGTTAATTGAAGATTGAGAGAATTGAATTTGAAAAATTGCTTAAAAATAGAATTGAAATATTTGAATTTGATGATTGAAAAAATGATCATTTGAAATGAGAACTTTGGTGTTATAAGTATTTATACTCAAAAAGAATTTAAAATTTTTGAATATTTTATTTGAGGAATTAAATTTTTTTATTATTGAATTATTGAAAAGAATTAATTATTGAAGTTGATTGCAATTTGAAATTTTAAAAAGAATTTGTAGGAGTTATAAGAAGATTTGAAAATTTTAAATTTGAATTATTTTATTTTATTGCATGATAAAAATTAAATATTTGAAATTTTTTATTGTTGAATAATGAAATAAGGATTTCTACTCCAAAGGAATTAATTTAAAGACTTTAAATATGCTTGTTGTGGTGCAGTGGTAAATACCCTAGGTGCTGGTAGAGGCCGACCCAAGTTCCATTACCCTTGTCTCCATCCTGTAGATATATGGTATAGTTAGGAATGTCCTATGTGTTTGTAGAGGCCGATAAGGCTCCATTCCTCCTATGACCAACTTGTTGAAAGTTTCACCTCAAAAGGGGTGTTTTCCACTATAAATTAGTTTTACCCAGGTGTTTTAGGTGAGTTGGAGAGGAGAGGGCAATCCTCCAAGGGAGGTCCCAGATTCAAATCTTCACCCTACCAAAAAGCTGAATTGGGTATCCAAAATCCAATTGATAATGTTGGTGCGGGCAGGGTCGGGTGCGACCCTCGGGTGACTTTGATGGTGTAGAACCCCGTGTCCGTGGTCTCTCAGACCAAGGCGGCTCCGCAAGGGATTTTTCGCTTAAAAAAAAATTAAAGACTTTAAAAATTTTGAATATTGAAATTTGGGAGACAAAAGGTCTTCTACATCAAAGGAAATCATTATGGAGGAAATTACTAATACATCCTTAAAGGATAGTGAAGAAATTTTGTAACATTTAAAACATTATACACAAAACATGATTAAGAATGTTGAAGAATAAAAAGATACAAAACTCAAGAAGATTTTGAAAATAATTTTTAGAGAAGTTAAAAAAAAGTATCACATGAACATTATCTAGACATTAAAATATCTAAAACAAGTAAAAACTCTAGAAATACAATTCCAGTACCTATTAATATAGGGATAATAACATATATGACATTATTCTCTTTAGAAGTTCAAGATAAAAGAAGAAGAAAAGATTTATTAAACTTTAAAAAATCTATTAAGAAAAATGAACAAATGAGCAATGTATGTTACGATCTTATATATTTATATTCTACATAAAACAATAGCCAAATTCCTTTGCAAGATGCTTTAGTGGGTTGGTCTATTTTCAAGGCTTCATGTTGTTTTCAAGAACACCCAAATATATTATGGTTTATTTAAATTTGTGTGCTCAGCTTTAGTTTTTTTGTAGGATTGGGATGGGTTGCAAGCCTCATATTTTAAGGTGTAAAATTTTTTGGATGCTTGCAGGGGGTGTAGTTTACTAGCATCTTTACTTTCTATTCCTTGGGTACCAACTATTCCTCTGGTGATCCTTCTTGGCTAATGGCCTTGGTTTCCTACTAGGCGGGATTGTGTTTTGGTGCTAGAAGGTTGGTTTACCTTTTCTCCCGTTAGGTGGAAAGTTTCGAATTTGAAGTCTTTAGTTAGAACGAGAGGTTCAAATTTTAAATTCTTCTGCACTAATGTTTTCACCTAAGTTTTGGGGTGGAACCCTGATCTCTTGCAGTCTCATATTGTAAAAAAGGGTTGGGATCCCTTTCAAAACTTCATTTTTTACCTAATAAAAAAAATTACTATTGATGAAGGATATGAGTATTATGATTATTGATATATTAATAAATGTTATAGAAATATGAAAGAACATTGAGAAATAATAGAACATGATCAAGATCAAGATAGAAAAAATAGAGCAAAGAAACAAAAGAAGAAGATAAAAAATAGATAAATAAAAATAGCTAAAGAAAAATAGTTTAATGAATACTATAGAAAATAAGTCAGCAAATTAGCTCCAGCACCTCAAATAATGCCAAAGCTAGAACATAAGGACAAAAACAAAAGTAAGGTATTGAATACTAAAGTCTTCCATAACCAACTATTGTAACATGGGAGGGTGATAAATAATATTATATTATTTGGTAGAAGTGGATGTACCTCCATGGTACTATAGTAAATATTAGAATAGAGTGTGAGTCAATAGTTTAGGATGTGTAATTTATATTTTTATAAGGTATGTGTCTGTGTAGGATGAGTACAAGTGTCATGTAATCACATGTACAAGTGTGTAGAGTGAGAGAGTGTGCAAGTGTCATGTAATTAAGTGTGCAAGTGTGTGCAATGTGTCATATAGGTTAGTTACAAGTCATGTTTGTATGTGTCAAGTATGCATGTAAAGAGATACATGTACATTGCAAGATGTAAAGTCAAGATATATGATAGTTTTATATTATGTATGGAATATGAAAGGATGCATCTCCTACCTATGTGAGTAGATCAATAATCATGTATTAAAGATTTACCTTCTAAGGTTATATTATAGAGATAAATCTCCATATATAGAAATATTAAATGTATGAAGAAAAACACAATTTGAATATAGGAAATCTTGTATATTTGATTCATAATACACCAAGTTTATTCATTTTGTTCTATTTCATAAATATTATATTTATTGATATTGATCATTTATATTGTGTGCTCTTATATTGATTTTTCATAAGATTCTAAGTATCGGGACTTGTGATTAAATTTGGCTAAAAATCCATCAAAAAAAATAATCATAATAAAGATTATATTTGCTCTCACATTGATTAGTAAAAAAATTCACCCTTTAAAAACTTATAGATAATGATAAAAAATAATTACCTTAATCTCCACCATTAAGCAAATGTAGTGAAGGATAACTTACAATCCTCTATATTGAATCATTTTGCACAATATAACATATACTAATGTTAACACTCATATAGTACATAAATAGTATTTCATAAGTGAATTCAACTAAGCCTATATTTTTCAACCCAAAATAATACTCATACCATGATTTTCTATCATTGATTATGGAATTCAAGTTTATAATTTTAATCAAGCCATCAACATAAATTTGGATTATAAAAATTTAATAATTATGATATTTGATGTAAAATTCATGTTCATGCTCATTATGAGAAATTCTACAAATTATAAAATGTATGGATCTTCTCACACATTATTCAATTAAAATTTTAGAATATAAGTAGTATATAAAAAACCACAAGTTAATAAATCAATAAGTGAAAGATATAAAGTGGTAGTATTCTCATATAAATAAAAATCAACGAATCTAAAGTACTAATTAGTGCTAATATTCTAAAGGTGAGTATTCATCCAAACTACATAACATGAGAAAATAGTGGAAAAAGAGACAATAAAGCACTAGAATAAGAACAAACATGAGGATGAGCAAGAACATACTCTAATATAATATTTTTAAATTAGGATACCACAAGCAAGAGCATCATAAATTCAATATCCCTTGAACTCTTCAATATTCCTTAGAAAACACTTCAATGACTACTAAGATTAATGATGTTTCATTGCTCAACAGAAACAAATACACATACAACTTAAAACATATATTGTAGTGTGAAATAAAAAACTCAAATTCAAGTCCATCTCTTATAAGATGTCATGAGGTTTATGGTAGGTGTAATATTTCTATTGATTATAAAAATACAATGGACCACATTTATCTAAACATTTGATTTGTACATTGATACATTTTTTTGGTATACCTATTCTTCCATTTATGAACCTTATTTTAAAACCTTTATACATGATAGAATCCTTAAAATTTATTGATAATTTAAAATTCATGAATATTGCACAAACTCCACATTTGGTAGTTGATGTGATAGACCCAAAAATATCAAAATGTATTAAAAGAGAAGTAAAAAATACCTTTGAACCAATAATGGAGTGGTGAACCATAGGAGAGCATGTATCACAATACACTAACAATAGGGATGATGGTATGTTTTGCTTTATACTTACAAAAGGAAATTATATTATGATTTTATAGCATAAGTCTCGTGCATACTTTTAATAGATCAATTGATGAAAGAGTATTAAGCATATGAAGGTAATTCACGTACTTTAATAATAAAAAATAGTTCATGTCAAGAGTGTTGATGTTATAAATCACTACAATCATATACCTTTCAAAGCATTGAAAAAAAGCCTTTGGATTTGACAATGACAAATACTTACCAATTTTATACGTGTTATTTATCTAATCAATATACCTTGAGCCAACACCATTAATAAAATAACTAATATCATTATAAACCCAATTGTGAGGGTAAAATTAATTCTATATGGTATGAAAACTCCAACAAATAGAATATATCTTATATTCAAGTTCTATGAGAATATGAGGAACATTTTCAAATTTGAAAATTCTAATAGTAATTACAATACAAAATAAAATACATAATGATGAATCATTTATAAAACAATGATTATTTACATTAATAATTATAATTAAAAATGAAGTATCATTTTTTAATAGATCTTATAGATTATATTTCAGTAAGCAATTCTATAGTTGAAGCCAATGTGTAATACACAAATTGCATAGCTACAAGTGTTATTTTTTATATGTTTAGATATTGATGCTATGAAGATTGAGGAAGAAATAAATTACAATAAAATATATTGGATATTTCCTTATGATGACAATTGAAACACCCTTCTAGAAAAAATAAACAGTACATCTATCAAAATTAGTAACACTAATATTTTAAGATATAAAAATAAAAATACCACACTATTAGAAAACATATAAATCTAACATAATTACTAGATGACCTACTATCCATTATTTTCAGTACCCATACCTTATTATTAACCATCTAATACACCATATATATGTAAATACAATAGTAGCATTGAGTACATACATGGTTATTTACTTATCCATATGACTTGGCATCATCCATAACAATATGATATAACATAGTATGCACATGGTATAGACATAGGATTTAGATATGCAATGTAACCAATAATAAATCTATAAACTTAACCATCATGTTATATCTTCACCTTTTACATCCTTAAGGAGGTATCCATAACATCTTATATCTAATACCCAATAGACTCCACATATATTCACTGGGCATCCAAGTCATGTGTTTATGTAAGGCTCAAGGAGGTCTTGTCCAAACATATTATATCCATAATCATGTTATTTTGTGTGGCACCTAGATTGTCTACCTATAATATAGATGGGGTCTTTTCCAAACATCTTATATCCATAAGCAAGTTATTTGGTATAGCACCTAGATTGTCTACCTATAAGATAGATGGGAAGAGAACGTGTCACCTTTATCCTAGGACAAACAAGCTATGAACCTATGGTGTCCGTCTCATTCTCAATATTATACAAATATGTACAATTTGATTAAGAATAAAGTATAAAATACAATCAAAATTTATTTATTATAATCAATTTTATATTAGAACATAGCACAGTTTACTCATTTGGTAAAGTTATTCATAACATTTAACATAACATGGTAACTATATAATTAAAGTTATAAATATAACTATAGTATATACTAACAAGCATAGATTTGTTTCATGGAATATGAATCAGCCTATGTTGGTATTATTCCCTATACCTAAAGAAACAATACTCTTCCTTTCATCCTTTTAAATTTCTATAACCATATATATAGTGAGAGAGATTTTTACAATTTTAACATGCAAATAAAGTTCTATCCATCTCCTCAAATTATGATTTCATAATGATTTTTCCCTATAAAACATTATACATATGCAAAAACATAAAATATATAAAAATTATTTATCTATTACTGCCTCTCATTAATAATAGATTTTTCATTAGGTATATATTTTTATTTTATTTTAAAATTTATTGTAGTAGTTTATTACCTAAATATAAAATTATACTTTATATATATATATATATATATATATATATATATATATATATATATATATATATATATATATATATAATATTACTATTTATTATTTTAAAATTATTACTAGTATATGATTTATTTATTAATATAATGAGTATCATTATAATTTTAATGGATTTAATGAGAATAAAAGTGATGCATGAATATCATGTATAGATATAGAAATCATAGCATCAACATTAGAGGGGCACATATACCTATTACTTATTTGAATCCTTAATATGTCACTCCTCTTTATAGTACACAAAATAAACTTTATTATAAATTTAGCTATAATATTATTAAATTTTTTAAATTATTATTTTTACAACTCTTATATATAATTGTATTTTAATATGAATTAATAATAAAATGATTGATGACAAAAAAGACCTGGATGGGGTGAAATGGAGTAGAGTAGAACGAAGCAGAATTGGAAAAACGTGGGCATTTAAATTTTAAACCTGTTCGAAGCAGGAAAGGAGGCAGCTTTGGTGGTGGTCACGGGTCAGTCCCAAGAGGACATTGGGCACCCGATTATGTTCTTCACGAGGAAGATGACGGGTAGGAAGGGACAACTTTTGAGGATGTTGTAGAAGATCCCCTTGGAAAACCCCTCGATGGGCCTAGTTTTCATGGGATCCCTTGCAAGATGTTGGGCCCAACCCATGGCCCAAATTATTTATTCATGAATAAAGGTAGAAGGAATACCCATCAGAGCCACTCAGACTCCTCACCAACCATCGGTACCTTCTCTTATGACTGTAAAGAACTAAACTTCCTTGAAGATGTTATGACTGAGGTGTTGAGTAAAAAATCTCTTTCCTTGGTGGGAAATTTCATAGGATCGAGACCTGATATCGAATCCATCCATCGCTAGGCGGTGGCCAAGTGGAATCCTGAAGGCCATATGGAACTTGTTGTTTTGACTCGTGGGTTTTTCCTCATACGATTCAAAAATGTGAATGATATAGCTCAAATTCTAATGGAAGGGCCTTGGTTCTTTGGGTGAAGACCCCTTTTTGTTATGCAATGGAATCCTAGTTTCAACCCAAGCACACAAAGTATCAATATAGTCCCTGTTTGGGTCAAACTACCCAAAATTTCCTTTCAGTTCTGGGATGATAAATTTATCCGAAGTATTGCATGTATTGTTGGTGACCTGATAGCCTTTGACCTGGCCACCAAAGCACAATCTCAAATGCCTTATGCTCGCTTTTGTGTAATGGCAAATTTGGATTCTCAACTCCCGATGTACATTGATCTAACTTATGGATCATACCATTGGAGGTAAACCTTCGAGTATGATAACAAACCTACTTTTTGTGTGGGGTGCTAGAAGCAAGGACATTTAAAATATCAATATCCCATGGACATTGAGCTCCAGGATTCACTATTTATCTAGATCAATCAACGCGTAGGAGACCAACTCATATAAATGAGACTTGACAAAGTTCTGATATCCAGAGAAGCAATCCCAATCTTTGGCAATTCTACATTGTTGTCCTTGCCAAGGATACCTTCTGATCATAACCCACTTCTCTTAGAATTTTCTAAGTTAGATATTAATTTTAGACCTCCATTCAGGTTTGAGTCCATGTGGCTCCAACATCCGAAGTTCAAGACAAAAATCATTAAGTGGTGGAGTCAACCTATCAATGGTATGAGTGTTTTCAAATTCTGTATGAAACTAAAAATTCTTAAGATTAAGCTCAAAAAATAGAATAAGGAGGTATTCAAGAACATTTTTTAGTCGTGGCAAGTAATCTTCTCCCAACTAAAAGAAATAGAAAATTTGGTTTAGAATGGCAATGCTACTGATGAAGTTCAATGACAAGAGAAGATGTGAATTCCACAACTTGTTGGCCAAGGAGAAAACATTCTAGCGGTAAAATCCCAGAGCCTTGTGGATCAAGGAAGGTGACATAAATACAAATTCTTCCATGCCACCATATTAAGGCATAGAGTGGTAAATACTATCAGATATCTTCATATATAAGATGGATCGTTGGTCGAAGGAAGATTTTCTATTGTTGTTGTTGTGATGATGTTGATTGACAAACCTGTATCGATCAAGACCCGCTTAAAAGGTAAATCATTGACTGATGCTACAATATGCAATGGAGGGTCTGGTAAGGCAATAGGTATTGTATTAATCTCATAATTGTAGAATCAAATTACAGGTTCCTGGCATTTTTGTGCTTGTCCCACAAAATGGGTGAATGCATTAGGATATTATGGTTGGAGCTCAATTGTCCTTAAAATCTCCATCAAGTTCTCCCTGTGCTTCGGGGATTGTTGTATGAGCTCATAGTTTGTAAGTTTTGCTCAAGTCTACTCTAAATAGTCACCACAGGTCGGGTTGGTGGACCTGGAAGGTTGTTTTGTCCCTGCCTCTAACTAGGTGCAGCTGGGACATTAATGGGAGCTACAGGAGGTTGTGGTTGACCATACCGTCTACTCCTAGTTGCTATATTGACAATTTCGACCATCCCAACACACCCGTGGGTAGGTATATCCACTCAAACCTGATTGAATTGGGCCCCTTGCCCTCTAGGGACCTCATGATTTGGTAGCAGGTTTTTGTATATGCCCATATCTCTATTGTCAGGAGCTAATGGGTTGTCAACTTTGAGCTCTCTTGCCTCAATCATGTTTTGCACTTGGTGCTTAAAACCAACACAAACCTCAATGTTATGCCTCGGTATCCTATGATAAGGGTAAAATTGATCTTCCCTATATCATTTTGGCTTAGGATGGTTGGGATCTATAAGATGTATATCAGGTAATATTATCTTTCTTGCCTTGCTCAATTGGTTGAAGATCGATTGCATTGATTCTATCAATAGTGTAAAATAGCGAGGGGGTTTGCGTTCTTTGTTTCTCCCTTGATTGTTCTTTTGATCATAATTCATTGGTGGAGGATGTTCTTTTGATCAATTCTGCTTATTTTTGCCATTTTGTCATTTTTGTTCCACTCCTTCTTGGTTCAGAGTTTTATGGTTCCCTCATCTAATTTTATGTCCTCAATGAGTTTGGCTTGTGCCAAAGCTTCCTCAAATGAGGGGTATTGTTGTAGTTGTAGCAAGAGGGAAATATGTTTGGAACAACTCTTGGTGAACATCTGGACGATCTCTTCTGTGGGAATGGAGAATGATAATTTTGCCATGACTTTTCTCCATCTATTCCCATAGTCCATTACTGGCTCATCATCATAATGTCTCAAATTGGCTAGGTCTGAAAGGTTCACTTTTCTCTTAGCACCAAAAGAGAAACGCTTCAGGAAAGCATTCACTAGTTGTTCAAAGTTGGATATGCTATGCTTGGGTAATTGGTTGAACCATTGGGTGGTCGCGCCCAAAAATATCATGATGAATGTCCTTAGAAAAAGAGCATCATTGTCTTCAAGATGAAAACATGCGTTGATAAAGTTGGTAACATGCTCTTGTGCATCCTCTTCACCCTTAAACTTCTCTAGCCTAGGCATCTCAAAGTGCTTAGGATAGGCAGGGCTAGGAACTGATGGGCACAATGGTTGGTTGTGTATTTTGCTCAATGTTGGTTGGTTCCTAGCCGTCTCTTGTTTCTCAAAGGACTTCATATTTTTAGCAAGTGCTTCGAATGCCTTTGAGGTGAGGAGTTCCTTTTCTTGTAGGCCCTCTCATGGTGGAAATGGAGGTAGCCCTCTATCTGCTTGATTTGCTCTATTTCCATCCCTCCTACGAGGGGATTCAAGATGTGTATGATCCTGATCTATTAGGTTTACCCTTTTCCCACTAGTTGGATTTTGCTCATAATTTGGTGGGTGGTTTTGTTGCAGGTTTCCTTCTTGTATAGTGCGCCTCTCTCTTGGTGAGTCAATGCGTTTCTCTCTTTGATGATCATTACTATTTGCTTGTTGGTTGGTACGAGCTAGCTACTCAGCTTGCTCTCTTAACCATTGCTTATGTTGGCATAAAAGCCTTTCTCTTTGTTTGCCATGTTCGAGATCTTATACAAGCTCTCGCTCTTTGTGCAAGGTATTCTCTAACCTTCGCATGTAGTTAATTTACGATGTCATAGAAGACTCATGCTTTTTTGACCATATTCTTGTGGTCTTGACTCATAGATTCCTTGAAGAGGTTTTCGTTGTGTCTTTGCTCTTGCTAGCTAGTGTAACTTGTTCAGTGTATTGTTGAGTGTCTCTATGATCTGACTTTGTATGCTTACTATGGGATCGCCCTGAGGCATCCCCAGTCTAAGAAGTGGGCTTAGAAGTCATGGTTCGTGAGCTTCCAGATGCATAATTTTTTGTAGCTATGATTCTGGGAGGTGGCCTCGAATAAATCTGATCCAACTCATCTATCTGTCTTGTTTTTTCATGGTTGATCCCGTGGGGTGCCATTTATCCCAATGAGATCATAGTCTATTGGAATCCTTCATCTTGTGTGAAGGATATCATTTGTTTGATGTTTATGACTGGATGTATCTCTAGTTTCTTGCCCCTTAGTGGGTTGATCTGTTCTAAGTGTTTCATGTGAATGTTGGGATGTTGTAACCCCTGTGTGTCCTTTTGATGATGAAGGCTTCCTTCATCACCATCTGTAGCGACCCTGGGGAAGCGACACACCGGCCCCGCTGACCTTTCCTACTTGTGATTTAATTGAATCTATTAATGTTTTAAGCATGCATCTTAAATTAAATGTGTAAAAGAAGACACAACCATAATGCAAATAAATAAATGAATGAATGCTCTTGTATTGATATTTCCAAGGTTCGGTTACATATAAATCCCTCTAAGGGATACCCTTCGTTTGATACATGATTTTACACAAGGAGGGCAGCATATGTGTAAAATATCCCCCTCTTACAGGGGTGGCATGCTTATAAAGGCTTCTCGGTGATGCACACAAAAATGTATGAGGGCTTACAGATGCCTCCTTCTTCGGGTCTGTTTCCTAGAGGGATACTCTTGCTTTGTATGTTGTAGATGCACCTATGGCCCTGTAAGCAATGAAACAACAACACACACTTAGATGTCCGATATTGCCTCCCTGGATGAGGTTGTTAGCAATGAATATACTTAAATGAAAGCAAGTGCAAATGAAACTAATGCTACGAATGCGAATGAATAAAGTGATTCTATGCTAATGATATGCAAAATATGAAGAAACCAGAATAATGAAACTAATGTCTACACCCTAAGCTAGGCCTATGGGCCACTGTCCAAGATAGCGGCTGCTAAAGTGAAACATGTCTTCCTTGCTCCAAGTCTATGGATCAAAGCTTGTTTTTGATGTTGAAATGGTGATTGATTTGCTCATGTTAAACCCTTGATCAGCTAGCACTTTGTAGCTCCTCCAAGGTGCTCCGATATGCTCTCCTCAATGACCTACTATGCTCAATTTGTGATGATAAAATCAGACCTCCAATTCGGACTCATTCGGATCCTTTTGGTGCTCTAGGCTTGCACCTTTTAAAGTGTGAAACCCTAGGTCTATGTTCAAAACCCTAGGATTGAATTCCTCATGCGTAGTGAATGTTAGCATGAGAAGCTTTTTCTTTTCTATGTTTAAAGACCAGTTAACTGAAGTCTAAATTCAGACTTAAGTCTTCCATGTGAACTAGTCGTGAAGGAGAATGCAAAGTTACTCCCGCTCACCTTTATTGCATGTAGACTACCACTTCTGCCCTTGATTAGGCTTGTTTATCGACAAAATGCTTTTTATGGCTTAGTCATTGTTGTTTGCAGTGACTAAGATTTGGCCGCTATCATCCGCAGCGGCTAAGGTCTGGCTGCTCTTAGCTTGAGCAGCCAAGGTCTAGCCGCTTTGGTTTACATTAGCTAAGCTTGAATGGGCCTAGAATGCCCAAGATGAGTGGTGAGGACCACTTTTGATACTTTGAAAGTCCAAGGTTTAGTTACATGGCCTATGTAAGTAGTTCTCCTAAACATGACATGTTTTAGGTGTCTACAATCTCAACTTGCCAAACTCATGTTTCTACTACAGACAACAATGTTATATGATTAAAAAATGTCTAATGAGACCTCCCAAACAACAAAACCAGCCTGCTAATACTCCTACTATCGCTACTTAGCATGCAAGAAAAATAGTACCTCATGTTCAACATTTACAACCTTCTAGTTCTCATGATGTGACATATTTCACTGCTCATTCAATACCCCAATCTTCTAACTCGGAAGTTACCTACATCTCCCTTCAGTCCCCTCTAGCTTTTGAGGCTCCTGTGGAGTAAAATCCTCATGAAACAATCGAGGAGGGTTAGGTAACCCAACATAACAAGAAACATAGGCATAGCTCATCACGAGATCCCTCCCTCCTCCTTTCAGAGGTGTACTGAAAGACCAACACTTAGGAGGTAAGGAATTGAACCATAAGCCCACTAACTCTTACTCCAACAATACCTCCTTAGCCACACGTCAATCCAAAGGAACAGGTACTCTGCATGATTATATGCAATCTGTACCCACCCATAATACTTGTGGTTCTTTAGTTGACAATATGTTATATTAATGTCTGTAAGAATCATGTCTTGAAATGTGCGTGGCATCACATTGTGAGAGTAGTATTTTACTGTTTGGACAGTCATCAAGAGCTTTTACCCATAAATTTTACTATTTCAAGAAGTCAAAATTGTAGGTTTTAGACTAAAAAATACCCTTAAGACCCTATGGGGGGTTGGGGGGCCTTGTGTACAAATCATGATGAAGGGAGGGGGTTGTCCTATGCCTCTCTCAGGAGTTATGGAACTCTATTTTATTATTAGTAGATGACCCAATGCATAGAGTAGTGTGGTGTACAATAATGTTTGGTGGTAGGAATTAGATATTGCAACTGTTTATGCATCTAATGATGTAATCGAAAGGGTAGCCCTATGGAATTGGATGTGCTTCAATTTGCCTAAAGCAAATTGGATAATAGGAGGGGACTTCAATATGGTAGAGTAGGAGGGATACAAATTGGGGGTGGCACTCCACTCAAACAACTAGAAGAGACTAGATCATGGTCTAGGTTTAGAAGGGCCTAGAGTCTTTATGATCCCAATTGGAACAAGAGTGCTAAAAATCATGGGATTTGGTTTGATTGGAGCAATGCACGATGTGGGAATGCTCTCAGAATGGCAATATTGGACCACTTCTATATAGTAGAAAATATTGATATCCTCCAAAATGATTTATCTCATATAATCTATTCAGTAGTAACTTCATATCATCTCCCTATTACCTTGAGTATTGGGTGTGCCCCCATAAGGAAACCCAAAAATAGTTTACCTTTCAATTTAAATACTTCCTTTGCTCAAGTGCAAAGATTGTGTTAATGAAATCAAGAAAGTGTGGAATCTCTTTCCAAGTCCCTCGGGAGAGAGAGGATGGATTATGTGATGGGAGGAAGCCATAAAAATAACAGTGGATTACCTTTGAGGTTTTGGAAAAAT
This sequence comes from Wollemia nobilis, assembly GCA_028583015.1. Lineage (NCBI taxonomy): Eukaryota > Viridiplantae > Streptophyta > Pinopsida > Araucariales > Araucariaceae > Wollemia > Wollemia nobilis. The sequence goes on from JAQPPZ010000286.1 coordinate 3,945,089, forward strand.
CCTAGCCTCTATTTGCAAGAAAAAAGAAAAAGAATTAGGGTAGGAAGTTGACCAACTCAGCCACCACCTCAGCCAAAATATTAGTAGCATTCCTTCTCAAAAGTAGTTGAGTGAAAAATGGGTAGATTTAAGGCAAATCCAAGCTTATAAAGCCCACGAGGCTCAAATTAGGGTACATCTTCAGTGGATTCGTGAGGGTGATAAAAATTCTACATTTTTCTTTAATGCCATTAAGAAGAAGAATATATCATAGAGGATAGAGGTTATTAAAAATCCCATATTTGGTCAACAAATTCCGTTGGAGGACCTCCCATCCTTCATCCAAGAGCATTTTGCATCCCTTTTCAAAAGTGAAGGGCCCAATACAAAAGTTGAGTTTTTTAGAGAATGTTGCAAACAATGCATATCTCCCAAAGTATCTGAAGAAGATAGAGCATTACTAGATAAACCTCTTTCACATGATGAACTTCATTCTGCCCTCCTCTCTTTGGTGAATGAAAAATCCCTAGGCATTGATGGGCTTCCGAGTGAATTTTTTAAGACCATGTGGGAGACTATAGGAGTTGATTTTCTACATATGTGTGAGGATTAATATTGGAGGCCTTGGGAAGGCCACTAATCAAGGATTGACCAAGCTTATTCCCAAAAAACATAAGACAAATTTTGCTTGTTGATTGGCATCCCATTACTTTACTCAATTCCTCTTATAAAATTTTGGTCAAGGTTCTAGCTAGAAGACTCCTCCCAATGGCTACAAAAAGTGTTCACTCAAAGAAAAAAATATTCCTTAAAGGTCGCTACATTTTGGATAATCTTCTTACAACTTGGGAAGGGATAGAGTGGGCTTGAGCACATGGGCTCAAGGGCCTTTACCTTAAGCTTGATTTTGACAAATCTTATGATCAATTAGAGTGTCCCTTCATCTTAAGCATGCTCCACTAGCTTGGTTTTGGCAACGTATTCATCAATATGGTAGCTTCCCTCTTTCCAATTGCTTCTACAAGAGTGGTTATTCATATATAATTATCTAACAACTTTCCTGTGGAAATATTAGTTAGGTAAGGCTATCCATTGACCCCTATATATTTGTAATTGCAACTGATGCCCTTGGTTATCTATTGAAATCTACAATTAAAGAGGGGAGGATTAGAGGTATCCCCATTTCGGATGGCTCCTAGCTTATCAACTATCACTTTGTAGATGATTCTATGCTTTTTCCTTTGGCAGATCAACAAAATCTTGTGAACATCCTTGAGAAAGCTCACACCTTCTGTAGGGCCTCTAGTGAAAGAATCCAAGAATTTAAGAACTTTGTTATTCCCTTTGGATTTGATGATAAACCATATTGGATACCCACAACATGGAAGTGGGTGCAAAGAGGAGAAATCTCTAAGTATTTGGGCTTTCCTTTTGGTGTTGAACTTTCACCAAAATCTATGTGGGATTGGTGTATGGACAAATTTACCAAAAAATTGGAATACTAAAAATCTCTAGAAATGTCTCAAGCAGCTAAAATCCATATTTCTAGAAAAATTTTAGCCCCCTTCCATGTTTACTTCTCTTCTCTTTTGACTCTTAAAAAAGCTGAGTATTATAAGATGAACAATATTCTTTAGGAGTTTTTTGGACAAAAAACCTAGCCAAACGAGGCCTCCCAATGGTCTCATGGAGCAATTGTTGTAGACCAGTTTCATGCGGTGGGGTAGGAATCCCCAACCTTCAAGCACAGGGCTATGCACTCGTGGCTAAATGGATGCAAAGGGTGATCATAGGGAATGATCCATGGAAGATGTTAGTGAGGGAGCATTTGAAAAATCCCTAGGTGGAAGGTAAAATTTGGGCAAATATGTTATACACTAACGTTCTTTTACAAGCCCCTTATTGTGGGAGGTGAGCTCGTAGATACAAAGGTAAATTTGCATTAACAATTAACATTAGGTTACATAGTTTAAATAAACATTATAATAACCATGCTAGAGAAAAGGGGGGGATAGGAGAAATTAAGGGAGAAGAAAATAAACTCAAATTCTCTTGTCGCCCAAGGATGCTGCTGTCCAACTGCCGTCCAGGTAAGGTAAAAGGTAAGTAATCTTACCCAAGGTAAAATACAATTTTTTAACCTTTTACCAATGGTAATTTTCCAACATTCTCCCCCTTAAAGTTGAGAGGACTGACTATACAGTCTCTCAGCTTTATAAATTGAGCCTTAGCCATGCCTTTGGTGAAGATGTCTGCTAGATTATCCAAAGTGTTGCAGTATTGAAGCTCAACTATTTGTTGTTCCACCATATCTCTTATGAAGTGATACTTCATATCAAAATGTTTTGACCTTTTGTGGTGGATCAGATTATATGCCAACCGTATGGCACTAATATTATCATAATTCAGTTTGGTTGTGTTAGATTTAAAGTGCACTATGCATCAGTTTTGACACTTGTCAGTTTATCATATAGGCCTTCTGCCTATATATGTAACCATTTTGTATCAATAATATAATCCCCTTCAGTTTTCCCTCCTAACATTTGGTATCAGAGCAGGTTCACTCTCCTACCTGTGAAACCCTTGAGGGGGATTTCCCTCATGGAAATCCTCCCTCCCCCTGAATTTTTTTTTTCCCACTATTTTTTTATTTTTTACCGAGGAAGTATGCGACAGACCTGTATTCAAGGAGAAGCTGCCTGGAGTTCAACCGCACACCGCATGCGTTGCAAAGCGTCTTTGGCCCTAGTGGCCCCACTCTCCACTACGGGGTTTTCTGCACAAGGCAGTGGCTGCACTGCCGTAGCGATGTCTGCTGCTGCTGCGCAAAAGCTTCCTGCGCTGTTTGAGGAGCCAAGACATACGAAAGGGGTGAATATATTTTATTTTATTTTTGGCTTGTCAAAAGGGCAAACAAAGTGGTTTATGGGTGTGACGATGTGTTTTTTTTTACCTGCAGACGTCGCCTGTGCGGCGATTGCTTGCCATGTTGGCGGCTGTCATGGTTGAGCCAGGCGGGTCCAGGTCAACGTGGAGTTGAGCCAGAGCACGGGTGGCGTCAGTCGCGATGACGCAGTGGTGCTTCCAGTCAAGGGCGGACCCACGATCTGTGAGCGAAGATATTTGCAGGTTTTGTGGTCGTCGACGACTGCAAGGAATCTCGGACATTGTCGATCTTTGATGATTTGTTGGGTTGCTATTTAATGTATAGAAGTGGACAAAATTATAGAACGACCGAGAAAATTGCAGAGAATGCTAAAATAATGGAGGCGACACTAGCGATTCTGAGCCACAGCATTTTCGGGCGCTTTTGCAGGTCTTCGTACATTTCTGACGAGGAGCACGTCGACGGTAGCATTGCGTGGACACGGGCATGGCGATGGCGGTGCTGTTAAATTTGCTATGATCGATGATGTGCTTGACCAATGAGGAGGCAAAGTTGGGGTTCAAGATGAAGGTAACGATGCTGCTGGCAGACCTCTCGGGGGCCAACGAGAGCCGACAGAGGGCCATCGTCAACGCCAACGGTGGGGCGGTGGTGGACTGGTTGCTTGACATGCTTTCCTCGGCTTCGATGTCGATGGTGATGCAGGTGAAGGCGGCGGCGTTGCTGGTGAAGCCACGGTGGCCGCTGTTGAGCCTCCATGTGACCAGGCCCTACTGGGCGTCGACGCTGCTATGGCTCCCGCATAGTTTCCATATATTGTGCACAATCGTCAACGTCAGAGAGAAAAGGATTTGAATGCAGCCGTGTTTAGTCAGGATGAAGCGGGTGTTTTTTTTGTAAACTGAAGATGAAGTGGATGTGGTAGTTTTTTAATCTAGTCATTTGACGTAATTTGGACCCCATGATTTACGTTTTACCGTTGAGCATTAGATTTTGTGGGGGCCTGACGGCGGGATTGTAAAAGTTTGCTTTTAATTTTATGATCTCATGAGGGGTATTAAATACAAGACTAGTGGGGTATTTATTTTAAAGTGTTTATGATCACATGAAGTGGAAGGCCCGCACGGTCTATGTAATTTCCCTTGGGAAATATTTTAATCATGGTGAAAATGGGTGATAGTAAAACTTAATTGCCCTATTTTTTCCACATAGGAAGTGGAAGTGAAAGGACTGATGGTCCATGTAATTCCCCTACGAGGGAGATATTGATGCTATTTTTTTTTTTTCTCTAGAGAGCGATGTCGCCATAGTGCGAGGTTTCAGTTGTTGTCTTGGAGAGGCATGTTGTTTTTCATTATGATGAAGGCCCCTTTGATGGTGGAATATAGGGGTATTTATAGTCGTTGGAAACGGTTTTTCGTGACGGACACAATGGTAGTGTCAAATTGTAATTTTGAGGTTGTTTCATTGACTTTTTTTTAGCCTCGAAGTTTTTTCTCCCTTGGAGTGCAATCTCGGTTGAACCCGACACTCCCAAGGTACTTTCATATGTGATCCTTGTAACTAGTGATCTTTTCTATACACTTGGCGAATGCAGCGGCTGGTTACCCATGCATTTTGGTGAGATGACATGGTCACCATAAGGACACTTATACTAGGGACTACAGACAAAGACACCCTAGACTCTATCCAAGGTTTTTTCGGATATACTTCTGAAGACTACAGATGAAGACACTTCAGAAGATTCTCTTCTTTTCTTCTTCTCTCCTCCTATTTAGATCTATGGCTCATTTTATTGTATTGAGTGCATTTTTGGCAGAGACCGACACTCTTATATGGCTCGTTTTTCCTTTCATTAGGTGCATTTTCGGCAAAGACCGACACCTTCTAGATTGAGTTCACCATGAGGAGGGATTTCATACTCATGGTGAATCTAGTCAGTGACCTACGAGAGGCAACATCCTCTGAGGATGACCTACAGAGGCAACAGACCCAAAATTGGTTGACCCTGAGGCACCCATGATGACCCTGAGGCACTTAGATGGTTGACCCAGTGGCAACAGACCCGTGGAAGTGGCTGACCTTGAGGCAACAGACCGAGATGTATACACAGTGAATCTAGCATTATTCACAGTTGGAGAGCCAAGCACAAAGAGCAAGAGCCTAAGACCAAATCAGCAATAAAGGAGGATGTAGATTTTTGTTAGAGAAGTCAACATTAAGGGGGAATGTTACCTAATGTTGACTTGTTTTTTTCTTTAGTTATGATAGTGCACTTTAAGGGGGAATGTTAGAGTTAAAGTGCACTACGCCTCAGTTTTGACACTTGTCAGTTTATCATATAGGCCTTCTACCTATATATGTAACCATTTTGTATCAATAATATAATCCCATTAATTTTTCCCTCCTAACAGGTTGGACCAATTTGTTTTTTGCCAATCTCTTCAAGGATTTTCCTCAACTAGAGGATTTGAGTACTAGCATGGGTAATGGCTATATACTCAGCTTCTGTAGATGATAATGCTACAACAGATTTCTTCTTGGAACTCCAAGTTATTAGTCCTAAACCTAGACTAAAATAGTTCCTTGATGTAGATTTTTTGTCATCTATATTACTACCCCAATCGCTGTCACTATAACCAACTAACTTCACAGAGTTAGACTTGTGGTAATGGATTCCAAAATCCAATGTACCTTTTACATATCGTAAAATTCGTTTGGTTGCTTGAAGATGCAGCTCGGATGGGCATGCCATAAACCTTGATACTAGAGAAACATCATACTGTATATCTGGCCTAGTGTTGGTGAGAAACATTAAACTCCCAACCATGCTTCTAAAATTGGTCATGTCAACTTTTGGTGCTCCATCATATTTGTTTAGTTGGATTCCATGTCCTGTTGGTGTTGCAACTGATTTGCACTGCTGCATAGCAAATTTTTGAATCATGTCATGAGCATATTTCTGTTGACATATGAAGATCCCATTCTTTGATTGATGTACTTCCATTCCTAGGAAGTATCTCATTAATCCGAGATCCTTCATCTCAAAGCGATTCATCATGGAGTTTTTGAACTCCATATTCATTTTATTATTACTACCCATAAATATTAGATCATACACATATAAACAAACTATGAGGATATCTACTCCATTCTTCAGGTAGTATAGAGTTGGTTCACTCTTGCTTTTTGTGAAACCATACTTGCTAAAATAGCCGTCAATTCGTGAGTACCATGCTCGTGGTGCTTGTTTGAGGCCATAAAGTGCTTTTTTCAATTTATAAACAAGGTTCTCTTTTCCTTGTTCTTGGAAACCTTGAGGTTGTTGAACATACACCTCTTCTGTCAGGGTATCCATTTAAAAATGCACTTTTTACATCCATGTGTTGATTGTTCCATCCTTTATGGGCTGCCAAGGAAAGAACAGTTCTGATTGTTTCTTGACGAGCAATTGGAGCAAAGGTTTCCTCATAATCTATTCCATATTTTTGAGTAAAACCCTTAGCTACTAATCTTGCCTTGTGCCTTTCAATGCTTCCATCAGCATTGAATTTGGTCTTATAGACCCATTTACATCCAACACATTTTTTTTCCTTTGGGAAGCTTCACAAGCTCCCAAGTATCATTCTTTTTAATTGAGGATATTTCCTCTTCCATGGCATCTTGCCATATACTTTCAAGTACATGCTTTTTCATAGCTAGATGGTTCTAGCCGTGCAGCAGCCAACAAAGCATAATTGACTACATCACCTCTTGGTTCATGAGACTCATCATCTCCCGACATTTGAAGATTTTCAAGTCTTGACAAAATGTCGTCCATATCACTAGCTTGACTCCTAGTGTATCTTTGTTGGAAATTCCTATCCAACATTTGAGAAGATGGATGACTATGTAGTATGCGCTTTCCTTTATTTGTCTCTTTCCTTTGAGAAACTGGATCAATATCCATTGGACTTGGAGCGCTTACAGATCTATGAAATCATTTTGGAGAGTTTGGGGGTGCCAACAAAGAAGTCCCTCTTGGACTTGGTGTACCACTTGATGTACTTGATGAAGATTCCTGATGTGGACTTTGTGGAGGGGAACTTTTTCCACTACTTTTCTTGGGTTGTACAACTGTGGAACTTTTCGAATTAGATTCAATATCAACAAATTTTTTATGACCCCATTCTCCCCCTTCATCAAGAATTACATCCTTGGAGATCATTATTTTATGTGTCTTGGGATTGTACAATCAATACCCTTTGGTTGATTCACAATACCCTACAAAAATACAAGCTTGACTCTTGGGATCAAGCTTCTTTCTCTTCTCCTCAGGAATGTGTGCATAAGCTAAAGAACCAAATACTCAAAAATGTTTGACATTTGGTTTCTTACCGTACCATCCTTCATAAGGAGTGATACCATCTAAACTAGAAGTCGGACTTCTATTTAGAATATATGCACTAGTTCTCACTGCATCCACCCAATAGCTATATGTGAGATGCTTTGTTTGAAGCATTGTTCGTGCCATTTCAACAAGGGTGCGGTTCTTTCTCTTGGACACACCGTTCTACTGTGGGGTATAGGCAGTGGTGAACTGCCTTTTTATCCCATTTTGCTTACAATAATGTAAAAATTCATTTGAGGAGTACTCTCCTCCTCTATCAGTGCGAAGACATTTGACATAGTAGTCACTTTGCTTTTCTACATTATTTTTGAAGTCTATGAAGCAATCAAATGCTTCATATTTGTGTTTCAGAAAATAGATCCAGTACATTCTAGAATAATCATCTATGAATGTTAGAAAATAAGAATTTTTTCCAAGGCTTTTTGTTTGCATTGGACCACAGATGTCCGAATGTACTAGCTGAAGAGGATAGCTTGCTCTCCACACTTGGCCTCTTGGAAACTTCATTCTGAAGTGCTTTCCCAAAGCACATGCTTCGCATACCTTCTTATGTTCTTGAATATTTGGTAGTCCTGTCACCATAGCTTGTGATGTTAACATTTTCAAGCTAGCGAAATTGAGGTGACCATATCTCAAGTGCCACAATTCACTTGGATTTGTAATAGCAATGTTTGCAAGTTGAGCTCCCCCTCGCTCACCAAATTTTAGAGGGAATAACCTATTCTTTGTCATAGGTACTTCTGTGATGACACGATTACAATTGTTTTTATCAAGGATTGTACATTTTCTGTCATCAAAAACTAATTTGTAATGCTTCTCCATCATTTGGCCAACACTTAACACATTGTGTTGTAGCTGTGGAGTATAGTATATGTCATTCACCTTTTTAAGGCCTTCTTTTGTTGGAACTTCCATAGCTCCAATGCCTTCAACTTGCAAAGAATTATTATCCCCTAACTTAACATGGGATTTGTAATTTGAATCTAATGTAGCAAAGAGATTTTCTTTGCCACTCATGTGGTTGGAGCAACCAGTATCCAAAATCCATGTATCTTTAAGATTTTGATCTGACTTTCCATAAGAGAGAAAAAGATTTGGTGGACCTTCTTCTTCTCCATAGAATGAGCCATATTGACTGCTTTGATATTTTGAAGTCTTTGACCAGCAGTCACGAGCGAAGTGTCCTTGTTTCCCACAATTGAAACAAGTTTTTTTTGTCTTGTTACTTCCTCGTCTTTGATTTCCACGACCTGCATTGCCGCTTTGGTTCTTATTGGCTTCTCTATTTTGATTTCCACCTCTGTTTTGATTGCCTCCTCTGTAGGATTTGCTTTGTCCTTTGCCTCTTTGTTGTTGTCCTCTGCCTCGTCCTCTTCCTTGTCCTCGTCTTGCAGCTTCATTCGAAGTGAAGGCTTTGTCATCACCTCCATAGCTTATTGAAGGTGCTCCTTGAAGTCTCTCTTCATGTGATGTTAATGATCCAATCAAACTATCAAATGTAAGAGTAGAAAGGTCTTTGGATTCTTCAATTATGATGGCAATGTGATTCCACTTAGGAAGAAGTGTTCTCAACACTTTCTTCACAATTGTTTCAATTTTTGTGTCATCACCTAAAGTTTGCATCATATCAACTACTGCTTTGACTCGTACATAGTAGTCACCGACTCTTTCATTTTCCTTCATTCTGAGATTTTCAAAATATCTTTTTAAGGTCTGAAGCCTGACTTGCTTCACTTTATCACTTCCTTGGAATCCTTCTTTCAAGGCATTCCATGCATCTATGGCAGTTAAGTAAGATGCAATTCTTGGAAAGATACTTGGATCTAATGCCGCTTGAAGATGGTATAAGGCAAAAGAGTTATTTTTCTGTGCATCTTTGAAGATCTTCTTGTCGATTGCACTCAAAGTAGTCCAATCTGTTGGAGCAGTGTAACCGTCTTCAATAATATCACATAGTCCTTTTCCTATGAGTAATGTCCTCATTTTGATGGACCAGTACTCATAATTATCCCCACTGAATTCGAGGATTGGTAGATTATTATGTGATCCCATTATTATCTACTAAAACAAGAAACCTCTCTTATATAGTCTTATTTCAAAAAGACTACAAACTATCAAGCCTTGCTTGATTTACAATCATAAACAACTCACTCTTGTTGTTCAGCAATTACAAAATTGTCAGCGACTTGTTCATCGTCGTCACTGATCAATATTATTTCAGGAGAAGAAGTTTGTAGGATTTCAACTGAATTACTATAATGAGTATATTCAGATCCTTGTGGAGCAATATGCACTGTGTCGGATTGTTCAAATCTGCTCCCAAAGGAGTTATCTTCGAATCGTCCGTATCCTAGATCGGGATTTCTCTGTTGGGCAATAACCACGTTTTGCAACTGTGAAAAGACTGTATTGATTCCTAGTGTTCTCACATGTTCATCAAAGCTTTCAGCGTTTGTTCTCAGTAACAAACTACAAAGGGCTTGGTAACATCCTTCCGATCTTATCATTTAAGAAAATTTCCCAAAAATTTTCTTTTACAAAGATTTCCTCTTAGGAAATTTTTCTAAAAAAAAATTTTAACTCTTAAAGCGTAAATTTTTTTTTTTTTTTACAACTATTTCCTCTTAGGAAATGTCAATCATTAACTTTAAATGATAAAATAAAAAACTTTTCAAATTTTTTTTTTTTTTTTTAAGTTTTACAGCTTTTTTCCTCTCAGGAAATGATAATAAAAAAAAAATTACTTTTAATTAAAAAAATTTTAAAGAATTTTTTTTTTTTTTTAAACAGTTGACCCCGTCGAGGTTCGATCGTGTGACCTCGAGGGCGTCAAGGCAAAGGGTAGCCGCTGTGCTACCGGGCAGATCCGGGAGCTAAAGCAGGCTCCCTGCCCTTATAGCTTTCGCAAGATCGCACGAAGCTAAAAAATGACCCCGTCGAGGTTCGATCGTTCGACCTCGCGGGAGTCAAGGCAAAGGGTAGCCGTTGTGCTACCGGGTAGATCCGGGAGCTAAAGCGGGCTCCCTAGCCTTATTGCTTATGCGTCGAACATGAAGCTATTATTGGCTTCGTGCTTTGGTGTGAAGCAAGTTTTTTTTTTCTTTGGGACTTTAGTCCCACATCGCCTCTACGATGATGTTTTGGCTCTTTAAAAAGAGCAAAGCACACTAAGTGCTTTGATTGCCTGTGGGCAGTCGCAAGCTATGAACAACCTTTTGCCTCAGGCTACGCGCAGGTCGCCATGTCAACGAACCTCGAGCTGTGTGTCGCCTCAATCCGCGTGCAATTCACCATGTCAACGAACCTCGAGCTGCGCACAGGTCGCCACGTCAACAAACTTTGGGCTACGTGCAGGTCGCCATGTCAACGAACTTCCTCAGGCCATGTGTCACCTCGCCATGTCAATGACCATCTCCTCCAATGCCTCGAGAATCATGCTAATCTGCTCCTGCGAGCCACCTCGAGATTCATGTCGTCGCCTCGAACTGCGAACCCCACCGCCTCGAGATTTGGGCCGGTCTCGGCTCTCGGCTCTGATACCAAATGTGGGAGGTGAGCTCGTAGATACAAAGGTAAATTTGCATTAACAATTAACATTAGGTTACATAGTTTAAATAAACATTATAATAACCATGCTAGAGAAAAGGGGGGGATAAGAGAAATTAAGGGAGAAGAAAATAAACTCAAATTCTCTTGCCGCCCAAGGATGCTGCCGTCCAACTACCGTCCAGGTAAGGTAAAAGGTAAGTAATCTTACCCAAGGTAAAATACAATTTTTTAACCTTTTACCAATGGTAATTTTCCAACACTTATTTCTCTATAGAAGGTTGTAATATTCTAAGGAATTTGCAAAGGTTAGCAAAAAGTACATCAATTTATTTCATGGCAGACACCTCTAGAGCAAGACCCCACATATTTATGGTGGTCACTCCTCCTCACTCTTGATGCACAGCCTCTTGGCATGATTCCTTGGTTTTCTACTAGGTGTCTCTTTAAAAGGGAATAATTATGGTGGGTGATATTTGGAATTTTTCTCAATCCTCATGGAAAAATTGGAAGCAAATCCAATCAAAATTTGGCCTCTATACTATTGATAAAGCAATGATTATACGGATCCTTTCCATCACCTCCTAGGTGCCCCAACCTCTATCTTCTCCACTGGAAGCTAGTCCTCATTGGTCTCATTGGAAATGGTTTGACAATCATAACTTTGAGCAACCAATCCTTAAGTTTTGGTACCAAATCCTACTTCGTATGAATTGTCAACAGTTTGCAGATATGCTCAATAAAAAATGAAACTTAGAGCTCATTTGGTCCACTCAAGCAAGAACCTTAAAGCTTATCGACTTTACCCCAATTCAAGGAAAGTTCCAGATTCTTCTTTGGAATGTAATCCTTCAAGGTCTTCCTAATCGGAGCAGGCTAAAATGGATGGGTTAAGGGAAAGGTGATTGCCATTTTTATGGTTTGGAAGAGATAGTACAACATTTGTTTTGGAATTGTGCTTGTGCCCACCATATTTGGTGTGAAGTGCATTAGTTGCTTTATCCCTTACCACTACCTATGAAAAAGGATCAAGCCTTATTGGGGATCAATTTGATACCTAATCAAAAATTTATTCTCTCCATTACCAGGGCAGTTGTCATATTTTATATATGGAATACTAAATGCAAATCTATTTTTGAAACTGATTAAGAAGACATCTCTAATCTCTTAGTAGCTAACATCTTTGCTATTGTAAAATGCTAGTTGTAGGCAGAGTCAACAGGTTGCACCCATAAGGAGAAAACACTACAAGAAGAAATCGTAGCTCTAAATAAGTGTATCTATGAGACCTCAACTCATAGATCAAATGGTATTTACAAATTATAGAATATGGTAGGTGAATTAACTGAGCAACATAGCTCGATGATGCATAATCAAGCACACTTGATGAAGCATTTGGGTCAAGTGGAATTAGAAGCCAACAACACTCATTCCAATCTTCATATTAGGCTCCCATTGCAACATGAGGTGGAGTAGGCTCACCTAGACTCGTCTCCTTAGTTTTCCTAGCATGGCTGCTCCCTTGCATTTTTTGTTTTGGCAAAGTGTAGTAGTCTCTTCTCAACAGATAGTGTGCAGGACACCCATTAGAGGGAGCAACCCAATAGTATATATTTTTAGAGTCTTGGTGATGACATGTTTTTTCATCCCCATAACAACCATTAGGGATATCTCAATTTTTAACATGGGTCACTAGGGGATCATTTGTGTGGTTGTTCACTTCCAATGCTTATAGTCGGGTGCCCTGAATATCATAATCTTTCTCAGCTCTCCTCTTTGTTGGTCCTTCATGACCTCATGTTGTAATACAGTAGTGGGAGTTAGTGTGTGGTCTTTGATGTGCTTATTTCTGGTGATGGGTGCCCTACGTGGCCCTATGAATGCACTTGTGTTTGCTTTGTCCCTACTAGAGGGAAGTTTTTCATGGTTTCGATGTTGTTAGGTGTTTAGGCCTGGATGTAGGCACCCAAACCACAATCTACCTTTATATTGTATTTGTTCCCTTAATATTTTGGCTAATATGAATTTGGTAGCAATTTCAATAAAAAAAATAGTTGGAATATGCAAAACAACTATATTAATGAGAGCAAGAAAAAGAGGCCCTTATCACAACAACAATTTTCTTTACTTTAAGGCATGTTAGGGAAGGCTTGGCATAGATTGACTATATATGAAATACTTGAAATGTGAAGTACAGTTGTTGGCATCAATAAAGGATACTTAATGACATAATCCTTCATGGTTTTTCAAGGGATTAGATAACAAATCTAACAATACTTCTTTTTAAGAGGAGAGATATAGACAATACCTCAAATTACCAAACTATTATGGTCAAAACTGTCTTTGTAAAGATATTTGGAAGGGTGGTTAAGAGTAGAATTAGCAATTCAGTAAAAGAACAAACATGTTTCAAACCAAACATTCAAAAATAGACAACATCACTTTGAGATATATCATTGAAAAAATATGGAATAAAAAAGGAGAAGCCTATTATTATTTTGTGCTCTTGGAAAATATTTTTGACATAGTGCCTAACATTCAACTATGAGGTAGAATGGAAGACTTAGGCATATTAAAAAATATATAGAACAGTAGTTCATAGCCAATATGAGAAGGTCTAAGATAAAATCAATACACAAGTAAGCCTTTTAGAATGTTTAGAAGTAACATAAGGATTAAACAAATATGCCTATTATCCCATAACTTGTTTGGTCTATATATTGACAAAATAAACAAATACCTAAATTTAGGTGGAGGGGACAACATTCATTTGTGAAGATATGTGGCGAGACTTATTTTGTATGTAGATGATCTCATTTTGATTGTAAGACAACACAAGGTTTAAGAAAGTATTTAAAGACCTTAAAGCACTTTTGCAAGGAGCCAACTATGCAAGTAAATACCAACAAAATCAAGATCATAATCTTCTCCAATCAAAAGAAAAAAAACTAGTTAATTTTTTTATTTTGAAGGAGGTATTTTTGAAAGAAATAACAAACTACAAATATTTTTGGATTGACTTCAATAAAATATAAATTAAAAAACATATGAAATGAAGAGAATATTGGGAGGATGAGGAGCATTTTTTACATTACAAACTATTATGAAACTAGAAAGCTATACGGGTTTTATTTAGACTACTAGTGATATCAATAAGTTTTATGGGTATGAAGTGTAAACTATCAATACATGACACACGAAACAAAAGCACATAAAATTAAAAAATATTTGATTATAATCAAATTCAAAATAAAAGAGTTAGTTTCAAGTAATTGTTATAATTTATCTTCTAGTATATCTAAAAAAGTCAAACATATGGTCTAATTCTATAATGGAAGATGTGAACAAAAAAAGGAATTTGGATAAAACAAAACAAGAAGTGGATGAACAAATAAAATATCAACTTTGATAAATGCCCAAATAATAGCAGATACATAAAGATATTTACTAAAGAAAAATTTGAATCAAACCAACTATATGAGAAAAAAAGTTAAGAAGCAAGAAAAAACATTATATTATTGAATTTAACTCTATATATGATCACTATCAAAAAGTCTATATAGGGACAAACATAAATTAGAGAGTAGAGAAAAGATGCTCATAGCCAAACCAAAAACCACCTTAGACCAAATTAGATGTGAATTCGAGACTACAAGAGGAATGCAAGGAGAAGATACGTACCTTTTATACATGGATGACATGACAGTTGAAACGCATTGTATTTTAAAATGATAAAGATATAATGATATTTGAGCTAATTCTCCTAAAACATACACTAATATTCTACCAATAAAATCATTACAAAAATTATTTGGCAAAAAAAAATAACCATCATTAAAATTAATAGTAAATTGTTTTAGGGATAGTGCAACGGTTTAGGCTTTGACTCTTCTTTGGGAGGTCTAAGGTTCAAACCATAGTGTGATCGAGTGTGAGGAGGTGGGTGTGTGTATGAGTGTGTGTTTGATCCTTATTGATAAGCTCAAATTTCACCTTATCAGAGGTCATGGTTAGGATGGAGATGCTCAACCCACGTTAGTTGTAGGGGTTTCTCACACAAACCTTAATAAAAAAAAAGAATAATAAATAGTTTTGAGAGGACAACATGGTTTGGGGTTTGAATTTTCTTCGAGAGGTCCAAGGTTCAAACCACCGCATGTATGTATATGGTTGTGTGTTAATGGTCCAAGGTTCAAACCACTACATGTATGTATATGTTGTGTGTTAATCCCTTATTGATAAGTGTAGCTCTCTACAATTTTTTCGAGAGGTCCAAGGTTCCAAGGTTCAAACCGTCACATGTATGTATATGGTTGTGTGTTAATCTTTTATTGATAAGTGTAGATGGCTGGGAGAGGACTGCTCAACCTTATAAATCAGTCGTAAAGATTTATTACACTACCTGAATCCCTAAACAAATAGTATATAATTAATCCCTAAAAACAATTAAATTAAATTTTAAGGTTTGACAATCACTATTCTTTTTAATATTTTATTTTATTTGCATGGGGCAACGCAACAATTTGGGTTTTGACTCTTCTTTAGAGGTCCAAGATTTAAACTACAACTAAATGAGTGTCTATAATGAATGTGTATAGAGATGGGTGTATGTACTAGCTTTTTTTTTTTTTTTATTTGTGGAAAACATCCCAAAAGGGATGCCACTTTCGGGTAAGACCCAAGGAGGCGGGGGTATCCATTCCACCAAAAACGCCCAGGACTCGGACCTGGCCTACCACCTTTGACATACTCAAGGAGCAAACAAACACACAAAACCAAATTAAAAAAAGTAAATAACAACAAAAATAATAAAATAAAATAAAAAACATGCTCCTTGAGTGTGTCAAAACCAAAAGCACAACCAAACACGCACAATAAGATAAAAGAAACCACAACACAAACCACATAGAAAAACACAAGAACCACATAACAAAACACAAACAAGACAAAAACAACAACACACTACAAAGACATAACCCAAAAAAACATGAAAAATAAACACAACCAAAACCTAAAAAATAAAATAAAAATAAAAATAAAAACAACCAACAACAGACAATAAACAAAAATAAAAAACATAGAAAACACTCACACATAAAAAAATGAAATAACACAAACAAAGAGAAACCCAAGAACAAGAACGAAAAAAAACACAAGAACAATAACAAAAAACATAAAAAAAAAAAAAAACAAAAACACAAGAACAACAAAAAACAACACAAAGAACACAAAAACAAAACAAAACAAAAGAACCCACCCACCTTAAAAAACTAAACAAAGAAGACAAAAGAAAAAAAAAAATGAACAAAACAATGACCTATCTAGACCAGAAGACTATTAATGCAAGAATCAATAGAGGAAACAAAATAAAGAATAGAATGAGCTAGGGAACTAAAAAAACTGAATGAACCAAAGAGAAACAAAAAAAAAAACAAGAAGAAACTAGGTACCTTCGAAGCTGGAGCCATCCAAAGAAATGATAGAAAGAAGAGCTTCCCTAATTTGAGAAGCCCACCATATAGGAGGGTGGCCATAACAAGTAAGATCACCTTTGTCCAAAGCCCAATTAGCTAAAGCATCAACACTCTTGTTTTGATCTCCGACCACATGATTGTAATCAACTTTCAAAAATCCCATCTGGATTAACTGAATCTTCTCAATAATTCTTTTTATTCTCCAATCCACCTTATGATTCTTAGAAGGAGTCTTCAAGAGATTAATCATAAGTTGAGAGTCAGACTCAACTAACACCTTTTCCCATCCAACCTTAGTAGCCTCCTGAAGGCCTCTAAGGATACCATACCCCTCAGCAAGGTTATTGGAAAGAATACCCAAATTCTCAGCAAAAGTAAAAACCAGGGAGCCATCCGAAAGTCTACCAATTCCTCCCACACTGGCTTTTCCAGGGTTCCCTCTAGAGGCTCCATCGGTATTGACTTTTCCAAAATCCTTAGGAGGAGGTTGCCAATTTCTAGTCCTATCCATCTTACTAATACTCACATTCCCTTTAAGTTGGTTGCCCTTAGAAGGTTTAATCTTCAATCTTTGCATCACTTGATCCCATCTTTGGTGGGAGTTTTGGGGGTGATTAAGGAGTTGATGGACTGATTCAACTAAGTTGGCTATGGTCTTTTGCCAAATATAGTGAATATCCTTCCTATCTTGATTAAAAATTTGGTTGTTCCTTTCATTCCAAATATTCCAAAGAAGAATGGTAGAACCCATCCAAACTAAGCGCCTAATAAAATGATCAACACCCTCTTGATTAGGCCAATCCCTCCAAAGTCTGTTCAAAAGTGAAAAAATTGGACCAATTGTAAGCCAAGTAAAGTTGCCATTCTCCTCCATAGCTCAGAGGCTAAAGTACACTCAATAAAAATATGGTTGATATTTTCTACATTCTTTTCACACATTTCACATCTAAAAGGGCCATGAAAACCATGCTTCATAAGTTGCTCACCAGTAAGAACCCTACGATGCAATAAAATCCAATTAAAGAACCTCACCTTAGGCCAGAGCTTTTGAGCCCACAATTGAGAAAATATGTCAGAAGAATGGTTGGGATTATTATGGCATAAGGTCAAATAACCTTGAGCAACTGAATACTCACCCTTAGTAGTGTTGTTCCATCCAAAACAATATTTTTCATGGGACCAAGAGAGGGATCTCATATGAAGGATGCCTTGGATATCTTGTCTTTGCCTTTCCAGGATTTGAATAGGCCAGTCCTCAATAGGGATCCAATATCTACCAACCTTTGAATTACCGAGTATGGTACCGATAGTAATTAGCCACCTTTATCCAATTAGCTCGGTGAAGCTCCTCCATCCAAGGCCTCCAATCGAGAAACCGAGTTATCAAAGGCTTGTGACCATCCCAAGAATCTGTCCAAAAATTTGCATGTTGACCATTATGAATGATCCAAAATAATTTTTTCTTTATCAAATCCTCACCGGTCTTAAGAAGCTGCTAAAATGGGAGAACCTTTGGTAGGAAGTTGATAGCAAACAAGGTCTTCGGGACTTTTGTTCTTAGCATATTTAGCACGGAGATTATTGGCCCAAAGAGCATTGGGGTTATGCAACATCCTCCAATATAATTTAGCAGCTAAAGCTTTGTTGTTATTAATTGAAGACCGGAATCCTAACCCCCCTTCACTCTTAGGAAGACATAAAGTATCCCATTTCACCAAGGCCCATTTTCTTTTCTCCTTAGTACCACTGCCCATTTTCTTTTCTCCCTAGTACCACTCCAAAGGAAACAATGAATGATTTGATCCAATTCTCAAAGAACAGACTTTGGGATATTCAAAATGGAAGAAACATAAATAGGAATAGCTTGAAGGACTGATTTTACCAAGGTGATTCTACCCCCAGAAGAAAGCCACTTGTTGGTCCACTTTCCAATTTTCTTCTTGACTTTGTCCAACAACCAATTCCAATATTTATTTTTCTGCCTTTTAATATTTATGGGAATACCTAAATAAGTGATTGGAAGAGAGGTCTTCTTATATCTTAATTTATCCAAGACCATGGATTCCTGTCTAGCAGAGCGGTGAAAGAAAATAACTTTAGATTTGTCTTCATTGATCAACTGCCCAATAGCCTTAGAAAAACAGCTAATGATTTGCTTAATATTAGAAGCTTCCTTAACTATAGCTTTACCTAAAAGGGTAGAGTCATCCACAAATTGAAGATGAGAGATAGGTCTAGCTCCATGAGCAATGGTAACTCCCTCAAGAGTTTTTTTTCCCTCTTTTTGGTTATAGTCCTACCCAAGCATTCAACAAGAATGATGAATAAATAAGGGGATAGCGGGTCACCTTGCCTAATACCTCTAGAAGATGGGAAAGACTGAGAAGGCAAAACTAAGTAGGAATCGAAGAGATACATCCCATAATCCAATCCATCCAATCCTTAGAGAAACCAAATTGCCTCAAAACTTTGATAAGGAAGTGCCAATCCACTCTGTCATAAGCTTTGGATAAGTCTAACCGGATGAACATAGAAGGAGAATTTTGCATATCCATGGAATGGATGGCTTCCTGAGCAAGAACTATCTCATCTACTATTTGACGTCCTTCCACATATCCCCCTTGCTCTGGGAAATAATCTTATGCAAAAGAGGCTTCAACCTTTTTGCCATGATTTTAGTAATAATTTTGAGAAGAACATTACATAAAGCAATAGGTCTAAAAGCTGAGATATGATCAACCTCTTGAGCTTTTGGAACAAGAGTAATATAAGTTTTATTGATAACCTTCAAAATTTCTTTGGATTTCCTGGCTTCTTCCACCACCTCTAATAAATCAACATGAAGGATATCCCAGAACTCTTGGTAGAACTCAATAGGAAAACCATCGGGACTCGGGGTTTTCCCTTTTTGCATTTTAAAAACTACTTGTTGAAGCTCATTGATAGTAACGAGGAGCAGTCAAAATAGAGTTCTCCTCGGAAGTGATAAGAGAAGGGATTGCTTGAAGAACATTTAGTTGTGAAGGCTGAGTCAAGAGGAGTAGCAGTAAAAAGATTGGAAAAGTAATCAACAACAATAGAGTTCATGCCATCCCAAGTATAAACAACATCTCCAGAATCTGATTTTAAGGAAGAAATAAAGTTGTGAGATCTTCGAGCTAGAAGAGATTTGTGGAAGAAATTTGTGTTTCGATCTCCTTCTTTGAGCCATTGAATTCTAGATTTTTGCTTCCATAAGATTTCTTCTCTTTTTTCCCATTCCTCTAACCGAGTTGTGAGTTTAATTTCATCTGCACTTCTCTTCTCTGTGAGGCCATCTAAACGGATTTTCTGATTCAAATTTTCAAGATGAGCAATAACTTCATGTTTTTTTTTATGAACATCCCCAAACTCTTTCCAGTTCCAAGTCTTGATTTTGGATTTAATGTATTGCAGTCTTTTGGCAAAACAGAACATCTTAGTCCCATGCCTAGGTTTACCTTCCTTCCACCATTGTTGCACACGAGGTCCGAAGGAAATGTCTCTAAGCCACATTAATTGAAAATGAAAAGGAGAGAAACTCACATTGGTTTTCCACATTTCCACCATGGTGGCCAATGATCCGAACCAACATTATTAAGAGTCTTCACTTTAGGAATGTGACCATGGATTAGGAAATTTTCAGAGAGCAAAAACCTATCCAATCTCTCCATTATACAAGCTAAGCCTTGCCTTCTGTTAGACCAAGTCATAAGGCCATTATCTGGTTGGATATCCACAAGATGGAGGTTTGCAATATATTCGCTCATGAGGTCAGTACTTTTTTCCAAATTTCTATTTCCCCCCCCTTTTCTCACCCAGAGAGAGGATGGTATTGAAATATCCTCCGATCAAGATCCAAGCTTTAGGAAAATGAGAGATAATATGAGTAATATCCTTCCATTGTCTTCTTTTTTCCTCCAAAGAAGTCGGGGCATAAACAATGATGCAGAGCATAATCCGGTTGGAATGTCTACTTTGAATAGCTATAGCCAACAAACCCCAAGCGCCAACCATATGGTGAATAACTACCTCTTTTGGGTCCCAAAGACAAGCAATGCCACCCGAAGTCCCTTGGGAGCCGAGGGAAACCACTTTTCCAGCTGGCCAAATTTTATCGGCAATTAAGTCCATATCCTCCATTGACATCTTTGTTTCTTGAAGGAAAACAAGATGTGGATGATTTATCTGAATCATTCTTCTAATTTCATTTTGTTTTGAAAGACTCCCTTTGAGTCCTCTAATATTCCAAGTGATGATCTTCATTAATACCAGGGCTAAAAATGTTGGGAAGGGCATTAATCTTACCTTCCTCTACAAGCTTTTCACCTTATTTTACCATATGATATTGATTGGTCTTGCGACCTACTTTTTGATTAGAATCCATCTTCAATTTTTTTTTCCCTGTTTCTTGACTTATTCCAATTGAATCTGAGATGGCTTCTAACCTTGAAGAATGCTCATACACAGCCAAAATTTTACTAGATGGTTCAATGGAGTCTATATTGGGACCTGCATTATTTGAAGTTTTGACATTTGAAATATTGTTTTTCTTGTGTAAATTTTCTCCTTTTTTTTTTATCTATTGAAAACCTTTGATTTGTTGGTTTGTCTCTGAGTTCTTTCCTTCATATTTAAATTGTGTTTCTAAGATTTCGGTTTCCATTATTTCCTCTTCCTCACTTGGGACATCATTTGTGGAAAGGATTTCAAACATATTAGCAAATGACTTTGATTGATCCTTCATTACTTGGTTTTTTTCGAGTGTTCTTCTTCTTAGGTATTTGGAAACCTGCTGAGTTTATATCTTCTTTCTTTTGATCGGGAATTTTATTTGGGCAAGCATCGGCCAAATGACCATATTCATGGCAAATTCTACAACGAAAAGGAATGTTCTCATAGTCCACTACTTGCTCCCAAGTGTCTTCCCCAAATTGTAATGTGATCTTTTTAGGTAGGGGTTTGTCAAAATCCATTAAAACACAAATTCGAGCATAAATAATATGTTCAAAATTTTGAGTACAATCAGCGGTCATCATAAAAGTTCCTAAAGAGTTTCCAATTGAAGAAAAAACAGTAGGATTCCAAAATTCAATAGGGAGGCCAAAGAGTCTAACCCACACGGGAGCTATAGAAGGCATCTCTTCTTCGGCTTTAAATTTAGTATGCCAGGGCTTCATGAAAAGCCTTGCCCTTCCAAAAAACCAAGGACCCCCTTGAAAAGTTTTCTCTCTATCTTCATTGTTAGCAAATAAAACAAGAAAATAACCATTTGGATAAATAGAGATTTGTAACTCACCTTTAGTTTTCCAGCTTTTTGCAGCCCAGACTTTGAAAGCGAGATAGACTCGAACGAAAACCCACGAACCGACAAATTAGTCCTCTTTTTTCCAAATCTTCAATGCCGATCCGAATGTTACCCATATCAAGCTTAACAATAGGAGTTCCATCAGTTGCTTTAAGGCATCCTGATTCCATTTTCCTAGGATCAATCTTAGGCATTCTTAGAGGTTTATGAGAAGCCCTAATATTGATATTAGCATTGGGCTGAGGTTGTCCACCACGAAGGGCATCCCTAAAATTCATTTTTGAGACCGAGTCTTCAAAATTCTTACCCTTGATAAGGGTTTTCACAGTAGAATTATTTTGTGGGTGCACCTTAGCACTAGATTCACTTGAGATATGAGCCATTTTTTGATCAACTGCTTGAAACTTATTTCGTGGTCTCTTTAATCCTTGCCCTAGACGTCGTGGAAAGGTATGGTTTTCACTTTTCTTTTGTGTAGCAAATTGGAAGCCGTTGTCACTCAAGTTCACAATATGATCTGTTGAAAGACAAATTTCTAACCCATCTTGTATCCCCTGCAACATTTCCTGCTAAAATATTGAGCATAAACCACAAAAATATTGGCCGCTAGGGCCCGAAGGCCCTAAAAACCAACCTCTGGAGCTGCTTGCACTCAACCCTAAAAATTGGTGGAGACGTTCTATTGTTTTTCAGGCATCTACCCTCAAAATTTCAGCTCAATCCGAGTTCGGATGAGTGAGATATGGCCAAAACGAGTTCGGCAGTTTGGGCAGTCCTACGAAAAACATCTCTCTTTTCGTGTGCTTTATCCCATCTACATCAATTTTTTCCGATTCTAAAATTTTTCCCATTTTCTTATTAGTTGTCCTATGTGCTAGCTTAGATATAAATGATATATATCTAAAAACGTCGAGAGTTATCAATCCCAAAGCACCTATCTTAGAGATCACACCTCCAAGAAATGAGATATTTTATGGCGTTTCAAAACCCATAATTTTTTGTAAAATGTTTGCAACGATTAGTTAATCGACTATTTTAGTTTAAATATTTTAATTTTTTTTTTTTTGTTAATATCAACTTTTTTTTAATAAAAAAAAAATTGTTTATACATATATGACCTCTTTGCTTGCCACCCTGTACGCACGCCTCTTGGCGTAATGATTGTCAAAATTCTATTTTGAAAACGATAAGATACTCTATTCTATTCTCTTAGCCAAATGATTGAATCTTTGAGCGTGTTTTATCTATTTAGTAGTTTTAATATATTTGAAGTATAAGTTTTTTTTTCCCAGCGTGGGGTTCATATGTATATATATAAAATTTCAAGGGGTTTTAGGGTTTGAATTGGAGGTCCTACGAAAAGGTTAGGGTTTGAGCGGTATCCTTTGCTAGGGTTTTTGCCAGCCATTGCCTTTAAAGGGCGATGGACAGTGAGCTCAATGCAAGTGCTCTGGAATTTACACAATGCCGGTCTCCTGGTGGTGTAATTTCAGGTGCACACGTTGATACTTCCTGTAAGATGTTTACGCTATTTGGGCTTTTTGAAATTTTAGCAATGAAAAAACAGGGCTATAGTTTTTTTTTTTTTTCGATATGTGATATATATTTTGGGCCTGTAAGTGGTGCTCTGATTTGTTGAGTCCTGTGCATTTAGTGCATATGGATAACTGGATCGACATGTTATCACCATGTGATATGAGTTTTCTTTCTGTCTCAGTGTTGCTGTTGGATTATTTGGACTTCTTATCTTCCTTTTGTTGTTGTCTGATGCATTTTATTTTTTAGTTTTGATTAAGATTGTTTTTTAAGCCGAATGTCATTGTCAAACATATTCTGGATGATGAATACATTTATGAAGCTAGGGAAGCAATCATCTGATTTCTTCATTTGATTTCTCGATGAGGCTATCGTCATAGTTACTCGGACAGATACCGCCTTCTTGGCATTCGGCTGCTGCTTGGACCTGATTTCTCGATGAGGCTATCGTCATAGTTACTCTGACAGATACTACCTTCTTGGCATTCGGCTTCTGCTTGGACCTGTGCTCAAGAACTAGGGCTGCTTGTATGATTTTTTTAATCTTTTTATATGGTTTTTAAAATTTTTAAATTGTTTATATGGAATTGAAATGAGTACCTTTACTATATCACTAACTACATGATAACCACATGATAGTGTCACAATAACTTGGCAATTATGATGATGACCACATGATAGTTTCACAATAACTGGGCGATTATGATGATGACCACATGATAGTTTCACAATAACTTGGCAATTATGTGCTATATTACTTAGGGTTTCACAAGAACTTGGCAATTATGTGCTTTATTACTTATAAAGCCGGGTCTCCTAAGAAGTTTAATCAACTGAAGCCATTTGATATGCTGAATTGTTATTTTATGGGGAATTACATAATCTAGATCACTCCTATAAAAAATGTTGAAGATAAATTTTGGAATTTGTTGCTGCTAATTACTTTTCTAATGATGACTTTTTGCCATTCCTATTAAAACCAATGATGGCTCCTTGCAATTCCTATTGTTTTTGGTTCTATGTTCAACCAGCTGTTTGTTTTTTCTTTTTAATTGAATATAAATTATGAGTTAGTTATATGGGTACTTAAATTACATGAGCTCATGCCATTTGATAAACTGCTGTATGTTTTACTTATGCCTTGTAGATGGATTCTTTATTTTTTATTTTTATTTTTATGGTTTGGTTTTCAGTATTTTGGGGCTCATTCAACAGGATAGGCTGCCGGAAGGCTTTCATATTGATAAGGCAGTAGGGAGGTGGATGGGAGAGGAGAGGAGAGGAGAGAAGATTGTATCTCTCACAGCTTTTGGTTGATTAGAATATGAGGAAATTGTAAATGTATATATGGGAGGGCCCTAAAAACTACCACTCAACCTCCCGACGTCGGTCTCGGGCGGGGCCCTCTCCCCCTGTCATTCTCGATCGAGTTACATCAATTCACTCCACTTCCTCGACCTCCTGACCTATTAATTAATAGGTCGAGTGCGCCCCTCTGTTTTAAAAAGGCGCCTTGGCAGTAGAGAGAAAAGGTGGGTGGCTTCGCTTCCCGGTCTCATTTTTGGGTACGCTGAGAGTTTTGCGGGAGTGTAGGAATTGGTATCAATGAAACATATTAACAGCCTGCATACTGGTGAGATTAAATCTGAATCCCATTGCTTTTACCTGCCCCCTGTTATTGCTAGGTGTCTCACATATCTTTTGTTTAAAGTATGCTGCACGAAAGCCAAGATGAAGTATTTATAATAACCCTTCTTAAGATGGTTTGAATGTGACTATTTCAAAGATTATTATGGGTACTGTAAAAATGGAAAGTCTTTGAATTTGGGCTCTGAACCATCGTAAAATGTGGCAGTTGATAGATTGAGATAGTTTTGGTGCATGATCCTCAGAATACTTCTTACATATTGTACGTGGTTTTATTGACACAAGATGAGGTTTGTGCTAGGAATTGTTTTGTGGAATCTGTGCAATGCAAGTGTAAGATTGTTAAGCTATAATAACTTAGGTTGTTATGCTATGTGACTTAGAAGAACATGGATTTTAGGAATTAGGGATTATCATCGGCGACCTAATAGACAATAACAAAAAACGAATTCAATTATTTATCTTAAGAGGGGAAATAGATTTGAAGTCATTAAGGCTGAGAGGGAACATCTTAAGAACTTAAACGAGTGCAGATTATGCGGCAAAAGGAGAATTGTAAGCTGTGGGTCCTATTATTTATCAATTGATATGTGATTGGATTAACAGGGTACAATTCTATAGATTTGAAGTCATTAAAGCTGAGAGGATATTACTGAGAGGATATTAAGAACTTAAACAAGTGCAGATTATGCGGCAAAAGGAGAATTGTGAGCTGTGGGTCCTATTATTTATTGATTGATATGTGATTGGATTAACAGGGTACATTTCTATTCTTTTCTTTGCATAGAAGTTGTATATTCCCAGAAGTTTATTGCTATAGGAGATTTTATATGATTTTGTGGGGTTTAATATAACCATTGGTTGAAAAATAGTTGAACATGATGGAGTTGCTGTTTATGGTGATGGGATTTATGTTTGTTTATTGGTTTTTACTTTCCCAGAGGCTATGGATTACATCGGACATGAGGGTAATGTAATGAAGGAAAGAACACAATGCATACATTATAATCATTATTTTCATGTAAACCAAATGGATTGTATATCATGTAATGTAAGAAAGGAAGTGGGACAGTTGCATAACTGATAGTCATCACTTGCAACTAAAACAAGTGGATTATATGAAAGTCATACATTCATGAGCTAAATAGTTACACAGATGGATAGACCTTTTCAACTTGTGTTTTCATTCATTTCACTGCTACATGTTTAATACCAAAAAGTGGTAATTCGTGTCACAAGATTCAGCAAATTTAGGACAAAGTTTGAATTTTGACAAAAGTAAATGAATAGAATTTAATAAAAAATTGGTCCCACATGTAAGCCTAAGGGCTCTTTGTCTAATTTAAATTTAAAATTCTTACCTGAGAAAGGTAGTAAGCCTAAGGTTAAAAGCACTAATTTAAAATTTTATTTGGAAAGAATATAATTTGATTTTTTTTTTTTAAATTTAGTTTTTTCTTTAGCTTGAGAAAAGGGAGTTGTACTTGGGTTCCCCAGCATTTATAAATCACAACTCTCTTTTGTAAAGCTTAAGAGTTTACGAACATATTCAATTCTCATTTCAATTAAGGTGCTATCACTAGATACCTACATCTTTTTATACAGAAAGTCTGAATTTATTATATTCATTTTTTGTATCTTCTTCAATTTTTTTAAATACAACTATTCAACATTTTTTTTCTTGAGAATTTCCAATCTTGTTCATTCATCCATCCAAGTGAAATTTTAGTGATGGTTTTTGATGACGCCAAGTTGTCATTGTGGCACTTGAATATTTGTAACTGCTTTGTTGACATCTTTTTATACAAAAAGTTTGAATTTTTTATATTCATTTTTTTTATCTTCTTCAATTTTTTTAAATACAAATATTCAATATTCTTTTTCTTGAGAATTTCCAATCTTGTTCATCCATCCATCCATCCAAGTGAAATTTTAGTGATGGTTTTTGATGATGCCAAGTTGTCATTGTGGCACTTGAATAATTGTAACTGCTTTGTTGGTTCCATGTTTTTGCTGCTCTGCTCTGCTTTGATAATTCCAATGGCTGGTCCTATTGTTCCCTGATGTTGCTGCACCCCTTTGAAATCTAAAAAAATTATATTTTTTCTGCCAAACACTGCCATACTTGATGCCTTTTTGACTTCATGTAGATCTAAAATATTGATGCCTTAAGCCATGCCTCCAAGATTGTTACTATTCAGGGTGGTGTGGGTGTTGATATGCTACAACCTTAACCTGACATTTTATTTCCTTTGGTTCTTCAACAATTTGTTTTTTTTTAATATTTTAAGTTCTTCACAAACTTTGAACTCTTGTACCTTTCTTTTCGTGCATCCTTGTGCATTTTTGACAAGGATTCCTTGGACTTTGGAGTTGCATCTTCTGTGGATTCTATTGCTCTGCTGTTATTGTAAATTCACCTTGAGTTTTCTAATGCTTCTTCAACTTGTTCTCTTACTATAACTGATTTTTCTTTTTGAATGTGACCATGAACTTGCACATTGTCATCTGTATTTTTTCCTTGTATTAAATCCTTTTTATTAATTTCTTTCAGTTTCCTTTGAAGCTTTTTTTATTTCTTCTTCATATCCTTTGATGGTGATCTTCAAACTAACTATCTTTTTAAAAGGTTTCCACTTGACTTAAGAATGCATGCTTCCATTTAATCTCATGTCAAATTTCTTTTCTTAGCATGACTTTCTTTAGTAAGATATCTCAGCAATCATAAGCCTTTTTTTTTTAAAGATTAAAAAGTTTGCAATTCCAAAAAATTTCAATTTGAGTGAAAATTGGTAATTTCATGATCACAACCCAAAAAAATAGGGTTTTTCAAATTTTTTTAAGCTCCTCTAATCCTTGCTATCACCAATAGAAGAATTTAAATACAATATAGTAGACATAAAAAAATGCAACTGTCTATTACGACTTCGCATTAATCTATTACCAAGCTTCTCCAAAAGGTTCAACACTCTTGCACAGACTGCTGCTGCGGTTGCAAAGAAGTGTGGACGGCCTCGATGGTAGTGTGGTTCTTTTCGATGGCCACAGATTGCTGCTGCTGTTGCAAAGAAGTGTGGACGGCCTCGATGGTAGTGTGGTTCTTTTCGATGGCCATGATAATGCTGGAAAATTATTTTACTGGTAATTAAGATAATGCAGTTGAAACTCAAATCACTTCTCTTTGCCGGTAATCTTCAAATTGCTTTTTTGTTGTGGGTAATCCTGTCAATAATCTTTTCCTCTGGTAATCTCCTCTTCCGTAAATCTTCCTCTCCCCTAAATCTTCTTCTCTTGCCGATAATCTTCTCTCTATTGTCATGCCCTCTTAGTTTTATATTTAGGTCAAAAAATTTTCTTTTTAAAGATTTGTATTAAATATAATTAATTAATTAATTTATTTCAAGTTTTTAAGTTTAAAATTGAATTTAGGAATTTAACTTCTGTTTTATATTTAAATTAGTATTTTTAAATTTAGATTTATAAATGTTCAGATCTTTTTCCATGTTATAATTTTTAATTTTTGTTTGAGATTTAAATTAATTTTGCGTAAAGATAAAATGAAATTGGAAAAAGGTAAAAATGCTTTCATGTATTTTACTATGTCGAAAGTGAATTTTGAATTTCAATCTTATCAAATTTGAAATTAAATCTTGTGATACAGGTGGTAATTATGTAGTTGCCCATTAGATAAATGAAGTAGTTCTGATCTTTGCTAGTTAACAAATTAGTTTTATATAAGTAACTGTCTTTAGAGTAGACAAAGCAATAAGAGGGAGAAATATAACAAGTTAAAGTGGAAATTTTATTGAAAAGGTGCTTAAAAGAGATTGGACCAGAGGCCAGTACAAGACAATTTTGGAGAAAAAGATCATCAATAGGAGCATGGTCAATATAAGACTATGGAGGAAAAAATTGGCAAACTCTATGGAACCTGTTTTATTAACAGTAGGTAGAGCTAAACTTAGGGGTGGATTGGAGTGTCAAATATAACACTTTATTTTTGGAAAAGTAAGCTATTAAGTATAATCTTGAAGGGCCTTCATGCGAGTGCTCCAGGTGAGAACATTGTTGTTTAGATGGAATGATCTCAAGGGCCTACAGTAACATCTTTGCTCATATGGTGGGTTTGAAGGGCCCCAGACAAACAATATCCCAATGAAGATAAAGGGATACAAGGGATACACGCTTGAATTCAAGAATTGTGGTGGTCATATGCCTTGGCCTTATATAGATTGCCTGCAAGGGTCTCGAATGTCTCTGAGGCATGCTGGATTGTGTGTGAGCTAGAAGTCATCCTTCCTTTATCTTTACCTTTATAAAGGGAAAGGAAAATAAGACAAGGGATGAGAAAATATTGTGTATGCAATAAAGAGGCACACAAATAAGACTAGGTATGAGAAAATACTGGGGATGCACTGAAGAGGCACAGAAATTTTCAATAGATTAATTTGTAAAGATAAATATTATTATTACTTTTTTCTTTTAAATTGGTTATATGGGATTGAAAAGCTTCAGCTATAGTACATTGTTATCACATAGTGATATTACAACAGCTTGACAATTATGCATGTATTGCATGGCAAGTTTTGAAACTAGGTCTCCTTATTGAAAGTTGAGGATTTACCTCATGCCATTTAATTAAAATGTTAACGTTTATCCTGAGATTTGAACCTTGATCAAGGATGTGAAACTCATTTTTCCCTACCAATTGACCTGAACATCATCAGCAAGATCATTAATAAATGTAAATAAAGAAAAGAACTAATTAAAATGGCTGTAGTTCAATTGGCATGAGCTCATCTGGTTAGATTTCTTAACTTCAAGGAGGAAACCCTGGTTGAAATCTTGTCAAGGGATACATGGATAATATCCAAGCTATTGTAATACCATTGTCAGATGATGATGTAATACGGGTGGGACCTGTCTCAATCCCATATAAACAATTATAAAAACTAAAATAAAATGGCTGTATAAATAGAAAGAGATGGTCATGGTGGTTGGGTTGGAAGTGAGGGTAGGATTGTTGGGAAAAGGAAAGAGTGGTGGGAAGCTGGCACCTTGACAAGGAGCGGGTTGGAGGGAACATGTAAGCCCAGTCTGATTTTGAAGTGGAGTGAGCAACTAATTTGAGTAAATATGAAATTAAAAGAAACCAGAAAATAACTTTGATTACTATTGAGCTTCCTGTCACTTAAACTTAGGTCCAAAATTCGAAAGTAAATGTTACTGTCAATGTTTTTGTTCCAGCATGATATTGTTGTTTAAAAGGATTAGTCATGGTTGCGAAACCATCTCCTCTAGGTTCATGCAATTGGGTTTGAATGTTAAACATGGATTTACACAAAATCTTGTTGCTGTAAATATAGAGAAAAGCTTCCGTGATATCTTTGGTAGAGAAGACATTGATTAAGTATTACACAAAATCTTTACATTGCCTTAAAAAAGGGAACAAGTTGCAAGGGAAATGTAGGAACTTTTGGCTGTTATGCCCAAGACTACACTTTAGAAGGGAAGACATGGGGGGATAAATAATCTACTTCAGTCTTCTTGTTGAATCTGCCCATGTTAGAGGATGGAGGAACGGAAAGTTAACAATCACTAGAAATGGTTTAAGGATCTTTTGAATTCAGCATCTACAAAGCATAAGGATCTTAGTGCAAAAAACCTTCACTAGTTGTTAATATTTTCCTGAGGTTCAAGGTGTTACTAAAAAAAATTCTGTGGGAATGGATAGTGTTGCATCAAAATGCTTATTTGGAAAGTATGAGGTTTAAGCAAAATTAAATAATTAAGGGTTTAGTGGCT
Organism: Wollemia nobilis; assembly: GCA_028583015.1. Lineage (NCBI taxonomy): Eukaryota > Viridiplantae > Streptophyta > Pinopsida > Araucariales > Araucariaceae > Wollemia > Wollemia nobilis. Next base: position 3,975,679 of record JAQPPZ010000286.1, read on the forward strand.
TTTGCGGAATCCTCCTTTAAGATTGGTGTTTCATTTATAGCTTCAAAGAGTGATTTAGATCAGAGCATTGGCAAGCATTAAAGACGATGTTTAGGGCTTGAAAGTGTGCCGTCTGTCATATTTCATGAATAGATCCTGACACCTTATTTTTGAGAAATGTGTACAAAGTTTCTTTTGTGGATTTTAGTTCCTTTGGATGGAATTCTTGATTTATTGCAGGATAATCTTTGTTGCCCTGATTTATGGAAATCTACTAATATATCATGCTTGTGAATAAGTGGACTTTAGTTAAGTGTTTGTGCACAGTTGAATTTTCTCAGTATCATTGAAGAAATTTGCTTCTCTCATTTATGTATGTTTCCTAATATGTGAGCTGATTGCAAAACATCAAAATGATCTGGATGATGAAAACATGTACAAAGCCAGGGAAGTACTCTATTGGATTTCTTCATTTGAGTTCCCATTGAGGCTATTGTCATAGTTACTCTGACAGATATTGCTTGGCCTTGACATTTGATTGAGTGTTCACACAGAATGTAAAGTTTGGCCTGCACGTACAATGTAAGGTAAATGGCCATAGAGTGTTTGTGAACTCGCTATGCTTGTGTTGTGTCTTCTTATAGTGTACAGGGAAAATATGCTTGAGATCAACTTAGGAAATTGCTATCGATAAGTTTGGATAATTGCAGCAAAACACATTCTTTTCTCTGGAGCCGATGCCTCTTATTTTGTGTTTTACATTAAACACATTCTTTTCTCTGGAGCTGATGCCTCTTATTTTGTGTTTTACATTGTTGTTTGTTTTTTCATGGTGCTGAATCGGCTGCTAAATTATTTCTTGCATTTTATACGCTCGGATCACTGCTCATCAAAATCCAGTTACAGAAGATTCTCTTAAAAATTATTAGTAAAGCTTAAGTTGCTTTTAGACTGCTTATGTGTGATTTCTTTGTTGACATAGCTTTCACAGCCATACATACCTTAGAATGAAAATAGGAGTTGTTAAATAGGTGAATGGAATAGTTGGAAGTCTCCTGTTCCAGTATTGTAGCATTTCTGAAAATTATTTTAAGGGCAGAAATATCGAGTATAGGATCTATTATTACATGCATGGCTTTTGCACTTGTATGGTGACAAGAATGGTTCCAATGCTGTTAATTTCCTTCGTTAATGTTACGTGCCTTGTATATATTTCTTTTGTATTCATGCTTTCAATACTTCACCCTGTCAGGGATGGGGAGTGTCTCACTATGTGGACAGGTTGTCTACGTGTCTATATGGACAGGAACAGGATGAAGGAGAGAAACTTGCTGTGAGAGTTGGGAATCACAGATTTTCTCATCAACAGGCACAGGGAATGTTGTACCCATATTTTAAAGTACAGGCCGTACTTAGTCAGGATGGAATGAGGGCATCTCAACCATTAGGGATGGGCAGTACTTAGGATGGATTGAGGGCATCTCAACCATTTGGTTCGGGCAGTACTTAGGATGGATTGAGGGCATCTCAACCATTTGGTTCGGGCAGTACTTAGTCATGGGGATGCTTTGGAGTAGCCATTCTGATGTCAGCAGCGCCACAGCAGAAGCCGACCAACATACACAAATGCGATGCAGATAAAAAACAAATGCTTTTATTTAAATAACAGCCTTGAAATTACAAGCATATGAAGATGCAGTTACAGATTCAATGGGTAGATATGTCAATGCCGCTTTGTGTTTGAACACCACAAGACTCAAAATCACACAAAGAGATAAAATAACGAACTCTAGGTTACTAGTGGCGGCATGGAGCTCATAGTCCATGTCCCCTAACTATTGACATTTATTTTGATCGTTACAATATGACCGTTGCAGAGAAAAGACTGTTGTAGGGGAATGGTTACAAAAAAAACTAACCTAAAGAAAGGAAGAGGGTTAGAATGTGATGCTCCTGCATCAAACTCCCATGCTTTAAAATTTCATGAGCTCTTCAATTGTTTTGATTAGAGGAAGAGGGTTAGAATGCGATGCTTCTGCATCAAACTCCCATGCTTTAAAATTTCATGAGCTCTTGCCCAATTGAAGCTTGATTTGCACTTCTGCTGTCTCTAGCTTAAGCAGGTTCTGTTTTATGCTTGAGTTGTACTGAGGATACTCAACATGGTAAGATCACATGGCATAATATTGTTTACCTGATGTATGGTTAATTTTTAACCATACCGAGTTGACTCAACACGGTAAGATCACATGGCATAATATTGTTTACCTGATATATGGTTATCTCTAACCTTACTGAGGTTACTCAACATGGTGTACAACTCTTACAACTCTATTTTTCAAGATTTACACCTTAGATCTCCTTTTAAAGTTCCAAAGTCTCCATCTTTAATCTATTTAAACTGAGATCTCTTTTTAAAGTTCCAAAGTCTTCATCTTTAAGCTACTTAAACTGATGAATTAAAATTCTTATAGAAGAGGATCTCTATCGGTTCAATCTGAAAGATTATCATAAGGATTATGTAATTGCTATTGGTTTGAATGCAGAAAAACAATCTGAAAGGTTGTTGCAGGAAATCTATAGTTGCTTTAATTGCTTCAACCCATCTTCATCAACAACATAAGAACAATAGCCATAGCTGCAGTGTCCTTAAAGTGTCATAAATATGATGGGAATATTTTACCTTACCGGCATCAGAAAGAACATCGTTTTTCCACAGCAGTCACATCATAATTCATTTGTACAAATAACAGCGAAGTACATAACAACTGAGCCTGGGCAAACAATTTCAGAAACGTTTGCCTAAATATATTAGTTTCTCCTGACAAATCTTCTGTCTTTAGCCCAATCAGAGTCAGCCATAGTAACAGCCAAGTACATAACGACAACTGAGAATGTTTGCCTAAACATGCTAGTGACTAGTTTCTCTTGACAACTCTTCCGTCTTTAGCCAAGTCAGACTCAGCTATTGACTGTGGATGCTGTGCCCAGCCATCAGAATTAGACATCAGTGCTAATAGCGAGGAAACTACTTCTGTTATGGCCCTTTTTTGGCACGGCTTTACTTTGCCTACCTCTGTGTCCGGCATGATTATACAATAATTATTTTTAGAATTGAAACTTTGGTTATATTCATAGTTTTAGAAGATCTAGCATAGGAATATGTTACTGGAAACAGTTTGTGTCCTGCATCATCATACAATAATTATTTTTAGAATTGAAACTTTGGTTGTATTCATAGTATTAAAGTGGAATAAAATTTTAGCATAGGAATATGTTACTGGAAACAGTTTGTATAGAAACAATATCATTTGAATCGGTTAGAAAACAAGAGGAGTCTACATAAACAAGACCAAATACTTCACTTTAATAAATAAAAATAAAAATAAAAGTTATTTATTTATTTATATTATAATTAAAATAAGTTTTATATAATTTTTTTTTAGAGTTAACACAACCTTATACCAAATAAAACCACTCATAATATTGTAACTACAATTTGATAATTATATTAATGTTTCTACTATAAAGTAACTACAATTTGATAATTATGTATTTATGTATTTATTATAAAGTCTTATAAAGTCTTACACTTGAAACTCAAGGCAAAATGGATTGGGCTTCAATCTATTTGATACCAAACTTAACAGCTGTTATAAATCATAAAATCTGTTAATATTTGACGAGTTAAAGCTATCTTACCTTTTTTTTCTTACCTCATGTATTATTGCTCACCTTATAGGTAAGGCACTTTAAAATATTTCACCTTTAAAATTAAAAGTTTTTATTTATTATATTATAATTAAAATAAATTGTATGTATATTTTTTTTTACAAAACCTTATACCAAATAAAACCACCCACCTTATGATATCATAATTATCAAAATATTATAACTACATTTTGGTAATTATAAAGCCTCACACTCGAAACTCAAGGCAAAATGGCAAAATGGATTGAATTCAATCTATTTTATACCAAAATTAACAACTGTTATAGAGTTAAAACTGTCTTTCCTTTTTTTCCCCACCTCATGTATTATGGGTAAGCACCTATAATCTGTAAAATATTTTGCTAACCAGTATAATCAGAACACACTGAAAATGAAAATTGAATTAAGGCGAGTTGTTATCCAAATAATCCCAACTATCGAGTTCAATTTCATTAATAAATCTCTATTTTATTATTAAATTTAAAATTTTGAAGTAATATTTTATTAAAAAAGTTATTTAATATATTTTTTTATTAGGGTAAAAACGGGATTTTGAAAGGGCCTGAACCCTTTTACAACACAAATTCAGCCCATCAATTACACAGCTGCCAAGGGCAAATAGCCAGAGATCCCCTGGATGCAAGACAAATAGTATCCATCCTAGACCCCAATTAGCTGCAGTCCTCCATCGTGAACTTTTCTAAGTCCTCATGGACCACCCCTAGGGGGATCCATCTCGTATCCTCTTCTTTAATGGCACCAAAGTTTGCCAGCTAGTCTACTGGTTTGTTACCTTCTCTATAGACATGAACAAAGTCAACTTCTTCAAAATGCTTTACAATCTCTCTAATATCTTGCACAATGTAATCAATTTGCCAATTAGCTTCTCCCTCCTTTTTCAAAATATTGATAATATTCAAGGAGTCTCCTTCAAAGATAACTTTTTTAGCACCTAGATCCTTGGCTAGCTTTGCACCCAGATGTAAAGCATTAACTTCAGCTTTATGACTAGTAGTAATTCCCAAAAACTTGCAGGCTGCCCCCACCAATCTACCCTGATTGTCCCTCAAAATTGCTCCTACTCCGGCCTTACCTGGGTTACCTTTGGATGCCCCATCAAAATTTAACTTCAACCAGTCATCTCGAGGTGGTTGCCATTTTACATCAGTTCTAACCTGAACATTTGCCTCTCCACCACTAATAGGTTCCAAATTCCATGCCTTAGCTATCATAGTCTCTTCAGTATTCTCTGGCTTGATAGGGTACTTGATAGATTTAACATTCTCCTCTAAAAAGTGGGTGATACTTCCAAAACTTCTCATTGCAGACCTTTTTTCCCCTCTAAAAATTCTCCTTGTTCCTCTCTAACCAAACTCCCCACACAAAATGAAATGGAATCAGGTTCCAAATTACATTAAGACGAGGACTGAAAAAGGGGTTCTCCCATTGTTGTAACCACAGAACCATATTAGAAGGCATCACCCAAGAGATGCCCATCCTGTTGATGAGGAGCTGGAAAATATTTAGAGCATAGGGACATTCCAAGAAGATGTGTTCCACTGATTCTTCTACCTTTTCACATAAACTGCATCTATTAGGAAACCGAAAACCTCTCTTCTTAAGATTATCCACTGTTAGGATCTTATTCTGGACTGCTTCCCAAAGAAAAATCTCCAGTTTAGGAATAGCTTTCTTACCCCAAATTCTATTCCAAGGGAAACCATTATCTACAGCAGAATCCAAAAGATCATAGGTTGTCTTCACGCTGAATTCCCCATTCTTAGTTCTGCTCCAAACCATGGAGTCTCTATACCTAACAACACCTAAGTAATAAGCCTTTAGTTTAGCTTTAAGGAGGTTTAAAGCCTCCAAATTCTTAGGGTCTACCTCTAAATATTTCTAGCTCAACTGGTTATCCAATAAATTCATGTAATCACAAACCTTTTTACCATATCTATCTTCTAGATCCTCTTTCAGATTAGAGAAAATATCATTGTTGGCTAAAGGGTTGTCATCTAACCAGGCATCTTCCCAAAAACTTATAGAGGCCCCATCTCCAACACGCCATTTCACACCCTTCCACAAGGCCTCCCTAGCCTCCACCAAGTGGTTCCATAAAGAAGAGCCACGACAAGGGTCCTGAATTGTGAGAAATCTGGTATCCTCTTGGTTGTCAAGATATTTTTCTTTAAGAATCCTTGCCCAAAGAGTCTGACCATCCCTTAGAACTCTCCATCCCACCTTGGCTGCCATAGCACTATTAACTAGGTTGAGTCTCCTCAGACCAAGGCCACCATGCTTCTTTTGATGGCATATTTTTTCCCAAGCTACAAGATGAATCCTCCTCCTCTCTTCAGATCCTGACCATAAGAACTATTTTTGAATTCCTTCTATGATTTTTGAAACTTTAGCAGGGATCTTGAAAAGGGAGAGAAGATAAATAGGGATAGCCTACAAAACACTCTTAACCAACAACACTTTACCTGCTTGAGACAAGAGATTACCTTTCCATCCTGCAAGTTTGGATTGAAACCTATCAACCAAACCATTCCAAAGAGGTGCCTTACAAGTTCCCATGAACATAGGTATACCAAGGTAAGAAGAAGGTAGGGTTGACACAGGACACCCTATCACTCTAGCCACCCTTCTCTGGAGAGCTACTTTAGTGTTAATGAAGAAGATCTTGCTCTTGTCCAAATTGATATTTTGGTGAGAGGCACGTTCATAGAGGTCTAAGATTCTTTTAAATTCAGTTGCCTCTACCACAATAGGATTACCAAGTAAAATGGTATCATCCACAAACTGTAAATGAGTAATACCCTCAATATTATGAGTTGGTTTAAGGCCCCCTATCCGGCCAGAAGCCTTGGCAGCATGGAGGTATCTTCCAAGCATTTCAACCATAATAATGAAAATATAAGGAGAGAGGGGGTCACCTTGTCTCAGACCTCTACTACTATAAAAAAACCTGTTGGTTTATTATGGATCAGAATAGAGTACCTTGCAGTCTTATAACAACTTCCAACCCATCTTCTCCACTATCTACAAAAACCAAAGGCAGCCCAAAACTTTATCCAAAAAACTCCATGAAACTCTATCATAAGCCTTGCTCATGTCTAACTTCAGGAACATACCTTTTCTTTCACCAGTATTGATAGAATGCATGGATTCATGAAGGGATATAATCCCATCCAAAATCTGTTTACCCTTAACAAAGCCTCCTTGCTCATCGGAGATAATGGAGGGGAGGAAGATCTTCAATCTGAGGGCTATCACTTTAGAGATAATCTTGTAAATAGTGTTGCAAAGACTTAAAGGTCTAAAATATTTGAAGGTTTTTAACCCTTTCTTCTTAGGAACTAGAACAAGGAAGGTATTGTTAAACTCCTTTAGGATCTGACCCGACTTTAAAGATTCCTTCACTGCTTCAATAACATCAACTTTAACTATATCCCAGAAGGTTTGGAAAAAACCTTCTTGGAACCCGTTTAGGCCTGGAGCTTTATCTCTACTGAGGGAGAAAGTGGCTATCCTTACCTCTTCTTCCTCAATCTCCTTTAGAAGTTGAGCATTGATCTCCTTGGATATCAACCTAGGAATGTGATTAGTCATCTCCTTAATCGCAGTTTCATCCTCTTCCATATCTTCAGCTAGAATATTTTGATAGAAGTCCATAACCTCACACTCAATTTCTTCACTCTCTCTAATAACTTGGCCATCATCCTTTAGAATTTCATCAATGTGGGCAGAAATTTTATTTTTGATAGTGGAGACATGGAAAAACTTAGAATTCCTATCACCTTCCTGCAACCACTGGATCCTGGACTTTTGCCTCCAATAGGTTTCTTCCTTGGCTATTATGGTGTGCAGTTCAACATTAAGCTCCTTTTCTCTTTGGAATTGGGTTTGGTTCATACCCAACCTATTAATCTCTTCTTCTAACATATCCAACTCTAACCGAATAGCTTTCTTCTTTTGAAAGATATTTCCAAAGACCTCCCTATTCCACTTCTTGACTTCTTTCTTCACAGTTTTAAGCTTGTTTGTGAGAATTTGCATCTTAGTACCTTGGGAAGGAATACTCCACCATTTTTCCATTTCTTTATAAAAATCTGGGTGTTGCAACCACATAAATTCAAACTTGAAAGGGCCTTTATGCTTATGATCTTCCACACTACACCAAAAGAGCAAAGGATTGTGATCAGATCTAGATTTAGGAAGAGATTTCATATTAAACATGAAGTTATTTTGGAACCAATCCTCTGAAATAAGAACTCTATCCAACCGAACCTGAATCAAGTTTCTACCAGAGCATCTATTCATCCAAGTAAACTTGTTACCATCTAAATCCACATCAAATAGACCACCATCAACTAAAAGCTTCCCTAGATCCTGCATGTTGTCTGAGAACTCAACCACTCCCCCTACTTCTCACCTGGAGATAAGGGGGTGTTAAAATCTCCTACCACAATCCATTTTAAGCCTCTAAACTACTTACCCATTTCCCCTAAAGTAATCCATAGTTCTCTACGAGCTTTACTTGAGTTGGGGGCATAGATATTGGTAATCACAAAGGAAACTTTAGAAGATTTAGCTGTGAGAAGTATTGTGACCTGATATTCACTTTTAGCTAGTAGGTCTCCCTCATAAATATTGGAATTCCAAAGAGATATAATCCCTCCGGAGGCCCCTTTAGCTTCCTCTTGAAAGCTGTCAACATTTTGCCAAATACCTTTATGAAATTTTAGCCAATTTGTAAGATTCAATTTAGTTTCTTGGAGAAGCAAGAAATCTGGTTGGTAAGAGCAGACAAGGTCCTTAACCAACCTATGTTTTCTAGGGGTATTCATACCCCTAACATTCCATCTTAGGAGTTTCATTACTTCCAGGGTGCAAGCTTTTTCATACTTGCAAGAATTTCCTTAATAGTAGGTTGAGATCCCATAGCTTTCTCTTCTTTTGCTTCCTTGTACCTTTTCTCCTTGAGAGACTTCCTACCTACTTTTCTAGACTCTTCTTGACCTAGGTCAGGGGCTTTACGAGAACTCCTAGTAATTCTTACATTTGAAGTAACATAGGATGGACCTTTCTCAACAGTTTGTTCCTCTACAGTCTCATGATTATCAATCTCTAATTTATCTTTCTCATAGGAATAATCTGGACCTTCTTGCCCAGTCTTCACCATAATCACCAATGGCAAAGTGGAAGGGATAGTCTCCATATCCACATGGGAACAAATTGGTCCTTCCTGGGAACAGTTAGGTCCTTCCTGCTCTCCCTTCACCATATTCATATCTTCTTTCACTTGAGGGCAGATTGGCCCTTCCTGCCCTACCTTCACCATATTCACATTATCTTTCTCCAGTAGTTGTGGCAATGTAGAAGGGATAATCTCCAGGTCCTCTACAACTTCGTTACATTCCAGGGGGCTTTTACCCAACTGCTCCATGACCCTTTGGTTTGCTTCTCCCTCATGAAATACTGAAATATAAGATACATCTATATTTTCTTGCACACTCGAGGGATTGCTATGGTTTAACTTGGGGGTTTCTTCAATGTTCTCCAAAGTTTTGTTATTATCTTTCACTTTCCAAATGGCCTTACCCTTCCTTCCTTGCTCCTCTGGACTAATTCCAGAATCTTTGTTAAGGCGACAATTTTTGGCCAAGTGACCTGTTTTGCCACATCTCCAACATCCAAAAGGATTATTTTCATAAGAAATCTCTTGTGTCCAAGTACCTTTACTTGAGGTCAGTTTAACAGAGCTAGGCAAATATTTATCCACTCCAACTAGCACATAAAGTCTAGCAAAGACCATCTTCCTCCTCTCCTTAGTAGCAAAATCTAAGAATAGAAAGCTACCAATGCAGTTGCCAATAGCTTCAAAAATTTCATTTTCCCAGAACTCAAGGGGTAACACTAGAATTTTAACCCAAATGGGAGCAACCTCAGTGTTTTTGGATGTTGGATTGAACCCAGGAGCCCATTTCCTTAGGAAAAGTCTAGATCATCCCATAAACCATGGGCCACCCAAAAAAATTGAATCCCTATCTTCCATAGCAGAAAAGGAGGCTAAAAAGAAACCTCTTGGAAGAGCTGAGAAATCCACATTCCCTTTAACTTTCCACCTGAGGTTAGCCCATTTCTTAATCTGATCTATAGATGGTCTATAACCAATAAATTTACCAATCAAACTATTACTCAATCTATTTTGGGCTCTATCTAAAATCTTATCTAGAATTTTTAGGGCCAGACCATTCTCATCACTTATCGAAGGAATGAAAATCTTCTTCTCCTCTCCAGAAATGTTGGGAGTTTTATTGTCTTTCACTCTATCTACCCAACTCTTACTATCTCTCTCAAAATAGGGACATCAGGAGCTGAATTGCCTTGCTCGTCGGCTGAACCCTTCAACACACCTCCTAAGAGGAAATTCATTAGATCCAAAGGAGACTTGGAAGAGTCCATATTAGCACTGCTATCACCATGACTAGACATGATCAAAGGGTCACCTTGAGGTTTACTAGCCCTAGAGGTCTCCATATGATCCTGCTCGCCTTGAGGGTTACTGGTCCCAAATATCTCCATCTGATCCTGCTCACCTTGAGGGTTACTGGCCTCAAATATCTCCATCTGATCCTGCTCGCCTTGAAGGTTACTGGCCCCAGAGGTCATTGAAACCCTTGCCACCAGTCATCATGGTTTCACTACCGCCTATAAAATTTTAATCAAAACCCTTATCAACAACCACCATGGTTTCATCACCACTTGTAAAATTTTAATCACAACCATCACCTGTAAAATATTAATAAAAACCCTTGCCAACAACTATCATGGTTCTACCACCACCTATAAAATTTTAATCAAACCCTTGTCAACAACTATCATGGTTCCACCGCCTATAAAATTTTAATCAAACCCTTGTCAACAACCATCATGGTTCTATCACCACCTATAAAATTTTAATCAAAACCCTATCAACAACCACCATGGTTCCATCACCACTTGTAAAATATTAATAAAAACCCTTGCCAACAACTATCATGGTTCTGTCACCACCTAAATTTTAATCAAACCCTTGTCAACAACTATCGTGGTTCTACCATCGCCTATAAAATTTTAATCAAAACCCTTATCAACAACCACCATGGTTCCGTCACCACTTGTAAAATTTTAATCACAACCACTGTAAATTTTAATCAAACCCTTGTCAACAACTGTCATGGTTCTACCATCGCCTATAAAATTTTAATCAAAACCCTTATCAACAACCACCATGGTTCCATCACCACTTGTAATCACAATCGCCGCCTGTAAAATTTTAATCAAAACCCTTGCCAACAATTGTTATGGTTCTGCTGCCAGCTAAATTTTTAATCAAACCCTTGTCAACAACTATCATGGTTCTATCATCGCCTGTAAAATTTTAATCAAAACCCTTATCAACAACCACCATGGTTCCGTCACCACTTGTAAAATTTTAATCACAATTGCCGCCTGTAAATTTTAATCAAACCCTTGTCAACAACTATCATGGTTCTATCGCCACCTATAAAATTTTAATCAAACCCTTATCAACAACTGTTGTGGTTCTGCTGCCACCTAATTTTTTTAATTAAAACCCTAATCAACAACACAAACAATGGTCACATGTTGATAAATCAATGGTGACAATACTTGAATATTATATTTATTAATATTGAAATAATATTACAATTTATTAGATGAGAGACCATGATCCCTCATAAAAACGTGTAAATTTATTGAAAAAGTCTCAACAAGTTTAGCTTTGATTATAGTTGGTGTGAGTGATTAAATGTTGTTATAGCATTGCAATTTTTTTTTTTTTTGATCAATGGTTCTCCTGGGTACTTCAAGTCATCTTGTGGACTTCGTCAATGTGATTCTCTTTCTCTTTATCTATTTATTATTCTAGCGGAAGCATTAGGGAGAGCCTTTTCAAAGGCAAAAATGGAAGGAAAAGTCAAGGGTATTCAAGTTGCAAAAAATGGTCCCTTTGAATCTCATATCCAATTTTTTGATGATACTTTTCTTTTGGGCCATCCCTTAGTCAATGAGGCCATGAAGTTTAATTCAATTTTATCATGTTATGAGAAAGCTATTGGACAGTTGGTAAATACTTAAAAATCTAGGATTTTTTTCATTAATACTACCCTAGATGTAAAACAAATTATTGTGAATATTTTAGGGTTTAAAATTGAAAAATTTCCATCAACTTGAGTATTCCTTTGTCTGATAAAGGAAATAAAAAGGAGCTTTGGATCTCTTTTTTGGATAGAATGAAATCTTGTTTGGCAGGTTGAAAAGGTAAGTTATTAACCATGGCAGGAATATTACAACTCATAAAGACTACTTTGCAATCCATTTATATTTATATGATGTCACTTTCAAGAGTGCCAACAAGTATTGCATCAAAAATTGATAAAATCAAAAAGACTTTTTATAGAAAGGTTGTGAGGAAAAGTTTAGATTTCCTCTTGGTAAGTGGGATAGGGTTTGCAAAGGAAATAATTTTGGAGGAGCAGACTTGCAGAATTGCAGTCTTATGAATTTGGCATTAGGAGAAAAGCTTGGGTGGACATTATTCAGAGATCAAGGAAAGAATTGGGTAAAAATTTTACTTCAAAAATATGTAAGTTCTCTTGATGCAATGAAATTGTTTAGGAAAATAATTATATCCAAAGGATTGTCAACATGGAACTTCATATCAGAGAGTTTACAATTGATAAAGAAACATATTAGATGGTTAGTCAATGAGGGGAGTTATGCAAATTTTTGGTCTAATGCCTGGTTGAAGCCTTATCCTCTTATCTTTGACTCGAGATGGAAAACATTGGCTCAAGCGTGCTGACCATGTAAAGGGCCAAAGATCAAAGATTATATTATTATGAGCAAAAAATCTAGATCATGGATTTCTTTTAGTAACCTGGTTGAAGGAGAGGAACTCAAAAAAATTGCAGATGAACTTCAAAAGATGCTTCAAGAGTTTTATTTGTCAATTTTTATACGAAAGGATAAGTTGGTTTGGAGTTTATCAAAGGATTGTGGATACTCAATCAAGTTGGGATATGAGGATTTAGAACAATCAAAATTTTCTTCTCCCAAAGATTTTCCTTGGAAGAACGTTTGGTCATTAGAGGCTCTCCCTAAGGCCTCAACATTTATTTGATTAGCAGTTCAAAGTAAGATTCTTACGGGAGAGTCTACAAAGAAGAGGATATTATGGACCCTTTAGATGTGCCTTGTGTGAGGAGGATTTAGAAACGTTAGACCATAGAACATTTACTTCTTCATTGTCCCTTTGCTCACACCATTTGGGATTATTTAAAAAAATATATGAAATTATATTGGGTAGCTCCATCAACATTGAAAGAGTTGATAAAATGTTGGATAAATTATTTCAAAGCTAAAGCATTATGTATTCTTTGGAGGATTGGCCTTACCATTATTTTTTGGAATTTATGGCTTGAAAGGAATAATAGACTTTTTAAAAATAAATATCAAAATCATGCCCATGTTTGGAATGGTATTAGTGCCTCTTGTAGAATGTCTACAAATACGATGCTCATCATGGAAAGTCTCAATTGTAGAAAAAGAGGTGCTAATAATTTGGCTACAGGATTTGAATATACATGGAAGAGTCATTTACGAAAATAGAATTAAAACAAAGGATCTACTTCAATCTATGGTAAAATGAAAATGTCCAAAAATTAGGTTTATCAAAATTAATTTTGATGGTGTTTCTAAAGGAAATATAGGAAAAGATGGTGGAGGTGGTGTTTTTAAAAATAGTGAAAGCAAAATTCTCCCTACTTATTCAAAATATGGAACTTCAATTAACAACTATGTAGAGACTAGGAAACTTCTTTTAGGGATTAAAATTGCAGCAGAAAAGGATGGAAATATATATATTTTTTGATTAGGCAAATGAAGGGGTTTTGAAAGGGTCCTTGAACCTTTACAAAGGGGTTTTGGAAGGGACCCAAAACCATTACAAAGACAAATAGTATTCAATAAGCTCAAAAGAAATATATCAATAGGATTGAATCCAACTTCTGAAAAGAGGATCTGACATTAAATAAATAATGAATCCATCAATCTTGCCTTAACTACAATTTAAAATTTAAATTTGAAAAAGAGTGCCAGAAGAGAAAACCCCCATGATTTTTGAGGTACTCAAGAAAGGTTGGGCAAACTCAAACAAAATTTCCACCAAATATTGAAGACAAAAAAATCTTGCTCAGCGAGAGTTTGACAAACCAACGATCTATGACCAGTCACTAGGGGACTGCAAACGGGGCATAAAGAGAAATAAGTAGATAACGAGGATGAGGTCCTGACAAATATCGATAAGAGAGATAAAATTCCTCGATTCACTCGATAGAAAAAAGAGGAAAATGAATTAAATATTTTGTTTTGGCTTGCTATGAAGCCCTCAAATCACACCTAAAATTCAAGAAAGAAAACTTAGCGCTCAAAGAATAAAAAATTGTAAAACCTTAGGAGCGCTTAGAAAAAATACAATCCCACCCAGCGGGAGAAACTAGCCACGGAACCCAGCATTCCAGAGACATGCAGCACAACCAACAGCTAAAACCACCAAAAATCCCATGGAAAAAGAAGATCTCGCTTGAACACAACCCCATATTTACAACAGTCCATGAAGAACAAGGGCCTTCCAAAAAACCCATCAAAAAATGGAGCTTTGAAACCTTGGGGTCCATCACAACCAAAGAAGTTGGATCTATCAACTAGCCCACCTCCAACAACCCAACGAAACTAGGAGACCCTACCAGACGGAGGACCCATCAAAAAATGGAGTTTTGAAACCTTGGGGTCCATCACAACCAAAGAAGCTGGATCTATCAGCTGGCCCACCCGCAACAACCCAACAAAACCAGGAGACCCTACCAGACGGAGGGGCCAAAAGCAAACTCCTTCCTCAACATCCATTGAGCACAAGGTCTTCCCTTGTAATCTGGTCAAGGAAGGGGTAAGACCAAAAAAAATTGTAAAGAAGGAACCCTTAGATCAACATCCACATCCAACAACTCCCAGAAATTCATCTGATTAAAAGACCACACATCCATTAGTCGGAGTGACCAGACAACACAAGCATGTCTCCACTAACATTGAAGGCATAAGGTCTCCCCTTGTAACTGAACCAGAGAAGGGGCAAGACCAAAGAATTTTGTAGAGAGAAACCCGAATGTCCATCACTAGCAACCAACAACAAGGACTCAAGAGGGTAGAAAACTAGTAAAACCAGAGAATTTTGCAACCCACAATGACTAAAACCAACCAATATCCCATCTTCACGGCTAGTTGAAGCGGATTGATCAATTGTCTAGCCATCCCCCCAGTACCCCAACTAGGGTTCCAACTGACCCAACCTTCCTTCGGGCTGCAAATTGACAAGTGAAAGCAGGGCCATTTGCCAAAGTCATTCTCTACCCAAAAGGGCATCCACTAGGCTATAAAGTCAAGTTTCCAAAAATGTAGGCTCAGGACCTCTTAGGTCCTCTCTGCCATGGTGAGGCTTAGGCTCTACCATGGTGAGGCTCAGGCCCTCTTGGGCCCTCTCTGCCATAGTGAGGTTGTTGATGTTCATTATCTATTGCATATTTATAGAGAAGGAAATTGAGTGCTAGTGGAGGTGGTGTTTTTAAAAATAGTGAAGGAAAAATTCTCCTCACTTATCCAAAATCATATGGAACTTCAACTAACAGATATGCAGAGACTAGGGTACTTCTTACAAGGATTAAAATTGCAACAAAAGAAGGATGGAAATATATTTCAATTGAGGACGACTCAAAAATTATCATCAATGCTATTAACAAAAAGGATGTGGAGATTGAATAAAAAATAATATTATTGTTGATGTTCATCATCTATTGCATATTTATAGAGAAGGAAATTGAGTAGCAGATAAATTAGCGAATTATGGTGTTGATATTCATCATGGTGAAATTCAATTTTTAAAAGGCAATTGGCCAAGTGATTTTATATCTTAATCAAAATAATGTCAAAGAGTTGATTGTGGAAACATAGCACAAACAAATTATGGAGTTGATCTTCATCATGGTGAAATTCAATTTTTAGAAGGCAATTGGCCAAGTGATTTTATATCTTAATCAAAATAATGTCAAATATTTGATTGTGAAAACATAACACAAAGAGTTGATGTGGAAACTTAGCACTTCGAGGAAGTTGAAGAAAGTTGAAGAATATATTTAATATAAAAAAGCAATTAAAAAATCGTCATAAAAATGTATGCTACAATAAATATAATATTTTAATATTTTGATGAAAGTAACCCTAATAAAAATCACATATGACTTATTTAAAAAAACATGCATGCCACCCTTTGTCCTCTTTCGTCCACTCTTGCTTCTCGATTTGAGGATTCCCTGGGCCTGTCTCTCAATTTTCCTATTATGGATAGCAATCTGACTCCTCCAACCAGAAGTCAGTCCGAATGGATTCCCCCTCCTTCGGGATGGGTCAAACTAAATTTTGATGGTGCTGCCAAGGGCAATCTAGGAATCGACGAAGCTGGGGGTATCCTCAAAGACAATAGTGGTAGGGTCCTCCTTGCTTTTGCTGAATCCTTGAGGAATCAAATGAATCAGATCGCTAAAGCTAGAGTGTTATGATGTGGCATGGTCTGGCTCAATATTACTTTGATAAGCTCATAGTTGAAGGTGATTCTTTGACTATCATTAATTACTTAAAAAAATTAAAAATTCCCTCTTGGAAAATAAGGAATTGTATTTATGAAGCACGAGCTATTAGTCAAACCTTCCATGAGATAATATTCCAGCACACCTTCAGATAAAGTAACAAGGCAGGTGACAAATTGGAAAATATTGGCGTCCATTCCACTAATTTGATGACATGAACCCATAGTCTTCCGTAGGGGTTTGAGGCAGTCATGGAGCAAGACAATTTATCTTCAAGTGAGATCAGTGTTGACATGGAGCAAGTCAAATTCACTTAAAATAAGACAAATTTTCATTGATCATGCTCCTGTTTTCATTGATTCTCAGGCAACCTTGGGTCATGGGTTAGCTATTTTTCTTGGTTTTGACAACCTTATTTCCCGATCCACCACATTTCAAGGCTTGCATTTATGTAGATTTTATCCTTTCTTTACTTTCGTTGTCCTTTTTTTCCACACAAGCTTCCACCTGTTCGTCATTCGCTTCTGCCTTACCTTCATGGTTTTCTTCCCCATCCACCTTAGTACCATTTTATTCTCCATTCCCATCACTGCTTTCCTTCAAACTGCCCTGTCCTCCGTCCACGTTGGCCCCCTCGTGCCTTGCTCTCGTGTTTATTTTCCTAGTTTGATTTTCCCATCATGAGAGCTTTTGGTTTAGATTCTCACATGCTTCAATTACATTATTTTACATGTTTTTTCTATCACGAGCTCCTCGGATCGTATATTCTTTCCCATCCCCGACTCATTCGACACCTTCATCGAGAAGTCGGTTGGATTGTTTCCTTTTCTGAGCTTTGGGCTATTTCTTTTTATTCTGGCCCTATTCTTCCATATCTGCTCCTTCCAACCTCATGCTCAAAACTTCTCACTTGTTGCAACCATGATCTTCATTGAGCCATATTCTATTGATATGGACACAATTGCTGAAGCCATCCTTTTTGGTAGGGGCTTCCTCCCATTTTTACAAAAATTTAAAGGGGAAAATATTGAGATCATTACAAATTTCTCGAGTACGTGGGACAATGATAGAGTGACCATTTGCAACAAGATGTATGACGTTGATATCAAGATTTTGGTGGATCTCACTGGTCAACAAGACAAGGGCAGATCTATTCATAGAGAGAAACATAATTGGGATGCTAAGCTAAAAGAGATAAAGGACAAGGAATTGTACATAAAATCCAAAATTGGAATTCATCGTGAGGAGCTCCACTTCCCTTGAGGTAGTGTGTTAAGGCCTATCATGGAGTTCATCACTGTTGATGACCCTGATAAGGCTTTTTGTAGCTTTCATTTTGCATTTTTCAATCATTTTCGAGAAGTAAATCCTATCAACATCCCTCAATTTTTGTTCAATTCCATCAGTTATGCCATTGACCATAGTCGAAGGAAGAATGGATCTAAGTTACCTGCTCACCAAGGCCTGTTTAACGTCTTATTTCATCATTGGTTAATCCACTGTCCTCAAGGTGTCATCCTGTCCCCTGATCATAAGGCCAAGCCTAGGCCCATAAATCCTAGCTCATCTCAGACCACTCCTCAATCCTCGGGTACCCTTACGCTGTTTGCTAAAAAATTAAAGGTGATTGAAATTTTTTGTAAGCTCAGAAAGAGACCCAAAAGTGAATCCCCTGAGCTTGAGCCGAAAAGCATTCACTCCTCTATCCGTCTGAAGAACTTGGCCCAAAAGAAGGAATCCGTAGTCATTGAGTCAGAGGATGATGAGAAGGATAACCCTGACCATTATATGCAACAATTCATTATTAACTCTGTCTTTAACTGTCCGTCACAATTGAATGATCTACGCAATGCCCTGAATTTTTTTCTTTAGGAAGGCCTTTTCTGAGGACTCTGTTAAAACTTTAGCTAAAACCCTTGCTCAGGTTTTGATTGAGGATGTCAAGGCTGATGTAGCTCCTGCAAACGATCATGGTGAGAACAAAGATGTTGACATGGAGACGGTGAACGATGAACTTCAGGAGGCTGGAGTAGAATTGGATAATGAAGCCCAAAATACTTAAGGACATCCTTATGTGCAGTTTTGACTGATGCTTCATCCTTGTTGCTTGAAGCATCCCTTTTGGTTTTTGTTTGTTAAGGTTTTCCTTTGTCTTTGCTTTGGTCTGTGGGTTGGTTTTCAAGGACAACCTTTGTTGCTTCTTAGTTGTAAAGGGTTGAGCCCTGTGTTGTCCTGTTCTGGGTGTTCGACTATTATTTCCTGTTTGTAATCAGGTTTTGGGTCCCTGTTAAAACACGTACTTAATGCAAAATCTTTAATCGATAATTTTTTTTTTTTAATATTTTGATGAAAGTAACCTTAATAAAAAGCACATATGACTTACTTAAAAAAAGTGATGGATATTATATTTGAATTTCCATTGCAGTTTGATTATAAACGAATTATGTCCTAACTAGAGGAATTAAGAGCCAAAAATTAATATGAATTTAAAATAATTATGTCCCAACTCGAGGAATTAGGAGCCAAAAATTTATACGAAGTTAAACTTGTTTTATGCATATATAAATCATGATTTTCAAATAACTTGAATTTCTTATATGCAAGATAGAGAATTCACACTTCTTATATGCATTTTTATAAGATTTAAATTATATATATTTTTATAAGATTTAATTTTTTTATTAAAATATAAAAATAAATTTTAAATTTTTTTAATTTAATATTTTTTAATTCTTTAAATATATTAAAATTATTACATAGGTTATAAGGTTTGAATTTTTAACCCCGTTACAAGAAACACCCCCACTCAAAACTCTTTTAAGACGTCGATGGCTCAAATTTTTTTTCAAATCTTATCGCTTTTAAACACACCAAATATATATAATTTTCTATTTTTTCAAAAATATTTTTATAATTATATATAGCCTTATCAAGTATTGCGGGCTAATGACAAATAAGATGTAAATTAAGTTTAAATCTTTAAATTTTTGAATATTTAATGTGAAAGAAACAATTAATAATATTACAATTTATTATAATATTGTAATAACTTTATTTGTTAAAATATCTTTATAATATAAATATGTAATCTATAAGTAGAGGTAGAAGTTACATACAACAATGGCTACCACTCATCTTTAGGCATGACCCCATTCGAAGCCTTGTATGGTAGGAGGTGTAGGTCATCGTTGACATGGGACAATCTAAAGGATCGAGTTGTGCTTGGGTTAGACATGGTTAGGGAAATGGAGGAACAATTAAATATGATCAGACAGAGGTTTAAGAAAGTTATCGATCATCAAAAAAGCTATATCAATTTAAAAAATATGCCAAGAGAGTTGTCTATGGGGGACAAAGTGTTCCTAAGGGTTAGACCCATAAACAATGCTATAAAGTCCACAAAACTAGATCCCTATTTTGTTGGACCTTTTGAAATCATAGAAAAAGATTAGTCTTGTGGTGTATAGACTCGCCTTGTCACCCAGTTTATCGAAGATCCATAACACTTTTCATATATCCTTGCATAGGAAATACATTGCTAACCCTAATCATTATGGGATTTTTCTAAAATTTAGATGGCGGATCCAGATGCCATTGAGGTGCAACCGGTGAAGATCCTAGAGTTTCATTCCAAAGCAATGAGGAAAGGGATTTTGGAGCAATGTAAGGTCTAGTGGGACCACTATTCTAAGAGAAATGCCACTTGGGAGAAAGTAGATATATGCAAAACAAATTTCCTTTCTTATTCGAGAATTAAATGTATTTTTTGGCTTTAAATTACAGGTTGTAGATGAATACAAAGGATTGTGTCTAGCCTAAGGTGGGTAGTATGTCATGAATCTCCCTTGGAAAACTTATTCATGTGATAGAACTATGATTTGATATACTATTTTAATGATGAATGGTATAGTTATTTGATGATTAGTTGCAAACAATTGTTTTATGAAATAATATGATGCTGCTAATAGATTTACATATTTTCAAGAACAATTGCTCTCGTAGGTGTAAGAAAGGATAGACCAATGAGAAAAATATACCAAACATAGAAATGTTGATTACTCTTAAAGGTGATATCTCTGAGGAAGATAGACTTTCCTCTCATGTAGTTGCATATTATGTTTTACATGTAGAAATAAACCATTAACAATGAGAATATTTTTAAAGAAAACAATAGAGTCGTTGGAGTAGAAGTTGATATCTGAAATGTTATCTTGAAAATACCTTCTGTGCTTTTGTTTGAAATATGTTTGCTTGATTAAATTATGTCCAATCAATGAGTTGTTTCCTTGCTTTTACTTTATTTGAATGTTTTCTTAAAAAAGAAAAGAAAAGAAAAGATACTTGAGATAATTTTCCTTTGTAATGAATTTTATAAGCCTTATGATAGAAATATTTCGAGTACTTTGGTTTTTTATATTTTGACAAGTAGATTTTAATGAAAGAATTCCTTTTAATAAGGTACATTAAGCGAGAAGACTTAATATTGATATGGTTAAAGTATTTGCTGTTAATCAACAATAGCTCGAGGTAATAACTCTTGGACAAGCAATAATACTACCATTTAATTATTGGAATGCCAATGGTTTATTTTCTATGTATTATTGCTTATGGTTTTGGATTATTGCTTGGTTTCACATTTTTTGATGGGTGATATCCTTTTGTTTTGAACGTGACCTCTTAAATATACCCAAATAAATTGAATGATGGGGAAGAAGGTTGTTGGGAAAAGGAGTCTTCGAGGGAAAGGGGGTAAAAAATAAGAAAAAGGAGGATATTGAGAGGAGGAGAAAAATAGAGGTTTTTGATCTAGAAACTGAACACACCACTTGAGCTTCATTAAAAGAAATTACAGAGGTTTTAGGTAGACTTCACTTGCTCTACTTTCAGTTAATGGTAATTTAAAAACAAGGTAGCTATTCTATTATTGTTAAGACTGCATGGCTATATTTGAGTATGTTTTTTGGGTTAAGACTTCATGACTATACCTAAATATGCTGGTTGGGTAAGACTGCATGGGTACGCCTTGTGTACATTGGCTGGGTTGAAAACATCCATTTTATAATAGAATATCTCTTCTCATCATTAACCTTGATGTTAGCTAAACTTCTTGGTAGAATTGGGCTTCTTTGTCTACCTAAAAAGTATAGAATGGTTCAATTATGAATTGTTTTCTAACTCTCGGTTTTGAAGCTTTTTAAGAATGCTTTTGTATGGTGTCTTTAATTTAAAGGATGGGATTTGCGTTTGAATGATTGTTGAATACTATTGTAAAGGGTGTTGTAGCTTAATTGAATGACTTGAAGTGTGCACTTGAGAGCTTAAAAAGGAGCAATTATATTCCTTAAAGTTCAATTTTATTAAAAAAAAGAGGAAAAAATAATATTTGGTTGGAATGACACCTGTGTTTTATTTAAGAAACTTCATGGAGTGTTTGGTTTATAACAATCATATATTATTTCAATGCACAAGGATTATTGTTTTTGTAAGAACTCAATTATCTATGAGATATATTATGATTTTTGTTAAAGGGAGCCTCAAACTATAACTGAGATTATGTATTATGCCTTCTTTGGGTATTGACCATTTTTGGGTTCGTTGTTAGTCAAATGATAATACTGTAAAACTTGTTTATAAACTTCTATAAGCACTTTTTGATAGCAGAATCTTTTTGGTGTGCATTACGGTCTCTAATGGAAACGTAGCAAAGTTCATAAGTTTCTTCGTGTGCCTAACATGTTGGGAAATTCATATTGGGTTTGTTAACTTATTTCTAGTTGGTTAGTGAAATACAATGTTGCAGTCTCTTTTTGAAAGGTATATTTATTAAGATGATTGTGATAGTAATGTTGCAGTGTATTAGTTACTATTCATTATTGATATTGTTGAAGTTTATATTGAAAAACATTATAACCATAAGTAAAGTAGTGGTTTGTCTAGAAAGAATAAACTATAGTCTAGCTAGAAACCTTTTAGGATATTGGCTATATGTTTATGTGGTTTACTTAGAAATTGTTTGGTATATGAAAGATGTGGGTTTGAATTGAGTTGAATTTAAACCAAGTGTTAATGATATGGATGTGGAATCTAGTTTCATTTAAGAAACTATGGAGTTTATTTTGAAATAAACTACTTGCTTGTCAAAATATTAGAGTATGCTTATTTAATTTTGATTGCCAAGAAAGAACTTGAATGGTTAAGTTTTTGGAATATTTGGCTGGCTGGTTGCAATGAGAATTCTTGCATGCATTAGCATGAATAGAGACTATGTTTATTTATGTTGCTGTGTTGACAACAATTACAACAATGAAAACTATATAGCTTAACAATCTCCCCATTTGGAATTGTTGGCAACACACTGATAATTGACTGCAAAAAAAAGATGTAAACCACAACTACGAACCTCCTATCTCTACATATGATTTCTTTTATTTACTGTGATGGTTGTTGCAGTCAAAAATTTCTTCCCCTTTGAAAACAATGACAAAGGGTGCAACCTTTCTTCAAAAATTAATGTTGCTGCTAACACCCCCTGAATCTATGCACAACATCCTCAAGTTCATGTTAAGAAGGAAACCATAGAAGAATACAAAAAAGAGCATAAGATAAAGCAGTGAATTGCTCCCCCTGAGAATGTGCTTCCAAAGACCTTCTAGTGTGTGGGAAGTGTGACCACTCCCAAATTCTGCCTTAAATATTCAAATGTTTCTTTGGGCAATGGTTTTGTGAATATATCTGCAACTTGCTCTGAAGTGGGAACAAACTCCAGTTTAACTTCTTGTTCTGTAACTTTCTCCTTTAGAAAATGATACCTGATGGCGATGTGTTTTGTTCTTGAATGCATGACTGGATTTTTAGAGATATTAATGGCACTTGTATTGTCACACATAATAGGAATGGGCTCACTGTAAACAATAACTAAATCCTTGAGTGTCTACTTCATCCATAGCACTTGTGTACAACATGAGATAACAATTATATACTCTGCTTCTGCTGTAGATAGAGAAACAAATTCTTGTTTCTTACTATGCCATAAAACAAGATTATTTCCAAGATAAAATGCAACACCACTTGTGCTTTTCTTGTCATCCATACAACCTACCCAATTAGCATATGAATAAGTTATAAGAGTGAAGTCTTTCCCGTTAGGGTACCACAATCCATATTCTATTGTGGTTTTAAGATATCTGAAGATTATTTTAACTGCTTTGACATATGATTCTTTGGGAGAAACTTGAAATCTTGCAACCATACATAATGCTTGTAGAATATCAAGTCTTGTGGCAATTAAATATAATAATATTCTTATCATAGATCTATACATTGTTTGATCAACAACTAAGGATTCATTATTTTTGCTAAATTATCATTGGAGTACTCACTAGTTTACAATACTGCATTTTAAACTTTTTCAATATCTCCCTCACATACTTTATTTGTGATATGAATATACCTTTCTCTAACTGATTAACTTGGAGACCAAGAAAATATGGTAATTCACCAATCATGGAAATTTCAAATTCACTTTGCATTTTTTTAGCAAACTCTTTGCACATTTAATTTTTGCTTCCACAAAATATGATATCATCCGCATAGACAACAACAATAATTTGATGATCATCTATAGTTTTGATATACAAATTACTATCAACCATACATTTATTGAATCATTTCTGTAGTAGATAACTGTCCAGACTTGCATACCATGCTCTTGGGGCTTGTTTTATACCATACACACCCTTTTTCAATTTGCATACCATATCCTTGTCTTCACCAAGCTGGAATCCATCAGGTTGCTCTATGTAAACTTCTTCTTCAATCTTGCCATTTAAAAATGCAGATTTTACACCCATCTGATATACTTTTAATTTTTTGTAAACTACCAATGCAAGAAACATTATGATTGCCTCTAGTCTTGCTAAAGGTGCAAATATTTCTTCAAAATCTATTCCTTCTACTTGGGCATATCCTTTGCAAACATGTATGGATAACATAACCTCTGTTCCAAAAAATGCTTGAGACTATTATGATCTATTTTTATAATGAAACGAATATTGATTAAGTAGTGTCTCCATTTCTCCACTGCACGTAGAATAGCCAACATTTCTTTTTCATATGTGGATCTTCCAAAAATTATTTCCCGAAAGTTGTTTACTTTCAAATTCCAAGGGATGAGCTTCCTATATTAATACTACCCCAATACCTATTACTTATGCATCACATTCAATGACGAAGGATTTTTGAAAATTTAGAGTTGCCAAAACTGGTGTAGTACACATTTCTTTTTGAGAGCCTTGAAGGCTTGAGTGGCTACTTTGGACCAATGAAAAGCATCCTTCTTTGTGAGTGTTGTGAGAGGAGCTGCAATTTTACCATAGTTACGCATAAATTTGTGATAATTTCTAGTGAGAACAAAAAAACCACGAAGTTTCTTGATGGTTTTAGGAAAAGGCCAATCCTAAATTACCTTAATCTTATTGGGATCCACTTTGACACCTTCTTGAGATACTATATGACCTAGGTACTCAACTTATTGAACACCAAAGGAGCATTTAGATCATTTGACAAACAACTTTTCCCTATGTAGTATATAAAGAACTCTTCCTACATGTGATAAATGATCCTTCCATGATTTACTATAAATGAATATGTCATTGAAGAAGACTAGGACATATTTGTGGATGAATAAATGAAACACATGGTTCATGAGAATTTGGAATGTAGATGGGGAATTAGTGACACCATAGGGCATGACCAAGAACTAATAATGACCTTCATGAGTTCAAAAAGCTATTTTGGGAATATATTCCTCCCTAACTCTGATTTGGTGAAACCCTGAACATAAGTCTAATTTGGTAAAGAATTTTGCACCATGTAGTTCATATAGTAAATAACCAATGCCGGTGATAGGAAATTTATCTTTGATAGTGATTTTTTTGAGAGGATGAAAATCTGGACACATACGCCAATAATTGTCTTTTCGACGAACCAAAAATATTGGTGAAGAATAAGGGCTAGTACTATGGCGGATGACACCATGTTCTAATAGTTCTTGGACAATCTTCTCAATTTTTATTTTTTGGGGTTGGGGATATCGATGAGGATGACCATTAGGTGGGAGACTTCCTAGAACAAGGTGTATGACATGATCATGGGATCTTTGGGCGGTAGTTCTTTTGGTTCTTGAAAAACCTACTCATAGTTGGCAACAATATTTTGGAGATCTTCTGCTTGGATTTATGGCATATCTTGTGCTAATTTTTCTAGGCAATTAATTTGGGCTATGAATCTGTAGCCATATTTTCTTAATATATTTTCCATGCTATGTGAACTTACTATTTTTGATGGAGGTGTTGGCATTCCTTGAAGGCGAATGGTCTTCCCATTCTCTTGCCATTCCACACAGTGCTACTTGTAATTAAAACCAACCATGGTTTCCAGTTGTTCCATCCATGCAACACCCAAAATAACTTTTGAATTCCCTAGTTCCATGACAAAAAGGGGACCCTTCCAAATATAACTACCCATTTGTAATGAAATTGAAGAGGTCTTAACTAGACATTGATAAGTTTCCCTTATTATAGTTCTAACTTGAAATCTATCATGAATCGAGGAGTAGATGTACAAATTTAATGCCCTTGCAAGTTTTGCATCAATAAAATTGTGAGTACTTCTTGAATCAATTAATATTGTTACCTTCATTTTCTGAATGAATCCTGCTACCTTGATTGTATGGTGAGAGGATAACCCCATAAGAACTTGTAATGAAATAGTCATGGTATATTCTTTAGCTACAACCTCCTTGTATTCACTCTGGTCATCAACTGTGGGATCCTCAGGTGAACTGTGTTCATATACATCTTCCTTATCAGCATATTCAATTTGAAAGTTTTGTCGTGGTATACATGCTTGATCTTTTGGATGATAATTATGACATTTATAGAAAAAATATATTTATGGTTGATCATTCCTGTGAAAAGAGTTGTTGCAAAATTGAGGTCGACCATATGATTCACGTCATGTGGATGTACCTAATTGCACCTTCGTCTTTGCAATCTTGGAAATCCTTATACACTCATCTATTTTGGATGGGTTTTGTAGGTCCACTTTGACTTTGATATTTGTTTTCAACCCATTTTGAAATGCCACTACCATCACCTCTGGTTGTAAGTCTGTTGCATAGTGAAGCATACTTGTAAATTCTGAGATAGAGTCCTCTACTGATCTGGTATATTTAAGTGACAATAGTCGCACTGTGTAGGAAGCTGTGGGACCTTCATCAAATTTGTGAAGACAGGCATCTCTAAAACTATTCCAAAAGAGAGCCCAGTTGTCATTATCATGTTTGTACCATGTAAACCATTGATAAGCTTTAGTTCCCAACTTAGTTGCAGCAAAAGGGACTTTTTACTCCTCACAAAATTGATATAATTCCAAAATGCCTTCCATTTTGGCTATCCAACGACGTGGATAATGACCCTCAAAAGTGGGCATATCAATGCATGGGAAATTGAATCCAGTAGGACCCCTTTGATGGTAAGCATTGTGCCTATATTAGTCCTCATTATTATTCTATCTATAATTGCAATTTTGGTATGGTCTACCAAAAAACTTTTATCGCTCAAAAACTTCTTTGTTTCCCATATCCTCATTATTTCTTTGGCTATTGAGATTCGAGGAATGACCATTGGTACCTCTGTGGTGTGTATAGTCATCGTACTGATGCTTAGTACTCTAGTGGTTTGGATTAGGAGGATTTGGTTGGGATTGATTGGGGACTAGTAGGGATACGCTGTTAGTCATTTTCTAAATAGTATCTATTAAGAGGATTAAGGTCTCTTTCGTAACCTTAGGACTTCTTGTTTCCACTTGAGTGATGTTTTCATGAGAAGAATTTGGGGAGGTATTGGATGCCATTTTGTTAATAAAATGATGACCCGGGTTATAGATAAAAATTCCTACAAGAGAAGAAGAATCTTGTGTATATTTGCTTCTACAAGGTCTTCTTGGTGATTTCAAACTCCTCTCGATTGGATCCTCAGAACTTGATAATCGCCTGTCTGGTCCTTTTTTCCACTTTTCGCTCATGCACTAGTAATTTCTTTGACCCTGTTTCACCTTTGATTCTACAAAATACTTATGACATTGGGTACAAATTTTGGTTTAATTTTTGCTCTCAATGTTGCTCCAACTGCGACACAGGTGTGATGGGTCTTCGTGCAATATTTTGGTTAGCAACTTTTCGATGACTTTTGGATGACTTTTCGATAATTTTTTTGGTTAGCAACTTTTGGATGCACAATTTTTTGATAAATTTTGGACGATTTTTTTTTTGGTTAGCAACTTTTGGATGACTTTTTGACAACTTTTCAGCAATTTTTCAATAACTATCACCGAGAACGAACGGAACACCATGCTTGACTGGGGATTAACAACCAAACAGAATGGAACACCATATTTTATTGACCAATCAAGAGTACAAATCACAACTCGAGACATGACACGGACTAGACACGTCTTGTGACAACACATTGCCACAGAGATTGCGGCCTGGACTAGTACACGAATGACATGAAGACAAACCTTGAATTGAGATAAGCGACTAAGGAGGGATTGGAGACCTAGGTAAGTGGGTTAGGGTTAGGCAATGGTCTAGGTGCAAGATGAGAAAGGACTCATGTGTGGCCAATGCCATGTCTTACCATGTGCCAATGAATGAATATAAAGACCTCAAAGGCGATTTTAGCATGAATGTGGGATAAACCAAAAGCGTTGGGAAAAAAAATAATGATGAACCTTAGGCTTGCAAAATATATATATTTTTAATTTCTCGTGATCCTATTTGCGGCGCTTGCAATCATTATGTGTTGTGAATGCATGTGTTTCTTTGACGAGTGCATGAGGATTTAATCGCTTGATTTTAAAGATTTTAGTCCACAAAATTCTTCGTGCTAGTAACGCGTGAAGGTTATGCGTTATGGGTATTGTTATGAATTGTGGCCACATGCGCTCTTCTATTAGCAAATATGTTTTCTTCCTATGGTTATATGCTACATAAGTTTTGAGGATGTACGAGTATTTGACTGAAGTTTCTTATACCGACCCATGCATGTTATTATGACTTAGGCGACAATGTGCTTCCATTGGTGGAAAGAAAGTTGACAAGGTTTCCACATGAATGGAATGGTAAATATGGATAAAAAATGTGCTGTAGGTTTATGCTTGCTCATCCCTCGAAATATGATACCACTTGCTATGAAAAACCTTATCTTGTCGTGTGAACAAATCTTAAATTAATAATAACAATGATTACACAACAAGATGAAATGACAATGAACAAAATATGGAAATGAAAATTTAAATTGAATGATTGCCTCTTTAGGAGGGCAGATCCCCACCTTATAGGCAATATATAAACGCAGATGAATAGGAAATAATAATGCAATAGATGATAAATCAAATAAAATCAAAGCATATAAATATTAAAATATCTTTTGCTGAGAAACATAGCCGACGTTATGTTTGGTATGTAGCATTTCTCACCACTTGTCCATCTTCATTGAGCTTGTTTCT
Organism: Wollemia nobilis; assembly: GCA_028583015.1. Classification (NCBI taxonomy): domain Eukaryota; kingdom Viridiplantae; phylum Streptophyta; class Pinopsida; order Araucariales; family Araucariaceae; genus Wollemia; species Wollemia nobilis. The sequence goes on from JAQPPZ010000286.1 coordinate 4,004,643, forward strand.
GAAAACCCATTTTGTACCAATGACATTTTTATTTGTTGGTCTTGGAACTAGTTCCCATGTCTTATTTTTCTCAATTTGATTGAGTTCTTCTCCCATAGATTTTAACCAATTCTCATCCTTGCTGGATTCAATCACATTTTTGGGCTCAATTTTGGACAACAATGAATAATTAATTTGTTCTTCTATTTTTGCTATTTTTCTTCTTGTTTGCACACCTACCTTGGGATCTCCAATGATTTGCTCTTTGGGATGATTCTTTTGCATTTTCCAAGTGAGTAACTTAGGTGCTTCAGATTTTTCTTTTTATTTTTCTTCTTCTTCTTCTTTTTCTTCTACCTCCTCTCAATGGTATCTTGATACATGGGAAAATATTCTACTTCATTAAAAATTTGATTTATTCCTTCATCTACTTTTACATTGGCACTATCTACCAATTTTATGAGTCTTTTATTATAACATATGTAAGCTTTGCTTCTGGTAGAATAGCCAAGAAATATACCTTCATCAGCTCTTGCTTAAAATTTATCGAGATTGTCTTCAGTTCTCTTTATGTAACATTTGCTTCCAAATACTTTGAAGTGTTTGACTGATGCTTTTATTCCAAACCAAAGTTCATACGGTGTCTTGTTGTCATTGACTCTGAGCATACATCTATTCTGAATATATACTATTGTGTGGACTACTTCTTTCCAAAAATGATTAGCAACTCCATATTCATTCATCATAGTTCTTGCCATCTCCTGTACTATTCTGTTTTTTATTTCTACCACCCCATTCTACTGTTCTTGATACAGAAAATTTTCTTCTTATGCCATGCTATTGAAAATATATTTCAAATTCTTTTGAGATGAACTCTCCTCCTCTATCAGATCTCAAGCATTTGATTCTTTTCCCAATATCATTCTCAGCCAAATTTCTAAAGCTCTTGAACATCTCCAATGCTTCTGATTTTTCTTTCAAGAAACATACCCATGTCATTCTTGAGAAGTCATCTATGAAGAGAATAAAATATTTATCTCCATTCACACTTTGTGTTCTCATAGGACCATAGAGATTTGTATGTACCAATTCTAAAGGTTTTGTTGTAGAGTGTTTTTGTCTTGAAAATTGTTCTTGTTTGTTTCCCTTTTTGACAAGATGAGCAGATACTATTTGGAGGCTTGGATATCTTTGGTATATTCCTTACTGCACTTGTTGAGCTAATATTGACAAGATTTTCAAAATTGATGTGTCCTAGCATTTTATGCCATAGCCAATTCACATCTACTTGACCAAGCAGACAAGACTTTCCTATTGTACTACTAAGATGATACAAGTTACCATTTTTGACACCCATAGCTAGAAGTTTTCCATTCTTTGCATTTCTTATTTCACACCCATTAGCCTTGAATGTTACATCACACCCTTTATCACATATTTGACTGACACTCAACAAGTTGTGTTTCAAGCCAATTACAAAGAGAACATCCTTTGATTTGATATTGCCATTGTTTATATTTACAAAACCCTTCCCAATAATTTTTGCTCCATCATTGTTGCCAAATTTAACAAATCCACCATCAAACTTTTGTAGTCTCACAAACTATTTCTTATCTCCAGTCATGTGACTAGAGCATCCACTGTCAACAATCCAAGGTGTGGACTAGGCTTTGAATGTTGTATGTACAACTAGATATTTTACATTGTTTTCCTTCTCTTTCCACACTTTCTTTGCTTTAGAAAAATTTTCATTCTCAGCATTGGATTGAATCTTCTTTTCAAGAAATTGACTATTTTGTTTCCTTGGAGGTGCATGATAGTTTCTTTCCGTCTAGGGAGATTCACAAATTTGCTTCTACAGTACTTAGCAATATGCCCATAATTGTTACACTTATAACATTCAACATCATACTCAATCAAAGGAGTGAATGCATTATGATGTACAAAAATTAATGGTTTATCACTTAATCTACAATTTGCAATCTTATGGCCATATTGATTGCATTTGTAATAGTAACCAAAAAATATTTCATTATAGTCAGAATAAGAATGATAGAACCTGTTTGGCTGATATTGATTAATTGCCAACCTCCTTTGGAATCTTCTTCTTTGATACTCCACCCTTGTGAACCCATATTTGTCAATGGTTTTCCTGCTCTTTGGCTTGTTATTGGTTATCATGGGGTCTGCCTTCTTATGCTTAGATTTTTCTTCTTTTAATGTCTATTTTGATAAATATTTCTCGGGCTCCTCCTTCTTTGTCTCATTTATTTTGGGTTTCTCCTCAACTGCAGATTTTGATGAATCTCCTATCTCAAATCCTAGACCAAATTTGATTCTGGGATATCTTTGCAATATATCTTCTAGTTTCTCAGAGCTCTTGAGATAAGTATTCCTCTGTAAAATTACTTTGTCAAGTTGTTTCTTTAAAAAGATAATTTCTTCTTCTAGCTTACTGCATGCATCAATTTTGTCGGTTAGCTAAGCTTGTAGAACTTCTTCTATCCTTTTGACTTCTTCAACTTGAATGCATAGGTCCTTTATCATTTCATTTGACTCTTCAAGTTTTTTAGATAATATTTTGTTCTTCCCTCTTACTGTGTCCAGTTCTTCAAGAGCAACAATTAATTCTCCTTCTAGGTTTACTTCAACATCAAGTTCTTCATCCTCTAATTTTTCCACAATTTCAGATTTCTTTTCTTCATCTTCCATAGCCATAAATAATACTTCACATGTATCATTCACACTTTCATCAGAGGTATAATCATCTTCCTTAGAAATGAAGCTTTTCTTCTTAATATTTCTAAAGTTTTTGGATATTTTTTGATAACTTTCACCTCTTTCCTTTTGAACATGTTCATCACTGTCATCCTTTTCTTTGTAAGGACATGTAGTATTGGCAATTTTGGGTACTTTGGGTACATTGCCTTTTCTCAAGTGTATAAGTTGTCATTGATGTCAAAAGGCATTTTTGTGTTGATATCAAAAAGAGTGTGATGTCAAAAATATCTTGAGAAAGCTTCATTTTGTTAAAGGGTTTTTATTAAAACCATGGTGACAAGGTTAAAGGTTTTTCTTAAAACCATTTGGACTCATTAAGGGCTTTTATTAAAACCAAGCTTAACTTAATGCAAAGGTTTTTACTTCTTGAAAAACCTTGAAGGTCCATGTTTATTATTAATAATTAAATTAACTCAAACCTTTGACAAGGGTCTAAGTTTAATTTATTATTAATAAAATAATAATAATTGTTATTTTAATTATTATTAAAGGGTCTTTCAACCCTTAAGCGATGGAGAAAAAATAAATCTTTCGCCGATGTGTTGCCATCGTTGGAGGAGCGCCGACGTCAAAAAGTTTAGGAGAAATGGCTATATAAGTGGGGATGATTTTCTAAAGTGATTGTAACTCCGAGTAATGAAAATCGTAGCTCTGTGATATTTGAGAAAGCGTTGTATTTCATTGAGAGTTGATTATTGATATTGAGTTGCCCAAGTAATTTCTTGCGTTTTCAATTTGTGCTTTGACATCCGACAGATTGCGCTTCACCTACAGTTGTTGGGACTGCACTCGAATTACGTTTTTAGTTTGTGCTTTGACATCCGGTAGTTTGCTTTCACCTACGATTGATTGGATTGCACGAAGGATAACAATTTTTTGTTTGCACTGTGTGGATGATTATTTCTGTTGCCCAGTAAGTTACATTTTGGACAACGCTCACCAGTTTGCATGTGGCTTGAGGAAGACATTTACGTTTTTCAGATTCTTGGTGTTAAAGGAAGATAAAATATAGGGCAACACTGTATTTATTCATTGGGCACTTGTGACCCAACGACGGTGGCGTTTAAGCGAAGGCGCTAGAAGGCAGAGGTGCCGAGTTCGATTCTCTTCGTTGGTAATTTTCTTTTGGTCGTGGTGTGCAAAGGATAGTGGCTATGAAAGCGCTAGAGGTATAAGGTTAAGGTATCATATTTGCTTTGACATTGTTTTATTGATGCTTAATATTTATGTGGAGTAATAAGGTGTAAATAAGTTTTACTTTGTATGTATATTATACTTCTGGTGGTTTTTATTAAGTTGGAGAAATAAGGTGTTAATTTGGATCTTTATTATTGTATATTGTTGTATAGTTGCTAACTCTAATTGGTGGAAAATTGAGAGTTAGTGTTGTGACAGATTTTGAGTTCTCCTTCTTCATCAAAGTAAAGGTATGGGCAACTTCTTCCATGTATATTGTTGATGGTATATTTTTTGAAATTGAGTTTGGAGTGAAAAGGTTGTCTACTAGGTATTTTTGGTGTAAATCCTATTTTTTGGATATTGAAGATTGTTTATGCATTAAAATCATTGATGAGTTTTTGGGTGAATGCATAATTCTGGTTGAGGAAGAGGAAGCATTTTTTGCACTAAGGTTTTATGTTAGTAAGTCTTGCTACTTGCATTGAGATGATGAAACCCTTAGTTGGCTGGTTTGATATTGATGGTTGAGTTGCTTCCATAGAGGTTGTTTTGATAAAGTTAGTGCTTTACTTGATACATGATATTGGGCTTACTCCATTGAGTTGATTTGAGCAAGTTATTCTTTACATTTGGTGATATTGTTTTGGTGGCTATTTTGTTCAAATATCCTTGGAGGGAAAAGGATTTCTACTTGTTTACTTTTCTTGTGATGATTGGTTGAATGCTTCAAGGTTGATGTTGAGTTGAATGGTGTTGGTTGACTAAACCTTGTTTGATGAGCATTGTTGTTGAAACCCTAATTGTTGGTAAAGAGAATATGAGTATCATTGTTATATGAGATATTGCATGGTTGGAAATTGTTGGGTTGTGTTTCATATTCTTGAGAAAAGCATACTACAGCTATCTTATTCTTTTGAGATTGATATTGAGTTGAGATTGAGATTGGGAGTTAAGTATAGAACATATTGAGTCTCTAACAATTCTCTTTATGCTTTTATGAGGTTTATGAATCACATTGGGTCTCTAACAATTCTCTTTGTGGGTTCATGCTAAGAAAGTTTTTCTTGGTGAGCTTGTCGAGGTTTTGGACAGGTTTCGGTGGGGACTTGTGAGCAGGTTTTGGATAGGTTTCGGTGGGGACTTGTGAGTAGAGTTGGACAGGTCCTAGCAGAGGACTTGTGAGTTGATTTTGAGAGTTCTATCAAAGAAATTGAGGACAGAGGTGCATTGGTTCTTTGAGAAGAACCTGAGGAAGATTTGGCAAGTCTTTGAGAAGGCTTGTGAGCAAAGGATTGATTTGTTCAAGAGTAGTACTAGACCGATTGACTGTGTTTGGTATAGGTTGCTGAGCTGCTGTGGACGTGATCATAGAAGGTAGAGGTCTCTTAGGCTAAGCATTGAGGACATGAGGTCTTCGGTGGAAAGGAGTTCCGCGTGCTGGCAAGAGGTAGAGGTAGTTGATCTTCTGAGGGATCATTTCCAGAGCAGAGGGGAAGGTATCTCCTTTGAGCAGAGGCTCATAAATTCAGATTGGGGGAAGGTATCTCCTTTGAGTAGAGGCTCATAAATTTAGATTGGGGGAAGGTATCTCCTTTGGGCCGAGGCTCATAAACATTGTAATTGGGAAGGTTTCCCAAAGAACTTTGAGATAACTTTTAGAGAAAAGTTTTGTGGACGTAGCCCAGGATTTTTGGATGAACCACGTTAAAATTGGTGTCACTTTGTGGATGATATTGTGCATTGTTTTGATATTGCTTTGGGTATATTGCTTTACTGTTTTGAAGTATAAAGGAAAAAGTAAAAAGAGGTCTTATACTGTTCACCCCCCTCTCAATATAAGCTTGTGTTCTTCAATTGGTATCAGAGTAGGTGCCTTTGAAAAGTTTAACAGCTTGAAGGAAAAGCTAGTAAAGAACACAATGGATCATTCAAGTGGCAATGTAGCACCTATTCTTGATGGGTCAAATTTTGGTCTTTGGAGTGCAAGGATGAAGGTTCATATAATGGCACTTGGGAATGAGGTTTGGGAAGTGATTGAAGATGAGTACACTATTCTTGAACATGGTCCTAATACTAAAGAAGAAAGGCTCCTACATCACAACAATTCAAAAGCAATGAATGAAATCTTGAAAGGCTTATAGAAAGCAGATCTCACCAAAGTGATTCACTGCAAGACAGCTAGTGAAATGTGGAAACAGTTGAAGGTGGTTCATACAGGTGACAAATGTTATAAAGGCCAAGTTGAGACACTTCAAAGGTATGTTTGAACAACTCAAGATGAATGATGATGAAAATATTAGTGACTACATGCTTCGTATGGATGAGGTTGTTAACTCCATGAAAGACTTAGGTCTTGAGCTTGCTGAAAATGATGTTTGTGATAAGATTTTAAGATCTCTTCCTAATAAATTTAGTGAAAATATTTCTGCTATTGAGGAAGCTAAATATTTGGATAAGTTGAAAAAGGATGAGCTCCATAGTATACTTGCAGCATTTGAGTTGAGAACTCAAGTGAATGTTGATGTCAAGAAAGAGGCGACTTTCAAAGCTACCAAGAATTCCAAAGGTAAACAACTTCAAGATAGTGATGAGTCTTCTAGTGATGAAGAGGCATATTACGACAAGAAAGGCAAGTTCTCTAGAAAGCACAAAAGTATGAAAAATATAAGATGTTTCAATTGTGGAAAGTTTGGTCATTATGCTACTGATCGTATTGTTCCCAAGAATGAAAGTGATGAAGATAAACAGGATTCTAAGAGCAAGGATTCTGAAAAGCACAAGCATCACAGGAAAAACAAAGATGAGCACAACAATAAAGGAAAGAGGTATTCTCACAAGCACAAGAAGAGTTTCTACCTAGACAAAGCAATTAAGTGTTCTAGTAGTGATAGTGAAAGTTCTTCAAGTGATAGTGAAAATGAGATGTTGTTCATATAAAAAAAAAAGGAAGAACCGAAACATAGATTCATTATCATGAAATGTCTTAGATGTGGAAACTTTGGTCACCTTGAGGATGATTGTACGAATAATGATTTGGTTTCTAGTATGTATGAGGATGCTTTAGAAAACTATAAGGAAGATGCATGTATGGTTTTTGAAAAGGGTAGCACCTCTAGTGATAAGAAATCTGAAAAAGGCTTTGATGATTCAAAAAGAAAACATATAGAGGAAGGTGAAGTAGATCTTAAAGGTGAACTTATTAGTGCTCTTAGTGCTTTGAAAAAGGAAATAAAGAAGAATGCTAGACTCAAGGATAAGTTAGATGAATGTTGTATGGAGAGAGATGATCTTATAAAAAGTCTTGACTTCTCTATAGCTAAGACACAAGAACTCAAGGATGAGTTAGAGTCTAAGGTTCTTGAGTATAGTGAGTTAGAACATAAAATGGCTTCTTTGAAAGAGGAAACTAAAGAGTACAAGGATAAGCTTCACAGGTTTCAATATAGCTCCAAAAATTTTAAGTCACTCATCAAAGGTCAAAGAAAGACAACAGATAAAATAGGCCTTGGTTTTGTTAAGCCTCACAAGGAACAAGTTGGAGAGTCTAGTAAGAGACTCCAAAAGTAAGAGAGTTCTGATGAGGAAAGTATTTCAGATCATGAGTCATTGAATGATAGATGGACAGAAATAGAAAATAGAATTCAGAATGAGAAGAAGAAGTTTTCAGAGCCTAAGAGGTCAAATAAAGGAAATTTTCAAGGTAGATGTTTTGCTTGTCACAGGTTTGGTCACATAGCTTCACATTACATGGCTCAAGTGAAGAAGGTAAATGACAGTTTCAGAAGTGCTAGTTACTTTAAAGGGTATTGCTACTCTTGTCAACAGTTTGGGGACAAGGCAGTTTATTGCAAGGCAAACAACAGGAACTGGTTTGATCAGAACAGGTTTGGTCAAAATAGGTTTGGTCAGAATAGGTTTGGTCAGAACAGGTTTGGCCAGAACAGGTTTGGTCGGAATAGGTTTGGTCGAATCGGTGGATTCAAAGAATAGGTATGCCTAAAAGAAATAACATTGTTACTTATTATAAGTGCAACAATGAAGGTCACACAGCCAGACAGTGTAGAGCTAAAATTCTAGAATACAGGAACAGGAACAGTGGCATGATCAGGTCCAAGGATCAAGGCATGGATAAGAACAATGATGAGAACAAGAACAAGAACAGTGACAAGAATAGGAATATGGACAAAGAGTTCAAGAGAAGGCCCGACAAGGAAGTTATAGACGCTGATGATGATTAGTGCCTAATGGGAGTTTTACTCCCACCCCAGAATTAATCACCTCATCAAGAGGTGGGGGAGGGACTAAGCTAAGAGACTCATTCTTAGTCCCGAGCCCCAAAGGTGGCCCTTTGCCATTGATGACAAAGGGGGAGAGATATGAGTAAGGGGGAGAGCTTCAAAGTGAAGAGGAAAGCTTCAAGTCAGGGGGAGCAAAACTTCAAAGGAAGATTCTCAGTTGTGAGCATAGTTGGTCAGTTGTTAGCACAGTTGGTTTCAGTTTTGGCTCTTGAGAAGTGTTTTTAGTAAAGTTTTGCCATCAATGACAAAGGGGGAGATTGTTGGAAATTTTGGGTACTTTGGATACATTGCCTTTGCTCAAGTGTATAAGTTGTCATTGATGTCAAAAGGCATTTTTGTGTTGATATCAAAAAGAGTGTGATGTCAAAAATATCTTGAGAAAGCTTCATTTTGTTAAAGGATTTTTATTAAAACCATGGTGACAAGGTTAAAGGTTTTTCTTAAAACCATTTGGACTAATTAAGGGTTTTTATTAAAACCAAGCTTAACTTAATGCAAAGGTTTTTACTTCTTGAAAAACCTTGAAGGTCCATGTTTATTATTAATAATTAAATTAACTCAAACCTTTGACAAGGGTCTAAGTTTAATTTATTATTAATAAAATAATAATAATAATTATTTTAATTATTATTAAAGGGTCTTTCAACCCTTAAGCGACGGAGAAAAAAATAAATCTTTCGCCGATGTGTTGCCATCGTTGGAGGAGCGCCGATGTCAAATAGTTGGGAATAGCACCGACGTCAAATCATTAGAAAAAAGAAATTTTCTAAAGTGATTGTAACTCAGAGTAATGAAAATCGTAGCTCTATGATCTTCGAGAAAGCATTGTATTTCATTGAGAGTTGATTATCGATATTGAGTTGCCCAAGTAATTTCTTGCGTTTTCAGTTTGTGCTTTGACATCCGACAGATTGCGCTTCACCTACAGTTGTTGGGAATGCACTCGAATTACGTTTTCAGTTTGCACTTTGACATCGGGAAGTTTGCTTTCACCTACGATTGATTGGATTGCATGAAGGATAATAGTTTTTTGTTTGCACTGTGTGGATGATTATTTCTGTTGCCCAGTAAGTTACGTTTTGGACAGCGCTCACCAGTTTGCATGTGGCTTGAGGAAGACATTTATGTTTTCTAGATTCTTGGTGTCAAAGGAAGATAAAATATAGGGCAACACTGTATTTATTCATTGGGCACTTGTGACCCAATGACGGTGGCATTTAAGCGAAGGCGCTAGAAGGCAGAGGTGCCGAGTTCGATTCTCTTCATTGGTAATTTTCTTTTGGTTGCGGTGTGCAAAGGATAGTGGCTGTGAAAGAACTGGAGGTATAAGGTTAAGGTATCATATTTGCTTTGACATTGTTTTATTGATGCTTAATGTTTATGTGGAGTAATAAGGTGTAAATAAGTTTTACTTTGTATGTATATTATACTTCTGGTGGTTTTTATTAAGTTGGAGAAATAAGGTGTTAATTTGGATATTTATTATTGTATATTGTTGTATAGTTGCTAACTCTAATTGGTGGCAAATTGAGAGTTAGTGTTGTGATAGATTTTGAGTTCTCCTTCTTCATCAAAGTAAAGGTATGGGCAACTTCTTCCATGTATATTGTTGATGGTATATTTTTTGAAATTGAGTTTGGAGTGAAAAGGTTGTCTACTAGGTATTTTTGGTGTAAATCCTATTTTTTGGATATTGAAGATTGTTTATGCATTAAAATTATTGATGAGTTTTTGGGTGAATGCATAATTCTGGTTGAGGAAGAGGAAGCATTTTTTGCACTAAGGTTTTATGTTAGTAAGTCTTGCTACTTGCATTGAGATGATGAAACCCTTAGTTGGATGGTTTGATATTGATGGTTGAGTTGCTTCCATAGAGGTTGTTTTGATAAAGTTAGTGCTTTACTTGATACATGATATTGGGCTTACTCCATTGAGTTGATTTGAGCAAGTTATTCTTTACATTTGGTGATATTGTTTTGGTGGCTATTTTGTTCAAATATCCTTGGAGGGAAAAGGATTTCTACTTGTTTCCTTTTCTTGTAATGATTGGTTGAATGCTTCAAGGTTGATGTTGAGTTGAATGGTGTTGGTTGACTAAACCTTGTTTGATGAGCATTGTTGTTGAAACCCTAATTGTTGGTAAAAAGAATATGAGTATCATTGTTATATGAGATATTGCATGGTTGGAAATTGTTGGGTTGTGTTTCATATTCTTGAGAAAAGCATACTACATCTATCTTATTATTTTGAGATTGAGATTGAGTTGAGATTGATATTGGGAGTTAAGTATAGAACATATTGAGTCTCTAACAATTCTCTTTATGCTTTTATGAGGTTTATGAATCACATTGGGTCTCTAACAATTCTCTTTGTGGGTTCATGCTAAGAAAGTTTTTCTTGGTGAGCTTGTTGAGGTTTTGGACAGGTTTCGATGGGGACTTGTGAGCAGGTTTTGGATAGGTTTCAGTGGGGACTTGTGAGTAGATTTGGACAGGTCCTAGCAGAGGACTTGTGAGCTGAGTTTGAGAGTTCTATCAGAGAACTTGAGGACAAAGGTGCATTGGTTCTTTGAGAAGAACCTGAGGACAGATTTGGCAAGTCTTTGAGAAGGCTTGTGTGCAAAGGATTGATTTGTTCAAGAGTTGGACAAATCTGACAGTGCATGAGGAAGACTTGTACTAGACCGATCGACTATGTTTGGTATAGGTTGCTTGAGTCGTTGTGGACATGATCATAGAAGGCAAAGGTCTCTTAGGCTAAGCATTGAGGAGGGGAGGTCTTCGGTGGAAAGGAGTTCCATGTGCTGGCAAGAGGTAGAGGCAGTTGATCTTCTGAGGGATCATTTCCAGAGCAGAGGGGAAGGTATCTCCTTTGAGCAGAGGCTCATAAATTCATATTGGGGGAAGGTATCTCCTTTGAGTAGAGGCTCATAAATTCAGATTGGGGGAAGGTATCTCCTTTGGGCCGAGGCTCATAAACATTGTAATTGGGAAGGTTTCCCAAAGAACTTTGAGATAACTTTTAGAGAAAAGTTTTGTGGACGTAGCCTAGGCTTTCTGGGTGAACCACATTAAAATTGGTGTCACTTTGTGGATGATATTGTGCATTGTTTTGATATTGCTTTGGGTATATTGCTTTACTGTTTTGAAGTATAAAGGAAAAAGTAAAAAGAGGTCTTATACTGTTCACCCCCCCTCTCAGTATAAGCTTGTGTTCTTCATGTAGTAGCAAAGTTCCCAATACCTCCACAATTAAAGCATTTGAATGGAAGCTTACCTTTGTACTTGCCCTATCCTATTTTGAGTTTTCTAAAAAATTTTGAATCTTCAACATCTGATACATCATCTTCATATGATTCTAATTTGATCTTCATATTATTCATTACCTTCAAGGTTACTTCTCTCTTAGAAGGATTTTTCTTCCCTATTCTCATTTCATATGCTGTTAGAGATCCATGCATTTCATCCATTAAAAAATTGTTTAAATCCTTGGCTTCTTCAATAGCAGAAACTTTAGAATCAAATCTTGGTGGAAGAGATCTAAGCACCTTTTTTACAATTATAGAGTCTTTTATCTCTTCTCCTAAACCTTTGATTGAATTTACCACTTCATTTACTCTGAGCATGTAGGCTGCTATGTCCTCTTCATCACTCATTTTTAGTCCTTCAAACTGAGATCTATATGTTTGTAATTTTGCTTCTTTGATCTTGTTATCACCTTCATGAATACTTTTTAGTTTATCCCAAATTTCTTTGGATGTTTTGTAGCTCATAACTTTCACAAGTTCACTATCTACAAGACCACTCAAAATAGCATTTCTTGCTTTAGAATCATTCTCAAATAACTTCTTTTTAGCAACATCAGTAGGAGGAGTTGTGGGTATTGTATATCTAGTAACAATAGAATCCAAAATATCAAATCCTAATGCACTCAGATAAGTATGCATTCTCAAGCTCCAGAAAGAATAATTTGTACCATCAAACAGAGGTGCCTTGTTTGAAGAAAATCCTTCATTTCTAGTCATTGTGTATAGCTCCAAGATCTACCTTAGCTGATTAAGCTTGACTGCGAGAACCGACTCTGATACCAATTGTTGAACACACAATGACACTGAGAGGGGGGTGAATCAGTGTGTTATTTTAAAACTTAAAACTTTTCTTTTCAACAGACTTGTTATACAATTATAAAAGAAATAAAACAATCACACACCCATCAAGAAATCATCACATAACATAGTATGTATAGTGGAAACCCAATGTGGGTAAAAACCACTCTGCAAACAATGACTGCTTGAACTCACTGTTCAAATCCAACCTTCAAAAAAATTGCTTACAATATTTCACCAGTACCAACTGGAGGGAAGACACCTATCCACCCAATTTATCAGCACCAACTGAAAGGAGCACCAAACCCTATGCCAAGCACCCACTTGGTCTTAAAAATTTATTATCAAAATGACATAAAAATGCCTTTGCTATTCACAAACCTAAACTGGTTTGTAGCTCTTTTCTACTTTCTGTGAATTCACCTCTCTGCTCTATTTCACTTTTGCTTCACTCTGCATTCTATCTAGACTATCCTTATCTTCTCTATCACACTTCTACTTCACTCTGCACTTTGTCTAGATTTCACTTCTCTATTTTTTTGTCATGCTCAACAACCCTTACTATACTGCAAATCTCATATATATTTTTTTCACTTCACCACTATACACTTCATACATATACCCCTCTTAGTTGATTAGTTTTCACATGGTGGCATTTCAGTTACAATATCTTCACATTCTCATTGGTGGTTACATAACAATTTCTAACATCCCTGACCATTCAGTTTCTCATATTTTCCTCTGTCTCCAAATTTCTCTCACTTTGTTACTGTCTTGAGGTTTTAAAATAGCTACCACATCATACTCAACAATTTGTTTTCACATGTATTCAACTCTGGCCAATATGTGTGTTCTTCATCACTATCATGATGATGATTAAATTGCCTAAGTGGCAGCTCCACACTTGTATGAATATTATACTACTATCTGATGTGTATACTACTGATGATTTCTTCCAACGTATCCATATCTATTTCTAATTATCCCTCTGACGTTGCCCTTGCCTTATTCAACTTGAATTTATAGAAAATAAAATAGAATATGATATTATCAAGCTATCTGCACCTTTTGTCAAACAAAGTAATTAAAAATCTTGTTTATTATTTTGTATTACTTCAGTGCTTGGACACTACAACGCATTCACCCTCAATTTTGAGGTAAGCAGAGAATTCAAACTTAATGTTGTTGTGTTGACAACAATTACAACAATGAAAATCGTATGGCTCAACAAAAAGAACCTAACTGATTAAGTTTTTGGAATCTTTGACTGGCTATTTGTAAAAAGAAATTTTAACATGCATTTATAAATGCACTATCATTGCTAGGGGAGATATTTTAATATCTATTGACATCTACTTCTCATTGGGTATGAGATGACTTTGAGATTAGAAGCAATCAAGGTGTGAGAAAAGCAGACTCATTAGATTCATATTCACAATGGTGCCAATATATATACAAGAGGGTATGTGTTTATTATGGATGAACGAAACATAACCAACCTTGACCTAACCATCTATGCAACTACTTAGGTGTAAATTATGTAACAAACACTATGTGCTATATGCTACACTAACATCCTCCTTATTACATTATTTGGGATAACATAGAGAAATCCCCCCTCTTAATTTTTGAAGGAGAGAAAATGAAAGATGTTTTTGTGCTCGCTCTATCTTTGGCTATGGATCTGGCTCATGGCTCTAGCTCTTGCTCTATGTGTACCTCTAAATTAGTACCTCTAGGTCTATCTTTGGATCTACCTATGGATCTACGTCTGGATCATTGCTTGTGGATTTGCCTGTAGGTCTTCCTCTAGATAATTACCTCTAGGACTGCCACTTGGTATGTCACTGGATCTATCTCTAGGTTTACCATAGGTTTTACCTTTTATGTATAAGACATACAACATTTATTTTATCTTGGTCCATTGTGTGAGATCTATCCATCCATAATCAATATGAACCTTGTTGGCCATTTTCACTTTGTACCAAAAATTTGAAGAGGAGTGACTTGTACATCCACATGAGTCACAAGGATGTAGTTTCTAACACATAGTTGCTACATTTCCTATTCTTACACAATGATTGCAATAATAATTTTTAGGATTTGAATAAAACTTAGGTTTGAAAAATATGGTTTTACTAGTACTTGCTTGTTCAGAATAGCCAAGGCCTTCATTCTTTGGCCTAATATTTTACATTATAGAAATTTTAATGCCTTGTCCATGTTTACCTAATATTTCACCATTGAATCCCATTTTGTTCATCAGTTTGGATCCAATGCCTTTGGTGTATTTTTCAAAACACCCAAGTTCTTCATCTTCATCAATGCTTTTAACAATATGGTATTTGTTACTATTGATGATATTATGGAGCTTATTTTTATGATGTTTAGTTTTTAATTCACTAGTGTTGCAAGAAAAATATGCTCTTGTGATGAGATCACCTATGCTACAACTGATATCTACCATTGAAGGTAAGAGGTCGCCTGTATCACAACAAGCATTTGCCATGAAGAACTCAAGGTCACTTGTGTCACAACAAAAATTTACCACCATGGGCTGAAGGTCACTTGTGTCACAAAAAATATTCACCACCATGGGATGAAGGTCACTTGTGTCACAACAAGCATCTTCCATTAAGACCATGACCTCTAATTCCTCGTTGATGTCCCTTTTATTTTGATATTGGGCCATATCAAGTGCAATCAATGTCATGTAGATTGCCCTTACAATACCTATAGGGATTTGAGAACCATTTATTTGAAGGTCTTCAAAAAATTTAGAATATCTGAGAATGGATTTTACACCACTATGTAGTGTAAGATATTTTCCATCCTCAAAAAAATCCATTCCTTCCCACCATGCTAGAAATTAAGGATATTTAACCGATGTAGCAACATCATCAGTTGGTTTTGGGGCGTTTTTTCTTTGATCTACCCATTTTTAAGGTTTTGGTATCTACCAAAAATGCACCTTTTACAATAGAATTTTGCAAGAAGTTTGACTAAGGTATCAGTTTCTGCCGAAAAAGCACCCTTACAAGTCTCCCCCCCTTTTTGAAAAAAATCCTTGATGGAAATTTACAAGAAGTTTGACTAAGGTTCCGGTCTCTGTCGAAACTGCACCCTTACAAGTCTTTTCCCCCTTTTGCAAATTTTATTTGATGGAGAAAAGAATCTTCCCCCCTTGGTGCAAAAAAAAAAAAATTGCTACTATGAAGATTGAAAACTATGCTTTAGCAATGACCAGTATGAAGGTTCCTTATATCTCCAAAATTGTCCCCCTTTCTTTATAATTACAAAGAGTAAGTAAAAGGGAATTCACTTAAATTGATGACACATGCCTCAAAATACTTTTGAAAAGGATGATAAGTTGGAGAAGATTAAACCAAGCAATAGGAATGAATTAGGGTATTTTATGGAGTGAATATCAAAATAAAATTGGCTTTCCTTATTTCTACCCAACGATTTAGAGAGAAAAATAACTCAGACATCATTGTTGCAGCTATGTTAGGCATTATATATAGTAGTCCAAAGCATGATAACTTTACCTGTAAATGTGGGCTAGAGGTATCAGATATAGTGAATGCTGCTGTGCAATAAATTTCACAAATAGGTTTAAAATTTTGGGTCTTATGTGCTTTTAAATTTTAATTTTATGATGTAAGTGCAAAAATAGGAAATTAAATGCAGCATACAATCAAAAAGTGCCCACAAATTTTAAATATAGGTGTCGAATTCCATCGAAAATGCACCTATTCTACAATGCCAATTTTAAGGTGTCGAATGCAATTGAAAATGCACCTTTTGTTACAATAATTTTTGCAAGAAATTTGATTTTATGTTGCAAAAATATGATATTCACAATTCAACAATTCCCCCTCCTTTGTTTTAATTTTTTTTAAAATAATAATGCTGATTTTGCCCCCCTTTTGTTTGCAAAATAAACAAGGTTTTGGAATTTTTATTTTTTGTTTTGTTTTTGTTTTTAGAGATCACCCATTCAGTTTTGCAAAAAAGAATGTGCAATTTTTGGTGTTATATCCCTCCTTTTGAGAAAACAAATACACAATTTTGTCTGTGTAGGGTGCAAAAATATTTGATCTTGAAAATTTTATTTGTAATTTTTTTGAAGAAAAATTAATATAGTTTCAATAAAGTAACTATTTTTCTAAAAAAATAAAATGGATGATTTTAAATAAAAAAATAGTCAACTTTATATATTAAAAAAATATTAAAAAACAAAAAAAATAAATTGCAAAATAAAAATGTTACCTTCGCTTCTATTTTTTTTTCTCAGTAAAAATACTTATCTGGAGACCACGGGGTTTGAACCTATGACCTGGAGCAACATAGTGCCTTAGTGGTGGTTGGCCTTCCGTCCTGGATGTCGCTCGAGACATGAGCAAAGGAGTGGCACTATCTAAATGTTGTCGACTACGATGTGAAGTTGTTTTAAAAAACAATAAACTTCAAGATTTTTAATCCCACATTGATGCCACAGATAGCTTTTTGTTGTTTAAAAGGAAAACATCGCACTATGAATGTTGATTGCCTAAATACAATCTGCAAGTTGCAAAACAATTTTGTCGTCCAATCCTTAGGATGAATAGACGCCCACCACGTCAACACCCATTGCCAACTGGATCACCACGCAGATGCATCACGTGTCCACATCAAGGAGGTGCCATGTTAGCATACCAAATTTCCATGTCACCACTTCTACCTCATTAGTCACTGATTTATCCTCCTCAATCCATGTGCCTAGTTTGTGCACCCACCACGTCAGCTAGGTCCACATCATACCTCCATGTTTCTACCTTGATCTACATGCTATCTGCCACATGTTTGCCTTCAAGGGTCCACATCAAATACTACATCAGTTATCGAGATACGTCTTATCTGAAACATATTCCAGTAGGGATCCATGTCATATGCCATGTCAGTACTTGAGATGCATGCGATGACAGGTGGTTAGGAATGCGTGACATCAGATTATGTCAATCGTGTAAGTTTCGTGTGATCTGGAGACAATGGTCAACAAATTTGATGTGGAGTTCCATGCAAATGTCATCTTTTCTGATACCATGTGAGAAAATTAGACTCATTAGATTCATATTCACAATGGTGCCAATATATATACAAGAGGGTATGCGGTTATTAGGCAGTTGATGAACGAAACATAACCAACCTAGCCCTAACCACCTATGCAAATACTTAGGTGTAAATAATGTAATAAACACTATGCACTATATGCTACACTAACACAAGGAAGAACAACCAAGATAGTTAAAGATGAGCTGATTGTATTCTTGTAATTGTTTTAGAACCATTGATGTAGTATGGTTCTGTAAGCATTGTATTTGTTAATCCCTGCATGTTTATTATGGTGTGGGAAAATTTTGGATGAACTCAAAGGAGAAGGAAAATTTTATAAATTTGTGATTTACAAGCATTGATTAAGTAGAAATATTCCTTCTTCTTTATATATTTTTGATGATTAACAAGTAAAGGAAAAGCAAAAAAATAAGTTTAATAAGCTTATTTTTTCTTTTCTTTTTTTAAGAAAACATCCAAATAAAGTAAAATCAAGGAAGTAACTCATCGATTGGACATAATTTAATCAAGCAAACATATGTCAACTAAAATCACAGAAGGTATTTTCAAGATAACATTTCAGATATCAACTTCTACTCCATTGATTTTGTTGTTTTCTTTAAAAACAACCTCATTGTCAATGGTTTATTTCCAAATGCAAAATATAATATGCAACTACATGAGAGGAAATTCTATCTTCCTTAGAGCTATCACCTTTAATAATAATCATATTTTCTATTTTCAGTATATTGTTCTCATTGGTCGATCTTTTCTTCCACCTACAAGAGCAAATATTCCTAAAAATATGCAAATATATTATCAACATCATATTCTTTCATAAAATAATTGTTTGCAATAACTAATCATCAAATAATTATACCATTCATCATTAAAATAGTATATCAAATCATAGGTCTATCACATGAATAAGTTTTCCAAGGGAGAGTCATGACATACTACCCCCCTTAGGCTAGATACAATCCTCTATATCTCATCTATAACCTGTAATTTAAAGGCAAAAAATATATTTCATTCTCAAATAAGAAAGGAAAATATTTTTTGCATATCATATACTTTCTCCCAAGTGGTATTTATCTTAGAATAGTGGTCCCACTAGACATTACATTTCTCCAGAGTCCCCTTCCTCATCACTTTGGAATGAAACTCTAGGATCTTTACCGGTTGCACCTCAATGGCCTCTAGGTCTGCCATCTACAATTTAGAAAAATCCCATACATGATCAGGATTAGCAATGTATTTCCTAAGCAAGGATATATAAAAAGTGTTATGGATCTTCGATAGACTGGGCAATAAGGTGAGTCTATTTGCCACAAGACTAATCTTTTTTATGATTTCAAGAGGTCTAACAAAACAAGAATCTAGTTTTATGGAATTTATGACACTCTTCATGGGTCTGACCCTTAGGAACACTTTGTCCCCTATAGAAAACTCTTGGTATCTTCTTTAAATTGATATAGCTTTTTTTATGATCGATAACTTCCTTAAGCCTCAGTATGATAATATTTAACTATTCCTCCATTTTCTTAACCATGTCTAATCCAAAAACAACTTGATCCTTTAGATTATCCCATGTCAACGGTGACCTACACCTTCTACGATACAAGGCTTCGAGTGGGGCCATGCCTAAGGATGAGTGGTGGACATTTTTATAAGTAAATTCTACCTCCATTTATAGGTAAGTAAATATTAGTGATCTCATATTAGTAAGTGTTGCTCATTTTCTTGATGAGTTTTTTGATTCGTCAGTGTTGCTCCAACTCGGTTTTCACCTAAGCTCCTCCAAATGCTTATATAGAGAATCTCTCTCTTGATTGAACTGAGTTTCTCAACTAGTGAGCCTATCTAAGAGGATCTTTATTTTCTCTTCCTTTTTTCATAAGAGAGATTATGAAAACTGCTCCATTAAGCACTTGGCTAGTGTGTTTACCCAATTTTGGAGTACTTTGATCTCTATTTGTAAGTTGATTAGAGTATTCTTTATTTGCTCCAAATCTCTCTCCTTTTTTGCTAGTCTTTATCTTAATGACTCATGTTCATATGCAACCACATTTCCACTTTCTTGCATGAGTTACACTGTATCTTAATGCTGGACATCTTTTAGATCAAGCCCACCTATTGCCACTTGCCAGTATTGCTCCCTATTTATGAAAAACAATGTTCTTTTATGGGGAATGAAGTGGCTAATTACCTGAGTTGTAGCTAGTTGCTATGCTAGTTTGGCTTATTTTTCTTGGTTATGTTGGGTTGTCTACTGTTGAATCTTTAAATTTTTTTCCATGGGCTTAGGTGTGGCAAGGATTCTTGTGAACCTTCTTATTACCTTAGAGGTGTCCAAAATATTGAAAATGACTTAAAAAATAAAATCATTGAAGGAGAGATAAAGGAGGTAGGGGCATATGCAAGTAGAGTAATTTGGGATGGCTATATTATTTATAATGTGTCATGGCTAGAAAAGGCTATAGGGATATAAAAAGAGAGACACTTTTGTGGTAAAGATGTTAGGATCTTAACTTTTTGGGGCTAACACAAACTTTAAGTCTGATGGAATTTCTAAGAGGGGGATGATAAGGTAGATACAAAATTACCATTGGCACTTAACTCTAGACTGACAACATTATTTTTCTTATTTTTTGTTTTAATAGGGTTAGTTGTTGACTCCGCATTTCACTTTTATTTTCTTTGGGTCTTCTAGTGTGAGGTCCCTTATCAAAGAGTACATTATGCTTGGGATGGTGACATTATAGTCCTTATGGGATAAGTAGTAGCTAGGAATTATTTTAGAACTTTATATGGGGGCTCCTAAGTTCCTTCCTTCGCTTCCCTTATATTTATTTTTTTGGAGTGTTTCCATACTCACTTCTTTCTCACTCCATTGCTCTGACCCTAAGTTTTCAACATTTGGATGCTCTATATTGTAGTACCTATTGAACTTTTCATTTGTAGATAATGTGTTAGAATATTTCCTTTTCACCAATTCGTTTCCACATTACCCACGAAGCTTTAATCTTGAGCATATTCCAATGCATTCTCCTCAAACTATCATTTTTTCTTATTTTTATTTATGGATTGACTTCACCTATTACCTTGTAGAAAGATTCATATTTTTTGGGTTTTGGAGGAGGCTTGATGAGTGAGTGTAGGGATGTATGCCAATTTCACTTGTAGGTATCCTTAGAATCTCAATATCTGGCCTACGCTCATGCTTAAATTTTGGTCCTATGATATTCTTTAGATATGCAACAAACCTTCTTTGAGGGTCATAATTCTAGTTATCCTTCACCTGTTTAAGCCCTAGATCCTTCAACTTGTCATATACAATAGAAGCCACTTTCCTCCTTTGTAGGAGTATTCCTCCTGGGTTAATAGGAGTCTTCTAATATGTTATCTTTGCCTTCCCACATGTAATTCTATTGTCAATTGTCCAATTACCTAAATACTTCCAAGGCAAAGACTCTATTTGGAATAAATTTGCGAAGCAAGTACAAGTTAAAGTTGAAGCCATGTATTCTAATGATGATTCCTTCTTTAGAAAAGTACCAATCTCTAGTAATTAACCTTCCCATAAATGAAGTTCATTTTTAAGATGTGCTCAAGTTGAGAGTTTTTTAATAGTGCAACAACTACACTAGAGAAATAATCTATGAAAGAATAATAAGAACTTTTAATCAAACCCCCTATCCAAGAATGTATTGAAAATATTTGATCTTTTTCATCTATCCACTTTAGATTTAGTGTTGGAATTTGAATATGTTTCCCCTATGTAGCTATGCTAGCTGTTGCTGTTATTCTAGAATAGGTTTTGAGAGCATCTAGGAAAATAAATTAGAATTTTCTATGTTAGGTGTTAGCTAATAAACGATGATAAGTGGGATTCCACTATTTTTAGCTATGATCTACTCTACTCAAGCCTATATAATGTAACCTGGGGAATGCATTTATATATAATGAGTTTGATTTCTCATTTTGGTATCAGATCCTTTGAGAGGTGCTCCAAACTTGAGGATTTCCCATCACGGTTGTAGTGAGTTCAAACCAAGTAAGGTGTTGTAAGTGAAGGAAATGTATCAAGAGGAGACTGCGATGAGAGTGTGTGATAGTTGAATCATGTATTAATTACTGCAAACATGTAGAGCTCATTGTGCGTAGCTCCACTAAAGTTGCGAATGTGTAGAGCTCACTGTGCATAGCTCCATGAAGAACTCTACAAATGATTTGTTGTTGATGAACATGATTGACTATGAAAGGTTGCTGCACATTATTTTTAGTCAACCATGAATTGAAAATTAGCTATGAGATTAGACACCTTCTAGGAAATTCATTTTGAAAAAGAGGGTTGGAGTTTGTGCTGCTTGCTCTCATACTTACATCGAAGCCAAATCCATGTATTTAAAAACAAGGTCTTTCGACTGGAGGTCACCAAATTTTTTCCAGACTGTGATGCAAATAATGTTAAGTTTAGGTTCATATACTTTGAAAATACTCACATTCAAATTGATTACATGGTCCCAGAAATGGTTCGCAAAGCTGGGAAGTTGCAATTGATGATTTTTGATTTGTTTCCTGGCGGTGCACAAGAGTTTTATAAGGAGCCACTCTTTGTCACTTTAATCAATTGTAAATATGATCCCTCATTAGATTTGATTTGGTTTAGTCTAGTATTTTGCTTTCCTGATTCCACCATCGTGTTCTTGGAGACCGTGTTACACCTAAACATAGTTTGGTGAATCACATTATTCAAGGATATGCTGTGAGTGGAAGACTCTGTGAGAGGAGGTAAAGAGTCAATGAGTTAATTTATCATTTCCTTAAAAATAGACGTGATTGGTCTATGTGAGGAGACTGTGAGGAGGACGTTTGTTGCATTGAGAGGAGGAGGTTTGTGTTAGAGACGTCACACTATGCTGAAAGGTCTGCATAGAGAGGGGACATCATATGTCTATGAAGGAATGACAAAAAGAGTTTTTGGAAGTGTTGACGAGTTGATTTACAATGTTCACATTATAGTTGACTGTGACCGTGAGCATGAGGTAAGGTTCATATAAATTGTAATTTGCTATTTGGTATTTTTCTAATGGAATGCAATTTGTAACGTCACAAAGAAGACCTACATTTTAATATAAAGCATTGACTATTATGTTATAAAGACATATTTGTTGACTATTCTGTCATTCAAATAAAGACAAAATAAGACCCACGGGTGTAGAGTGTGGAGACGTCTATCAATTGAGTTTTCCTTCAAGAGAGTAATTCAGAGAGGGGTATTTTTTCTTCTTCCAAAGGATTTTTGAGTAAGCAATGGATGCCAATAACAACCTGCCAATTCCAAAATTTAATGGTTTGGACTATGAGTATTGGTCTATTGAGATGAAGATATTACTCATAGGCAAATATTTATGGGATATTGTAGAATAAGGCTACACTGAACTAGCAGATTGGACTATTTTAAATGCAGCTGATAGAACTAATAAGAAGGATTTCCAAAAGAAGAACTCTTTTGCTCTCTACCATCTCCAAAAATATTTGGAGAAAAGTATATTTCCGAGGATTGTATCTTGTTCAAAAACCCTAGAAGCATGGGGTGCCTTTAAAGATAGCTATCAAGGAAGCAATCAAGTGAAGCAAGTGAGGATTCAAACTTTGAAGAGAGATTTTGAGAATCTCAAAATGCAAGAAGATGAAAGAGTAGGATATTATTGTGTAAGAGTCAAAGCAATTGTAAAAAAACTAGAGACACTTGGAGAGGATGTAAAAAATGAAGTTGTTGTGAAGAAAGTGTTGAGAACACTTCTTCATAAGTGGAATCATATTGCAATTATTATTGAATAATATAAAGATATTTCTACCCTAACATTTGATGCACTAATTTATTATTTGATGTCCCATGAAGAGAGACTCCAAGGTTCTACATCATAAAGCTTTGGAGGTGATGAAAAAGCATTCTCATCCAAGGAAGGTGAGACTCATGGAAATACACAAGGAAGAGGAAAAGGATGAGGAAAAAGGAGAGGATACTATTCAAGAGGAAGAGGAAGAAGTAGATCAAGAGGTGGCTACTAAGGAAAAGGAAGAGGAAGAGGAGGTGATAAATCAAACAAGTATTGTTATCATTGTGGTAAGCTTGGTCATTTTGCAAGATATTGTAGACTAAAGGCTTATAAATAAGGGATAAGTAATAATTATGGAAACTATGGAGAAGAGGAAGGAACTTAATCAAATTTAATCCTCACATATGGAAAATCAGATCAAAATTTTAATGAAACTTGGATTTTGGATACTGGTTGCTCAAATCATGAGTGGCAAAGAAGATTTATTTGCTACAATGGATTCCACATACAAGTCCAAGATCAAATTTGGATATGACAAGGCACTACAAGTTGAAGGCTGAAGAACACAAGCTTATACTGAGAGGGGGGGGTGAACAGTATAAGACCACTTTAAACTTTTTCCTTCAACTTTCAAATTAATATTATGCAGTGAATAGATAGCAGTATCAAAAATAGTAATCAAAGCAATGCACAAAATACCATCCACAATAGAGACACAACAATTTACGTGGTTCACCCAATGCGGGCTACTCCACGGATAAAATCTTTCACTAAATTTTATCACCTCAAATTCTGGGAAACCTTTCCCGATTACAATGTTTATGGGCACCAACCCAAAGGAGACACCAATCCCCTAGCTCGCTCCGGTCGGTGATCCTCTAGAAGACCTCTGCCTCCTCTGCCCTTAGCAAGTGGAACTCTATCCACAGAAGACACCTGTCTTCCCTGCTCTGGCTGGAGACCTCTGTCCTCAACTCTTTCACCTCCAAAGCTGGTCCTCGAATTTGCACTAAACACAGTCCTTCGGTTTAGCACAAATGTCCTCATTCGCTTCCTCTGTTCTGCACCAAACATAGTCCTTCGATCTGGCACAAATGTCCTTGAAATTGCACCTCTATGCAATCACAGCAGCACTCGATCAAACATCAACTTATGCACCTCTGCGCAATCACAACAACATGATCTTCATGCACTCTGCTTCCTTGCAATCTCTCTCACTTAGAAGATTCGATGGAATGCACTCTGTACACTGCAATCGAATTTGCACTCTACTTCTCGATGATCGAACTTCTCCCCACACTCTATCTACGAAAGTCGCACTTCGAACGCACACTTCGATCGATGCAAAATCTCTTCAAACAGCCCTCCTTTTATACTAACATAATCAAGATCTAAACCTTGGTCTTAGTCGGTTGTTATGCAAATGCAAACCCTAACTCCGTTGGCTACATGCCCTAATCTTCGTCGGCCCAATTTTAACTCTGTCGGCTTCAACCGCCTCTGTGGTTCAGTAGCTTCTACCGTGAAACCACAACATGTCACGATATCATGACATTTTTGCAGCCGTACACTTTCATTTGGCTATTGTCGTGATATCATGACACTTTTGCTTTTGTCTGCCTTGACTACGTTCTTGTCGCGATATCGTGACACTTCTGTCTTTGCTGACGTCATCTTCACTCCTATCGTGAAATCATGACACTTTAGTCTTCATGGCCTTCTTCTAGGCTTGCACTAGCGAAAACAGAACATGTCGCAAAATCGTGACGCTTTCGCCTTCGAGCTCTTCCTTCTTCAATTCATCGTGAAATCATGACGCTTCTTCTGTTGAAGACTTGCTAACTGTTTCTATCATGAAATCGTGACACTTTCTCCAACTCAATGCTGCCATCTCAACTTGTCACGAAATCATGACACTTTCTGCATTCGCAAGCTTTCTCTTCAACCTGTCATGAAATCGTGACACTTTCTGCATCCGTACAACTTCTTTGTAGCCTGTCGTGAAATCATGACGCTTCTCATTTTAGACTCTTCCCTTTGTTGCATGTCACGAAATCATGACAGTTCTCACTTCGAGCTTTTCAGCATGTCATAAAATCGTGATAGTCCTCACTTAGTCTTTTGCAGCATGTCATGAAATCATGATAGTCCTCACTTAGTCTTTTGCAGCATGTCGCAAAATCGTGACACTTTTTGAGATACTTTATCTCTCTTCGAACTTGTCATGAAATCGTGATAGTTCACACTGTGGACTCTCCCTTCTGCATCATGTCGCGAAATCGTGACACTTTTTCGTCCATACAACCTTCCTTGCATTATGTCATGAAAATGTGACATGTGAAATCGTGACACTTTCCACCTTGCTCTCTTTCTCTGCCAACATGTCACGAAATCGTGACAGTTTTTCCAGCTTCTTCTCTCTCTTCCAACATGTCGCGAAATCGTGACACTTTTTCAAAAAACTTTCTCTCTCTTGCCTAAGTCGTGAAAATGCGACATGTCGCGATATCGTGACACTTTTTCAAAAATCTTTCTCTCTCCTGCCTAAGTCGCGAAAATGCGACATGTCGCGATATCGTGACACTTTTCCAACTTACTTTCTTTCGAACCTGTCAAGTCGAACCTTCAACAAAACACATTATTTTTACATCAAATCAAATTCTTTCAAAAGCTTCTTGACATCAATGACAACTTATTCACTTGAGCAAATGCAATGTACTCAAGGTACCCAAAATTGCCAACAATCTCCCCCTTTGTCATTGATGGCAACCCTTTACTAAAAACACGTCTCAGGAGCAAAAACTGAAACCAACCGTGCTAACAGCCTGAGAATATCCTATTGAAGTTTTGCTCCCCCTGACTTGAAGCTTTCCTCTTCACATTGAAGCTCTCCCCCTTACTCATATCTCTCCCCCTTACTCAAATCTCTCCCCCTTTGTCATCAATGGCAAAGGGTCACCTTTGGGGCTTGGGACTAAGAATGAGCCTCTTAGCTTAGTCCCTCCCCCACCTCCTCATGAGGAGATTAAAACTAGGGTGGGAGTAAAACTCCCATTAGGCATTGATCATCATCAGTGTCTATAATTTCCTTGCCCGACCTTTTCTTGAACTTTTTGCCCGCATTCCTATTTTTGTCATTGTTCTTGTTCTTGTTCTCATCCCTGTCCTTTTTCATGCCTTGATCCTTGGACCTGATCATGCCACTGTTCCTGTTCTTGTACCTTGGAAGATCAGCTCTACACTGTCTAGTTGTGTGACCTGCATTGTTGCATTTATAACAAGTAACACTGTAATTTCTTTTAGGCATACCTGTTCTTTGAATCCACCTGTTTGACTAACCGTGAACCTGATATTAGCCTTGCAGACAATTGCCTTATGCCCAAACTGATTACAAGAGTAGCAATACCCTTGGAAGAAATTACCACTTCTAAAATTGTTGTTAACCTTCTTCATTTGAGACATGCAATGTGCAGCCATGTGACCAAACCTGTAACATGCAAAACATCTGCCGTGAAATTTTCCTTTATACGACCTCTTGGGTCCTGAAAACTTCTTCTTCGCATTCTAAATTTTGTTTTCTATTTCTGTGCATCGATCACTCATGGACTCATGTTCTGAAGTACTTTCTTCATCAGAACTCTCTTCCTTTTGGAATCTCTTGCTAGATTCCCCAACTTGTTCTTTGTGCGGCTTAACAAAACCAAGACCTGTTTTATCTGTTGGATTTCTTTGACCTTTGATGAGAGACTTAACCCTTTTGGAGCTATCTTGAAACCTGTACAGCTTATCCTTGTACTCTTTAGTTTCCACTTCCAGAGAAGCCATTTTCTGTTCCAACTCATTATACTCAAGAATCTTAGACTCTAACTCATCCTTGAGTTCCTGTGTTTTAGCTATAGAGAAGTCAAGACTTTCTATAAGATCGTCTCTCTCCATACAACATTCATCTAACTTATCCTTGAGTCTATCATTCTTCTTTCTTTCCTTTTTCAAAACACTAAGAGCATTATTAAGTTCACTTTCAAGATCTTTTATTTGTTTGCTTTCTGAATCCTCAAGGCCTTTTCCGGATTTCTTATCACTAGAGGTGCTACCTTTTTCAAAAACCATACAAGCATCTTCTTGATAGTTTTCTGAAGCATCCTTATACATACTGGAAACCAAATCATTATTTGTACAGTCATCCTCAAGGTGACCAAAATTTCCACATCTAAGACATTTCATAATAATGAATCTATGTTTCGGTTCTTCCTCTTTTTCTGATATGAACAACATCTCATTTTCCTCATCACTTGAAGAGCTTTCACTATCACTGCTAGAACACTTACTTGCTTTGTCTAGGTAGAAACTCTTCTTGTTCTTGTGTGAATACCTCTTTCCTTGATTGTTGTGCTCATCTTTGTTCTTTCGGTAATACCTGTGCTTTTCAGAATCCTTGCTCTTAACATCCTGTTTCTCTTCATCACTTTCATTCTTGGAAATAGTACAGTCAGTAGCATAATGACCGAACTTTCCACAATTGAAGCATCTTATATTTTTCATGCTTTTGTGCTTTCTAGATAACTTGCCTTTCTTGTTGTAATATGCCTCTTCATCACTAGAAGACTCATCACTCTCTTGAAGTTGTTTACCCTTAGATTTCTTGGTAGCCTTGAAAGTTGCCTCTTTCTTGACGTCAACCTTCACCTGAGTTCTCAACTCAAATGCTGCAAGAATGCTATGAAGCTCATCCTTTTTCAGCTTATCCAAATCTTTAGCTTCCTCAATAGCAGAAATATTTTCACTGAATCTATTAGGAAGAGATCTTAAGATTTTATCACAAACATCATTTTCAGCAAGTTCAAGACCTAAGTCTTTCATGGAGTTAACAACCTCATCCATGCGAAGCATGTAGTCACTAATATTTTCATCATCATTCATCTTGAGTTGTTCAAACATACCTTTGAAATGTCTCAACTTGGCCTTTTTGACATTTGCATCACCTGTATGAACCACCTGCAACTGTTTCCACATTTCACTAGTTGTCTTGCAGTGAATTACTTTGGTGAGATCTGCTTTCTGTAAGCCTTTCAGGATTGCATTCATTGCTTTTGAATTGTTGTGATGTAGAAGCCTATCTTCTTTAGTATATGGACCATTTACAGGAATAGTGTACCCATCTTCAATCACTTCCCACACCTCATTCCCAAGTGCCATTAGATGAACCTTCATCCTTGCACTCCAAAGACCAAAATCTGATCCATCAAGAATAGGTGCTGCATTTCCGCTTGAATAATCCATTGTGTTCTTATCAAGCTTTTCCTTCAAGCTGTTTAAACTTTCCGAAGGAACCCGCTCCCGATACCAATTGAAGAACACAAGCTTATACTCGAGAGGGGGGTGAACAAGTATAAGACCACTTTATACTTTTTCCTTCAACTTTCAAATCAATATTATGTAGTGAATAGATAGCAGTATCAAAAATAGTAATCAAAGCAATGCACAAAATACCATCCACAATAGAGACACAACAATTTACGTGGTTCACCCAAAGCGGGCTACTCCACGGATAAAATCTTTCACTAAATTTTATCACCTCAAATTCTGGGAAACCTTTCCCGATTACAAAGTTTATGGGCACCAACCCAAAGGAGACACCAATCCCCTAGCTCTGCTCTGGTTGGTGATCCTCTAGAAGACCTCTGCCTCCTCTGCCCTTAGCAAGTGGAACTCTATCCACAGAAGACACCTGTCTTCCCTGCTCTGGCTGGAGACCTCTGTCCTCAACTCTTTCACCTCCAAAGCTGGTCCTCGAATTTGCACTAAACACAGTCCTTCGGTTTAGCACAAATGTCCTCGTTCGCTTCCTCTATTCTGCACCAAACATAGTCCTTCGATCTAGCACAAATGTCCTCAAAATTGCACCTCTATGCAATCACAGCAGCACTCGATCAAACATCAACTTATGCACCTCTACGCAATCACAGCAACATGATCTTCATGCACTCTACTTCCTTGCAATCTCTCTCACTTAGAAGATTCGATGGAATGCACTCTATACACTGCAATCGAATTTGCACTCTGCTTCTCGATGATCGAACTTCTCCCCGCACTCTATCTACGAAAGTCGCACTTCGAACGCACACTTCGATCGATACCAAATCTCTTCAAACAACCCTCCTTTTATACTAACATAATCAAGATCTAAACCTTGGTCTTAGTTGGTTGTTATGCAAATGCAAACCCTAACTCCGTCGACTGCATGCCCTAATCTTCGTCGGCCCAATTTTAACTCTGTCGGCTTCAACCGCCTCTGTGGTTCAGTAGCTTCTACCATGAAACCACAACATGTCATGATATCATGACATTTTTGTAGCCGTACACTTTCGTTTGGCTATTGTCGTGATATCGTGACACTTTTGCTTTTGTCTGCCTTGACTACGTTCTTGTCGCGATATCATGACACTTCTGTCTTTGTTGACGTCATCTTCACTCCTATCATGAAATCGTGACACTTTAGTCTTCATGGTCTTCTTCTAGGCTTGCACTAGCGAAAATGGAACATGTCACGAAATCATGACGCTTTCGCCTTCGAGCTCTTCCTTCTTCAATTCATCGTGAAATCGTGACGCTTCTTCTGTTGAAGACTTGCTAACTATTTTTGTCATGAAATCGTGACACTTTCTCCAACTCAATGCTGCCATCTCAACCTGTCATGAAATCATGACACTTTCTGCATTCGCAAGCTTTCTCTTCAACCTGTCATGAAATCGTGACACTTTTTGCATCCGTACAACTTCTTTGTAGCTTGTCGTGAAATCGTGACGCTTCTCATTTCAGACTCTTCCCTTTGTTGCATGTCACGAAATCATGACAGTTCTCACTTCGAGCTTTTTAGCATGTCACAAAATCGTGACAGTCCTCACTTAGTCTTTTGCAGCATGTCACAAAATCATGACAGTCCTCACTTAGTCTTTTGTAGCATGTCACAAAATCGTGACACTTTTCGAGATACTTTATCTCTCTTCGAACTTGTCATGAAATCGTGATAGTTCACACTACGGACTCTCCCTTCTGCATCATGTCATGAAATCGTGACACTTTTTCGTCCGTACAACCTTCCTTGCATTATGTCATGAAAATGTGACATGTCACGAAATCGTGACACTTTCCACCTTGCTCTCTTTCTCTGCCAACATGTCGTGAAATCGTGACAGTTTTGCCAGCTTCTTCTCTCTCTTCCAACATGTCGCGAAATCGTGACACTTTTTCAAAAAGCTTTCTCTCTCCTACCTAAGTCGTGAAAATGCGACATGTCGCGATATCGTGACACTTTTTCAAAAAGCTTTCTCTCTCCTACCTAAGTCGCGAAAATGTGACATGTCGCGATATCGTGACACTTTTTCAACTTACTTTCTTTCGAACCTGTCAAGCCGAACCTTCAACAAAACACATTATTTTTACATCAAATCAAATTCTTTCAAAAGCTTCTTGACATCAATGACAACTTATTCACTTGAGCAAATGCAATGTACTCAAGGTACCCAAAATTGCCAACAATCTCCCCCTTTGTCATTGATGGCAACCCTTTACTAAAAACACGTCTCAAGAGCAAAAACTGAAACCAACTGTGCTAACGACTGAGAATCTCCTATTGAAGTTTTGCTCCCCATGACTTGAAGCTTTCCTCTTCACATTGAAGCTCTCCCCCTTACTCATATCTCTCCCCCTTACTCAAATCTCTCCCCCTTTGTCATCAATGGCAAAGGGTCACCTTTGGGGCTTGGGACTAAGAATGAGCCTCTTAGCTTAGTCCCTCCCCCACCTCCTCATGAGGAGATTAAAGCTAGGGTGGGAGTAAAACTCCCATTAGGCACTGATCATCATCAGTGTCTATAATTTCCTTGCCCGGCCTTTTCTTGAACTTTTTGCCCGCATTCCTGTTTTTGTCATTGTTCTTGTTCTTGTTCTCATCCCTGTCCTTTTTCATGCCTTGATCCTTGGACCTGATCATGCCACTGTTCCTGTTCCTATACCTTGGAAGATCAGCTCTACACTGTCTAGCTGTGTGACCTTCATTGTTGCATTTATAACAAGTAACACTGTAATTTCTTTTAGGCATACCTGTTCTTTGAATCCACCTGTTCGACTAACCGTGAACCTGATATTAGCCTTGCAGAAAATTGCCTTATGCCCAAACTGATTACAAGAGTAGCAATACCCTTGGAAGAAATTACCACTTCTAAAATTGTTGTTAACCTTCTTCATTTGAGACATGCAATGTGCAGCCATGTGACCAAACCTGTAACACGCAAAACATCTGCCATGAAATTTTCCTTTATACGACCTCTTGGGTCCTGAAAACTTCTTCTTCGCATTCTGAATTTCGTTTTCTATTTCTGCGCATCGATCACTCATGGACTCATGTTCTGAAGTACTTTCTTCATCGAACTCTCTTCCTTTTGGAATCTCTTGCTAGATTCCCCAACCTGTTCTTTGTGCGGCTTAACAAAACCAAGACCTATTTTATCTGTTGGATTTCTTTGACCTTTGATGAGAGACTTAACCCTTTTGGAGCTATCTTGAAACCTGTACAACTTATCCTTGTACTCTTTAGTTTCCACTTCCAGAGAAGCCATTTTCTGTTCCAACTCATTATACTCAAGAATCTTAGACTCTAACTCATCCTTGAGTTCTTGTGTTTTAGCTATAGAGAAGTCAAGACTTTCTATAAGATCGTCTCTCTCCATACAACATTCATCTAACTTATCCTTGAGTCTATCATTCTTCTTTCTTTCCTTTTTCAAAACACTAAGAGCATTATTAAGTTCACTTTCAAGATCTTTTATTTGTTTGCTTTCTGAATCCTCAAGGCCTTTTCCAGATTTCTTATCACTAGAGGTGCTACCTTTTTCAAAAACCATACAAGCATCTTCTTGATAGTTTTCTGAAGCATCCTTATACATACTGGAAACCAAATCATTATTTGTACAGTCATCCTCAAGGTGACCAAAATTTCCACATCTAAGACATTTCATAATAATGAATCTATGTTTCGGTTCTTCCTCTTTTTTTGATATGAACAACATCTCATTTTCCTCATCACTTGAAGAGCTTTCACTATCACTGCTAGAACACTTACTTGCTTTGTCTAGGTAGAAACTCTTCTTGTTCTTGTGTGAATACCTCTTTCCTTGATTGTTGTGCTCATCTTTGTTCTTTCTGTAATACCTGTGCTTTTCAGAATCCTTGCTCTTAACATCCTGTTTCTCTTCATCACTTTCATTCTTGGAAATAGTACAGTCAGTAGCATAATGACCGAACTTTCCACAATTGAAGCATCTTATATTTTTCATGCTTTTGTGCTTTCTAGATAACTTGCCTTTCTTGTTGTAATATGCCTCTTCATCACTAGAAGACTCATCACTCTCTTGAAGTTGTTTACCCTTAGATTTCTTGGTAGCCTTGAAAGCTGCCTCTTTCTTGACGTCAACCTTCACCTGAGTTCTCAACTCAAATGCTGCAAGAATGCTATGAAGCTCATCCTTTTTCAGCTTATCCAAATCTTTAGCTTCCTCAATAGCAGAAATATTTTCACTGAATCTATTAGGAAGAGATCTTAAGATTTTATCACAAACATCATTTTCAGCAAGTTCAAGACCTAAGTCTTTCATGGAGTTAACAACCTCATCCATGCGAAGCATGTAGTCACTAATATTTTCATCATCATTCATCTTGAGTTGTTCAAACATACCTTTGAAATGTCTCAACTTGGCCTTTCTGACATTTGCATCACCTGTATGAACCACCTGCAATTGTTTCCACATTTCACTAGTTGTCTTGCAGTGAATTACTTTGGTGAGATCTGCTTTCTGTAAGCCTTTCAAGATTGCATTCATTGCTTTTGAATTGTTGTGATGTAGAAGCCTATCTTCTTTAGTATATGGACCATTTACAAGAATAGTGTACCCATCTTCAATCACTTCCCACACCTCATTCCCAAGTGCCATTAGATGAACCTTCATCCTTGCACTCCAAAGACCAAAATCTGATCCATCAAGAATAGGTGCTGCATTTTCGCTTGAATAATCCATTGTGTTCTTATCAAGCTTTTCCTTCAAGCTGTTTAAACTTTCTGAAGGAACCCGCTCTGATACCAATTGAAGAACACAAGCTTATACTGAGAGGGGGGGTGAACAGTATAAGACCACTTTAAACTTTTTCCTTCAACTTTTAAATTAATATTATGCAGTGAATAGATAGCAGTATCAAAAATAGTAATCAAAGCAATGCACAAAACACCATCCACAATAGAGACACAACAATTTACGTGGTTCACCCAAAGCGGGCTACTCCACGGATAAAATATTTCACTAAATTTTATCACCTCAAATTCTGGGAAACCTTTCTCGATTACAATGTTTATGGGCACCAACCCAAAGGAGACACCAATCCCCTAGCTCTGCTTTGGTTGGTGATCCTCTAGAAGACCTCTACCTCCTCTGCCCTTAGCAAGTGGAACTCTATCCACAGAAGACACCTGTCTTCCCTGCTCTGGCTGGAGACCTCTATCCTCAACTCTTTCACCTCCAAAGCTGGTCCTCGAATTTGCACTAAACATAGTCCTTCGGTTCAGCACAAATGTCCTCGTTTGCTTCCTCTGTTCTACACCAAACATAGTCCTTCGGTCTGGCACAAATGTCCTCAAAATTGCACCTCTATGCAATCATAGTAGCACTCGATCAAACATCAACTTATGCACCTCTGCGCAATCACAGCAGCATGATCTTCGCGCACTCTACTTCCTTGCAATCTCTCTCACTTAGAAGATTCGATGGAATGCACTCTGTACACTGCAATCGAATTTGCACTCTGCTTCTCGATGATCGAACTTCTCCCCGCACTCTATCTATGAAAGTCACACTTCGAACGCACACTTCGATCGATGCCAAATCTCTTCAAATAGCCCTCCTTTTATACTAACATAATCAAGATCTAAACCTTGGTCTTAGTCGACTGTTATGCAAATGCAAACCCTAACTCCGTCGGTTGCATGCCCTAATCTTCGTCGGCCCAATTTTAACTCTGTCGGCTTCAACCGCCTCTGTGGTTCAGTAGCTTCTACCGTGAAACCACAACATGTCGTGATATCATGACATTTTTGTAGCCGTACACTTTCGTTTGGCTATTGTCATGATATCATGACACTTTTGCTTTTGTCTGCCTTGACTACGTTCTTGTCATGATATCATGACACTTCTGTCTTTGTTGATGTCATCTTCACTCCTGTCGTGAAATCATGACACTTTAGTCTTCATGGCCTTCTTTTCTGCTTGCACTAGCAAAAACGGAACATGTCACGAAATCACGATGCTTTTGCCTTCGAGCTCTTCCTTCTTCAATTCATCATGAAATCGTGACGCTTCTTCTGTTGAAGACTTGCTAACTATTTTTGTCATGAAATCGTGACACTTTCTCCAACTCAAGTTGCCATCTCAACCTATCATGAAATCGTGACACTTTCTACATTCGCAAGCTTTCTCTTCAACCTGTCATGAAATCATGACACTTTCTACATCCGTACAACTTCTTTGTAGCCTGTCGCAAAATCATGACGCTTCTCATTTCAGACTCTTCCCTTTGTTGCATGTCACGAAATCGTGATAGTTCTCACTTCGAGCTTTTCAGCATGTCACAAAATCATGACAGTCCTCACTTAGTCTTTTAACATGTCACGAAATCACAATAGTCCTCACTTAGTCTTTTGTAGCATGTCATAAAATCATGACACTTTTTGAGATACTTTATCTCTCTTCGAACTTGTCGTGAAATCATGACAGTTCACACTACGGACTCTCCCTTCTGCATCATGTCATGAAATCGTGACACTTTTTCGTTCATACAACCTTCCTTGCATTATGTCACGAAAATGTGACATGTCGCGAAATCGTGACACTTTCCACCTTGCTCTCTTTCTCTGCCAACATGTCGTGAAATCGTGACAGTTTTTCAGCTTTCTCTCTCTCTCTTCCAACATGTCGCGAAATCGTGACACTTTTTCAAAAAGCTTTCTCTCTCCTACCTAAGTCGCGAAAATGCGACATGTCGCGATATCGCGACACTTTTTCAAAAAGCTTTCTCTCTCCTGCCTAAGTCGTGAAAATGCGACATGTCGCGATATCGCGACACTTTTTCAACTTACTTTCTTTCGAACCTGTCAAGCCGAACCTTCAACAAAACACATTATTTTTACATCAAATCAAATTCTTTCAAAAGCTTCTTGACATCAATGACAACTAATTCACTTGAGCAAATGCAATGTACTCAAGGTACCCAAAATTGCCAACAAAGGCATGGGAGCCATGGAGGTTCCAACAAAAGAAGGCACAAAGAAGGTAAAAAATATCTATTACACTCCTAAACTCCTACATAATTTGTTTAGTGTTGGAAAAATCATGGAAAATAACTATAAACTTGTTTTTGAAGATGGAAAATGTGTAATTTTTGACAAAAATAATTGTAATAGAGTTGTCACAAATGTACCTATGACAAATAATAGGTTATTTCCTCTTAAGTTTAGGGAACAAGGAGGTGCTCAACTTGCTAGTGTGGCCATAGAAAATCCAAGTGTGCTTTGGCACTTGAGATATGGTCATATTAATTTTTTAAGCTTGAAGTTGTTGACTTCACAAGCTATGGTGTGTGGATTACCAAAATTTGAAGAGCACAAGGAGGTGTGTGAAGGATGTGCTTTGGGAAAGCACTCAAGAAATTTTTTTTCAAGAGGTCAAGCATGGAGAGCAAGCCATCCACTAAAATTGGTACATTCGGACATTTGTGGTCCAATGC
Source organism: Wollemia nobilis (assembly GCA_028583015.1). NCBI lineage: Eukaryota > Viridiplantae > Streptophyta > Pinopsida > Araucariales > Araucariaceae > Wollemia > Wollemia nobilis. Next base: position 4,040,753 of record JAQPPZ010000286.1, read on the forward strand.
ATACCAAAATATTGGATAACAATTCTTACTTTCTTACTTTCATTGATGATTTATCTAGAATGTGTTGGATTTATTTTTTGAAAACTAAAGATGAAGCTTTTGAATGTTTCAAGGATTTCAAAAATAATGTAGAGAATCAAAGTGAGTATGTTGTAAAAATATTAAGGACTGATATAGGAGGGGAGTTTTTCTCAAATGTATTTCTCAAATATTGTAAAGATTATGGGATCAAAAGGCAATTCACTACTGCCTACACCCCACAACAAAATGACGTGGTTGAAAGGAAGAACCACACTATTATAGAAATGGCTAGATCAATGCCACAAACAAAGAAACTCAGTAACATGTATTGGGATGATGCTGTTAGGACAAGTGCTTACATTTTAAATAGGAGTCCTACTTATATTTTAGATGGGATAACTCCATATGAGGGATGGTATAAAAAAGCTAGATGTAAATCACTTCAAAGTTTTTGGTTGTCTTGCATATGTACACATTCCTGATGAGACAAGAAAGAAATTTGATCCCAAAATTCAAGCATATATTTTCATTGGGTATTGTGATTCTTCAAAGGCATATAGACTCTACAATCCAAAAACACACAAATTTTTAATCTCCAGAGATGTAATTTTTGATTAAGGGGGAGTATGGGGTCGTCAAAAATGTTTTGTTGATGATGTATCTCAAGATGAAAGTTCCTCTCAAGTGCAGCCCATTAACAAGAACAGCAATGGAAGTCCTCGTCCAGGTCCACAAAAGAGTTCTACTTCAAGTACAACAAGTGCTACTCCAAGTCCTCCACAAAGACCACCAAGATCATCAAGTTCTTCTCCAATTCCAATGGAAGAAGATACACCACCAAGAGGTAAGAGAACACTTTAGTACCATCCTTCTTTTCAAAATATGGACAAGATTTTTCAAAGAAGGTACACTAGAAGTCAAGCTAGTGAGATGAATGAAGTCTTGAAAATTTGCACATGTATGGTGATGAAGACTCCCAAGATCCTAAGGGATATGTTGTAAACTATGCTTTAATGTCTAGTATAGAGCTAGAGTGATCTAGTTATAAAAAAGCAAGTAATCATGATGTATGGTAACAAGCCATGAAAGAGGAAATGACCTCTATAAAAAATAATGACACATGGGAGCAAGTGGATATTTCTAAGGGAAATAAATGTATTGGATGTAAATAGGTCTATAATACCAAGTTCAATGCTGATGGGAGCATTGAAAGACACAAGGAAAGGCTAGTAGCAAAAGAGTTTAGTCAAAAGTATGGGATTGACTATGAGGAAACCTTTGCTCCGGTTTCTAGACAAGAGATCATCAGACTAGTACTTTCCTTGGCTGCCACAAAGGGTGGAACATTCAACACGTGGATGTTAAGAGTGCCTTCCTTAATGGGTATTTGAAAGAAGAGTTTTTTGTGCAATAACCTCAAGTATTTGAAGAACAAGGTAAGGAGAATCATGTCTAAAAATTGAAGAAAGTATTGTATGGACTAAAGCAAGCACCAAGGGCATGGTCCTCACGCATTGATGGCTACTTTTAAAACTATGGATTTACTAGGAGCAAAAGTGAACCTACTCTCTACTACATGAAATGAGGTAAAAACATCTTTATTGTGTGCTTATATGTGGATGATCTAATATTCATGGGTAGTAGTACTAAAATAAATGAGGAGTTCAAAAAATCCATGATGAAAGAGTTTGAAATGAAGTATCTAGGTTTGATGCATTACTTCCTAGGAATGGAGGTACATCAAACAGGAAATGGGATCTTCATATGTCAACATAAATATTCTCAAGACATGATAAAGAAATTTTCTATGGAGAAATGCAAGTATCTTGCAACTCCAATAGGTCATGAGATCCAATTAAGCAAAGAATATGGAGCACCAAAAGTTGACAAGACCACTTACAAGAGCATGGTTGGGAGTCTAATGTTCCTCACCAACACATGACCAGATATTCAATATGTTGTCTCTCTAGTATCAAGGTATATGGCTGATCCATATAAACTTCATCTAAAAGAAACTAAAAGAATTTTGAGATATGTAAAGGGTACAATGGATTATAGGATCCATTACCATAAAAACAATGATGTAAAATTAGTTGTCTTTAGTGATAGTGATTGGGGAAGCAACATAGATCATAGAAAATCCACTTTAGGAAATTTTATTAGTCTTGGATCAGGACTAATTACTTTGATTTCTAAAAAGAAAACTACTATTGCACTATCATCTACTGAGGCCGAGTACATAGCAATCACAAATGCTAGTGCCCAAACCTTATGGTTGAGAAAAGTACTTGAAGAAATAGGTGAGAGACAAAGTGGTCTACCATATTGTATTGTGACAATATGAGTGCCATACAATTGGTACATAATACTATCCACCATAGCAGGTCAAAGCACTTCGACATGAAGTACCACTTCATTAGAGACATGGTGGAGAAAAATGTGGTTGAGCTAAAATATTGCAGCACTTTGGACAACATAGCGAACATCTTCACCAAAGGAGTTGCTAAAGCTCAGTATATAAAGTTGAGAGACTGTCTTGTCAGCCCTCTCAACTTTAAGGTGAAAAATTTTGGACTTTGAATATGTTTCCCCTACGTAGCTATGTTAGCTATTATTATCAAATAGGTTTTGAGAGCATCTAGGAAAATAAATTAGAATTTTCTATGTTAGGTGTTAGCTAATAAACAATTATTTAGTTATGAGAATAAGTGGGCTTCCACTATTTTCAACTATGATCTATTTTGCTCAAGCCTATATAATGTAACCTGGGGCATGCATTTTATATATAATGAGTTTGATTTCTCATTTAGGATTGGAAAAACTTCCAAGTGCTGGAACAAGATCAAATATGTCAAAAATAATGAATTCTTGAACACCCAAGTGGCTATAAAATTGGTCAATCCTTCATGTATCTACCTAGAAATAAGATCAATGAAATCCAAAATGAACTGTGTGTCTTTAGATTTGTGTCTCATCTTATAAAGGACATCCAATTGGGAAAATATTATATGTTTATCACGTTCCAATACAAATATGAAGGTCAATATACTCAACATGTCTCTTGCATTTTCCTCAAACATATTGAGTAGTATAACACCTTTTGACATTGGATCATCTAGATTTAGATCTCTACATTCAATGCTTAGGAAAGGAGTGCATTGAAAGTCTTCTCCTCTTATTCCATATTAACATGATGCTTCCCCTCTAGTAAAGGCAACATCTATTCAACAATAAGTCTAGTAATGTTTATTTTGAAATGTCCATTGAGGGACTTGATTCTTGAGTGCTAGGTTCATAAAATTTTGCACATACTACAATTATATTGTAGCTAAAGTGAACTTACAATGCTAGGTATTGTGCCAAGTGGATGCTCCAAATTCTTACCTCAAAGCTTGTTAGTTGAATGACCCTGAATCATTGCCATGCACCTTCCTTCAGATTCTTGGTATTTTTAAAAATATTTGGCTCTAAGTTGGAATAGGTACCTTTAGAGCCTCTAATGAATAGGTATTTTTTGGTTTGGAGTCACTAGCCTTGGAAGCTATCATGCGTCTACACATTCTCTTCTTCTCCATTTCTATCGATGCTTGTCTAAAGATTTTGCACCTTCATTTTTCTTCTATGCTCTAGTTGCAACTATGATTCTCAATGTTAGTCACTCAAGAAAAGTTCAAGTGTTATAAGTTTGGTAAAGATTGTGCTATATGGGACAAGAATTCTTGGTCCAAAATTCATCTAAGTGGATCAGTTGTGCCCTCAAGACCTCGAACAAGATTGGATGCCTTAGAAAGAGGGGTCTTTGAGTCGATATCCAAAGAAGGATGACTCCTATGTGCCTAGATAATCTAATTAAATAGGAGGTTAAGAAATGGAAAAGAGTTGGAAGGTTAACCTAAAAGTGATATGGATTTGGAAGCATTAAGAGACAGTGTAGGGAGTCTCATAATCCAAAATCAGACTAAACTATATAATAGACCAGTTTACTTTTCTTATGCCTTTAAATAATTAATCATGAAGAACTTTGAGCATTGTTAAGTCATTCTAGAACTCTAATGGTAAATCCAAGTAGAAATCCATAATGTAGAATAATTGTAATAGAATTATCCATACCTAGCTTTAAAAAAAATTCTTAACTACTTAGTTAGACATACATACATGTTTTGCATAAGCAGTGAGCAAGAGGTTAGACATTAATCCAATATTCTATAAACATAGAAAATTGACCCACCCGAATGAGTTATTTTTTCTTAGATTTTATTGGGAGGATTTCAAACTTGCCAAGTGCAAATTTGTACCATTTTCTTGTGTTTTGCTTTGTTTTTATTAACCTTGACCAAATCTATTCCTAGTAAATTATGGGGTATGGGTTCAAAAAATTTGGACTTTTTCATTAAAAAAGTTTAAATTTTGAGCTAACCTTTTTTGGCATCAGCATGGCCAAGGTTAACTTTTATTTTCTTGCATTTTTAGGCCTCTAAATCCTCTATAAATAAGGAGGGTTGGATCCCTTTTAAATAGATAAGTTCTCTTTTGGAAATATTGATTTAAGTGACCTCTTGTGTAATCTTCACTTCTATTGGTGTTCTTGGTGCTCTATATTTGGTGTGCTTCTTGAGATTTTTAAGTGGAGAAGCCTTGATGATGAACTTGTCTTCTTGAAGGAGGATAGGTCTTCCACCTTTGCTCTTGCTTCCTCTACAATCTTAGCAGGTTGTCTCTTTGTATTTTTTAGTTGTTTAATAAAATTGTTTTGTGCTGTAGTTGCATTTTTGCATATGTTTTCACTGTTTTAAGCCTCCTTGTGCATATTTTTTCACATTTGCTCTTGCTTCCTCTAAAAAAACCTAATTTTTGCCCATCGTGCATTTTATTGTTCTTTTCTTCTTGTTTATCGAAACCATACTCGATAACTTATAGGGCATGGATTCAGCCTGGATAGACTTGGGGACAACTATTTGTCCCCCAAACCCTAGGGTATTTGCTTGTATGTCTATTTTGCACTATGCCTCTTTTTTTATCATTTTGTTTTAGCTTTTTTTATTCTATTATTTATAGTTTAAATAATATTAGCTTGGGGGAAATCATTTTGTCCCCAAACCCTAGTTGCATACTTGTTCATCATTGTGTTCATTATATTTGCATCTAGTTCACTATTTTATGCTATTATATCTCATTGTGTGTGTTCTAAAGGTCAAGATAATTTTATTTTTGAATGGTAAAATAAAGGACCAAGGGGGCTTGAATGATGTGCCTCCAAGCTCAATCATATAACATCCTAAGTAGGCCCCCAAATGTTGATCAAATTTGCTAGGGTTTTGTGAGGCTGTTTTGTAGGTTTGAAGTTGTGTGGACATTTTGGATGCAAGTTAAAATCTAGGATCAACCACTGAATCAGATAAGTTTCCTAAATAAACTACTTAGGTTATTTAATTTTTTCTTTCTATCCATTTCTTTATAAAACCTAGATCATAAATAAAGGGAAATATCATGGCTCAACATTTACCATACCATTTAAAAAAAAAATGTTTACTCATATTACAAATGGGTTCTAGATCCCCTGCTTGGGATCACCACAACTTGTCCCAACACCTAATCCTAACTAGGTTCACTTTGGGGCACACCCGTATCTACTTCCTGGATAAATCTATCTATACAAGAGTACTAGGTGTTCTACATAACATATCAACCTATCCTTCTCATGGATCCAATGAGCTAGTGTTGACCCCTCCTCTTAAATATTTCAAAGAGTGCATGCCAACCTACACTCTACATAAGTCCATTAATGTAGGTGCTTTATGCATGTGGAATTTGTCTATCCCTCTCATATCCATTTGAGTTAGACAATCCATGAATGCCTCATTTCCCCACATTCCATCATGGAGTCATTAACATAGGTAACCCCATTATTACTAAGTCGTTAAAGGTTATTTACCATCATTTTTTATCTCATTTGTGTCATTTAGTTGCCATACTCTAGGTGGTCCTTTTATGTTTCCATTATATCCTTATGAGTAGCCCAAAAATAAGAAGTTAACCAATAGATAGATAACATCAATCCATGCCATAGGAAACATACATGAAGAGACCATTTAACAATATATTTGAGGAATCACTAACTTTATCCATTTTTGAATCCTAATAAAAATAAAGTGGAATACAATTCCCACATAAGATAGTAAAATGAAATACATCTAACTCTTAATAATTCAATGGATTTCAACTCATATTTAGAAGCATAAATAAGCTATCATTGTCCCATAACAAATCACCCTTTTTCTTTTAAGAGCCCAAATCTTATTGAAGTACACTTACTTTATTTTATAACATCTATCTATAAAATAAAATCATATCATAAGCACACCACATTATAACAGATTCCTTAAAGAATTTTAAATAAATCATTAACCATTAAAAGAGAATCCACAACAACCCACATGACAAAATATTTACCTTGGGATAAAACCCCGAAGGGAAAACCCAACACTTAAACTCTATTTCTTTTATTCCCGATTGGTAAAAGTTCATACATAGAGATTAGACAAGTCATCATCTCATGTGAGGGATGCTCATGGTCTCCTTTAGATTCATTCTAACAATTCATTAGCTTATAATTACAATTTACACCTCCATAATAGGAGTGTACACAAAAGTGTGACTTCCCTATATAACAAAAGTTCTAGGGCGTCATCATAACACCAGATATGCACACCTATTATATATTACAAGCATGCAATGAATTGATCATTGCAAATTATCTATATTTTCCTATTTGAAACATAAACAAGCGGCACAACACATCTCTACAGGTAAGCACAAATTCATTATTATGTTGGAAAGAAAAAGGTTCCACTAAAATTATCCATCGCTACCCCAAATGATGTACACTACAAATTACCTAGATCAAATACACAATTATATCTACATTTGGAAATTCAAATATCTACAATTACTCTATAAATGCAATGCTACTTGAACCCAATCGCTCCTTCGGGATGAAGTTATCTTTGATGAATAGATTCATTGTTTGTGAACCCTAATTTTGAATATGGGAGAGTAAACACTAGTGTTTAATTGAGTTCACTATGTCATGGTGTCATAATGATTAGATGAATGTGGTATAGTGATATCAAGGGGATACTGCACCTCCTTTGGTTTCCTATGCACAACTAAACATAACAGTTTAGGATCAGCAAACCTTCAATTACACAATAGAGGATAACCTTCCTTGAAGAAGACTAGAAATTTAGTCATGCTTCTCTATGCACCCATATCTCAACCAAGCTGGGTCGATACCCCACTTTCCTATATCTATCTAAGACCACACCCTCTCAAAATCAGCACCCTAGTACTACTTCTAAGCATTGGAATGCATCTGGAAGGTTTTGCGTTCGACTAGGGTAGAGGTAGTAGAGATCCAAGTCTATACTTCAACTTGGAATAAAAAACCCACTCTTATCTTGTAGTCCAAAAGCTAGCCCACCTATGCTATGTTTACTAAAAAGAATACCTCACGCGCCCATCAATTCCTTAGAACAGGGCTTCAATTTTTGAATAAGCTCTAAAACTAAGTAAAAACCATTTCTCAGACCAATCATTAGAGATACTCAATCACTCTCCTTTATAGTTCAACCTCTCTTATTGGTCTACATTTGCAATAGCAACCCCAACCCAGACATATTACATCCACCTAATGCCAACTACTATGGATTTAATTTTCCCCACATAGAGTACAAAGTATTACTAGGATATGTACAACCAAAATTATATTATAACAGTTGTAAGATGACCTACCTTTGTCCAAGCAGTGATGCTCAAAATTCTTCCACTGGAGATGAGCTTCCTTTGGATTGACCTAGCGACCAAAAATAATTACTTCACTACACCATACAATGGTTTCATACTACAAATTCTAGCAATCCTTCTCACTGCACAACTCACGATATATCACTGCATATCCCTCTCATTGCACCAATCATGGTATCTCATTATGAAGTCCAAAGATCTTCCTCTCACTGCATCACTCAAGGTTTCTCACTATGAAGTCTAGTGATATCCCTCTCACTGCACAACTCATGCTTTCTCATTTCAAGTCCAGTGATCTCCATCTCACTGCACCACTCACGGTTTCTCACTATGATGTCTAGAAATCTCCCTCTCACTACACAACTCACGATTTCTCACTGCAAGTCCAACAATATCTCCCCAACTACACAATATTTGATAATCCTTTTCTTTGAAATCCACCTCATTCGATGAATATTTATGGGACTCAGATTGTGTCACCTCTTTACCCAAACACGTCCTCTTTCCACTTGCTAGCACCCATACTCCGTTATGCACACGATCACCCACCATATTAGATAATCTATGGATCCTCCATTAATGAAAACTGGGAGTCACATGTTTGACCAACGTCCATATCCAACTAGTCTCACGATGAGCTTTCATTCCAACTAGATTTATAGTCTATGTTATATGAGTGGAAATTATATCACCAACACTGATGGATCTTTTTTGCATAACACCTACCTTTCCCACAATGGTTAATTTTTAACTCCTCTCAAAGTTCCATAAAATAGATGTCATATAGTATTATTTTACAAATCCTGACATAACCAAGCTAATGAAGCTATATATATATATATCTTCAACATATTACCTAGATGATATATGTGATACTTGATTTAAGTGTCCCATATATTTTATACTAATACAATTACTCTATCCTGTGGGATACCATCAAATATTAGCAAAGTCAATTACATTCTATCCTAGGTTAGTTGTATCTTTAATAAGGAACTCGTTAAAAAAAAAGACATTTATCCTTATTTCCCAAGTAATATAAACTGTAGAAAAATCTCATTAATTACTTTTTGTAAAAATAACTTGCTCTTGGTGGATAAGTCTTCCTTCCACCATGAATAGACCTGTTCCTGTCAAACAAGCAAGTTCATTAGTTAAATCTCATATTTTCATAAAAGTATATCCATATGGAAACTAGGCATGTAAAAATCAATCATTACATTAGTAGCTTACATCACTATCCATATTTAAGTATACAAATATAAATATATATCTTGCATAAACCAAGAATGAAATAATAAAAAATTTCATTAACACATCTATATAGCAAAACATAACTCATCAAATAAAATGTTTGCCAAGGGAGGGTCATGACAGGAAAATATTTGATTTTATTTCTAGGTATTTGAAAGAGAAAAGCATATAGTTTGCATCCGAGGGTTAATTATTTTTGTGCATTCTCATAAAATCCTTTCTAAAAATAAAGGATTTATTTTATTGCAAGTTAGGGTTTAGTAATCATTGAAAATCAAGAATCATTCTAGGGTTAGTCTTTGCTTGCCTACATTATTGTTTGTCTTGCATTGTTATTTCCCTTTCATAGCTTAGATTTTAGAAAGACAAAACATAGGTTTTTGCTTAATATACACATCAAACATATCCATACCAAACTTGGAGTGAGTCCTTAAACCATTCTTGGTGAACCCTTCAATCCCCAAACCCCTAAGTGTAGAGCATATAACACACCCCTACGGTCACCTTGGCTCCCAATGAATCCAATTGAGAATCGTATGTGATAGGGTAATTTTACCCCTCTACATATTTTTTGAACCTGACATGAACACACATATTAGTGGCCAATATAGGAAGCCTCTTCATTTTTGTTTTTCTTTTGAAAAATTTAAGCAATATCACTATTTTTGTTTGTTTAGAATTAGAAAAAATTAAAAACATCTTTAAAATCTTCTTATGCGTCTTTTTCTAGTTTTCTCCTCTATTATTTCTCTTCCTCCTAATGGCTCCCAACCTTAGGAGTAAGCAAAATATTTTAGAATCTGATCATATTTTTCAAGAAGATGATCAGGTTGATAGGGAGAATCCCAATCTAGATGCAAGAGGAAGAACATGAAGAAACTAGTAATACTTTTGATCCCGAGGTGAAAAATAGAGGTTTCATTTTTTCATAATTTGATCATATGGAGTTTTATGAAACACTATAAGGAGGCTTTGGTTTAAGCTATTAAAGAGGAATCCCAAATCGAAAGAGGTGGGATGCCTTCTCGTCCAACCATCTCTTCTAATAATTTTCATAACAATCCTTTGTTTGAATATTCACATCATGCTAATCCTTTTCATAAACCTACATATGCTACTACTATGACCACCAAAATTGGGAGAATTCCATAAGCTCATCCAACCAGTAGTGCATCCTAAACTTATGCTAAATTTCCTCCTCATTTTTCTCATCTCAATATTCATACTTTTGTTCCATCAAATATCATTTATCCTTCACAGTAAGATACCACATATCATAACCCATACCATAAAAATATTAATAACTCTAACATTGGCCAAGTTCCCTTTCAAAAACCTACTTATACCACTACCTTAGGGAACCTAAGGGTATTGCAAAAAAATAATATTTATATGTGAAGTTTAACTAATGTGGTGAAGCAATTGGTTTCAAGAGTGGATATGATACAACCTCTAATATTCACCTACAACTACAAGGAAATGTGTAATTAACCATTATATCCTATTGTCACTTCTAGGCCCTACCCTAAGCATTTTCCAATACCGATTTTACCTATTTATAAGGGAATATAGAACCTAATCGAGCATTTAATGATGTTTAGGACATCGTGCCATGATATTATATATGATGACATATTGTTGGTAAAGACATTCCCTTAGAGCCTTTGCGGTATGGCATTGGAATGGTATTATCAATTACCTCATCATTCTTTGAGGAGTTTTGAAGAGACAACAACATTGTTTATTAAACAAATCAGAGCTTATATCGAGAAAAATGTGACAATGAAAGATGTTTATATGTTGAAACAAGGTAAAGAGGAAATATTTTCAGAATTCTTATCTCATTGGAGAAGTTTAGTGGGATGATTGAGATATACTTTACCTCCATGAGATATGTTATATATTTTCATTGGAAATTTACAAGAACAAATATCTTATGAATTGGAAACAACAACTATCCCATCTTTTGACCAAGTGATAGATCTAGAAAGAAGGGTGGAGCAAGCCCTTATTCGAAGAGGTCAAATTAAACCAAAGAAAGAAGAAGATAGGGCCATAAAAAATTAGTACAAGAACAAGCATGTAGTTGGTGATGGGGTAACGGATAGTAGGCCTATTAACAGTGTTGTTAACACCCTACAAATGATGGTGCTTAGCCAACCTAAAAAACCCCCACCAAGGAATTTTACAAGACTCAACATGCCTATGGTGGTGGTCCTAAAGCAACTTTTGGAAGTAAATATGATTCGGTTGCATCCCATAAGGTAATCTAATACCATGGCTAATTGGTATAAGTATGGTCAACACTATGAGTATCATAGAGTGGAGGGGCACATAAAAAATTCATGTAAGAGGTTGAAACATGTGGTTCTAGGACTAATTTATGAAGGTCATCTTGTTATAGAAGGTCATCAATCCAATACTCCAACAAACAATCAACCTCCTACTCAACAAGCACCTACAACTAATCAAGACATGGGGATCTTCCAAGACTCCCTATCCAATTATGAGTAACATACAATTAATCAAGTATTATATCATAATATGCCACCTCACTACAATAATATTGTTGATATGATACCAACAACCACAAGGTAACAAGCTCAAGCACAACTAACTCAATGATATCAACAAGATATGAGTTCTACATCCAACCAACCTTAAAAACTGCCCTTAATTTTGAAGAGTATCCAAAAAAGGAGCACGAGAATAGAAAATCCACCTTTAGTGTTGAAACCACAACCTAAAGTCTCCTTTGAAATTCAACAATAGTTAGCTAGTACCCCAAATTTTTCTCTTAAAACTTTTGCAAACTTCTCCTATTCATAGGGAATCCATGTTGAAGCTTCTAAGACAACCGTATATTCCTTAAGATATTTTATGTAGTGCTATAGATGATGTTGTAGGTTATATTGGGATATATTATATCACATTTTTGGATGATAATATTCCTTCCTTAGAATTACAAGGGGATTATTACCTCTAAATCATTGCATTTATTAGGGAAACATTTATCAAATAAATTTTGATAGACAAAGGTTCCTCCCTCAATCTATGCACTTATCAAATTTTCCAAAATTTTGGATTAAAATAGGAATATAGGATCATGAAAAAGAAGTACAAGAACAAGCATGTATTTTGGTGATGAGGTAACATATAGTAGGCCTATTAACAATGTTGTTAACACCCTACAAAATATGGTGCTTAGCCAACCTCAAAAACCACCACCAAGGAGCTTTACAATACTCAACACGCCTATGGTGGTGGTCCTAAAGTAGCTTTTGGAAGTAAATATAATTCAGTTGCCTCCAATAAGGTAACATGATACTATGGATAATTGGTATAAGCATGGTCAACACTATGAGTTTCATAGAGTGGAGGGGCACATGAAAAATTCATGTAATAGGTTGAAACATGTGGTTCCAGACCTAATTGATGAATGTCACCTTGTTATAGAAGGTCCTCAACCCAATCCTCCAACAAAAGATCAACCTCCTACTCAACAAGCACCTATAAATAATCAAAACATGGGGATATTCCAAGATCCACTACCTAATCATGGGTAACATACAACTAATCAAGTATCATATCATAATGTGCCACCTCCCTACAACAATATGGTTGGTATGATACCAACAACCACAAGGCAATAAGATCAAGCACAACTAAATCAATGATCTAAGGAGATGAGTTCTACATCCAACCAACCTTCAAAACTACCCTTAGTTTTGAAGAGTACCAAAAAAATGAGCATGAGAGTAGAAAATCCACCTTTAGTTCTGAAACCTTAACCTAATGTCTCCTTTGAAATTCAAAAATAGTTAGCTTCTAAGACAACAGTCTGTTCCTCAAGATATTTCCTATAGTAATATAGCTGATGTTGTAGGTTCTCTTGGGATACATCATATCATATTTTTGGATGATAATATTCCTTCCTTAGACTTACGAGGAGATTCTTCCACCTACATAATTACATTTATTGGGGAAAAATTTATCAAATGAATTTTGATAGACAATGGTTCCTCCCTCAATCTATGCACTTATCAAATTTTCCAAAATTTTGGATTAAAAGAGGAAGATTTAACTAAATCTAATATCATCAAAGCTTTCAAAAGCAAGTCCCAAGAGGCCTGCGATGTTATATCTCTCTCCCTTGGGGTTGGACCTAATATCTTGAATACCTTATTTTATGTGGTGCCTTGCTTGCCATAATTTAATATTCTTCTTGGATGCCCTTGGATTCATGCGATGAGGGCTATCCCTTCCACTTTTCATCAATGTTTGAAGTTTGAATTCTAATATTAACTTATCATCATTCTAGGGGACCCTCATCCATTCAAATATTATTCAATGGTTAGCTTAATCTGATATGAATTTATGTTCATCAGTTTCATCATATCATGTTACCAAACTTGAAAATTTAAAAGTGAGTGAGGAACTTCTAATCAATGTTTCATCAAAGGATCATGTTAATCCATTTCTTCAAGAACCTCTTCTAGATCTTGCAAATCTATAACCTTCACCAAGGACTATGGGTTTACCCTATAAGAAAGGTGAAGTTGTACACATTGGCATGTGTACCTTTATATTTTTAGGAGTATCCCTCTAAGAGAAAATCTATGGTAGCAACCTTGTCATGATCCTCCCTTGGTGAACTTATTCATGTGATAGAACTATTATATTATATACTATTTTAATGACTAATGGTATAGTTATTTGATGATTATTTGTTGCAATTTTTTTTATGAAAGAATATGATGTTGCTAATAGATTTGCATATTTTCAAGAACAGTTGCTCTTGTAGGTGGAAGAAATGATTGACCACTAAAAATGAGATGCCAAAAAGAGAAATGATGATTGCTCTTAAAGGCGACAACTTTGAGGAGGATAGAATTTCTCCACATATAGTTTCATATTATATTTTGCATGTGGAAATAAACCATCGTTAGTGAGGTTATTTTTAAAGAAAACAACGACCACCACTCATCCTTAGGCATGGCCCCATTTGAAGCCTTGTATGGTAGGAGGTGTAGGTAACCATTGACATGGGATAACCTAAAGGATCGGGTTGTGCTTGTGTTAGACATGGTTAGGGAAATGGAGGAATAGTTAAAGATGATCAGACAAAGGCTTAAGGAAGTTATTGATCATCAAAAAAGATTTATAAATTTAAAGAATATGCCAAGAGAGTTTTCTATGGGGGAGAAAGTGTTCCTAAGGATTAGACCTATGAAGAGTGCCATAAAGTCCTGTTGGTCCAAAATCTGCCACAGGAAAGGATTTTATAATTGCACCCTAGACCTAGCCAACATTGAAAGGCTGGAAGCAAGAAATGGCTCCCAGACCAATCTCCAGAGTGGGCTGGTTCCCTTTACTAATCTAAATTTCTGTTTGAAGATAAGGGTTGCTGGAAAGAAATTAAAAGTTGCAGAAAGAAATGAAATATGGCCACAGGCCGGAGTTATGGGATCGGAAGAACAACAGCAGAAAACTTAAAGTGCGGCAACAGCAAGCAACAGAATATAATGACTCAACTCCCACACAACTGTATGCAGAAAATCTCTCCAAGATTACACTCCAGGAATCATATCCTTACAAGCAAGATTCAAATCCAATATGCAGAATTTGAATGTAACAGCACTCAAGGAATATAAATTCGATTAGAAATGCAACGAACAGAAAAGACAATCACCCAAACAACTGCTTGAAAAATCCGAAGCCAATAATTTATTCTTGCAAATGCACTTCCAGTTTTTAGCAAAACTTCCAACCTTTTGAAATGCGAATTACATTGGTTTTTATAGAGGTCCGTCCTCTTTGCAGCATTAAATATTTTAAACCGACCTTCTTGAGATCTACAATCATGCGAAGGAAACGAGGAACATGATCCCCTTAATCGCAGTCTCGAAGAAATAAAAATTAAATTCCATGAAACGCTTACGGCCCTTCATTAAATTCGATTCTTTGAATATGTGCATGAAAAACCGTTGAATTAATCCACGAACGGCAACTTCGAACCAATAAACCCTTTAATTTTGGTAGCCTGGGCACTCTTTGACCTTAACCGCATTGGAAATCCGCAAATTATTTAATTCGGGTCAGCATTAAATCATCGGAAATCGGAAAAACCCTCTCGGCCGTTCATACTGCACTTGGCGGAAAACTGCGCAGGTCGCGAAATCGCGACGGGTCGCGAAATCGCGACATGATTTTACGCCGTACGCTTCGCTGCTGAAGACCCGCGATTCGGAACATGTCGCGATATCGCTACATGTCCGCTCCCTCTTGCTCCTCCTCGCGCTCTGCCCCGCGAAAACGGAACACGTAGCGATTTCGCTACATGTTCCTTCTCTCCGCATCAATCGCCATTTTCGGTCGCGATTCGCTGACATGTCAGCGACGCGCTGCAAATTTTCACTTAATGCCTTCGACGCTGCCCGACCCGCGATTTCGGAACACGTCGCGATATCGCGACGGTTCCGCCCAACCTGCCTGCGTTGACTGCGTTGACCGCGATTCTGCAACATGTCAGCGCGTCGCTGCAGTTTTTTGACTTAGTCATTTTTTGCTCAATTTTTCTCCTTTTTTCGCCCAAGCTGCATCAATCAAAGGTCAGATCCCCAACAATACATTAATGCATTCATCAATGAGAATCAATGTGGCAAAAATGCCAACATTCTTGGCGGCTCGCGGGGTATACAGCTCGCTGTATGCAAGAATCCAGGCCTTAGTCCATTGGGCACAGAGTCATATTGGAACTGTAAACTAGCTGTTGCAAAACATGTCAGGGGACTGCTGCAAAACTTCTTCTGCTGCGGAAAACTAGAACTGGAAGAACCTGCATAGAAGCGGTTATAAACTGAAGAAATGGAATGTGATGGTGGAGTGAGCTCCTGCGATTGCGCAAGCGGTGACTGCAATGGAGTGATGTGGAAGTAAGCAAGTGAATGAGATAGACATAACAACATCATGTTGATACACTACCAGCGGCAATAGATGGAATGAACGAATGGATGGAACATAAGTGGAAGTTTTGAAGCGTGAAATGAAAATGAACTAAGCTGGAAAATAAATGCTTTTTAAAACAAAGACAAACTGAGAAGAAAGGGATAAGAGGAAACGGGAAAAATAGAAAAGGGGAGAAGAAACAACAGCCGTGGCTTATTCTGTGACTGCAGAAGAAAAAGAAGTAAAAGAAGGAAGATGAAGAAGGGAAAGGAAAGAAAAAGGGGAGGGAAAAGAAGAAAGCCACCAACTGCTGGGAAAGGAGGAGACAAAAAGGGAAACCAACACCTACAGCCCACAAGCAACAAGAGCCAAGGTGACAACAAAAGGCAACACATATATACATACTCTTTTCTTTTTCTTCACTTTCTCTTTTTTTTTTTTATATTATATACATAAGTTTACGACATGATTGGCATGTCGCCACCACAAACCCGATCTCAGGAGTTATCCTGTAAATCTGCAATGTCCCGCCCAGATTTGGTCATACTTGAGTCGGTCCCTGAAATTGGGCTGGCTTCTTCCTGTAGTTCTCCCTTCGACAGTGGCAGTCTCATGATTCAAGAAGTTGACTATCTGCTCATTATCTTCAACGACTTGCCCAAAAGACTTGCATAATGTTGCTCCTGCCTCATCTTCGGATTTAACCCCATCAAAATATAGCTGCCATAAATGATCTGTGACAACATTCTGATCAGCTTGATTAGGCAATTCCTGCTTCATGTCACTCTCAGGCTTTTGGATGACATAACAGCCGATTTCAGTTTCCAGCATGGCATTAAAATTAAGCATAGAAAACTGATCATCCAACTGAAGACTATCTAAAACTTCATTCAGCAAAACAGAGTCTTCAGACTCGTCAGTAAGCATGTAAACAGACTGCACTTCCTTTTCTGTTTCTTCCAACTTTTCAATGTGAAAAGAAGAAGGCTTTTCATTTTGAATCCTGAGACGCCTACCCTTGACAGGAATTTCTAAATGGGAATAATCAAGTGCCAAATAACCCCCTAACTTGGCGGTAAACTCCCTAGATAAACACATACTAAAGTAGGGCTCTAAATCAACCACAACAATTTCTTGGATAATAGTAACTTGGGGCATTGTATGCAGAGTAATTGGAACATCCTTAATCACACCCACTATTTTTACAGGCGTACCATCCAATTGCAGAACTCCAGGACTACTCCGTGTGTACTCCATTCCCATTGCTTCACAGACTCCCTTGGGCATTACTGTTGTGGCAGCACCAGAGTCGATCATACAATTATGAACAATCCAACCCTCTATGTGCAATGACAAATAAAATGGAGGTGGCCTATTTTTTCCAGTAGCGGAGGTGGTTAAAGTTTGTGCATATACTGTCTGGGTAGGACCTTTTTCATTATCCTTGACAGATTTTAATGATTCCTGTAATAAGTCTACCTGGCCTGGCAATTGCAAAGCATCATAAAGGCTCACCTTAGCAGGGGTCTTTTTAAGATCATCAACAATGTTGTATGAAACTGCAGCAGAATTTTTCATCTCAACAGGTTGCTCAAATCTGGTCCTGTACTGTTGTGTAGCTTCCACTCTTAACCTCTTGGTCAGTGATGGATACTTCAATTTTTCACGTGCCTGCTCCTCTGCTTCTGACCTAACTGGTGCAGCTGCTGCCTTTTCTTGAACTCTGTTAAAAGTTGGATCTTTGGGCAAAGGCTTTGGAGCTAGCACGGGAGCTTTCACTGGCCTTTTCACTTCAGCCGGTACTCTTAACGGCTCTAAGTCAGTAGGATCAACATTCATAGGCTTCTTTCCAGTCCTTGTTAGAACTGAAACTTGATCTTCCACTGCAGTCATCAAATTATAACCAGCTTCTGAGATCATATTAACATGGTCACCTGAGGTGCTGGCCGCCAAGGTCTGCACATAATTTAAGTGGACCATACATGTATCCTCTCCGTGAGGATCATTACAAGTCGAGCACCAATATACTCCATCTGCATGGGCTGCATCTTCATTTGCTAGAACAGCTAAGCCCTTTTCAGGTGCTTTGCTTGTGGAGGCAGCTTGATCTCTAGTAACTTGAGGAGGTTGAAATCTCCTTGGCTGGAAATCTCTCTCGCCTGCTTCCTCTCAATGAGTGTGATCTTGTTTCCCATGGCTCTAATGGCAGAATTTGCAGACTTAACCTCTTGCAATAATGTTGTATATGGATCAGGGTTTGCAGGTGCAGGAAGTGCTGGTAAGGGCAAAGGAGCTGGTGGTGCTGGCAAAGCTGGAAATGCGATGGAAACGGGAGATGGTTGAATGTCTGGGTGCGGGGAGCGGTAAAGGAGTTAAAGCGAGGCAATTGAGGAGCTGGGACGAGTTGCAACTCGAGGTGCTTTAGAACTCCATGATGGTGTAGGATACATAGCTGGCATGGGGTGTGGTTGTGAACCATATAAATATTGAGGCAAATCTGGAATAAGAGGCATAGTTACCTTTGGAGGCAGTCTTCCTACAGCAACCAGATCAGCTTCTGCTTTAATTGCTTGTTCAAAGATTTCTGGAAACGTCACCACATTAGACTGCCGAACCGCCCATCCGATATCTGAGTGAAACGCTCTGAGGTAGTACATCGCAGCTAATTCATCAACGAGGCCGAATACCATCGGGAATCCTTTGCCAAGTTCTGGTAAACCGAACATTAAAATCAGGTATCTCTTCTTGTGGATGTCTCTGTATGACAGTAAACTGATTTAACAATGAGAAAGGGTCAGCCTGTTCATGAAAATGTTTCACCAGCAAATCACCCAATTGATCCCATGATGTTATGGTGCCGGGAGGCAGAGTTCTGTACCAAAACAGCAGTTTACCTCTCAATGAACACACTAACAATTTGATCATTACATCTTCATCAGTAATGTCATGAATAGCAGCCAGAGAAGCCACATCATTTATGTGCTCATAGGCTGTTTTGCCAATACCATCGTAAGTGGGCAAAGCCTTCGATGCGACTTGTGGTGCTTGGATTCCGAGCCTGCAGATTCAAGGCTCCAGTCGCTGTTCCATGCCAAGAATTTTTTGGGTGGAGGAAATTGTGCCATTGGTGGAACTTGTAGGGGTGCAACACTAGCAACAATACTGGGTATTTGTACGACAGAAGATGGAAGAGACGAGGAAACTAATCTAGAATGCTCACCACTTCTCGAACTATCAAGTTCAAAAAACTGAACAAGATCGCCAAATTTCTTTGACTGTGATCTTGTGATCATGAAGTATTTCTGGGTTCAGCAAGTTACCAAATAACAGGCAGGCGTCCACGATCAAAAATCCGGATCTTCAACTCAGCAAAGTCGCCAGATGAACTTACAAATCTCCGCTATGAGGCCAAGACAGCTCATCAAATCTTGAGACCTCCGGGTGTTAAAACAAATGTGGATTTTTGTGAGACAGAAGAAGTCTGTCCCACCGGGCGTGCCAAAAACTGTTGGTCCAAAATCTGCCACAGGAAAGGATTTTATAATTGCACCCTAGACCTGGCCAACATTGAAAGGCTGGAAGCAAGAAATGGCTCCCAGACCAATCTCCAGAGTGGGCTGGTTCCCTTTACTATTCTAAATTTCTGTTTGAAGATAAGGGTTGCTT
This sequence comes from Wollemia nobilis, assembly GCA_028583015.1. Taxonomy (NCBI): domain Eukaryota; kingdom Viridiplantae; phylum Streptophyta; class Pinopsida; order Araucariales; family Araucariaceae; genus Wollemia; species Wollemia nobilis. The sequence goes on from JAQPPZ010000286.1 coordinate 4,060,445, forward strand.
TGGAAAGAAATTAAAAGTTGCAGAAAGAAATGAAATATGGCCACAGGCCGGAGTTATGGGATCGGAAGAACAACAGCAGAAAACTTAAAGTGCGGCAACAACAAGCAACAGAATATAATGACTCAACTCCCACACAACTGTATGCAGAAAATCTCTCCAAGATTACACTCCAAGAATCATATCCTTACAAGCAAGATTCAAATCCAATATGCAGAATTTGAATGTAACAGCACTCAAGGAATATAAATTCGATTAGAAATGCAACGAACAGAAAAGACAATCACCCAAACAATTGCTTGAAAAATCCGAAGCCAATAATTTATTCTTGCAAATGCACTTCCAGTTTTTAGCAAAACTTCCAACCTTTTGAAATGCGAATTACATTGGTTTTTATAGAGGTCCGTCCTCTTTGCAACATTAAATATTTTAAACCGACCTTCTCGTGATCTACAATCATGCGAAGGAAACGAGGAACATGATCCCCTTAATCGCCAGTCTCGAAGAAATAAAAATTAAATTCCATGAAACGCTTGCGGCCCTTCATTAAATTCGATTCTTTGAATATGTGCATGAAAAACCGTTGAATTAATCCACGAACGGCAACTTCGAACCAATAAACCCTTTAATTTTGGTAGCCTGGGCACTCTTTGACCTTAACCGCATTGGAAATCCGCAAATTATTTAATTCGGGTCAGCATTAAATCATCGGAAATCGAAAAAACCCTCTCGGCCGTTCATACTGCACTTGGCGGGAAAACTGCGCAGGTCGCGAAAACGCGACGGGTCGCGAAATCGCGACGGGTCGCGAAATCGCGACATGATTTTACGCCGTACGCTTCGCTGCTGAAGACCCGCGATTCCGGAACATGTCGCGATATCGCTACATGTCCGGCTCCCTCTTGCTCCTCCCTCGCGCTCGCGCTCGCAAAACGGAACACGTAGCGATTTCGCTACATGTTCCTTCTCTCCGCATCAATCGCCATTTTTGGTCGCGATTCGCTGACATGTCAGCGACGCGTTGCAAGTTTTGACTTAATGCCTTCGACGCTGCCCGACCCGCGATTTCGGAACACGTCGCGATATCGCGACGGTTCCGCCCAACCTGCCTGCGTTGACTGCGTTGACCGCGATTCTGCAACATGTCAGCGCGTCGCTGCAGTTTTTTGACTTAACCATTTTTTGCTCAATTTTTCTCCTTTTTTCGCCCAAGCTGCATCAATCAAAGGTCAGATCCCCAACAATACATTAATGCATTAATCAATGAGAATCAATGTGGCAAAAATGCCAACAAGTCCATAAAACTAGATCCTTGTTTTGTTGGACCTTTTGAAATCATAGAAAAGATTAGTCTTGTAGTGTGTAGACTTGCCTTATCACCCAATCTATTGAATATCCATAAAACTTTTTTATATATCCTTGCTTAGGAAATACATTTCTTACCATGATCATGTATGAGATTTTTCTAAATTGTAGATGGTGGACCTAGAGGCCATTGAGGTACAACCGATGAAGATCCTAGAGTTTCATTCCAAAGCGATGAGGAAGGGGACTCTGGAGCAATGTAAGATCTAGTGGAACCACTATTCTAAGAGAAATGCCACTTGGGAGAAAGTAGATATGCAAAAATATTTTTCTTTCTTATTTGAGAATGAAATGTATTTTTTGGCTTTAAATTACAAGTTATAGATGAGATACAAAGGATTGTGTCTAGCCAAAGGGGGGTAGTATGTCATGACTCTCCCTTGGAAAACTTATTCATGTGATAGACCTATGATTTGATATACTATTTTAATGATGAATTGTATAGTTATTTGATGATTAGTTGTTGCAAACAATTGTTTTATGAAAGAATATGATGCTACTAATAGATTTGCATATTTTCAGGAATAGTTGCTCTCGTAGGTGGAAGAAAGGATCGACCAATGAGAACAATATGTCAAAAATGGACATGATGATTACTCTTAAAGGTGATAGATCTAAGAAAGATAGAATTTTATCTCATGTATTTGCATATTATGTTTTGCATGTAAAAATAAACCATTGACAATGAGGTTGTTCTTAAAGAAAACAACAGAGTTGATGGAGTAGAAGTTGATATCTGAAATGCTATCTTAAAAATACCTTCTGTGATTTTGATTGACATATGTTTGCTTAATCAAATTATGTCCAATAAATGAGTTTCTTCCTTGCTTTTATTTTATTTGGATGTTTTCTTATAAAAGAAAAGAAAAAAAAGATACTTGAGATAGTTTTCCATTGTAATGAATTTTATAATCGTTATGATAGAAATATTTTAAGTACTTTGGTTTTTTATATTTTGCAAAGTAAAATTTAATGAAAGAATTCCTTTTAATAAGGTACATTAAGTAAGAAGACTTAATATTGATATGGTTAAAGTCTTGGCTATTAATCAATAATAGCTCAAGGTAATGACTCTTGTCCAAGTAACAATACTACCATTTAATTATTGGAATGTCAATGGTTTATTTTCTATGTATTATTGCTTATGGTTTTGGATTATTGCTTGGTTTCACATTTTTTTATGGGTGATATGCTTTTGTTTTGTATGTGGCCTCTTAAATATACCCAAAGAAATTGGGTGATGGGGAAGGAGGTTGTTCAGAGGCTATTGGGAAAATAAGTCTTCGAGGGAAAGGAGGTAAAAAAGAAAATAAAAAGGAGGAGAGAGATAAGGAGGAGAAAAACAGAGGTTTTTGATCTAGAAACTGAACACGCCACTTGAGCTTCATTAAAATAAATTACAGAGGTTTTAGGTAGGCTTAACTTGCTCTACTTTTAGTTAATGGTAATTTAAAAATAAAGTAGCTACTCTATGCTTGTTAAGACTGCATGGCTATATTTGAGTGTGTTTTTTCGGTTAAGATTCCATGACTATACCTAAATATGTTGGCTAAGTAAGATTGGATGGGTACACCTGTGTACGTTAGCTGGGTTGAAACCATCCATTTTATAATAGAATCTCTCTTCTCATCTTTAAACTTGATGTTATCTAAACTTCTTGGTAGAATTGGGCTTCTTTGTCTACCTAAAAAATATAGACTAGTTCAATTATGAATTGTTTTCTAACTCTTGGTTTTGAAGCTTTTGAAGAATGCTTTCGTATGGTGTCTTTAATTTAAAGGATGGGATTTGCATCTAAATGATTGTTGACTACTATTGTTAAGGGTGTTGTCTCTTTATTGAATGAATTGAAGTGTGCACTTGAGAAATTAAAAAGGAGCAATTATATTCCTTAAAGTTCAATTTTATTTAAAAAAGAGGAAAAAAATAGTATTTGGTTGGAATGACACCTATGTTTTATTAAAGAAACTCTATGGAGTGTTTGGTTTATAATAGTTATATTATTTCAATGCACAAGGCTCATTGTTTTTGTAAGCATTCAATTATTTATGAGATATGTTGTTATAATTTTTGTTAAAGGGAGCCTCAAACTATAACTGGGATTATGTATTATGCCTTCTTTGGGTATTGACCATTTTTAGATTCATTGTTAGTCAAATGATAATACCGAAAACTTTTTTATAAGCTTCTATAAGCACTTTTTGATAGTAGAGTCTTTGTTTTGTGTGTTACGATATCTAATGGGAACATAGCAAATTTTAGAAGTTTATTTGTGCACCTAACATGTTGGAAAATTTGTGTTGGGTTTGTTAACTTCTTTCTGGTTGGTTAGTGAAAGATGGCGTTGCAGTCTCTTTTTGAAAGGTATACTTATTAAGATGATTGTGATAGTAACATTACCGTGTATTAGTTACTATTCATTATTGATATTGTTGAAGTTTATACTGAAAACCATTATAACCATAAGTAAAGTAGTGGTTTTTCTGGAAAGAATAAACTATAGTCTAGCTAGAAATATTTTAGGATATTGGCTATATGTTTATGCCGTTTACATAGAAATTGTTTGGTATATGAAAGATGTGGGTTTGAATTGAGTTGAATTTAAACCAAGTGTTAGTGAAATGGATGCAGAATAAAGTTTTATTTAATAAACTATGGAGTTTCTTTTGAAATAGACTACTTGCTTGTCAAAAGAGTAGAGTATGCTTATTTAATTCTGATTACCAAGAAATAACTTGAATGATTAAGTTTATGGAATATTTGGCTAGTTGGTTGCAATGAGAATTTTTGCATGCATTTAGGAATGCATTAGCATGAATAGAGACTATGTTTATTTAATTTTTATTTCCAAGAAAGAACTTGAATGATTAAGTTTTTGGAGTCTTTGACTGGCTATTTGTAATAAGAATTTTTAACATGCATTTAGAAATGCACTATCATTACTAGGGGAGCTGTCATAATATCTATTGACATATAATTATCATTGGGTATGAGGATACTTTGAGATTAGAAGCAATCAAGGAAAAACAACCAAGATAGTTAAACATGAGTTGATTGTATTTTTGTAATTGATTTAGAACCATTGATGTAGTATGGTTCTATAAGCATTGTATTTGTTAATCCCTGTATGTTTATTATGGTGTGGGAAAATTGTGGATGGACTCAAAGGAGAAGGAAAATTTTGTAAATTTGTGATTTACATGCATTGATTAGGTAGAAATATTCTTTTTTTGTTATATCTTTTTGATGATTGACAAGTAAAGGAAAAACAACAGAATAAGTTTAATAAGCTTAATTTTTCTTGAAGTTTTTAATTTGGAAATGATTATTTATCTCTATTTTCGTTATGATGAATATAATACTTTACTTAAATGAATGTGTTGTATATGCTGAGAAAGTGTGAAGTTCTATAATAAATTGCTTAGTTACTATTGTTATCTCTAAGGTTAAGGGGGATAATCTCTTTTAGAAAAGTGTTAGTCACTTTTAGCTAAATCCTGGAAGATGTGACTGCCTGAGGTGTTTAAAAGGATGTTACTCTTGGGTATATGCCTTGAGATCTTTGATAAAATAATTACGAAGTAAGTTTTAAGGAGGTGTTTTCCACTATATATATACATATACATACATACATTCACACACACACACACACACACACACACACACACACACACACATATATTACACTATTAGAACCATTGTAGAAATGATTTATGATGGGTTTTGGAATAAGCATCCCTAGGTCTCGAAGGATTGAGATAGGGATTAATCCAATGCTAGGGTTTTGTTGTCCAAAATTAAAAGTGGATTAAGGAGAAACATTAATAAAGTTAATTTATTTGAGCATAGTGTTAGAATATATCCTTAATACGTCATATGCAATCATGATGATTTTATTTTATATGTGCATTGAAGTTAATCAAAGAAGGATAATGTTCACATATTAGAAAATATTTTAATTCTATTATGTTTCCTTGCTGAATGAGAAAGGATTTGGATTAGGGATTTGAGTGAGACCTAATGATGGAAATAATAGCTCATCATGGAGATGAGATGGATAGCTTATTCCCAATATGCTTAGTACACCTACATAGATAGACTTATGTACAATGTAGATATTGGTGCACCCTTTTGATAGATTGAAAGGGATAAGCTAGCTCACTATGAGAATGAGATCGATAGCTTAATTTTGCACTACACTTGGTACACTTATATAAATAGAAATATGTAAGTTGTAGGAATGGGTGTACCCATAGACAGGTCTAAAAGGATAAGTTGTATCATCGTAGATATGTGATGAACCACTTAGTTATAGGTCACTAAGGTCTTCAACTGATCTTTAGGAAAGGTCCTTGTTAGGTAGGACTAGGCCAATCCCTAACAAGTATGTGTATAATATATCTCTCTCTCTTTCTCTATATATATATATAGTTACAAGTGTAATGGAAAATTTTGAGATGTAATATCTGGTATTAGAGCCCATTATTAGGTCTATAAGATTCCTTAGATAAGAGCAAGGTATAGTTAAACTAGGTGATGAAGGGTTTTTGAAGGTATAAAACCACTAAGAAGGGTTATACGTCACATGGGGATAGGATAACTACTGGTACCCAAATCTATTGATTAGTAAAGCTAATGATGCATCTAGTTAGTAGTAAGTGGTATAATTTGGAGAAGGAATTGTGACCTAACTCAAAACTTTCTCTCTTGTGTGTTTCTAGAGGACTTACCTGGACTTCCTCCAAAACATGAGTTTGATTTCACTATTGAGCCAAAACTTGAAACTAAGCCTATTCATAGAGATCCTTATAGGATGAATCCCATTAAGATGCAAGAGTTGAAGGTATAGCTGCATGGGTTGCTATAGAAGGTATTGATCAGGCTGAGTGTGTCACCATGGGGTGCACCCATGCTATTTTTTAAGAAGAAGGATGACTCCTTGCAATTATGCATATATTATAGAATTCTTAACAAGTCAACCATCATAAATAGATATCCCCTATTGAGAGTTGAAGATATTTTTGACCAACTAAAGGATACCACCATCTTCTCTAATATTGATTTGAAATCCAGATATAACCAACTAAGAATTTGTGAAGAAGATACCCCAAAGTAAACATTTAAAGCCTGGTATGGACACTATAAATTTATAGTTTTACCTTTTTGACAGATGAATGCTCCAACAACATTCATGAACTTGATGAATAGTGTATTCAGAAAGCATTTGGACTGATTCATCCTTATATTTTTGGATGATATTTTTATTTATTCTCAAAATAGGATGGAGCACAATAGACACCTCAAAATCATGCTAGATTTATTAAGAATAAAATTTATGAGAATCTTAGTGTGACTTCTATTTGTTGGAAGTACAATACTTAAGGCACATAATATTAGTAGAAGGGATCACTATAGATCCAAAGAAGAAATAAGCTATACTAAAATGGTTGGCTCCCATAAATGTGACTAAAGTGAGAAGCTTCATGGGTATGATTGGTTATTATAGGTGCTATGGGTATAACTAAACTTCATAGAAAGGGAAGGAATTCAAGTGGTCAGATAAGTGTGAGGTAGCTTTTAAATTGCTCAAGAAAAAACTCACCACAACACCCATATTAAATATTATAGATCCTTAGGGTAACTTATTGATATGCACATATGCATCTTTGAAAGGTTTGGATGGAGTTCTTTCTTAGGATGGGTCATTCATAGCTTATGGTTCGAGGAAGACCAATAAGCATGAGGTCAATTATGCTACGCATGATCTAAAATTGGTAGCAGTTTTATACACTCTCAAGGTCTAGCAAAATTATCTGGTGGGAAGACCTTTCAAGTTGATGATCGACCATCAAAGTTTGAATTATATATTTACCCAAATTTTGGTCAATGTAAGATAAATAATATGGATGGAGTTCCTCATCGAATATGAATTTGGGATCAAATAAATCAAGATAAAGAAAAGTAAGGTTGCTTATGACTTAAGTAGGAGAAGACACATTGCTGGATTAACCCACAACCATGTGGATTTGATGGATTAAGTCAAAATAATACAATATAAGGATGAGTACTGCAAGCAAATTTGGGTTAAAATGGAGAGAAAACCTGAAGAAAGTAAGGATTTTGGCTTCAAGGATGGTCTTCTATGCTTCAAGGACTGGGTAGTGATCCCCAAAGCAAGTGATCTAAGGAGAATGATCATGTAAGAAGCACATAGATCTCCTTACTCTACTCACCCAGGGGAAGCAACGATGAGAGAAAACATGAAGAAATTTTTTTATTGGTTGGAGATGAAGAGAGATATCACTGAATTCATTGCTCAGTGCCTTGAGTGCCAAAAAGTAAAGGCTAAACCTAGGGATCCTACGGGACTATCATACCCACATGACATATCCATACAAAAATTGTAGGTTATTCAATGGATTTCATTATAGTTTACCAAAAATTAGGTACCAACATGACACAATCCTTGTTATAGTCAACGGATTGACTAAGGTTGCACATTTTATACCGAGATACCAAGGATGATGCCTTGATTATGGCTAATAGATTTGCCAAGGAAATATTTAGGCTTCATGGATTTTATAAGGTGCTCATTTTAGATAGGGACTCTAGGTTTACATTTGAGTTTTGGTAAGATCTACATCATGCCATAGGCACCAAAATAAATATTAGCTTTGCGTACGATCCAAAAACTGATGGGAAATTTGAAAGGTGAACTAGGTATTAGAAGACATGCTTCACATGTATTGCATGGATCAAAAGTCTCTATGGAAAGACTATTTATATCGGGTAGAATTTGATTACAACAATGGCCACTACTCATCCTTAGGTATGGTCCCATTCGAAGACTTGTATAGTAGGAGGTGTAGGACACTATTGACATGGGATAATCCAGAGGAATGGGTTGTTCTTGGGTTGAACATAGTTAGGGAAATAGAGAAACAATAAAAGATGATTAGACAGAGGATTAAGAAAGCCATTGAACATTAGAAAATCTATACTAATTTAAAGAGGACACCAAGAGAGTTTTCTATGAGGGATAGAGTATTCCTGAGGGTTAGATCCATGAAGAGTGCCATAAAGTCCATAAAACTAGATTCTTATTTTTTGGACCTTTTGAAATCACGAAAAATATTAGTCCTATGGTGTATACACTCGTATTACCACCCAGTCTATCAAAGATCCATGACATTTTTCATATATCCTTGCTTAGGAAATACATTGCTAACCTTGATCATGTATGATATTTGTCTAAATTACAGATGGTGGACCCAAAGGCCATTGAGGTGAGATCGATGAAGATCCTAGAGTTCCATTCCAAAGCGATGAGGAAGGGGACTTTGGAGTAATGTAAGGTCTAGCAGGACTACTATTTTGAGATAAATACCACTTGGGAGAAAGTATATGATATGCAAAAACATTTTATTTTCTTATTTGAGAATGAAATGTAATTTTTAGCTTTAAATTACAGGTTGTAGATGAGACACAAAGGACTATGTCTAGCCTAAGGGGGGTAGTATGTCATGACCCTCCCTTGGTGAACTTATTCATGTGATAGATTTGTGATTTGATATATTGTCTTAATGATGAATGTTATAGTTATTTGATGATTAGTTGTTGAAAATAATTGTTTTATGAAAGAATATGATGCTGCTAATAGATTTGCATATTTTCAAGAATAGTCAATCTTATAGGTGGAAGAAAGGATCAACCACTAAGAATGAGATGCCAAAAAAGGAAATGATGATTTCTCTTAATGGAAACAACTCTAAGGAAGATATAATTTCCTCTCATGTAGTTGCATATTATGTTTTGCATGTGTAAATAAACCATCGACAGTGAGGTGGCTTATAAAGAAAACAACAAATTCAATGGAGTAGAAGTTGATATCTGAAATGCTATCTTGAAAATACCTTTTGCACTTTTGTTTGACATATATTTTCTTGATTAAATTATGTCCAATATTCCTTGATTTTACTTTATTTGGATTCTTTATTTTAAAAAAGAAAAGAAAAGACACTTCTTGAGATAGTTTTCCATTGCAACGAAGTTTATAATATTTATGATAGAAATATTTTTAGTACTTTGGTTTTTTTATTTTATTTTGCAAAGTAGAATTTAATGAAAAAATTCCGTATAATAAGGTACATTAAGTAAGAAGACTTAATGTTGATATGGTTAAAGTATTGGCTATTAATCAATAATAGATTGAGATAATAACTCTTGGCCAAGCAATAATATTACCATTTAATTATTGGAATGTCAATGGTTTATTTTCTATGAATTATTGCTTGTGGTTTTGGATTATTGCCTGGTTTCATGGCTGATATGGGTGATATGATTTTATTTTGAAAGTGGCCTCTTAAATATACCTGGAGTAATCGAGTGATGGGGAACGAGGTTTTTAAAAGGCCATTGGGAAAATGAGTCTTTGGGGGTAAAGGAGGTAAAAAAAAAAAGAAAAGAAAAGGAGGAAAGTGAGAGGAGGAGAAAAATGAAGGTTTTTGATCTAGAAAATGAACACACCACTTGAGCTTCATTAAAATAAATTATAGAGGTTTCAGGTAGGCTTTGCTTGCTCTACTTTTAGTTAATGGTAATTTAAAAATAACGTAGTTACTCTATGCTTGTTAATACTGCATGGATATAGCTGACTATGTTTTCTAGGTTAAGTTTGCATGACTATACTTGTATATATTGGCCGGGTAAGTCTGCATGGCTACAATTGTGTATGTTGTTTAGGTTGAAACAATCCATTATATAATAGAATCTCTCTTCTCATATTTAACCTTGATGTTAGCTAAACATCTTGGCAAAATTGGGCTTCTTTGTCTACCTCAAAAACATAGATTGGTTCTGTTATGAATTTTTTTCTAACTCCTGGTTTTGAAGCTTCTGAAGAATGCTTTTGTATGGTGTCTTTAATTTGAATGATGGGATTTGCGTCTGAATGATTGTTGAATACTATTGTGAATCATGTTCTAGTTTTATTGAATGACTTGAAGTGTCTTCCTAAGATATTTAAGAAGAGCAATTATATTCCTTAAAGTTTGATTTTATTAAAAAAAAAGGAAAAAATAATATTTGGTTGCAATGACACATTTGTTTTATTAAAGAAAATTCATGGAATGTTTGGTTTATAATAGTTATATATTATTTCAATGTGCAAGGCTTATTATTTTTGTAAGCATTTGATTATCTATGAGATATGTTGTTATTATTTTCGTTAAAGGGAGCCCCAAACTGTAACTGAGATTATGTATTATGCCTTATTTAGATATTGACCATTTTTGGGTTCATAGTTAGTCAAATGATAATACTAGAAAACTTGTTTATAATATTTTATGAGCACTTTTTAATGACAGAGACTTTTTTTTATGCGTTACGGTCTCCAATGGGAATGTAGCAAAGTTTAGAAGTTTCTTCATGCGCCTAACATGCTAGGAAGTTCGTGTTGGATTTGTTAAATTCTTTCTAGTTGGTTAGTGAAAGATGACGTTGCAATTTCTTTTTGAAAGGTATACTTATTAAGATGGTTGTGATAGTAACATTGTAGTGTGTTAGTTACTAATCATTATTGATCTTGTTGAAGTTTATAGTGGAAACCATTATAACCATAAATAAAGTAATGGTTTGTTTGGAAAGAACAATGTGTAGTCTGGATGGAAACCTTTTAGGATATGGGTTGTATGTTTATGTGGTTTAATTAGAATTTTTTTGGTATATGAAATATATGGATTTGAATTGAGTTGAATTAAAACCAAGTGTTAGTGAAATGGATGTTAAGAAACTATGGATTTTCTTTTGAAATAAACTACTTGCTTGTCAAAAGAGTAGAGTATGCTAATTTAATTTTAATTACCAAGAAAGAACTTGAATGATTAAGTTTTTAGAATATTTGGTTGGATGGTTGCAATGATAAGTCTTGCATGCATTTAGGAATGCATTAGCATGAAAAAAGACTATTTATTTATTTCTTATTACCAGGAAAGAACTTGAATTATTAAGTTTTTGGAATCTTTTGTAGGTTGTTTGCAATAATAATATTTAACATGCATTTAGAAATGTACTATCATTACTAGGGGAGCTATCTTAATCCATATTGACATCTACTTCTCATTGGGTATGAGGAGACTTTGATATTAGAAGCAATCAAGGAAGAACAACCAAGATAGTTAAAGATGAGCTGATTATATTTGTGTAATTGTTTTAGAACCATTGATGTAGTATGTTTTTGTAAGCATTGTATTTGTTAATCCCCACATGTTTATTATGGCATGGAAAAATTGTGGATGAACTCAAAGGAGAAGGAAACTTTTGTATATTTGTGATTATATGCATTGATTAGGTAGACATATTCCTTCTTTGTTATATATTTTTAATGATTGACAAGTAAAGGAAAAATAAAAGAATAAGTTTAATAAGCTTAATTTTTCTTTATTTTCATTATGACGAATATACTCTATTTTTATTTATTTTCGTTATTTTATTTATATCTTTCTTTAGTTTGGAAATGATTATTTAGCTCTATTTTCGTTATGATGAATATACTCCTTTACTTAAAGGAATGTGTTGTGTATGTTGAGAAAGTGTGAAGTTTTATGATAAATTGCTTAGTTTCTCTTGTTATCTCTAAGGTTAAGGAGGATAATCTCTTTCAAAAAAGTGTAAGTATATTTTTTCTAAATCTTGGAAGATGTGACTTCCTAAGGTGTTTACAAGGATGCTACTATTGGGTATATGCATTGAGATATTTAATAAAAGAATTACGAAGGGAGTTTTTAGGTGTTTTCCACTATATATAGATATATAGGGACATTACACTTTTAGAACCATTGTAGAAATGATTTATGATGGGTCTTGGAATAAGCATCCCTAGGTTTCGAGGGATTGAAAGTTGTCCAACATCAAAAGTGTATTAAGGAGAAGCATTAATAAAGTTATTTTATTTGAGCATAGTGTTAGAATATATCCTTAATACATCATATGAGATCATGACACTTTTATTTTATATGTGCATTGAAGTTAATCAAAGAAGGATAATGTTTGCATATTGGAAAAGAGTTTAATTCTATTATATTTCCTTGTTGAATTGGAAAGGATTTGGATTAGGGATTTGAGTGAGACCTAATTATATAAATGCTAGCTTGTCATGGAGATGAGATGAATATATTTTTTCCAATGTGCTTAGTAGGACTACATATATGAAATTATGTACGATGTAGAGATTGATGTTTCCCTTTTGACAGATTGAAAGAGATTAGCTAGATCAATGTGAGATTGAGATTGATAGCTTAATTTTGCACTACACCTAGTACAATTACATAAATAGACATATGTAAGTTGTAGGGATGGGTGTACCCATAGAAAGGTCTAAAATGATAAGTTGGATCATCATGGATATGGTACAAAACACTTAGTTAGGGGTCACTAAGGTCTTTAGCTAATCTTTAGGAAAAGTCCTTGTTAGGTAGGACTGGGACAATACCTAAAAAGTATGTGTAATATATATATATATATATCTAATCATGAGGGGAGTATGCTGAAGGAGATACTCTTTATGACATGGATCATGAGGATATCCTTAAAAATAGTTTATTCTTTTATGGGTTAGTCCCTTGTGTTACACATATCGAGTCTTCTATTTCTCAAGAGGACTTTGGATCTATGTATCTTGAGAAAATTGAGCAACTAGGAGTGATCCCCACCTAGAATCCTCTTGAGGATGAGTCTCATGTTATCATTAAGGAGACCATAAATGTTAACATAGGTTTTTAGGAGAGCCCTAGAATCCTTAATCTAGGTAAAGCCTTGTCCATGGATGAGCAAGAGAAATTGACCAATTTGTTGAATGAATTTCATGATATTTTTTCTTGGTCATATGTTGACATGCCTAGGATTGATCCCTTTCTTGTTATGCATCATCTAGTAATGAAGCCTAGTGATAAGTTTGTTAAGCAATAACTTAGGAAAATGCATCCTAAGGTCACCCTTTTAGTTAAGGATAAGCTCCAAAAACTCCTTGATGTTGGTTTCATAAAAGCTATCGACTATTCTGATTGGATCTCTAGTATCATTCCTATAGCTAAGAAGGTAGGGGTGATCGAAATATGTACCAAACTTAGGGATAATAACTTAGCATGTCCTAAGGATGATTTTCCTCTCTCCAACATAGATATGATCATAAATTTCACTACCAAATGTGGAATGATTTCGATCATATATGGTTTCTCCCTTTCCCTTAGCCCATAAGTCCTAAATTCTTAAAGGATGTGATAGAATATGCTATGGATCCTAAACTATCCAAAATGTCTAAGAGCTTATGAGATGGGGTACTAGAGTGCTTCAAGCAAAGACCCTATGAAAGTTTTAGTTCCCAAGTTTGGAGTAGCACATTACCATAGTATATGGTGCCTAAAGTGTAGAGTGTCTTCAAGATAATCATCCCATTTTCCAAGTTATACAACCTTGATACCCTAGATATTTAGTCTCTTAATGAGATTTTTAGAGTTATCATAAATGCCCACTTAATTTGGAAAATATTGATGGTGGATATGGGAAAGACCATGCTCAATTTTAAAGTACTACTAAAATTTACAATGTCATCCTTGAGAAGATGGCCTATGTTTGAGATGAATGTGGTGTGAGGGGGAAAGAGCTACCAATATTTTCCCTAGATATTATAGGTTTGAAGGATAGCTCTATGGATACAACAAAGATGTTGGAATTTATATTTAGCCTAAAGAAGGAGGAGATATTCTAGGATTAGGTTAAGGTTTTATACTTTATGAGACACACACCTAAGAAGGAAAGGATGGTCTTATATTTTGTTGACTACATTGTTGATAACATCCATGAGGGATTGGTTAAACTTTAGAGGACATGTATTTTCCATTTTTTGGTATACCTGGCCCATTTGATATTGTTCTAGATGTAAGGGATACACCCTCAAATAGCTATAAAGGCCAAGGATGAGTCAGGCCACCCACTCCTTGTGTCCTCTTGGATGAAAGACTTGAAGATGTCCTCATCCTCTTCCTACTATGATTTTGTCAAGAATTTTCTAGTTTTTACACTATCAACCCTCAAAGTGCAAAAGCCTAAGCACCTTACCGTAAAGTGCAAGAATGTTTTGGTGGACAATATATTGGAGATTGGTTTTATGATAAATATTAAACTCTCATTAGGATGCATGCTTTCAAAAAGCAAGCATATTGTTTGTCAAAATGTGTGATCAAGTAGATATTTATTTATTGAGGCTCTATACCAATTGGATATCATTTATACATTGTATGTAATATGAAGGAATAAGATTAACCTCTTCAAGCTACCTTTCACTTTTGGTGGAGTAGCCTAGTAAATCATAAAACTCATGAGCTTCTAGAAAAGAAGTCTCGAAGAATTCAAATTACATAAGTCCTTTAGGGAGTGTAAATACAACCCTAACAGAATTCTTATGGAGTGTTTTGTTAAAGTTAAGAACTTGATGGAGTTCATACACAAATCCCATTCAAAATTGGAATCTCTCTAAATCTCCATAGGCGAATAAGACACACCCTTATTAAAACAATTGATGGAACAAGATCCACAACCACCACTAGGTAAGAGGTCATATGAGACCTATATTATGATAGGGAGGGTAGACCCTAACTACTAAATCCACACACCCAAGATAAAATTATTGCTAAATAAAAAATAGGATGGAGAAAATTACTACTTGGTGGGAGTTCCAACGAAACATTAATAATATGACACCCATGTTGGGATAAGTAGATGAGGATGTAGAATTCAATGAACATTGTGACAAAGAGCATGTTGAAGAAGAGAGCTCTAACATAGTTAGAGGTGGTAAATAAATGGTCATAGAGGCTATCACCTAAGCAATAATGGACATAGAAATAGGGTCAAAGGAAGTCATCCGAGTGGAGGATTCCTCATAATGATAAATAGAGGTTATGGAACCTAAGCATCACTCCCTAGCTCAAGAGCTATTGGATCAAGTATCTACACTGGCACAAAAAAATAAGAGTTATCTCATGACACTAGCTCCCTTCCTACCAAGAAGAAGAAAGATCCTTCCAAGGTGAAGCTTGAAGCCACCATGAATCAAAAAATTAAGGAGGTACCTAATACCTCTTCTACTTCTATGTTGGATTCTAGAATATTACAACCTTTGGAACTAACTACACTAGCACAAAATCATATCTCTCTTTCCTCAATGATGATCCTTCCTTTAGAAACTCCCATTACACCAAATATCCATATATGATTTCTGCTCTAAAATATTGAGGTTCTCATACCACTAGCTTTCACTCCTACCACCCTACAAGTAGGTATCCAACCCATATTGGTTCAGGGATTCATTCCTTTTTATAAAATCCCTTATCCACTTCCATCTTGCTCATTCCTGTATCTAGTGTTGCCACCCCCTTTGCTAGGATAACTAGTTGTTAGCTCTATGATTCCTATGAACATTCCACAATTAATTTAAGAGAACTAGAAGGTATTTGAGTACACACAAAAGAAGGATACTAAGAGAGTGGCCAAGCCAAAAATGAGATAACTCAAGAGCAAAATTGATCTATAGGAAAGGGCTCTCCATTTGGACTACATGGAGCTACAAGTCTTTATCCAGAAGGGCAAATGCAATCCCAAGATTAATTTAGAGGTATGCATTCAAGAAAAACATGGTACACTCTCAATAGAGAGTAGGAAATGCATGAATTTATGACCTAGGTAGAAGCCCTAAACAAGGTGATTAACATATTGAATTCCCCTATGGAGTCTCTAACTCAAAATGGTCAACCATCTCCCTAGGCAAGTGTTCATAGCCCAATTTTATAGCAAGAGTATACATGAGACTTGGAGGATCATAAAGAAAGGGGGTTGAATTTATAAAAATAACTAGAGGTCCTAAAAGTCAAGGACACTATGAAATATATTGGGCCTATGTTTGAGCTTAAAGTGTAAGTATGAGTTGTTGTGCATAGAATGATATATTTCTTGCACATAGACCACATTGAGTTGTTGAGGAGCCATCATCATTTCCAAGAAGCTAGAGCATCCTCTAAGGAAGAGTGGAAGGAAGTAAGAGCTAATATGAGAAATCTCCCATATTACTAACCTTCCCACACACTATTTAATTTTTATTCCCCATTCCTTATGCCTTTGTCATTATTATTTTTTGTTGTCATTGTTAATGTTTGTCATTTTCAACTTCTAATTTTGACTTTGCTCCCAAGAACAAGGAAAATAGTTCAGGTTGACTCCTTTCAACTGACTAAAGATCTCTAGGATCCACCAAATCTATATGGAGTTTTTCCCTATAGCCTCACTTCACTCTAAGGCTCAATCAAAATAATAACAAATCAACGAAGGTAGTTGGAAGGCCCTTCAACAAAAATATGGACAAGTTTAGAAGCTATGCTGATTGTTAAATCTTCCATAAATGGTCAGTACTCATTTTCATCCCTAAAACAACCAGATTGAGGTCATTAATATCTATGGTCCATTGCTCTTACATCCAATGGTCTATGTAGTCCTTTAAATAAAGGAGAGCATAAAAAAGAAGAAAATATCTCGATGAGACCTAAACTTGGACATGTAGCAACCAATTAGGATCCTAAGAGAAATATGCCAACACCTATAAAGATAAGACCTAAAAATAGACAAGAGGAGGTAACCACACATACATAGGAGGAGGTAAGAAAAAAATAAATTCAAAAAGAACACCTACCATTGGCCATAAAGGTTGACTTTAGTAGCCTAGCCTATCAAATCCAACTATGTGAAAGTTATGGTGATTGCCCATCATACACTTGAGCCTATAATTAGGAAAGACATGATTTCTATGTCATCTAGAAAGATATTTCAAGATGCAAAAAGACTTAATGGTGCAACCATATCTAGTGTAACAACAATGAGATATCCAAAAGATCTTGGAGTACACATAGAAGAAGACTAAGAGAGTGATCAAACCAGTAGTGAGAGAACTCAAGAGCCAAATTGATCTATAGTAAAGTGTTCTCTATTTGGCCTACATGGAACCAAAGTTATTTAAGCTAGAAGGGAAAATACAACCCTAGGATTATCAAGTAATCAAAGCGACCATCGGTTTGTAAGGCACTAGGACCAAAAGTACAACCAATTTGACCAAGAAAACAAGCAAAATCATAAAGTATGATTTGATGACCTTGGAGAGGAGATCACAAAAAAATAAAGAACTCTAGGGGTCAATGATGACCTTAGAGACTCATAGACTGAAATCAAAGGGCTTTAAAATCAAATGGAACAGACCATTAGTGTTCAAGAAATGACTACCCTCTTGGAAGAGGAGTGGAGGAAGAGCCATGAATTGTTGTATTGGTTGTTCACTGTAGAGATCTAACTCACCTCATACAGGGTAAAATTTGAGAAGGAACTAGAGGAAGAAAGGAAGAGATGCACAAAATTTTTGTAGTAGAATACAACTAGGTTTATTTGGGATGTTTGTACCACATACTAGGTAGCATAGCCAAGTCCATGACTTTGGTGTCTTAGCTCATTGAACTCATTAGCTCGACATACCAAATGAGTGTGGAAGTAACCTAAGAAGTGGAATAGACCATGGTGATTGAATCAAGGAGGATGAATTGTTGGGCAAAACATTGGTTAAGTTCCTACGATTAAATTCATTTCCTCCATTTAATTGTCAACTTGGGACATCTCGTAAACTTGTGAAAAATCATGCATAATATATGCTTGTAAAATATCCTTAATAAGATGAGTCCCTTAGATTCTATGGTTTGGGGGGGTGTGTTGTTGCATTCAAATTTTTGTTCATTTTTCAAACCATTAAACTATTTCATATTATCAAAGATATAACCAAAATAAATTATAAAAAGTAAAATGCACACTTGCTAGAAAAATTACATAAAAACAAGGGAAGCTACAAAATTAAGCTAAATTGTAGAAAAGATAGTAAAACAGGAAATAAATGAAATAACGAAAAGTAGGAAAAAAGTGGGAGGAATACTGTTGAGAGTGAGCCCAAGCTTCTAGAATATTTCACTTGAGTCAATTCATTCACCGGATGCTAGTTTGAGATTAATAAAACACTCAAATGAATTGTATTATATGCAACTTTAGGCAATTTAAAAAGAAAATCTGGGATTTGTTTCTTAGGGGTGGCATGCATATTTATAAGATATGCAGCCATACCCTGTTACATTTGGAGGTAAATCTATTTCATATTTTGCTATTACAACATATACACAAGAATAGGGAGGATAAAGTGAATATACAATCAATATCCTCTATTGCCAAATTAATTAAGCATATTCTATTTTTATCAAAATATAATACATATGATATCATGCTTATTGATTTACATGGATATTTACATATTTTCTAAAAAATATATGACACCTGCTTTATGAAATTGTCCTTCATCCGCATACATTGTTGAAATCATGTTTGCATCCATCACTAAAATTGCTGTTCTATTCTACCGATAATAGGGGTCATGCTATACTTTTGCTTCAACGGGATTCAGACACCAAACGAGAGTCAGGTGCCAAATGGGAGTTAGGCACAAAACTAGAAGTTGGGCACCAAATGGGAGTCAAAAATCAAAACGAGAGTTGGGAACCAAAATGGGAGTCGAGCGCCATACTTAGTGTCTTTACTTTATTTGTTGTGGTTATGTTTACCTTTGATTTTTCCATCTTAAAATAGAAAGTGCCAGGTCCGAATGGGACCTTAACTTAAACATGCTGAAAGGTAGTAAAATCACTGGATCTACATACAACTCACTTAAAAACAAATATTAGACAACATACATAATTTACTATTAAATATATATATATATATATATAATTTACATAAAAATGTACTTTTGTTAAAATAATGCCGCATTATGTATGAAGAGTTTATACAAAATATGAGAATTTTTAGGGCTCATCATCCCCCCATGCCTAAGTATTAGCACGTCCCTATACCACTTTATATTGATAATCACCAGTCTCATTTACAAGCTTCCAATAGGCCCTATTTTTCTCTTTCCTCTTCTGGGTTGCAGCCTTAGCTTTCTCTTTATCTCTAGGTTTTCATCCTTTTTATGCTCTAAGGGTGCTCACTTCCTATTGTGGTTGTTTTTGGTGCTTACTGCATCGAGTTGGATGACTTGGTTTGGATCCTATACCTGGTTGTTCCTTTGTCCAAACTTTCCTCCCTGCCACATTCCTCAAATAATACCCGATAAAGGTTGAGGTTTATTCATAGAATGCTAGCTCAGCCTGCTTCCAATACTCATGGTAAAGGGGTCAATTTTATCCTTTTGGGATTGTTGATTCATCCCAAAATGGAACACTAGATTTTTTAGAAATCTTAGCCTCAGGCAATCTGGCCATCGCTGGCTCAATTTTAGCATCATCATCAGAATCTGCTTCCTCTACCAAAGGGGCTTTCCTTGTTGCTTAAGCTACAGGTGGTACAGGACCTAGCAGTACCATATTCATGAAATATGCATTCATATTTAAAGGCTAATCACTAGTTGAAATATACAAATCCTAGAACTTATTTGGTCAGGTAAAGGTATTTTTATTTGTAGAATTATTTGGCCATATTTTTGGAGGTCTTCCTAAACTCCTTCTTGTGTGCCTTTATGTCTGCTTTGAGCTTTTCAATTTTTTTTCCTGCTCAATAAACACCTTCAAAGATTATACCTATTCTTCATTAGAATTCATGCCTAACTCTTTTAACTGTGTAGCCCTTGCTCTGGTCCTGGGTCTTCATTGAGGTCCATGTACAACATTCCTTTTAGATCTTAATTTCTTTGGCTATATTTCTAGGTCTGTGTGAATTATTAAAGTAAGGGAATTCTCCTCTTCTACAACTACTGCTATTGTTTGTCCCTAATTTTTAGAATATGTAGACTTTTGATTCACTTGTACCTGTTATGTAGGTACCTATTTAGGGTACTCATTAGTCACATTTTGGTCATCTGGTGACTAACCTATTGAGGGTTCCCTATCTTTCTAAAGCTACTCAGTCTCAATTTTTGCATATTTTTCCAATTATTTTTTTGCAGAGTGTGTTGAGCCCTAAGGCTCTTCAAATTTCTAATTTTCCTCTATAAACTTGGTTGAAATTTGAGGTTCTTCAACCTCAATCTCATCTTCTTACCTTATCTCTTCCTTTGCAGATTTTGATGAAGTTTGAGGCTCCTTAACCTCAATTTAATTTTCTTGCCTTATCTCTTCCTCTGTAGATTTTACTAAAATTTGAGGCTCCACATTTACCTCAATAATTTGTTCTTGTCCTTGGTATGTAGAATGTGTTGTAGAATGATGCTGTTCACCCTCCATTATTGTATTTGACTCTTTCTCTACTTATGTGTGGGCTTGTAGTTACAATTTTTATATCATTTCCTATAGCTTATGGATGGTTTGGTACAATTCTTGCATCTTCACTGCAACTACCTTATTGGACTCTTGAAAAAGAGTCTACTAATATTTATACTTGGCCTCCCAAGTACTGTCATGTTATTTCAATTTTTTGCAACTACTACTGTAGATCCTTCATCTGCATTTCCTATTGAGGAGATTTTCCACTAGCCAAATCTTGTAATACCTGGGCCATAAATTCATCCTTTCTCAATCCCCTAGTCTCTTCATCATCATCATCTGATGAGATGTAAATGACCATGCATGCCTTCATCCTCTCAATCTTGGTCCTAGAGGAAATTGGCATGCGAGTAGGGCTTGATAGATCCTACCCTACATCCTCGTCAAATTGGGAAAAAATAGGGGATGAAGCCTACCATGTGTCCTGTGTTATTTGATCAAGCTGGGATGCAGGTGTCATCTCTATTTGTTTTTATATCTTGGTAGTTGACTGTTCATTCTATTTAAGTGTCGCTACATCTTACTCCTCCTCAAGATCAACATTATCTCCTTCATTTTTCTTAATATATACTTCCTTTTGTGCCTCGACATGTCTCATCAAGGCCAAAATCAACCCATGGTGAGCCAGGGTAGAAGTTGTTCCTACCTGATATTGGCTAGCCTCGTATTTGAGAGCACATGTAAGATAATGAGGGACATTGATTTTATCCCCATGAAGTAAATTGTTGAGGAAACAAAAATGGTTCAAATTGAGCCAAGAATACCTACCTGTGCATGTGAAGAACCAAGCAATATGTTCGAATAATAGTCATAAAATTTTTGGGATGTGTTGCTTTGGGAAAATAGAGCATGTCAGGTGTGGATTTGGTTGTTCAAAGAATCATTGCATGTAAAGTGTAATATTGGTATACTTGTATGTGTGTTCCCCTATTTGAGGAATACCTGTAACAGTGGCAAAGTAGGCTTCCATGACTGGAATTTCTAGTCCATGCATTCATAAAATCCCTTCTCTCAAACATGTTATGAAATCCTTAGTCAGCTCTGCATCTTGGTTCTGGCTGGCCAAATGGTAATATTCCATCCATCCAATAACTTTGAACTATATCTGCACATCCTCACTAATGCCTGAACAATCACTGGGTTCATTTTTCCTTAGCAAATGATTGGTAAATTCCCCCCCATAGTGAATTTTGATTTTCCATTGGATCTGAGTTTTACCTACAAAAATTTCTCACACTTTGGTTTTTGCAACTCTATTATTTTATTGCATAGTGTTTTCCAGTACATGGTTTTAAATCGCCTGCGTCCATGAACGCAGGTGCTCCATTGTTGTAATTAGAAATAATTATAGTTATGTGTGCAAGATATCATTAAAGTGTGTGCTAGAATTTAAGTGGATGACGACCAAGAGTAACCTCATAATAGAATATTTACACGTGGAAAAATACCAAATGGGGAGAAATGGTTGGATGGATAATTAATAGGGATCGTGTCGACACTATTTTATAGAAATATACATCTATGAGAACTATATATATACAAAATAGAAAATTAAATACTTACCTATATTATGTTTTATACATGTATGATGCGTAAACGTTCATGGTGCACTTGCATTGGTTGCCTTATGATGACCATGTATACCGTAAAAAAAAATGATGTGCGCATTTCTCATGCAGTAAACTTTTCTCCATTTTGACTAGTTCTCGGTTGCTACAATTTGATTCATTTAAGAATTCTTGCAAGATTTCAATAAAATATTAAAAAACATGTCTTCACAGGACAACACACATCCCTCCCTTAGAAATTGTTCACTAATGCCTTTGGAACATGCATACATATCTCATAGAAAAAATAAAATAAGTTTCTCCGTGAGAAGTGTAACTTTATGCACTTGGATGAAATGATGATGTAGCACAGGCTACTTCCCAATGCTAAATATTATTCATACAAGGTACAAACACCCATTAGAATAGAAAGAAAGTGCCTTATTATATGGAAATTGGGCACCTTCCTTCAAATCAAAGCATGCAGACACTTGTTAGAATGGAAAGTAGGCACCCTTCGTTAGCAATCAGACATCATGCTTAATATGGAAAGTAGGCATATTTTGCTAGCAATCGGGAGCCGTACTAAAAAATAGAAAGAATATTTTCTCTTTTTTTTTTAATCCAAGAAATTAGGTGTTGCTCTCTCAAAAAATGGAAGTCGAACACTATTTCCCTGAAAAATAGGAGTCAGGTGCCATCCACCATAAAAATGGGATTCGAGTGTCTTTTACCTGAAATACGGGAGTCGGGTGCCTTTCACCGTAAAAATGGGAGTCGAGTGCCTTTTCATCGAAATATAGGAGTTGGGTGCCTTCCACTGTAAAAATGAGAGTTGGGCACATTTTCCCTAAAATATAGGAGTCAGGCATCTTCCATCGTAAAAACATGAGTCGAGCACATTTCTCTTAATAAAATGGGAATTAGGTACCTTTTCTTGTAGAAAATAGAGGTCAAGAACTCCTTTATTTCATCATCTACTGATGTATCCACAGGTGCACACCTATAAATGATCAAAATTTTGGTGTTCTATTCTAGAGGATAAGGATAGAATCAACATCTAGTACCTAAACCAGTATTTCAGTATTTTTCTCCATGAAGACAAAAAACTAACACCCATACACGTGTTCAGATGTGGTATCCCCATTCAATTGGGGATAAACTACTTCTATTGCAATATTTATCTCCTAGAAAACTAGAAATACGTGGGTTCATGGATCTTGTGCTTATTAGGCCTAATTTTCCCAAGTTGCCTAACTATTGCACTCAGGGCATCATTCCTACAAAATAGAAATACAATAAAGAAAGAAAATTGCTAGAATTTTAAAAGAATAATTGTCTTTGGATCATGTGGACAATGTCCACATATTACTAATAAATTTTAAAATTAGAGTCAACTGGGGTCTCCCCCATGCCTAATCTAGACTTCATCATATAAGTCTTAGACACATATATAGTCATAGTCGGTGACCATTGACTGTTAATATAATGTTGCTACTGTTAATTATTCTAATTCTAACAACTCCATTGTTGATAATTTTAGTTACTTCATATGGCCCCATCTAGTATTGCATGAGTTTCCATTTCATCTCATGTAACTGGGAGTCATACAATAATGCCCATTACCCTACCTTGAACTACTTTGGACTAGTGTGACGATCATGCCACTTGGCTCTTTGTTTCTGGATAACATTTTTCTAATGTAGAGCATCACGGTGGTATTCATCCAGCTGGTTAAGCCTATGAATTCATTATTTTTATGCCTCATCCTAATTCAAATCTAAATCTACTATAATTTTGAGAGTCTTAATCTCAAATTCTATGGGTATCATAGCACTCTTCCCATATACCAACTAGAATGGTGCAAAACCAGTGGTAGTTTTCTAGGTGGTTTTTTAAGCCTACGCTGCTTCTGGTAATCTTGTGGTCCAATCCTTCCTAACTTGTTGTACCATCCTTGTGAGAATGTTCTCCAATTCATTGTTGGTTACCTCTACTTGATCATTTGCCTATGGATGGTAAGGAGTGGTTTTGTTATACCTAATTTTATACTACTGCATGATTTACTGGATCAACTTTGAAGTAAATTGAGACCCTTGGTCAGTTGTGATCTCCCTTGGAACCCCAAATCTTGTGAAGATAGATGAAAATAGGAAGTCTTCTACAATATTCTCTTTAGAATCATGTAATTCTTGCTCTTCAACCCACTTAGTCACATAGTCAATGTAAACTAAGATATACCTCTTACCTACTAATTGTGGATTAATGGGTCCTACAAAGTCCATCCTCCATTTATCAAATGGCTCGATGTGCACATATGGTTGGAGTGGCATTTCATATCTAAGAGTTGGTTTACCCATCCTTTGGCACTGGTCACATTGGCTTATACACTTGGCTGCATCTTTGAAAGTAAAGGCCAAAAGTATCTAGCCTGCAATACTTTGAATGTAGTTCATTATCTTGTAAAATGGCACCACAAGGTTCATTATGACAAGCTTTCAGTATTTATATAATCTCATTATCAGCAACACATCTTCTCATGATATGATTAGACACTGTTTTAAACAGGCACCCGTTAATCCATGAGAAGTCTGCATTTTTCTCTATCAATGTTTGTTTCTCACATGGTGAAAGTGCAGAGGATACTTTACCAGTGGCTAAATAATTTGCCATATATGCGCACCATGGTATTCATTCATTAAGAGAAAATTAATGCTCATATGGAAATTGATATTCTGTAGATGTATGATCAGGAGGTGTTAATATGGAAAAGAAATCGACCACCACATTATCATTACCTGGTTTATCCACAATTGTCACATCAAATTTTTATAAAAGTAACAATAATATAATAATTCTACCACTAATACCAGGTTTGTTTATCAAGTATCTAATAGCTGAATGATCAGGTGCACAAAAATTTGATAACCTGTAATATAGTGGCAAAATTTGTTAAGAGCATGTATGACTACAAGAAATTCCTTTTCCATGATAGTATAATTGAACTCAACACCTATAAGATGTTTATTGTTAAAATAAATGGAATAGAAATCATCACCATATTTTTGTTCTAGAACTAACCCTATTGGATTATTGGATGCATCTGCATGTATGTGAAAGAGAATGGTCCAATTTGGACCCCTTAGGACTAGAGAAGAAGTTAGTTTTTCTTTCAAAATGTTAAATTCTTATTCACATTCATTTTTCTAGATAAACTTTATATATTTTGATAACAATCTGCTTAGGGATTTAGCGGTTTTGCTAAAGTCTACTATAAACCTCCTATAGTAACCAGCTGAGCCAAGGAAACTTTGGATATCTTTTTTGAGTTTTGGGAGTGGGTAGATTTTGGATTACCTCAATATTCTTTCTATCTACCTTGATCCCATATATAGAAATATGATGTCCTAATACTATCCCATCCTGCATTAACATATAATATTTCTCATTGCTTAGGGACATATTGGTTTCCTCACACCACTAAAGTGTTCTTTCCAAATTTTCTATGGCTTATTCAAAAGTTTCACCATAAATAGTGAAATAATCCATGTATACTTCCATAGTTTCTCCAATAATATCAGAGAAGATGCTCAAAACTACCCTTTGTAATGTGGCAGGTGCATTGCACAAACCAAACGGTAAAAATTGGTAAGCAAAGGTTCCCCATGGACAAGTGAACGTGGTATTATCTTGATCCTCTTACCCAATCTAAATATGATTATATCCACTAAGACCATCCAAGAAAGAAAAGTATTTCTTCCCTACTAAGGTGTCAAGGACCTGGTCTATGAAAGGTAAGGGGAAGTGGCCTTTCTTGGTTGCTTTATTGAGTGACCTGTAATCAACACAGATCCACAACTTTCCATTTTTCTTGGGCACCACCACCAAGGTGATACCTACTCACTATCTAAAATAGGGTAGACAGACCCAATTGTCAAGGGTTTTTGCAATTCTATTTTAACAATCTCCTTCATAGTTGGATTCATCCTACGCTGTGGTTGTATTATCAATTTTATTTCATATTTTAGATATATTTGATGAGTACAAGTTTTAGGAGCTATTCCTCTCATGTATGAATACTCCCAAGCAAAGGCACCTTGATGTTTGACTAATGTTTCTTTTAGTTTTATCTACTAATTAGGTGTTAAATCATCATCTATGTTTAATACTCTCCTAGTTTCATCTTCAATTTACTTAATATGGTGGTTTTTACCTCCAACAAGTGGTAGTTCTAGAGGAGGATAGGAGGGTTCTCCTTGGAAAAAGTTTGATATCATTATGTCCTCCTTACTTTCATCCTCCAACTCATAAAGTGCCATTATGGATTAAATCATTGATAAACCACTCATGTTCTAGTTTCCACATTCATGTTCTTCCAACAAATCTACAGACTGTGTAGGTGGATGAATGATTGGATTTTTCACATTTTGACCATTAGAAATGGTCATTTGCTCATTTTTACAACTTATGTAGGCATCTGCTATTGCCAACCAAGGCCTACCTAAGATGAGTAGATAACCACCCAACCCAGGCTTGGATTGTAATATTAGAAAATCTGCTAGGTATTCCCATGCATCCACCATGACTGTCATGTCCTCCAGTATTCCCTCAGGGAGCACTGTAGACCTATCTACCAACTAAAGGACAATTTTGATTGGCTTCAGGTTGGTCGGTCTAATTTTTTGTATGGTATCCTTGGGCATGACATTAATGGTAGTCCCCAAATCTACTAATATGTTGGGTAAAACATAGCCTCTAATTTTTACAGTTAAAATAGGGCTTCCTAGGTCTGCAAATTTTTGGTTGTAGGTGTTTCCTAATATAATATCAACTAATTTATCTATCAAATTGATTGCTTTTGCTGGTTTTCTTCTTTTTTTTATCAAACACAATTCTCTTATGGCCTTGCTATATATGGGAATATCTCTTATGGCCTAAAAAAGAGGGATTGTGACTATCAGATTTTTTAGATTGGAAAGAATATCAAATTCTGGTTGCATTGGATTCTTGGGTTACTACAATATTTTTAGGAAAGGTGGAACCCCTTATCTAGTATTTAAAACTAATGTTTCATATTCTATTTCTTCTATAAGAGGTTATTATTATCTTTCTAAATCTACGTTTTTCTCATCTTCTAACAAAGGAGCTATTTCTACACCTACCTGTTTACCTGATCTCAATTGTATTGGACTACAATCTACTTTGATATTATACATGGGATACATCTCATTTTCCATATGGTATGCTGGTTATTTTTTTATTTGGATTAGACGTAGGCTATACCAAAAGTTGAGCAGGTCTCAAAGTAGGGAAGCTAGCAAACTTGGATGCAATGGGACCTGTGCTCCATGCTATGGAGCTAGGATCCAAGCATTGGGATTTCTCCACTGTGGTCGAGGTTGCTAGTATGTCATCCATGGGTAAGGATTATATGGGTTTTCTCCTTGGGGATATGTGTCCAAGGTTATTGTCCTCACCAACCCATATTGGGTGGTTGAACTTGTTCTTGGTGCTAAAAATTTCTACCCCCATAGGATGGCATTCCTGTTGGCATATTTTTTCCCATAGGATATTGTTGTTAGTTTCTCCTTTTACCCATGAAGTATGCTTCTGTTACTTCTTTAGATTTTGATAATTGTGAACACAACTTAGTTTTATAATATTTTTGATACACAATGCACACTCTAACTTTATTTTCAAGACATTTGTTTTTAGGGTGCTTTCCCCTGCATTTAGGACAAACATAGGCTAATGCTGCCTCATTCTCTTGATTCTTTATTTGAAGTAGAAGAATATCTATTTGAAGTACAAGAGATGAAAACATCTCACTTTTAAGGTCTTCTAGCATATTTCCTATATTTTTTTTTGTGACTATGGCTGATTGTTTGATATTTTTGGAAGTTAATTTACCCTTCCTTATTGAGTAGTCCCAACATAACTATCAGATATCAAAAATTTGGTGTTGATAAATGCCCCCTCTAGAAATAATGTTTAATGCATCTAGAGATTCATTTGTAAGCCCCTTTAAGAAGATACTTCTCAAGGACCTGTCTCCTAGTTTTGCATGGGGAGATCTTTGCAAGTTAAAGCTAAACCTATCCCAATATTCTTCCAATGACTCACCTTCCTTCTGTGTCATATCCAGGACTTCTTATTTGGAATCCCGTGCCCTACCAAAGTCTTGATAATTTTATAGGAGGAGTTTTTTTATGTCTTCCCAGGAAGTTATATGTCTATGTCCTAAACTAATGAACTAATGTAGGGCTGAATCATCAAGAGTTAAGGGAAACAAATTTAATTTATGAGCATTGGTTTTATAGTCTAATGACCTACATAGAACATCAAAATTGAAAAGAAACAGGTCAGGATCTTCTAATTAAAATCCTCTAAATATTGGAAGGTGGGTAGGAGAGATATGTTTCATCTTATGGTCTCCTCTTGCCTCTTCTATGGGGAAGTTAAAACTAGTGGATGCTTCTTCTACTTCAACCATCTTGTCTATAAATAGGGTTTCTACACTTGCTATTTTCAAGGTAAATTTCAAGGCTTCTAATTCGTTTATTTTATCCTTTAGAAATATTACTAAATTAGTAGTTAAAATAGTCCCATCTTCAACTACTTGCCAACATTGAATTTTCAACAAAGCTTCCTCAGATTGAACTCTTCCTACCACTGATCCTTCCCTAAGATTTTTCTAGTATGGTTTAGAAAGATCCTATGTAAAAAATAGATATTGAATCCAATTCACAGGTGGAGATGGTGGTGGGGAGATATCACTATCAGGATTTGGAATAGTTGAAATAGAGGTTTATGAAGAAACAACATTTTTGTTCTTAATGAAATGACTATCTGGTCCTCTAACTCTAGGTAGACTCATACAAAATTAGAATGGATTCGTTCTGTAGAAATTAACCTAAACTACTCCAAAAACACTTTATTTAGAACAAGATTTTACAGTTGTTTTTTTCCCCAACAACGATGCCAAAATGTTGGAAAAAAAATTGGTTAAGTTTCTACAATTAAATTCATTGGCTCCATTTAATTGTCAACCTGGGACAACTTGTAAACTTGTGAAAAACCATGCACAGTATATGCCTGTAAAATATCCTTAATAAGATGAGTCCTTTAGATTCTATGTGTAGACACCAAAATCCAGCCACTTGTAAGTCATCTATACCTTCCTGTTAGCCACGTGTCAGTCATCCACCTTCCCGCCATTATTTGGCCCAAATCCACACCTTCCCACCATTATTTGGCCCAATTTCACCTTTTCTCGCCATTATTTGGCCCAATTTCACCTTTCCCACCATTTTTCATTCCCAAATTTATTTAAATTAATATTTATATATATATATTTTAATATTTTAATATATTTTAATATATATATATAAAGATACTTTAAGTGATTTAATCTGAGCCGTCCATCCTTCATTTAATCTCATCCGTCCATCCATCTTAATCCGTTTCACAACCTAGATTTATTCTCTACCCTTGGATCCACTTTAATCTTAGCCACACGTTCAAAGTGTCGTTAAAACCCTAAAGTGTGCCCTAAGAGTAGATTATAAATTGAGTCACCTTGATGGCTCAAACGCTATCTCTTTTACTATCTCTCTTTTGTTATCTATCGCTATCTATCTCTTCTTCAGCTAAACCTACCCATCCATCGCCATCCCTTTTCATCGCATCCATCGCCGCATCCGTCACCAACTTCACCGCCATCCCTTCTGCAGCATTCTGTAGAATCCCCCATTCTTATCGCAAGTGCTCGTGGGCGTTTACCCATAGCCACAGACGCAGACCGATGTCTGCAACCCCGATCCAGAAGCACGCGGACGTTCAACGATCACACCAGGGCGCCTTCTGCAACCGATTTGATAGTTACATCACTTCCAGGTGTCGCCTGGTCTCGTCGCGTTAACAGAAAAAGAGGTATAGATTATAAAGCAAGTAATATTTTTATATATTAATTCGTCGTTAGATTCTGCATTCTATTTATTTCATTTCTAGGGTTTTAGACTGTTTTTGAGGGCTCACACAGTGGAGCCCTCTTACTAGTTTCTAACCTTTTTGTAGTTTTAATGTGTGCAGGATTTTAATGGCAGATTTGATTGGATGATAGCAGCTACTTAAGCTGGAGTGGTCCGAGCCAAAGGATACAATGAAGCCCACTCATTCTATTGAGGTTAAGGATACATTCTTTGGAGACGCCACCATATTGTGCCAGCTAGGGTTTCGGAGAACCCTAGCACAAATTGTAATCTTGTATCACGGAAAGGGTTACAGGCCCTGTTGTACTCAAAAGGAGTTTCTAAACTCCATTGATTAATAAAAATTGTTTGTTTTGTACAACTGTGTTCTGCATTACTTTTTATCGTGATTTCTTTATATTTTGTTTGGCGTTGTATCTTTAATCTACCATAAGCCTGGCTCATGTCCCAGTGAGCCAATGGCAACCCCTCCGGTCGAGCCACTTTGAAGTGCTCCCAGCCCCAGCACTGGAGAACCACACTACAACCTAGGCCCTTCCGGCCCCGTCTTCGAACCTCATACAACTCCTGGTACACCTGCACTAATAAAGCAGGCGCCCAGGCATACACTACCCTATTAGTGAGCATCTCGCTCACTACACCCATCATGTTCCATGGGAACCTGCACCTGGTGCTGTTTGGGGCCACAATGTTGGCCAACACGAACATCATCAGAGCCTCCAATGCTACCAACTCCTTGGCTGTATACATGGCCAAGTATGGGATCCCCCCGCTCTTCGTCTGGATCTCCCTCCAGTCATCCCCAAACAACTTGGCCATCTCTGTGGCTCTATCTCGTCCAACATCCACCTGCGCCCCCTCCACGGGCACCTTGAGGATATGGTATACATCCTCAAGCGTCACCGTCATCTCTCCAGTCGGGAGCTGGAACGTCCCCCGATCTGGATCCCACCTCTCGGCCAAAGCTGAGAGGTACCCCTCATCCGCCTAAACTACCTCCAACAGGGCTGCCTCCGCTAGCCCCACTGCCTCCAATATCTCCTAGTCTACCTGGGACAATGAACTCCTCATCCCCGGAATGATAGGGGAGAACCGGTGTCGTGCCTCTAACACCCTAAGCTGCAAAACAACAAAACAAAAATTTGTTACAAATTTTTCCCAAAAAAAAAAAAAACACATAATAAGTACTTGCTTAAATGAACAAATACCTCAGCTGGCTGCACTGGCATGTCCGCTCCTATCTCTGCCATAGCTCCCACACAAACCTTTCACTCCACTCCCTCAGACGCACTTCTCTCAAGCTCGAATGCACAAATGAGTGAAATTCTCGCTGAAACTGTTTAAATAGCTGGTTTTGGTGCCCTGAAACGTAGTGGGGCGTTTCATGGCACATTTAGATGCAGTCCTACATTTGCAGAGCACCTAAACACCGGCGGGCGTCTCTGCCAACCACAAATGCAGACCGACGTTTGGTGTCAGTATTGAATAAAGGAACAAAACTTGAAAAATTGAAGCTTACCTCCTTCAAATTTCATCAAATTCAATTCATCCATTCTTCTTATCATAATAAAACATTTTGTGAAGGTTACAACGAGTTTTGGACACAAATTTTGTCATTTCGCTCAAAAAGCGCATCATTCATCATTGTTTTACAAATTGGGTTAAAAATATTCAAAACCTTCACAAAATTAACCACATTCATCAATTCTTCTGATCTATCGTCAATTTCATTCATTATTCTTTCATCATGCATATTTTTGACAAATAAAATTAAAGTAAACCTCATATCTAGTGGTATATTCTATCACCGCGATTGCAGCGATTTGAATCCATGCAATTCGATAAGAGGATTAAACCACCATAAGGACACCTACCATTTATCATAATCAACTATTTCACTGTTTGAAAATTGGAAATCAATTTTGGATATTCTACTTTTCAAGTGACCTCATACCAAGATTAATTTTCTCAACAGTTGTCATTGATGGCCTAGTTCATGGGGCCTTAAACATGGACAATCTTTAATATCATCATTATTTTGAGTCTTGCTAGAGATTGAGGCTACCTAGGTTGATTGGTTTCGACCCGAGGAATTATCCATACAGTCACTAGGAGCATCTATGAGTTCTGGACTCTTTTCATGCATCTGCATATCAATGGCACCAACAAGGCAATTTCATTAACAGTATCGACTCACACACAGGAGTTGGGGCATCCGTTATCAATTTCTAATTTTCCTATAGTGGAATTCATCTTACATGATCATGGAACTTACAATTTGGCAAAAATCCCTTTATAACCGTTGGGGCAGAAAACGGTCCATCTTTCACATCACTCATATCGTCTTCAATCATATTCTTTTCTGGTTTGTACACCAACCCCTTTCCTGTTGGGACATAAACAGATGGTTCATACACCAACCCCTTTTTTTCACCGTTGGGGCAAAAACGGTTCATTTTCTTCCAAATTTCTTCCAATTGGCTTGTGAGAACCATTATCGCTCGCTAATTGAGGGGGTAAGCTGATAAAATTTTAAATATTCTTTTATTCTTTGGTCTTCAAAGTTGTGCTTTAGTCTTGAGAGAGAGTTGCGTCTGATCCGGCTTTTCAGGTGTCTTAAGTTTTTGTGCTTGCATTGTGTCTTCACACAAAGCAGCTCAAAAAGGGCATCTGTAGACACCAAAATCTAGCCACTTGTAAGTCATCTATACCTTCCTGTTAGCCACGTGTCAGTCATCCACCTTCCCGCCATTATTTGGCCCAAATCCACACCTTCCCGCAATTATTTGGCCCAATTTCACCTTTTCCCACCATTGTTTGGCCCAATTTCACCTTTCCCGCCATTTTTCATTCCCAAATTTATTTAAATTAATATTTATATATATATTTTAATATTTTAATATATATATATAAAGATACTTTAAGTGATTTAATCTGAGCCGTCCATCCTTCATTTAATCTCATCCGTCCATCCATCTTAATCCGTTTCACAACCTAGATTTATTCTCTACCCTTGGATCCACTTTAATCTTAGCCACACGTTCAAAGTGTCGTTAAAACCCTAAAGTGTGCCCTAAGAGTAGATTATAAATTGAGTCACCTTGATGGCTCAAACGCTATCTCTTTTACTATCTCTCTTTTGTTATCTATCACTATCTATCTCTTCTTCAGCTAAACCTACCCATCCATTGACGTCCCTTTTCATCGCATCCATCGCCACATCCGTCGCCAACTTCGCCGCCATCCCTTCTGTAGCATTCTGTAGAATCCCCCATTCTTGTCGCAAGTGCCCGCGGGCATTTACCCGCAGCCACAGACGCAGACCGATGTCTGCAACCCCGATCCAGAAGCACGCGGGCGTTCAACGATCACACCAGGGCGCCTTCCGCAGCCGATTTGTGATTACATCACTTCCGAGTGCTCGCTGGTCTCGCCGCATTAACAGAAAAAGAGGTATAGATTCTAAAGCAAGTAATATTTTTATATATTAATCTGCCGTTAGATTCTGCATTCTATTTATTTCATTTCTAGGGTTTTAGACTATTTTTGAGGGCTCACACAGTGGAGCCATCTTACTAGTTTCTAACCTTTTTGTAGTTTTAATGTGTGCAGGATTTTAATGGCAGATTTGATTGGATGATAGTAGCTGCTTAAGCTGGAGTGGTCCAAGCCAAAGGATACAACGAAGCCCACTCATTTTGTTGAGGTTAAGGATACATTCTTCGGAGACGCCACCATATTGTGCCAGTTAGGGTTTTGGAGAACCCTAGCACAAATTGTAATCTTGTATCACGAAAAGGGTTATAGGCCCTTTTGTACTCAAAAGGAGTTTCTAAACTCCATTGATTAATAAAAATCGTTTGTTTTGTACAACTGTGTTCTGCATTACTTTTTATCGTGATTTCTTTATCTTTTGTTTGGCATTGTATCTTTAATCTACACTATGGTTTGGGGGGGTGTTATTGCATTCAAGTTTTTTTCATTTTCAAACCATTAACCTATTTCATATTATCAAATATATAACCGAAATAAATTACAAAAAGTAAAATGCACACTTGTTGGAAAAATTACAAAAAATAGGGGAAACTACAAAATTAAGCTAAATTGTAGAAAAGACAGTAAAACAAGAAATAAATGAAATAATAGAAATCAAGGAAAAAGTGGGAGGAATACTATTGAGAGTGGGCCCAAGCTTCCAACAAATTCCACCCGAGTCAATTCATTAATCGGATGCTAGTTTGAGATTAATAAAACACTCAAATGAATTGTATTATATGCAACTTTAGAAAATTTACAAAGAAAATTTGGGATTCATTTCTTAGGGGTGGCCTACATATTTATAAGATATGCAACCATACCCTATTACATTTGGAGGTAAATCTATTTTAGATTTTGTTGTTACAACAAATACACAAGAATAGGGAGGATAAAGTGAATATATAGTCAATATCCTCTATTGCCATATTTAATTAAGCATATTCCATTTTATCAGAATATAATACATTTGATATCATGTTTATTGATTTACATGGAAAATTATGTATTTTTAAAAAAATAGATGACACTTGTTTTATAACATTGTTCTTCATCGCATTCATCGCTGAAATCGCATTCGCATCCATTGTTGTTCTTTTTTACCGATAATAAGGGTCATGCTATAATTTTACTTCAATGGGAGTCAAGTACCAAATGAGAGTCAAGATCCAAACCAAAAGTCAAGCGCCAAATGGGAGTCAAATGTCAAAATGGGAGTTATGAATCAAAATGGGAGTCGGGCGTCAGACTTAGTGTCTTTACTTTATGTGTTGCGTTTATGTTTACCTTTGATTTTTCCATCATAAAATAGAAAGTGCCAGGTCTAAATGGGACCTTGATGTAAACATGTTGAAAGGTAGTAAAAATCACTGAATCTACACACAATTCACTTAAAAATAAATATTAGACAACATACGTAATTTACTATTAAATATATATAAAATTTACATAAAACATACACTTCTATTAAAATAATACCACATTATGTATCAAGAGTTTATACAAAAACATGAGCATTTTCAGGGCTCATCATGAAGGAAGCAGAATATTTCTAGGTTTGGATCATTACCTCAAGCGATTTGGATCTAGAAGCTATAAACATCTAGGATCGAGAGGTGATATTCCAAAAAATATGGGATACTCTCAATATAGAGCAAATAACACAAGAATGTGTGACCTAGGTAGAATACCTAAACAAGGTGATTAATATCTTGCATTTCCCTCTAGAATATCTAATTGAAAAGGGTCTACCATCTCCTTGGGTAGGTGATCATAGCCCCTATTTGGAGAAGAGGTATGTATGGGCCTTGGAGGATAAAAATAAAGGGTTAATGAAATTCTAAAAACAACAAGAGGGCTTAACAACTAAGGACATTGTGAAAGCTATCGGTCTTATGGTCAAGCTCAAAGTGCAGGTGCAAGAGATCATGTGTAGAGCAACATATTTCTTGTGCATAAACAAGCTCAAATGAACAAGCTACCATCTCATTTCCCTTCCCACACACTCTTTAATTTTTATTCTCCATTCCTTATGCTTTTGTCATTGTTTGGTTTTGTTGTTGTTGTTTATGTTTGTCATTTCTAGATTATAATTTTGACTCCACACATAAGGATAAGGTAAATGGTATAGGTTCATTCATTTCAATAGACTGAAGAGACCTAGGAGACTCCAAATCTATAGGGAGTTTTCCCCTATAGATTTGCTTCACCTAAGGCTTAATCAAAAGTGAAACAATACAAAGAATGTGGTCAAAAGACATTTTCCATATTTTTTTAGAAGGGAATTCAAAAGAAAGGCAGACAAGTCCAAAAGTCATGTCAATTTTTAGACCTTCCATTGATGGTAGACACTCATATTCCATCCCAAAATAGCCAAATTGAGGGCATTAAGGCTCATGGGCCATTGATTTTCCATCCAAATGTCCACACAGTCCTTCCAACAAAGGAGAGAAAAAAGAAGAAGAAAAGACCCCAATGAGATCTAAACCCACATATGTGGCAACTAATCAAGATCCTAAGGATAAAGGTGCCAATAGCTAAAAAAGGAATATCCACCATTTTCCAAGATGATGCCCCACCTCAATCGATTACAAATAGCAGCCGCATACACATAGGAGGAGGTAAGCAAAAACACACTCAAGAACACCCACCATTGGTCATAAAGGTTGACTTTAGTGGCCTAGCTTGCTAGAGCCAACCACATGGAAGCTATGGTAATCACCCATTATATGCTTGAGGCTACCCAATTGATCTATACTAATCAAGAAAGTCATGCCTACTACATCAACTAGCGAGGCATTCCAAGATAAACATGATAAATACTTAATGACACAACCATCCCAAGTGCAACAACAATGATATAAGTCAAGAACACTTTGTCATCCAAAGACCCAAAAGATCCTAGTATTGATGGCCCTAGATCTAGAGACCTCAAAGCTAATAATTTTAGCTGCATAAGTATTTTGACTATAGAACAAAAGATAATTTATATATCTTTAGAGGGAAAGGACTTTCCTCTTGGATTATAAATAAGCCCAAATTTTCATTGTAAAGGCATTGGAAGTTGTCTACTCATGTTTAGTATCTAGAATTTTAGGCTCTTCCTTTCATCCCCGTATTCTTGATTATAATAAGCAAATCTCAAGCCTCAAGCAACTATCTAAGGAGCATTGACCCTCTAGGTCACATGCCTTGTAATCACTTCTTGGATGTTAATGAAATCCATGACTAATTTTGCTCTATCCTCCTTCTTTGATGTGTTTTTAATTCCTAGTTATGTGAGGTTTAGTTGTGTTCATTCTAGCTATTAGATAGTAGATCCCATATTCATTTATAGCCACTTATTTCAGTCAAGATAGGGAACTTTATTCTTGGTGCATTGCCCTTATAACTTAGGTTTTAATTTTCTACAAAATTTTACTTTTTTTTGTATTTTAATTTCATTGCAATTCCTTTTCCCTACAACATTTTGTACTTAGCTTGTGAAGACCTTTGTACATCAAGGATTTGACCTAACAAGAAGCCAACCTCAATTTAAAACCCTAAATATTTTCCTATAGGTGGTCCTTCCATCCATGATGCTTACTACTATTTTATTCTATGCAAGGCATGGGTGCCCCTACATGTTTGAATTCCACCCCAACAAATTGATGCATTATGGGATGACAATAGTAGCTTCATTATATAGTAGCCACATTAAAATTATGCCAATTGTGCACTACCCCATGAAATACATGTAAATTATAGGTATGGTACCCAATGCTTTGTCTTGCACAATATATCATATTTTTAATGATAGGAGTCTATTTTATTGTATCATGGATATTTTGACCTCATGGATGTTAAATACATGTGAGGAAGATAATAGGATACCATAATCATTTAATTCATTTTTAAAAAAAAATTGTCAGTGATATTCTTTTTGGATTTATGTAACTCCACTTTTCATTATTTTCATTGTTTAAAATTATTATTTTTTATTTTATTTTTTGTATTTGGGCCACAATTGGTATCAATTAAAATTGAAGAGCCTAAAAATAAAAATGAGAATGAAATAACACATATTTCTTGAGGAACAACACTACTCCACCCATGAATTCACACATTCCTTATCCTCCATAAAATGGTACTTTTACATGACAAGTTAATGAGGATGATAAACCTTCTCATGCTTCAAGTGATGGTATACTACCGCCCATATCTACAATGGAATATGACATGGATTATTATTTGTCTACTTCCTAGTATTTTCTCTCAAGGTCTTGCCTTCCATTAGTTTGACTTCACGGTTATTCTCATTTTGAAATGTAAAAAATATGTTTTCTACCTTAATCCTTGAGGCTTTACGATTTTTAGATTGTGTTCACTTTTTCTTGTATTTTGAGCAAATATGAAATTGATATCTTTTATATTTCTAATTTCATTTCTCTTTTATGGTTTTTTTTTATTATTTTGACATTATTTTTATTTGTTTACAGAAGATATTTTAAAAATATAAGATATTCACAATGGAAATGGTAACACAATGGATGCTAATGTGCATATTTTAATTAAAATATGTAACCCCCACATCTATGATGTAAATGATATAGATAATAATTATGTGGTGTAAAGGGATTTTACTAAATGTTTTTATAGATTTCATGAACAACATGTAATGCCTCAACATCTAACATCAAATATGTTAATATGTGGTGAACAATATTTGTTGATAACTTTTTGAATACATAGGTCTAAAGGATAGTGTTGATCCTAGACCACTAATCTCACAATAGAATACATGGACTATTGAGTTTTGTAAATTATAGATATTTATTTAATTAGTATCCAAGATCTATACAACATATATTCCTCTTAATTTAGTAACTAACATTCATGTATGAGTCAATTTTAGTGGCCTTTCATAAAATACTCCCTCTAGTTTTAATCATTATCCTAGAGATAATAGCAATGAGGTATTTTGTTATGAACCTCTATTCTTGTTAACAATAAATCATTAATCACTATGTAAAAATATCAAACATGCATCCATAATAAATTCCACAAAATAATCCACACAAAGAGATAGAGTGATGAAGGAACATCTAGTGGCAGCAGAACAATATTGCATCAACAAAAAAAACAAAAAAATTCTATTTTTGCATGGGTGGGAAACTTAAAAATCATGTAAAATGGGGGGGGGGGAATAGGATTTAAAAAGGGATTT
Source organism: Wollemia nobilis (assembly GCA_028583015.1). Lineage (NCBI taxonomy): Eukaryota > Viridiplantae > Streptophyta > Pinopsida > Araucariales > Araucariaceae > Wollemia > Wollemia nobilis. The sequence continues at coordinate 4,099,470 of JAQPPZ010000286.1, forward strand.
TGGATCTGAAAAGAGGGCTTGGTTTTGGACTCCAAGATTGTACGATCTGGCATTGTAATTTCTACCCCTTTTGATTGACATTAATAAAATAATTCTTTTCTATTGTGATTTAACTCCTTGGATAGTTTTTTTCGTGTTTGTTCATCCTCATAATAGAGAATGATAATACCCTTAAGGTAGGGCAACACCACAATTATTCCTTGAGAAAGGAATAAATCCATAATATCTAATATCCATAAGTCAAGACTATTATAATGATACTTGATATGACTTCTATTCCCATCCTTGCCATTAAATAATTCCTAAAATCATATTTCTTGACTATTCTATGATAGTATTCTATGGAAATATTCCCTAATGGTTACATATGTGATTCTATAACATTATTCTTCTAAATTTTCAAACTTGAAAAGTGGTCTTCTTTACTAATGGATAATGGATACATAAGTAACGTTTACATCATAGTAGGTCCACATTAACCAATAATTCATTTATGGCTCATACCAATATATAATACAATATTAAATTATTAAGCACATTCCATCCCTCTTATAGAATGTTTCATCCACAAAATATAAGAAAATACTAAGTAATATGATCTTCAAAGCCATGTGAAAATTGGCATCAATATCGATTATCCATCCATACCAATGAAACTTTAATTGGTGGTGGTCTTTGTTGATGCCAAGCTGCCCTTACGCCACTTGAATATCCATAGTCTTTGCTCGTATGGTTCCATGCATGCCCTGTTTCCATAAATTTTGCTTTTCATGGTGATATGATCCAACCTTAGTCTAATTTTCTACATTATTTGAGTTTTCAACCTTAGCCTGATGTTCTCTCTTACTCATCTCTTTTGGTTCATTCCTAGACTTGGATTTAGCTTCTTCTTTGATCTCTACTACTATCTCCTCCTTAGATTATATTTTAGTTTCTTTTGCATATTTTTCACTTTGTTTCCTTGTAATAGCTTTTTTTTTTCCTTGGATCCTTATCTCTTACACAAAAATATCCTTTAGTGTTATCTTCTTTTTTTAGTACTGTAACTTTATGAACTTATTTTATTATATTAATGTTAAGAGTACCCAAAGAATCCAACCAAGGATAACCAAGAATAATATCTACACCATCTCTCTCTATGGCATAGAAATATGAATGTAAAACATATTTATTCATGGTGATCTTCAAATTTTCAAAATTTTAAACATTATTACCCTCAAGATTTATGTCTTTGATTTTATTTACTTGAGTCTGCAACCTCTTAGCCAAAGACATTGATAAAATTATATTTGCTATTAAGTTTAATGAAAACACTATATATATATATTTTAATTTTGAATGCAACCCTAAACCTCTAAACTATTTTTTACTCAAACAATTACTTCTAACCATTGTTTGACACAAAAGGTGTGGCTTCCTCATCCTGCAATAATCCTTTTCCTCCAATCTCATTTGCTTGAAACTACAACTTTAAATTCTTCCCTCGTGTATCCAAGAGAATGGATACGATAAAAGTTATTAAAACAAGAAAAAAATTCCTCTCATAAAGAAACCCAAAGCTTAAATTTCCACATCCATTTAAAAAATTCAAATATTTCAACCATTCCTTAGCATCAATATCACCTCTTCTAGTAAATATTGGCAACTCCATAACCTCAAACCAATAAATTTTTTTAAGGCAACTAGGATTTTAGATAATTGGAAACTACCAATTTGTTTTCTAAATCTCATCTATTCCTTTCAATAAACAATTACATCTATATATTCTCTTCAAAACAAAACAAACGACAATTGATTTGCTTACCCAAATTGAGAAATATGATTTTTTTCCTTTGCACAATTTTTTTGCATAGCTCGAAAACATCAAAAGCAAAACTTCAAACAATTGTAACTGCCTCAATACTTATTAGAATTTAATAAGTGATGAACTATTTTTATATTATTTAATATCTACATAATGATGCAAAAAGCTTCTAAAAATGCCTGTTAAAAAATTGATATAATTTTTTTTCTTTTGAAAAAAATTCACATAGCCAAAAAACAACATAAATACCTCAACTTCAAACAACCATAACTTTCTCAATACTTATTAGAATTTAACAAAGGAGTAGTTTTTTTTTATAGTACTCAAAAATATCTTTAGGTCGGTGTAAAAATATTCTAAAAATAATGGCTAAAAAAAGATATAGCTCTTGCAAGATGAGATTTTTTTTTTGAGAAAAATGTGCCCTAACTATGCAAAAACAAATCACTTTTACCAGAATCATTGTTATGATACCAATTTTATGAACCTCTATTCTCATTAATAATAAATCATTTACCACTATGCAAAAATATCAAACATACATTCCAATTCATTCCACAATCTACACAAAGAGATAGAGAATGATACTACCCTTGAGGTAGGGCAATAACAAAAGCATTTCTTAAGGAAGGAATCACTCCACAATATCCAAGTTCAATGAGCCAAGACTATTATAAGGATACTTGACATGAATTTTATTCCCACCCTTACTTTTAAATAATTCCAAGAAGCATATATTTCTTATCCTATGACAATATTCCATGATGGTTATATTGTGATTCCATGCCATTATTCTCCTACCAACTTCTAACTTGACATGTGGCATTTTTTACTAATGAATAAAGAATGCATAAGTAATGTTGACATCATAGTGGGTCCACATTAGAATTTAATTCATTTATGGTTCATACCAATATACAATACAATATTAAATTATTAAGTACCTATCTTGGGTACATAACAAATTTTTTTCTCATTATTTTAAGAGTATAATAGTTATCAAATTTTGTGCATCTTTATCCATATTTTGTGTCTTCTAGATTTTGTATACAAGAATTTAATAGAAAAAATAAAATACAAAGTTCATTAACATAATAACTCACTAAGAAATTAAAAATGCAAGAGCATTAACATGAGAGAAAATTACGATAGCACAAAACAAGCACATAAGAAAATTTTTCTAAACAAGTATTGTGCACCTTTTATTGAGTAAAATGTAAAAACGTTATTCATACTTGTAATATTTATAATACAACCACCAAGACTATATTATTTTTTTAGAAAACCAAATTGCATATAAATTAAAACTAAAGATGTTAAATGCTATTGAGAAAATCCAAAGAACTATAAGAAGTTGGCGAAAAATTGTAATGGCTAGAAAGTTTCCTATAAAATGACTAGAAATTTTCACATAAATCCAAAAAAAATGCAACATTAAATTCAGCTAACAATGGCTGAAAAAATTCACCAAGTGAGATCCAATAAGATAAAAAAATATGCTTTACCAATAACAATATTTTATTAATAAAGGCAACTACCAATAACAATATTTTATTAATAAAGGTAACTAACATACAATAAAATCTGGTTGCATAACAACTACAACAACAACCCATTATGCAACTGTTGGTCATGAATCTGGCTAATCATAAAATATATGCACCCTAGACCCGACCAACATTGAAAGGCCGAAGGAGAGAGATGTCCCTCGGGCCAATCTCCAGAGAGGGTTGGTTCCCTTACTAATCTAATTCGGTTTAAAGCTTAGGGTAGCAAGAAAGGATGTGAAATGATAGAAAGAAACGAGAAATATGGCTATGAGCTAGAAATATTAAGAGGGTATAAACTAACAACTAAAATCCAAATCAAGTTTTAATCATGTAACCGAAAGGAAAGCATAGGAACCATTCATAGTTTATAAAGATAACCTCCAAGAAGCAATTCATTATTCATTCCCTTATAAGGAATTAAATTCAGATGTAAAATTTAAATTTAACTAATAATAGACATGAACATAATCAGAAATGATAAGAAGAAAGTGATCAAACACAACACTACTCAAGGAACTAGAGGTCGAATGTCTTTCTATTGATGCAGAAAACTCAAAGTATTTTTCTGCAAAGTGTCTATCCTCCTTCATTAAATCAAAATGCTTAGTATTTATTGAGGATTTCATCTTTGAAATTAAATGCGAATTGAAACAAAATGCTGACTGGTCAAAAATTAGCAAGATCGATTCTCTCCTCGGTAACAATAGTGGTCAAATCATAACATTCTTCAGGAAGTAGCAATCCCTTTTTCATGGAATGCATCTAGAAAATCAACAAATATGGATGATAGAGAAAATGTTCCAAGTGTCTATGCATCGAAACTCAGCAACATTGCATGGTAATCAGGAGATTGGATATTAAATTCTGGATACCATTCCATCACTTTTCACCTCGAAATATTCTCTTCGTTGGGGGAGACCCAACATAAATTAACATTCTCTTGAAAATGGGTGAGATCAATGGAGGGCACCTCAAACATGAACAAGATCATACTAGAATTCAGGACGTAGCAATTAATCTTGGTATCTCTTCAACATGAATTAAGGAAACATTAATTTTATTTCTTCAAGAATTAAATTCCATCAATCTTTGCTCTTTATCGAAAGATATTAGCAACAAGGGCACCTTTGAAAGAAAATTTTACCAAAAGGAAAGGGCAAAAAATTAGGCAATCTGATGTTTTTGACTATCAACATGCTTTCACACTCCTGAGTAATTTTACCCAAAATATAGAATAGAAATGACTTCTACAAGAAACTGGGAAAAAATAATTGATTTCACCCTCAAAAGGGGTAAAAATTATTTTTGACCCCTTCCTGGGGTGAATTTGAATTTGATCGGCTATTTTAAAAATTTCTTTCCAAACTAGGTGAAATAAAGGTTCTATTCAAAATAGGACGAATTCAAATGGGTAGGCACCTTCTTTAAATTACTTTGACTTTGACTGGAGCAACCTTCGCCTGAATGACATCACTTCATCACTAGCGCTCTGAAAAACATCCTCAATTTGGATTTCACCCTGAAGAAGGGCAAAAATGATTTTCGCCCCTTCCTAGGGGCGACTTTGACTTTGACTTCACTAGGCATGTGTTTCACTTGATTTTCACCCTAGAATGTCTTCGATTGGAAATTTACCCTAAATAAGGGCGAAAATGATTTCCCCCCCCCCCCCTTGAGGGTGCCTTTGACTTTGACCAATTTCCATCCATTATTTTCACCCTTTTTTTTCACTTTGTAAAATCTTGCCTTCTTCTCATTTGGACAAAATCTTCTTAACATGGCATTTTCACCCCAAAAGAAGGGCGAAAATGTTTTTTTCCCAACTTGGGGAAAAAATGTCTTTCCCTTTATTTTTACTTATGCTTTTCCTTTAAATAAAAATTGTTGAAGCTTTAGACCATTTTCATAGCTCCTTCGATCTTGAGACGTTCCTTGCCATACATTTCTTCCTTTTATATTTTGCCCATGATTTTCATTAATTTTTTTATTAGCAAAACTTGTTGTGCATTTCCAGGGGTGAAATAAACCTTCTTTATAAAATCACTCAAGGAGGGAAACAAAAATGTTACATCAAAATAGTAAAATAAAAAAAACTGCATCATTCATCTTATATTATCCAAATTTTTACAATCAATATTTAGTGTGGCAAAACTGCCAATACTTTTTGCAGCGCTCAGGGTATTTAGCTCGTTTGGATGCAATCGACCCTAGGAATTTATCCATTGTGCTCAACTATCACCGCCGCTAGCTGCAACAGGTGGTACATTTGATTTAGCAACCTCCTTATTTTTCCTTTTCTCTTATACCTATTTATCCTACTCTTCTACAGTTTATTTCTACTCTACTTCCACCTGTGCTCGTGCTTATTGCTTGGTGAGACTTGCACTGGTAACCTCATATACTACAATTTCTTGGGCCCAAGACTTTTCATCAAGCTTCGAAGGATACTAGAGTGAATCAATGACAAAACACAATGTCTCAACATGGTCTAGGCTGATGTTATTAGCTCTTTGACTGAGCTCAAACAAAGATGATTCAATAGGGTGAGCCTCTCCATGCATGGGAGTACTTGTTCCTCCATGATTGGCTCCTCCCAGTTATCGATATTTGAAGTATCTTCAACAAATTTTTGTCAGACTACCTCCAATTATTTCTTCAATAAAATCTCCCTTGATCATAAGTGAATCTCGAAAACCCAACATCATCTAGAGCCTTGAAATAAACTAGTGAAACACAACACTCCTGCTCAAACATAGTAGCTAGTTTTTGGCCCTCTCTAGCTAGATCCAATCTGGAAAAGAAGTTGTGCAATATAATCCTGGCACTGGCCCAAGCTCGATCCATCCCACTTAGTGTCTTAACTTGGAATTTAGACTGAGCTAACACCTGAATATTCAATGCCATCTCCAACTTGGGTTCCAACTGCTCCTCGGTATACTCTAAGGTTAGATAACTAATGAAAATTATTATTTGACCCTTATGAATGTACAACAAAACCTTGAGCATATATACCACCAATTTCACACAATATTTAGTTAAATGGTGGTGAGATTAATTTATTTTCTCCTTGGAGAAGCCTACTAACTGTGTGGCTTTTTTGGCCAACTATTTATGTAAAGCTTCAAGCTAGGTAGTTAATGCTTGCACTTGCTTTTATGCTTCTACCCAAGTTTTTTGGTATCCCTTGGTTGTATCCTGATATCACTGTCTCTAGTTGTGTCTTATTTTTGGCTAGAGATTTTTTTAACTTAGCAATATTTGCCTCAGCATCAAATTTTTTTTTCTTGTAATTCTCACCATGTAGGTACAAAGAGCTCATATCCACTTATATATTCTCCATCTTCTCCATAGTATTAATCTTCATTAGGTCCTCTGTAATGACTTCATGAGTGTAATCACTTGAGGTCATTTATCCTTGAGGCTTTTGGACTTGGGGGATCATTTTTATAGTATGAGACTCCATAGCTTCAGGGTCAAAAGTGACCATCTTCAATGTCTTCGCTAGAGCTTGAGCTTCCTTTTTCTTACAAAGTTGTAGCCACTATGATGAAATTTTGTGGGGTCAACTCATTTTTATTGTAACAGGATGCTCTGGCACAATCTCCATCTCTAGCTCTAGTAGCACCTACAACTCAATAAAAGGAATAAGAAGATAATGAGTCTGCTGAGGTTTTGGCTTGGGAAGAGAAGTAAAAATGGGAATGGTTGGTGTAACGGAAGTGGTTAAGGGGACGAAAGTGATGGGTTTAGCTACATTTACACTTACTTGAGGAGAAGCTTGTGTACTTATAGAAACTATAGAAATTACTAGAATGGAAGATGAAGGGTATGGAAATGGATTGGGATTAGATGCAAAAGAACTAAAAGAAAGGGAAAAAATAGAAGTAGGAATAGAAGAAGAGGAAGCATCGATTATTGGGGATTGGGAAACATGAAGTGAAATGGAAGTGGAGGGTATACCAAATGGAGGTGATATGGAAGTGATGACTATAGAATGAGGTGCAACAATCATCTAATGCTCAAGAGAAAAGGAAGAGGGTAGAGAAAATGTACCTTCGGGCTTCAACACCTTTTGAGTCGATGATGAGGGTGGATGTGACACTAGTTTACCCTTATCTTGTTCCTCCTTTATCTCCTTCTCCAAATCTATAACTTACATGTGCTGGCCAAGCTATCCTACCTAAACCAAAGGAGGATTTCTTAAAACATCAACCTGTGTGGCTTCAGATGTAGGAGGTGGGTTTGCACCTGATGAAGAAACTATGCCTATTCCTGGATTCTTGGAGATATTAGGAAAAGGAAGTGCCTCATGCTTACTTTTATTCTTCTACTGGGGCTACACTTTCAATGATAGCTATTTCTCTTCTTCCACAAGTGGCACTTCCTCAACCATATGTTGCTCCTGTCTAGCCACAATATCTTTGCTATCAGATCATTGAAAGATTTAAGGTACAATTTTAGTGAAAGATATAGACTAATAAATGTCATAGTATTTATCATATACATTAAAAATGCATCATCCATTGCTAGGCCATAAGATGACCTGGTTTTTTCTTCGTGGGCTCTTATAACCCACTAGTTAGTAATTTTCTCCTCGAACCAAGTAGACAATTGTTCCTTCATTTTGCCAAACAAGCTTGGAGGAGGAATCTGGTGCTTGTGAATTGCAGGGTTATATTCAACCTTCATCTCATAGAAGTCATGCCATGGTGGGAATGTCATCATATGCTCAATGTGCCATTTGAGATCATGCCCCTATAAACTATTTCTCTACTGCTCAATATTTGTCTAGGGGTAGAAATGAAAACTTTTAGATTTAATTAACATCATGAAATAATCCAAAGGGTCATACTTCCACCACTAAGGTAACTCCACCATACCCATGTCGTAGAGAGCTTCATTAATCAATTTATTTTGGCCAACCTGGTCTACTTCAATGTCATCGAAGTGAAATGGCATGGTGCATGTAGTCTTCTTTCCTTGTCCTGTCCCATAGATGACATCGATGAAGTTGTTCTAGTGGACAACTTCCATTGCAAAATGGCACTCGATAGTAAAATACAGAAGGAGAAGTTACTTGCCAGTAAAGCCAACAATTCGTACCATGATGCCTTAAATCAATAAGAAAATATCTCCTTTCTCCTTAAAAATGATCTCCTCCCTCATTTCCCTTGGCACTCTCTCACATGTGATGAAAATAAGTTCAAGGGTAGGGCCCAAAAATATGCGATTAAAATTATAAAATGATCCCTTCTGGGACAAGCTTGGAGTCCACAAATAAACTAGTAGCTTCTTGTCTATCTCATAAACCTACTTGAATGCTATGAAAGAAAAATATCGATGCATGTGGAAGAAGAAATGCCAGGCCAAAATAGAAGTGTGCCTGAATGAAACTGCCCCTTCACTCTGTATATTTTACAATTGGGTATACATTACTTGAGCCACATAATCTACCTAGTCAAAGAAAATTAGGTTTGTGCTTGCCTGTATTGCTATCAGGGTGTAAAATTCCACCTATGAAATACATTGTACCAATACCTCTTGCCATTTATACACTATGGAGTCGATAGGAATACTGGATACCCAAGCCAACATGGAAAACATGTATAAAATTTTAAATTCTATTAGAGTCTTTGGCAAAGTCAGCAAATATTCAAACTGGGGCAACTTTATCATCTTATTATCCATGAACTAGTGCAATGTCACAATTTACTGGTACCTATCCTCTTGCTCCTTGAGATTTAAATTTTTAAACATGACATCTGAGGAAGGCTTCACCTCATAAGCAAATATCTCTTTGACTATGCTAGGCAAAATGGTGAATAGTTTTTCTCCCTTCATATTATGGACAACCCTTATGATAGGATTGTAAAATTTTTATATCACCATCACTAGCTTAGGGTAAGGATGAACAAGTATACATAGGTACCAGGAAATCTACGCATGATAGACAATAGTTAACGTGTATTTTGGCATCAAGTCTTTCCCGAAAACAACATCCACGTCTTGGTGCAATTTTTCCACACCCTTGTTTGAAATAGCATAGTATCCAATCTGAGCCAATGCATCATAATATGGGTCAAGCTCTACATTTTCATTTTGCTTGGCTTTTTTAGATTTTTTGCCTCCTTTTGCTTTATTTGGCTCAACAACTTTTGTTGACTTAGCAGTTTTATTTCCCATATTCGTACAACCAATTTTTTTGCAATAATCTATTAATCCTGCAACAAAGTAGCAATTCAATACAATTGAATGCTAATCTAATTATGCCCAAGAAAAATAATCTCAATCTCTATTTAACTACAAGCTTATGGTTTATTGTATTTAAAACTTTTGCGTCCAACTACCCAATTAAATGCAGGTGGCACATTTTCGATGAAATCAGACAAACTTGCTCCCTTGGTTCTTTCACCTATCATACTTTTTAATGATGTCCTTAACTACCAATAATTCCCTCACACTGTAAATATTGCTCGAACTTTGTACTCAGTTGCTTTTTGTCTTAGAGGGTACAATCTGGGTATTTAATGACTCATCTTGGAAATAATAAATGCCACATGGGAGTTATGAGCACTTTTCAGGGTGAAAACTATTAATTTTACTGCATTCTAACATTGAAAACATCTTTTGAGGGTTTTATTGGTGAAATTGGCTCAATTCCATACATCCAACTGAAGTTTACTCTGAAATTAGTGTGAGACAGCAAAAAACGTTAACCGGGTGCACTTGCTTTTCCAAAAAAATCCTTGGATGAAAATATCAAGATAATTGCGCTTCAAAAATGCTCTTCTGCTTGCTTCTTGGTGAAATTACATGCTTTGCAGTCCTTTTAAAATAATTCATCTCCAATTTTGTCCCAAAAAAGCTTATTTCTAAACAATAAGATTTAATTGAGAGTGCTTTGCTGAAAAATGAAGTAAAATTAATTTCACCCCCTTCCCTATCAAAAATAATCTTCCCACTTCAAGTTCTTGAAAAAGCATGTGATTTTTTTTTTTTATCTTTTCTTGCAGTTTCACTCCAAAACCGTCTTTGGGAAAATAAAAGAGGATATCACCCCAAAAATAGAAAAAAACATAACAAATTTTATTTTTACGGGTGAAAATAAAAGTCTTCATTTTTTAATTTTGCTTTACCTTTTTGCTCCTCTTCTTTCCATTTTTAGCTTTTATCTCCTTTTTTTGGCAATTGAAAAACAGGGGCACTTTTAAAACCAATCATGCCTTTGGACAAATTTTAGAATCTAACTTTGAATTTGCCTCCAAAATTAATTGCCAAGGAATTATATTTTCTTCTTTTTAATGATTTTTTAAATAAAATGAGTTGATTTGATTCACAACTGAAATCTAGAATGTACCCTCCCATATCACTTCAAACTTGTGATGCTTGTTGGGCTTACCCTTGTTTTTGTTCCATTTCAACACTAGATCACCTACCTCGAATTATTTTTTAGAAGTTTTCTTGCCAAACCATTTTTGTGTCATCTGGGTATGTTCCATGAAGGCATTGTCTAATTTCTCCCTCTCTTCCTCAAACTATAAAAGTTGAACCAATCTCATTCTCATGGGATCAAACTCATTGTCTTCACCATATAACAAGTGCCATGATTGGAGGGCTGACAATTCAATATGAAGAGGCAACATTGCTTCTTTGCTGTATACCAAGGAATAGGGGATGTCTTGATAGATTTGTTTATAGAGATGTAATTTACCAATAATGCTCAGTTTAGGAGCAAGTGCCAACTATGCTTGTTGTTGCCAAGGCTTCTCTTCAGAATTCTCAAAAAATTCTTGTTTGTAGATTCGACCAAGCCATTCCCCTATGGATAATAGTTAGATGATGTCTTCAAATAAATCCCATACTTACCCATGAATTCACTAATCTTGGCATCGATGAAGGGAGTTCCATTTTTTGTTATTATTGCATTTGGTATGCCAAAACGAGTGATTAAACCTTCAAGGAAAGTGATAACTGTTGCATCATCTATCTTCTTGGTCGGTATTGCTTCTGACCATCAGGTGAAATAGTCGGTTGTAGTCAAGATGTATTTGTGTTCGATAAAGGAATTGGGATCAATGACCCCAATAAAGTCTAATCCCCATTTATGGAACAACACTTCTACTTGAATTGGATGAAGGGGTAATAATGTGTTCCTGCTTCTACTGACATATCTTTGGTATTTGTTACAAGTTTGACTGAATTTGAAATCATCTAAAAATAGAGTAGGCCAAAAATATCCTACTTTGATGATATTCAATGCCATTGGCTTACCTGTGTAATGGCCTCATGATAGACCAAAGTGAAACTCCTCTAGGATTATTTGTTTATATGATTCTCAGATGCACATGAGAAGAAATCCATCAATATTCTTATGGAATAGTCCATTTGGCATCATCAAGTAGTCTATATCTTCTTCTCTATGAGGCATTGAGATGTGGAGGACATCTTCCTGAATGGAAATATTTGAGAAGGTCCTTTGTCCAATCATGATCACCCACAAAATGATTAGCAAAGTTTCTTACTAAATCTTCAAGTTTACAAACCATGGATTTAGATGCAGTGCTTTTTACAAGCTCTTGACACAATGATCAATCCTGAACCAACTTGGTTGATCGAATTTCAACATTATATTCTTGGATTATGGAAACCCAACCAACTCTCTTATCTCTAAGCTCTCCTTGGATGATGAAAATTTGGATATCTGGGTGAACAACATAAACTATTATTTTTGTTTGAGAAATAAAATGCTGGAACTTCTTCAAGGATTTCATGACCATATATACTTGTTTTTCAATGAAATTATATTTTCTTCAAGTGGTTGGATGACTTGAATCAAGAAATAAATCGACCACTCATATCCATCATATCCCTTCTACGTAATAACCATTGCATAGCTCTCTCATTCACCAATGGCATACAAGATAAAATATTTTGAGTAATAAGGGTTCACCAGAAATGGGGCTTGAGCAATTATTTCTTTGATTTCCTTGAATGCTTGCTTCCTTTACTCAGTCTATTTTAACTTAGCATTTTTCTTTAATAGCTCAGTCATTGGCTTTACCACTTGGGAAAAATTTACAACAAAATTTCAAACAAAGTTGATCTGCCCAAAATATTATTGCAAATCCTTCTTGCTAGCTAGAAATGAAAGCTTCAAGAGAGCCTCAGCTCTAGTTGGATCTATAACCAAACTTTCTTCCAAAATAACATGGCCCAAGAGTTTTCCTTATTTTACCACGAATATGGACTTCTTCGGGTTGATTGATATTTCGAACTCCTGACACTTCTCAAACACTTGTCTCAGATGTAGACTATGCTCCTCCCTATTGTGAGAAAAAATAGTCATGTCATCCAAATAAATCACAATAACACGATTTAAAAAATCACCAAAAGCTACATCCATCACTCTCTAAAATGTTACACCAATGTTTGAGAGACCAAATGGTATCCAATAATAAGCAAAAGTTCCTCATTTTGTGGTAAACGCCATTTTATATTGGTCTTCATCCTTGACCCAAATTTGGTTATAACTAGAGAATTCTTCTAACAAAGAGAATCTCTAGGCACCAGCAACTACATGAAGAATCTAATCAATTTGCGATAGTGGATAGTGATCCTTCAAAGATGCCTAGTTTAAATTTCAAAAATCCATGCACAGGTGAATATCTCCATTCTTATTCCTTATGGGGACCAGATTTGCTACCCACATAGAGTGCTTAATTGGGTATATGATTTTGGCTTCTAGTATTTTTAGCTGCTTTGCTTTCATTAGGGTTTCAATATTAGGATTGACTAGTCTCTGCTTTTGCTTGAAGGGTTTCACTCCTTCCTGCAATTCAATGGTATGCTAGATCACATATTTGTTGTAGCCTTTCAAATCCTAGTGGCTCCAAGTGATAATATATAGATACTTGTGGCATAGCTCCCTAATATGATCTAGTTGTTCCTAAGTGCAATCAGTATTGACTTTGATCGACTTCTCAGGCAACTGTAGTTCAATGTAATCCTTTTCATCCACTTTGATCTTATGCTTATTTTTTCTATAATTTTGATCGAAGAGACTATCAAGTGTAATAAATCCCTTTAGAATATGGTTATTCCACAGCTGGATCAAACCCTTGGCTTCTTCATCGTCAAGTGTTCTTTATTCCACATTACTAGTTTCTCTGACCCATCCCAAAAAGCGTACACCTAACTATTGCATTAATGAAATCAGCATGAAAGCATGAAAAAATAACAAGCTTGCATATGACAATGAAAATGCATGTTTTTTTTATTTAATTTTGCCAATGGAATGCTGTTACAATAGTGCCCCTCTTAGGGTCACCAGAATGTTGATACTCTTAATACAATTTCCAAAGCCCCCAATGGGGTAGGCATACTATAAGTGCTTTTCCAAATGGTCACAAACTGCCTTAGGGTGGATTAGACCCTCTTCTTTGCATTGAGGAAGGAAATTGGTGATTGAAGCTCCTTTGAACCTGTTTCCTATGATCAAGAAACAACACAAAAACGTTATACAAATAGGTAGCCTCTCGTGATGAGGCCCTTTGAAGGATTAAAACATGAAAAAGCCATTAAAAGCATATAATCAAGAAAGCATGAAAAACACATCTAATATATGCCAAATTAATAAAGATTCATGGAAATGCATAAAATACTATGCTACCACATATTGAATGGTCTAATTAAATGAAATAGAACATGAAAGCATAAAAAGAAACCATTCTTGCATATTCTACTTTAATGAAGACAAATTAGTAAAGACACTAATTATGCTGGTAAGAAGTCTCTAAAATCCTAACTAAACCATGAAAATTCTAAATGTAATCTAATTAAGCATACTAGAAATGAAATAGTAAGGAGAAGTTACCCCTATTGCAAACCGTAGCTCTGATGAGCGGTCTGCACTATAAATCGTGGCTGAAATCCGTGATGAGCAACCAAGTGGTTTGCCCTCCAAATTCAAGGGTTGTGGACTTGATATCCTTGTCCAATTAATTTTCAAGGGTCACCTTCGGTGTACTCTGACAATTTTGGTGGTTGAATCGTTGAATAGGGCCTCCGTTTGCTTGAATTAGCATTTCTTGGCTCTCCTAGGTATTTAGGGCATCCATGGAAAATTGATCTTTCGTTGAATAGCAAAGTAGCCTTCTTAATGCATGAATTCAGTATGCAATTCGATAGGGCTTCGTTGCTCTCTTGATAAATTTATCCTCTATATATTTGCCCTAATTTGAAGGGATACTTATATGATGTCCCAGGGCTAGGGGTGGCTTCATGGAGAAGCCAAGATCAAGAAGGGATGGTTAGCACAATTGGATTGGAAGCTTCCATACTCTAACCACCTTATTTTAGAACAAATGGCCATTCAAACCAATTTGGATCAGATGAAGGCCAACTAAACTTCAGTTAAGACCATAGGTTGCAGCTATGGTTTAGACTGTAAACCACAGGCCTTAGCCGCAGTTCAGACTATAGACCGTAGGTCTAGTCTACGGTTCAGACTGAATAGGCTAAGGAGCCCAACTTGAGTGGTTAGAACCATTGCTCTATCTTGGAGTCTATCCAAGATCTTCCATATGGTCTTGTAGCATGTCCATATGAGTAGTCGCCTTTGACATGACACGTTTTAGGTGTCTATAAATGTCACTTTTGAGATGCGTTGTGAGATCGAACAATGCTGAGAAAAAATAAACCTCTTAAAATGATGCTGAAGGTTCTATGATGATAATTAGTTAGATCAAAATTAGATGCCCTAGGTCCTACAAAAGGACGCACATCCTGGAAACATTGCTTCCAACTCTTTGAAGGCATAAACTTGAAAGAGTTTACACTCGTCATCAGAAATTTGAGTAGCTTTGGCGCAACAATAGGAGTTAGGCCTATATAACCGAAAGGATAAGAGTTACAAATAAATTATCATATTTGCTATTTTTCCCAAGCAAAGGGGTAATCTTATGATAGCTGTTGATAATGATTCATAAGGACAAACACAATTTTGACAAGATCAAGGGATCTACAATCTCTGAGATCTTATACTAATTTTGATTATGATTTTATATTATGATTACCCCCTCAAGAGATGAGTCGATGAGGGAAATGACAATGTATGAAGCGACGAGGTCACTTGACCACAATGAATGAACTAAAAAAATTTAGATTTGAGCATGTTAATGCCTTGGCTAGGCCTACTTCAGCTTCTGATTCCAACTGTTAATAGTATTTGCACATTTCTATCCCATGGAGTAGTCATGCTGCAATAGCTGTCTTAGGGAATCAAATTGATACAAGTCTAATTAGATTTATGTTGAATCATACTATCCATGATTTGCTGAAAAGATGTCATAGGAGAAATGTGATGCAACTCCACATTCCCGTGGAGCAGTCCAGCTGCAAAGGCCTTCTTAGGGATTGAAAAGAAGAATATCATATCAATGATGATAATTTTACCCCAAATTTCCTTATGGTAATTTACTCATCTTTCCAAATTTCATGGATTGCAAGTCGCTGCAACCACCAAGTGTATAGGGTAAATTACTGAATACAAGGTACATTTGGTTTTTTAATTATTTGATTTTTTTGTTAATTTGGATTTATTGATCAATCCTAGTGCTTTGAATATCACCAAATTTTGTAATATTGTTTGCTCTTTTTGAAATTTGATCCATTAGAAGTCATTAATTTACCATTTTAAACCTTCCCACGGTGGGTTTTGAGTGTATTTAATGCTGGTTGCAAACCGCGGGTATGGTATGCAATTGAAAATTTCCAATTTGGGAACCACAAGTCGGGGTTGCGATTCGTTAAAATTAGGGAAAACTATAAATAGCTTTCCCACTTTGAAAATTTCATTATTTTCATTTCAATATTTGCATTTTAGAGAGCTCTAAGAGGTGACAAACATTATTTGATCCGAAACACTGCCAAATTTTGACCTCAAATTGCACTCATACCCTGATGGCGGATCTGGGACAACCATCCACTAAAAAATGAAGTGGTGTAAGTAAGGTAACTCGAAATTGAGTCCTCGCACTTATCACCAACTAAAAATAAACTGTATTAAGTAATGGGTTAATGAACTTCACTAAATTGTTGTCAACGAACTACACCGTAGACTAGGCTAGGTTAGATTCAATATTTTTTTTGCTAGTTAGGCTAGGAAGGGACCCGCGGTTCAATGAATTTGGAAAATTTTTCTAATTTTTCTAACTCTTCTAAGGTTTTCTGGCAATTAATTCCAGTTATTGCATGTCTGAGATTCTTTTTGAATTTTCTTGATATTTTTGACATTTTTTTAGAGTATTTTTTTATCTGTTTTTGCTTGTTTTTAGTTATATTTTTCTCTTATACATTGTTTATTTCTAGACATTGAATTCTAGTGCCCAAGAGCCAGACATACTTTACACCCTCCATGGACAACTTACTCTAGGGGAGAGGGAGTGGTTCATAGTCATTGGCTTCAGCTATGTCTTGGATCTACCCACGATTAGGGTAGATACAACTTATATGACCGCGTTGACCCAGAGCTGGAATGCTCGGACCAACACATTTCATATGCCGATGGGTGAGATGACCATCACCCTGGAGGATTTCTACCAGATATTTAGGATCCCTATTTATGGCGAGGTCATCACCTCCTCTTCCTCTCAAAGGAAGAAGGATATCTACAATGGTATCTTTGGTGATTGAAGTGATGAGGTCCATCGATCGATGGATCACGAAGGTGTACACATTGACTACTGGCAGGGGCAATGCATCTTCTCTGTTAGAGAGGTAGTATTCATGCACCTGGTCATGCAGATAGTCCTTCCAAATTTATTATGCATGAGTATCCCCTAGAACCTTCTTAACAGCATCAGGAGGGTTGTTTAGAGCACCATCCGTCAGCCACTGCTCCTAGATTGGGGGAGAACTCTATTATGTTAGCTCTATCGAGAGCTATATCAAGTGACTTGTAGGATTTGGGTAGGCATCAACTACAAGTTACTACTATATATTTGGGGTTGGCAGCACATCCGCATAGATCATCCCACAGAGCTACCACTTGAGATCACTACGATTGATGATGTGCATCAGTGCTACGTAGCTTGCTGGCCCCGTGAGGAGGAGGGATTCTAAAATAGGTCCCATGTAGGGGATATAAGTTATTATCTTACCATATTCATAGGATTGAGGCCTAAAGATATAGATTGGAACCCATACATGGGGTGCCCTGCATGGCCAGAGGCTGATGAGCAGTTACATCAGGCTCATCAGAACAGGTGGCTCCTAGGTCACAAGGATGAGATCAGGGATTACTAGTTTACTCTTGTGTCCTATGATAGTTTGGCTTAGTTTAGGACATACCATAGCTACCAATCATCTATAGGCGGTTGGCTCTAGAGACATGCTTACAATGGATACAACTGATAGTGCTTGGTGATGCGGTTGATGATTTCTAGGAGATAGAGGTTTCTATGGCTGGGACTACACCTACGTACAATGCTTGGTGGTCGCTATTATAGTGGTAGGGATCTAGGCCACTCATCTAGGTTAATTATGAGGCTAAGGATGATCCACATAGGCACAATGTGCACCCATGGATTGAGGGTGGCTTGGGGGCAGAGGCTACAATAGGAGATGCACCCCCTATGGATATCGAGGAGGAGGCAATGGATGAGAGCGAGGTGTCTCCAGATAGTGAGGTAGACCAACTACTAGTCCAGGTAGAAGATATGTAGAGCCAGGTTGGGTGGTTCCATACTTAGATGCTGCAGAGGGACACTAGCATCACCATGTTAGAGGCAAAGCTAGCTCACAATGAGAGATAGCAACAATAGATCCAGGAGAAGCTCACCAGTGCCACAACTCGTGCCATAGTAGTAGAGAGTCATATTCAAGAGCTGACTAGCTCCCTAAAGATAAAAAAGGTACGACAAGATGCAGATATAGCAGAGATGGACTTAACTCAGTCCCAACCTCATAGAGGAGACACTACCCCATCTCATGCTATCATGTTACCACCAGTAGCACTAGCAACTATACTGCTAGGAGATGGTGATCCTATGACAGAGATTCGATGGTTCACTTCCCTCATAGAGGAGGGAAATGACCTTTGCGATGTGAGGGCAGCTTGTATTTCCTAGATAGAGGGCTTAATAAGATTGTAGGGCTTGGACATACCAAAGGATAGACATGCTACTGGGTATTAGAGGACTAGGTACAAGACTAGAGGATAGTTCACGATGAGCTCCAACAAGCATAATCATAGGATAGAGAGGACATAGTTCCTCTAGTACATATGAATGCAATTCTCATAAGAGTCACAGGGTGACGGGTGTGACCTCTAGTCACAGGTCTAGCTACTTATACATACCCATATCCTATGTGCTAGGCCTCTTTGGGTTAGGAGGTACACAACACCGTCAGTAGGGCACACAACAAGCACCAGAGTTGACTACAAAGTAGGCTCCAAGGCATAGGGCTGAGGGAGATGGCGAGAACTCCAGTTCAGGGGAGCAGACCAGACCTAGGGCTCTACTAGATCTAGGTTACATTTTTGCATATATACCATTTTTGGTGTAAGGTATAGGATATACATGATTGTAGCTTGTGGGTATTTTGTACTCCTGATGTACTCTATTGGACACACACACACACACACACATATATATATGAGATTTATGAGTTATGATTCATTATGTGTACTTGTGTATTTTTTTAATTTTTTGTTTATGTGATTAACATGGATGCAATGCTTATGCTAATTTTATGCTATATGATGTTATGCATGGATGACATGGACTAGATAGATATTTAATTTATGATGATGATGATATATGCAGTGATCTAGAAGTTTAGATGTGCGATGTATGTAATGCATTATTTACATGATGGAAATCTAATGTAAATGAAATTGTATGCTTTAATCACTTAAAACATAAGGAATGAATGCAATTATTTTTATCAATCTAATGTATGACATCACAAAATGTATAAAAATCATGAATGTAATTGAAAATCCTTAAGATAAGAATTTGATCAATTAATCACCCATATATGAAATGCAATGGATGCAGTTGTATGATGTGAATGATATAATGTGTCATTCTATTTTATTTTGCAAATTTGAAAAATGTGCACGATATAGTCAATGGCTATCTAAATATTATTTCTAATATCCATGCGGTATCTATCCTATATATTTGATTGTGCTTTATATGATGATGTATCATGGA
Source organism: Wollemia nobilis (assembly GCA_028583015.1). Taxonomy (NCBI): domain Eukaryota; kingdom Viridiplantae; phylum Streptophyta; class Pinopsida; order Araucariales; family Araucariaceae; genus Wollemia; species Wollemia nobilis. The sequence goes on from JAQPPZ010000286.1 coordinate 4,119,044, forward strand.
CTCGATACTTTGCAATTTGATGATTTTATATGGTTTGCGATAGTTGATATTTTGTTTCTATTAGAGAAATTTTTGAGGTTTTCCATGAGATTCAAAAACCCTAGTAGACTTATCAAAAGTTGCATACTAACCACACTAGACTTCTGAAGTGCAAGGCTTTTGCTAGGATAGGCCCTAACTTTTCATTATCCCTATGTGTGCACATGAATATTTTAAGATAAGACACGAGTGTTCCTCGATGTCAGGTGGGATTCTTTCAGCCCATTACTAATATAGGGGCTCCACAAATGTCTTATCCAATCCCAAGTTTAGATTTTAGTTGGACTAATCCACTAGGCAATGTAGGATACCTGAAGCTAGCTCTTCCACATTCAAACATTGGTTTACACATAAACAAAATGCAAGTGTATCAGACATATCATCATGCATAAGGTATAGTAGTGCCAAAAATTCTAGGGATTTAGGCTCATTCCTTTCTATCCTTCAATTTTTGGGATACTTTCTCATATGTAGTGAAGCAAGGGAGTTGATTCCATCTTCATTCTAATTGTCTCTAGATCTTCATTTGATCTCTTTTCGAAATGGATTTCTGATCTTCATTTGATCTCCACTCGAAATTTTGATTTATGATCTTCATTTGATCTTCACTCTGAACTTTGATTTGATCCTATTTTTTATCTTCATTTTATCTTCACTTTTCAGCATTTACGTTTGATAATTTTCTTCAGAAACTTTCTTTTGGGGATGTGACTTTGGGGAACTATTTCTGGTATATCGATTGAGGATATTGATCTTATGATATCAATATGAAGTCGATCTATGATATCGATCTAGGGTATCAATCTTGAGGATTGATGTGGTATATCACTCTGGGATATTGCTCATTTTATCATAATAAAGGGATTTTGAATAGGGAACTAACATGTCCATTTGCCAACTACTAAAATTTCCCATACCGTTCGCACAAAGGGATAAGCAAGAATAAATCTTTTCACCTCAAGATACCCGATCCTGCTTCATGACTTTCATCTTTCCCTAGTCCTTGTTAGGATTATTTAATTTGTTGATTAGTGATAGGCTTCTGATATGCTAAGGGCTATACTAACTGAACCTCAGCTACAAAAGTAAAACAAGCTTTCTATCAACTCTTGATAAGACCTCTGGGTATGGTTGAATGACCAAAAAACCCTAGTATATCTCCATAGCAACAAAATAGGTTGTATTAAAAAACACAATTACTCACATTAATGATGGATTTATGATAAACATAGAGATGCATGATTTAGACACAAACATGGTGTCATTTGTAAGACCGAAAAACATAATACCTCCTACTACGGAATGCAATGGATGAAAAATGTCTATATGCAATGCAATAATATAGCGAATGCATGAGTGAAAGCAAAATGAAAATGCAAAATTCAAATGTAAATCTAAATATTTTTGGATTTTATGCTTTACCAATTTTTTTGGATTTTATTGATTTTATAATTTTTATGAGTTTTGAGCCTCATATCTGACCAAACGGTGAGTACATGCCTCTAGAGCCTTTAGGAGTGACCAATTAGTGAGGAAATTTCATTGGAGCCTTTATATTGACCAAGCATTTTTTCAAAAAAATCCTTGGAGCTTTTTAGGATGACCAAGCGGTTTTAAGCAAACCCTCGGAGCCTTTTGGGTTTGAACAAAGGGTTTATGAGCACCTTTGGGACTCATTGTGATGACCAAGTGATATTTTAAGAATCCTTGGGGCTTTTGGGTTGACCAAGATTTTTTTTAGAAACTCTTGGTGCCTTTTGATTGACCAAACTACTCACAGATGAGCTTGGAGCCTTTTAGGATGATTGAGTAGTTTCAAGAACCCTCGAAGCCTTTGACTGATACGACCAAACAATTTTGAACAAATCCTCGGGGCCTTTTGGATTTTACCAAAGGGCTTATAGATGCCTTTTGATATTTTTGAGATTTGACCAAAGGGCTCATAGACTCCTTTGGAGCTTTTTGATTGACCAAACTACTTACCAGAGTGTTTGGAGCCTTTTAGGATGACTGAGCGGTTACAAGCAACCCTCAAAGATTTTTACTATGCTATTCAAGCATAAAATGCCTTAATATGGATTATGTTGAGAGGTTCAGGCTCTTCAACACCTCCTAGCGATGTTAGGCGATAGCTACCAGAACCAATATTTTCAGATATGATATAGGGTCCTAGCCAATTAGCCGTGAATTTATCTCGCATATCTAGCGGTAAATTAGAGTTCTGTTGGTTCTATTTCAAGACAAGATCCCAAAACTCAAAGTATTTATGGTGGAATTTGATATTGTAAGCTTATTTTAGTCACTCCTGATAAACATGGATATGCTCCAAGGCATTCACGTGATATTTGTCAAGCAGCGTCAGTTGATCCAGTCGAGCTTGTCATGCAGTGCCATCATTGATGAACTCTTTCAATGTGATGTGCAACATTAGAATTTTCAATTCTAAGGGCATAATGGCCTCAGTGCCATATACTAGTGAGAACGGCATTGCCCTAGTGGGTTTTCGAATACTAGTATTGTAAGCCCATAATGCAAGGGGTAGTTGGATATGCCAATCTTTGTGGTTTTCTTGGACCATTTTTTTCAAGATAACCACCACTATCTTATTTGAATCTTCAGCCTACCCATTTTCTTGCGTATAGTATGGAGTCACAAAACTGTTTTTTATTCTATATTTAAATGTCAAAGCTCTCACAATTTTGTTCTTAAAGGACGTTCCATTATCCGATATTATTTTGGATGAAATCCCAAAACAAATTATGATATGCTCTAGTATAAACTCTGCTATAGGAGCTCCAGTTATCATTGTTAAGGGTATTTCTTCCATTCAATTTGTAAAATACTTAGTAGCCATGATTATAAATGTATTTCGGCCTGATGACGGAGGAGAGATCTTGCCTATAAGATCTAGTACTCATTGAGTAAATGACCAAGCTGCTTGGATGGGCTGTAAGGCCTGTGATGGCAAGTGCATAAGATTAGCATGATGCTGACATTTGATGCATTTCTTGACATACACATTGTACTCCTTCTCCATAGTGGACCAATAGTAGCCAATTTGAAGGATGCGCTTGATGATGTCCATACCGCTAAAATGGCCACTACACGTACCATCATGAGCCTATGAAATTTCCCATGATGCCTCTTAGGGCTGTAAGCAATGAAGGAGAACTCCATTGTAGCCTCATCGGTACAATATGTCTCCTATTAAGACATATTTAGCCAATTTCTATTTAAATATGCACTTCACGATATGCGGTAATACCTTTGGGATTACACCAAGCTTTAGGAAGTCATGGATTTACGACATCCAATTTTGATAAACCTCAACTTTGACTGCTAAGATGACTTGCTCCCCCTACGTATTTACTTTTACAAATGTAGATTGGGAAATAACCTTATGGTGAATGGTGGTACCACTACCCATCGGACTCTAAGAGGTTAATGACCCCCAAGGTGCCTTCTTTAGAAAGTCTTGAGCTCTATAGAACCATTTGACTTTTGGTTCTAGGCTGATCATGTTGACTGACATTCTATTATCAAAGGTTTCACATTCCACAGCCAGGTGTGAAAGTGTTTTAACATGAATGGTAGTGAAGTCAGCAGATGGAATTTGAGGGATTAAGGATCCCAAAGAGGCCATGGTGTCCATGAACCTATTTGATGATCGAGGGATTACATCGATGTCGTACCATTCCAATTTAGCCAAATATATTGCAAAAATATCCTTGTAAGCTTTCAATATGGGACATCGACACTAGAATAGTCCCTTAACTTGATTTACTATGAGCAAGGAGTCGCCAAAGATGTTTAATATTTTAATATTCATGGTGACGGCTATGTGGAGGCCTAACAGTAGGGCTTCATACACAGCATTTTTGTTGGTGCATGGAAAGTTTAGTTTAAACGACAAGGGAATAGGAGCTCCTTACGGCATGAAAAACACTATTCCTGCACCACCCCCTTGCTCGCACTTCAAACCGTTGAAAAATAATATCAACATTGTTCTATGGTTCTTCGAGTTCGGGGGATTCAGATATGATGAAGACTGCGTTGTATGAAACCTCTATTGTTAGAGGCCTATTGTTTGATAGTGGTGCCTCAGCTAATTGATCCACTATGACCTGTCCCTTAATGGAATTCTAGCTTATGAATTACAGATTGAATTCTATCAGTAGCATGATCCACTTCGCAGTACGTGTATTATGATACATCTTACTCATCATGTACTGCAAATAATTTTGTTTGGATATAACATGTCATATGACTTAACATATGATGTCACAATTTCTTTGTAGGGAACACTACTACTAAACATAATTTTTCCACATATGCATACCCGAGCTCATAGCTCACCAAGGTTCGACTAATGTAATATATGATTTATTCTTTGTCTTGCATGTTCTTTTGGGCTAACATGGTTCCTAGTACAAAGTCAATTGCCAATATATATAGTAGAAAAGGCACTTCTGGCCTTGGTGGAGCTAGCATTGGTGGCATCACCAGGTATTGATTTATTTTAGTGAAGGCTTCTTGACAGTCCTTGTCCTAGCTAAATGAGACCCCCTTATATAGCAGTCGATTCATGGATTGATAAATATCTGATAACTGAGTGATGAATCGACTTATCCATGCTACCTTGCCTTGACGGCTCCTTAACTCTTTAATATTTATGGGAGGATGCATTTCCAAGATAACCATGACCTTCGCTGGGTCAACTTTGATGCCTCGCTTATAGACGATGAATCCTAGTAGTTTTCCAGAAGTTATGCCAAATATGCACTTATTAGGATTCAACCTGACATTGTGATCTATCAGGCGATCAAAGACCTTCCTTAAGACCTTTGCATGCTCTTATCATAGTAATAACTTGGCCAACAAGTCATTGATATAATCTTCTAGAATTTTATGCATATAGTCATGAAAAATGTATGTCATGACCCGTTGATATGTGGCACCAACATTTTTGATGCCAAATGGCATAACCTTGGAGCAAAACATTCCCCATGGATTTATAAACATGGTTTTACATCGGTCTTCAGGTTTAATACAAATTTGATTGTAACCAAAAAAATTATCCATTAAGAAGAGCATTTTGTGACCTATAGTTGCATCTACGAGAACATCAATATTGGGCAACAAAAATAAATATTTGGGTGTTGCCTTATTTAGGTCTCTAAAATCTATGCAAATACGGATTATTCCATTGGGATTTCCCACGAGTACCATATTGGACACCCATTCTTGATAGTCGATGGAGATCACAAATTCCACATCCTTCAACTTTTATAGCTCATATATCACCATTAAGGCTACTGTTGGGTGTATATTTCTAATCTTTTTCTTGATCGACTTCTTCGTAAGATCTAGCAAAAGGTTATGTGTAACCAATTTTGGGTCTAGACCTGGCATATCCTTAAACATCCAAGAAAAAAAATTTGGTCTCTATTTCAACAAAGGGATGAGGATGGCCTGCTCATCTGGAGTGAGACTCTCTCCAAATTTAACCTTCTTTGCATTGGTAGGATCATTATTGATATCCACCTCAAAGGTTTCCTCTACTGACATATGTGATCCCTCATCAGGCTGATGAGGTGTAGGAATCAAATGGATGTCATTAGCTGGGTTGAATGGTTCGACGTTGGAAGCATTATCAGTATGATAAATATCATATTAACGACCTAGCACAAAATGGAAAGGTTATAATATTTCTTCATTAGGGAACAAATCCTCAGGCTCAACGGGTGAATCAACGTGATCCCAATTGATAGCATCTTTGTTAAGATACAATGGTTTGGACAGATTTGCTGGATTGTAGAGTGGAGTGGTCAAATCAATGGAGACCATGTTTATGGAATGGAATTGATCTCCAGGACCACATGGACCAACTTCTACATAATATACGTAGTCCTCATACCCATGATTTGGATCTAATGGCATAGACACAAAGGGGTATTCTCTATGAGGACTACAAACAACTGGATCCTCCCTATGCACTGACTGCAAAATAGAATCATTTGGCTCATGGAGCTCCATGTAGGTTGGTCGAAGGGGATTAACCAACTAATAAATTTGATCTAGGTTTAACAGTATTGTTCTTAGATGAGGACCAACATGTAACTATCAATAGAACTCATCTATGTCGATGGGTTGATGACAGTAACATAAATAAGGAGGACCAAGGTAGACCCTCTCTAACTCATCTTCTTCATAACTGTCGAAAAATCGGAACTCATCATTCATTACTACTCCTGGGGGGTGCTCTGGCAAGTGTGGATCTATGAATCTGACTACTTGATTGCTATCATCACTATCTGGATAAACTAGATAATTATATTGCAAGTGCAACATTGCCAAGAAATATAGCTCTATTTCTTCCTTTGAATGATCAATGTTGGGAAGGATCTCTTCGGTAACATGTACCGACTCTATAGGGAACAAGTGATGCGCATACACAATTCTTAAGTAGCCCCCCTTAGCTTCCTCCTCAAATTAATCATTGTTTGAGGATTCACTATCAGCATCATAACTTGGTCCACTTATCTCGGAGGTGGACTCCTTTCCATCATCGTTATAAAGATATCCTAACTCGAGATCACCTAAATCTATGGGGTTATGCCTCTTCACACTTGTATCATCAGTTGCACTATGGATTTGATGACCCAGGTTACCTCTGGGGTTTTGATCTATATCAGTTTGTTCTAGGAACCCTTCATGATGTTATTCAAGTGGTTCAGTAGTGATGAAAAATACCATCAGGTGAGTCCTCCAAAAGCTAGAAATATTAGGATGATATGGATTGAAGTCCATATCGTCCCCTCAAATTAGGTACAAGTGATCTAAGGATGCTGTAAGTAAGTCACCTTGTCCTTGTATTTGTATCCCCAATCCAAACCTATCAATTTCTAGCTGATAACATGGTTCGATCGAAGTTCTACATCCTTGTTCAAACAAATCAAGTCCGTACCCATGCCAGTGATACAACTCAAAAATATGCACAGAGTACTCTGGGTTGGATAAATAATGAATATTTATAGTGAAAGGTTCATCATGATCTTCATCCATGGGCTCTCGGGTTGGAAGATGATCTGGCCCATCATAGATGAAATTATTCTAATTAGGTGTCTCTCCCAATGGAACCACTGATCCAACCTGGGTAACGATGAGTGGAAGGTCGGTCCATCTCTTGCATAGTATCTAGAATTGTTCTAAAGGTTACATTATGCATAAGGTACTCACCTAATCTGGTGTTGGCGAGATGTACTATCACCCACAGTGCAAATGATCCTACTGATGATGTAGGCGAGGTAGGCTTCGGTACATCCTTGACTATATCTTGGGATTCCTCCACTTCCATGGGGATGGGAGCCTTCTTAGTGACTGGTTTGGGAGTTTGCTTCTTCTCTTTTTGTCATTCTGAAGTATCACTAATGCAGTCAATTTCAGTGAAGTAGCAGTAGTACATTTAGATCTGTGAGACACATATATCGATGGTTAATCATGTACTATTGTTTTACCTCTTGGATTTTTAATCGGTGATATGGGTTGGATGTCCAAGTGCATTTATGGGAGTATGAAAACCCTAGTAAAATCTACTAGGTTCACAAAATTAAAATGTTCTTCGTCTGATGACACTACGTGAACCCATCCCTCATGTAGATATTTTACACACTGGTGTAATATAGAGGGAACACAATGCATATCCTGAATCCAAAGGCCTACCAAGTAGGATGTTGTATTGCATGGCCCCCTCGATCACATGACACATAATAGAGATGGTATTTAGGCCTACCTACATAGGCAGGACAATCATGCCAACCGTTGAGCATAGGGCATCGTTAAATGCTCTCAACGTAAAAGTGGTTGGCACAATGTGTGATTTTGATAGCTTCAAATGGTTCAATGCCTTGGTTGTTATTATGTTGATAGATGAACTAGTATCTATCAAGACCCTCTTAAATGGTACGTAATTAATGCATGCAATGATATGCAATGGCGGGTCAGTTGTATTTGTAGGAACCATCTTAATTTCATGATCATAAAACTGAATCATGGGTTCCTAACACTACTGTACATGACCCATAAAATTGGTAAATGCCTACGCATCCTAATACTATACTTTGATGGATATTAGAATATCCATAAGAATCTCACTTTGCCTAGGGGACTAATGTATTAGCTCATATATAGACAGCTTCGCAAGACCTATCTGTAGGTTTTGGACTAACTTGCTTCGTATGGTCACCACAGGTCTTTTTGGTGGGCCTAGAATATTCTGTATCGACTGTTGATTCGATGTGGCTTGTATTCTTATGGGAACCCATGGTTGATTTAGTTGTTCATGTCTCCCATGTCTTGTAACAACATTGACCATGCATACGAACCCTTGGGTAGGCATTTCGACTCGCACTTGGTTGACTTGGCCAATTTTGTTATGCAACGCCTCATGGTTGGGTAGTGGATTTTTGTAAATCCCCATGTTCTAGTTGTTAGGAACCTATGAATTACCTGGTATTACAAGCTAACCCTTATCAATTATGTTCTACATGATATTCTTGAAGGACCAACATACCTCGATGTTGTGGCCCTTTGCTCGATGGTAGATGTAAAACAAGTCATCCTGATATCCCTTAGACTTGGGCTGATTCGGATCAACTAGCTTAACCTTGGGTAGTCTAATCGCCTTAGCCTCACATAACTAGTGGAATTTTGACATCAATGATTCTGTTAGAGGCATGAATTGGTGAGGCGGATGTTGTTCCTTGTTTTTACCTTATAGTTGTTATTGCACTTTTTGTATTGTGTAGGAGGAGGTTGGGCCTGATAATTCTTCTTTTGCTACCCTTTATCCTCTCTCTAGAGGTTTAGAACTACCTGGTTGACATGGGCCTACTTGCCCTTTTACTTTGTGGAGCTTTTCTTCAGCCCCTCTTTCTTGTTATTAAGCTTCAAATTACCTTCCTACAACTTGATTTCTTCGATCACCTTGGCTTGTGCCAAAGCCTCCTTGAACGTTGGATACTGTTGTAGTTTAAATAGTAGTGAGATGTGCTTAGCACAACTCCTAGTGAACATTCAGGTTAATTCCATGGCAGGAATAGAGAATGACAGCTTCACCATCAATATTATCCACCTCTTTTTGTATTGTTCAATTGGCTCATCATCGCGCTAAGCTAGCGCATCCAAGTCGAAAAGGTTTACCTATTTCTTGATGTCAAAAGAAAAGCATTCAAGAAAAGCATCAACTAGTTGCTCAAAATTGGTAATGCTATGCCTATTTTTATGATTGAACCACTCTCAGGCTGGGACTGAATGCATCATAATAAATGTGTGCAACAATAAGGAATTATTGCTAGCAATTTGGAAACAGGCATCCAAAAATCTTGTGACATGCTCCTGGGTATCTTCGTCACATTTAAATTAGTCTAACCTCGGCATAACAAAGTGCTCAAGGTAAGCTAGAGTAGGTATTGAGGTGTCCAAAGGCTCATTATGAATCTTTCTTAACATCAGCTTTTGAAGTGTCACGCCCTGCCTCTCAATTGCTTTTACCTTCTCAGCTAGGGCTTTATAAGCCTCTAAGGATAAGAAGTCCTCCTCCCTAAGCTGACGCGAGGGTGGTCTCAGAGGTACAATATTCATCTATCGAGGTGGAGGTCATTGCTCCTCCTCCTCCTCCTTGACTAGGGATTCTTCAAGATATTCTTGGTTGTTTCTCGCTCCCTCTTCTTCCTCATATTGTTGTTGCCCCTCATGTTCGAACGGTGGTGGTCGTTCCCTTTGTTGGGCACTAATATGAGTATGAGCATCCCTGCACTCTGTTGTGCATTAAATTGTGAAAAATCCTTTATCTAAGTGTGCTCTCTATTCTCAACACAAGTATATAGGCCAGCCCTTGCTAGTCTATCCTCCTGCTCCACTCCTTTTGGGAAAGGATGCGTTCTTCCCGCAAGTGCTGCTCATATAGTCTTTGTCTAATGAGCCTCTGTGATTGAATATTCTCCTCTTCAATCTGTTGCCTCTCTAGGTGAGCATCCTCCAATTGGTCTTGGAGGAGCTCTTATTGCTGCTTAGATACCAGTATATGTGATCTATCAAGGTCATTTGCCATGACAGACCTCTGGTATGCATGCTTTGTGTGAGTGACCTTATGGGTTCTGTACCCATCTGATTGATTTACAACACTTTTGCCCTTATCTATAAAGATGATATAAACATCTTGATGTGCTTTGTGCTCTGTTCCACCATGCATGGATGATGGATGTGTCACATGAGGGTGCTTAGAATCCTCTCCATGTTATCGAGCAGTCTGAATAGAACCTCCACTATGCTCACTAGGAGCATGTGTAGGTGGAGCTAAAGGCTTATAGCCTAGATGCTCAAGGATGCTACATAATCCATACAACTATTTATATCTCCATCACTCATGCGATGGTGTTCCATTGGCTCCCACCTTAGACATATCAATTGTGATATCTCGATGTTCACCATGTGTGGGAGTTTGCACAGGCTTATGATCAATGGTGACCCTGTTTGCATGCCCTTGAATGGGCAGATCTTGATCACGTCTGTACTTCAAAGGTGGAGCCACAAATCCTCCTATAGAACTATGATGTGGGGGTACCAATTTGGATCCCTGTATAATATACTCTTCAGTCAATCCTATGGATGCACGTGCAATGCAATCCTGGTAATGGATTCTGAGTGGAACACCCTCATGCTGAGAGGATCCATGCTCTATTATATGTCTAGAGGAATGCATAAAAGCTCCTTTATTGAGGTTTTTCTCAATATGTTCCCCTCTTTTAAAATGATCTCCTCTAATGCTCATTGAACGACGTTCGAGGAGCACATGTGGGTGAGCATTCGACATGTGTTGATGTGAATCTATTGGGGCTTGGTCATGGGCTTTAGCCTTGTGCCTTTGCTGATCATCCCGTGTCTCCACAATGGTGCACCGAATGTCTAGATTTATTCTTTATTAAGAAAACAAGGTATACAATGGTGTTTATCTTATATTAAGTTTTAAAAGTGAGTCGATGTGTTTCAATGATTTTGTGTATCAGTATAGAACTCCTTATCGTGTTTTAAAAAGCGTTGAATGATATTCTTAGTTTAAATTGGCTTTCACCTGTACTCTCGTAGCTCAAAAACTTGGCTTTGAACTCCAAGTAATGTAATCCAACCTATAATGTGTGGTAATGAAGCCCACACACGGTCAGGGAGCACAGGTCCTCCCATATCCTCACCCATTTTCCCCTAGTCAGCATTATACCCTCCAAAGAGAATGCATGTAAATTTTCTAGGGTACGAAAGGTTCTTGGATCCAGTATTGGTCTAGTAACAAGGGGTGCATAGGATTTGGGCCAGCGGATGGAAATTACATCCACCATCGTTGAACCCTACTAGTAATTAGATGTTAAGCCCAAATCACTAGTGTTTAAGTTCCAAGTGGTGTGTGTGGTTCGTTTTATTGTACATAAAAGAAATGCATCATATAGAACTCATGCTCATTTTCTATATGCTATGCAAATGAAAGAACACTTTACATTCAGAAAATGAAAACTAATCTAGATGCTCTTTTAGACAATGCACATTATGATGATGATGGCCACTGATTGGGCCTCACATATGCAAACCAAATAGACACTTCTATCAATCACGCTCTAGCCTAGGGTGGACTGTAATCATAGGTCCATTGTTCCCAGCAACACATTTCTACAAATGCAAATTGAAATGAAATAGGACATGATTTATTTCCTTTTTCTTAGTTTGCTTTTCCTAATTATATTTCAAAATAAAAATATTCTAAAAACACAGAGAGTAAAAACAAAACAAAGAGTGGAAAACAGGGCCTACCTCAAGTCTTGAGTTGATCTTCACTCTAATTTATGTTTTCTATGTAGTCAGGTGTAAATTGCAAGTCTGGTCTATGATTCAGACTATAAACCACGTATTGTACCTGCGATTCAATTGTTGGCCCGTAGCTGATAGTTGTAGTCTGTACCTACAATTTTCAAAAATCAAGAAATAGCAGTTAGATCGCATGAATTGTGGAGTTCTGCCATGATCGCCTTTTTACCCATCCCAAAAAATGTACACCTAACTATTGCATTAATGAAATCAACATGAAAGCATGATAAAATAACAAGATTGCATATGACAATGAAAATGCATTTTTCTTTTATTAATTTTGCCAATGGAATGTGGTTATAATCTTGCCCCTCTTAGGGTCACCATAATTTTGATACTCTTAATACAATTGCCAAATCCCCCAATGGGGTAGGCACACTATAAATGCTTTTCCAAATGGTCACAAACTACCTTAGGGTGGAGTAAAACCTCTTCTTCACGTTGAGGAAGGAAATTGGTGATTGAAATTCCTTTGAACATGTTTCCTACGATCAAGAAACAACACAAAAACATTATACAAATAGGCAGACTCTCGTGATGAGGCCCTTTGAAGGATTAAAACATGAAAAATCCATTAAAAGCATATAATCAAGAAAGCATGAAAAACACATCTAATCTATGCCAAATTAATAAAGATTCATGGAAATGCATAAAAGACTATTGCTACCACATATTGAAGGGTCTAATTAAATGAAATAGAATATGAAAGCATAAAAATAAACCATTCTTGCATATTTTACTATAATGAAGACAAATTAGTAAAGACACTAATTATGATAGTCAAAAATCTCTAAAATCCTAACTAAACCATGAAAATGCTAAATGTAATCTAATTAAGCATACTGGAAATGAAATAGTAAGGAGAAGTTACCCCTGTTGCAAACCACAACTCTAATGAATGGTTTGCACTGTAAACCATGACTGAAAGCCACGGTGAGAAACCAAGTGGTTTGCCCTCCAAATTCAAGGGTTGTGGGCTTGATCTCCTTGTCCAATTGATGTTCAAGGGTCGCATTCGGTGTCCTCTACCAAGTTTTGTGGTTGAATCATTGAATAGGGCCTCCATTTGCCCAAATTAGCGTTTCTTGGCTCTCCTAGGTCTTTAGGGCATCCATGGAAAATTGATCTTTGGTTGAATAGCAAAGTAGCCTTCTCAATGCATGAATTTAGTATGCAATTCGATAGGGCTTCACTACTCTCTTGATCAATTTCTCCTCTATATATTTTTCATAATTTGAAGGGGTGCTTATAGGACATCCTAGGGCTAGGGGTGGCTTCATGGAGAAGCCAAGATCAAGAAGGGGTGGTTAAGAAAGTTGGATTGGAAGCTTCCATCCTCTAACCACCTTCTTCTAGAAAAAATGGTCGTTCAAACCGATTTGGCTGGGATGAAGGCCAACTAAAATTTAGTTAAGACCATAGGTTGCAGCTATAGTTCAGACTGTAAATGGTAGGCCTTAGTCATGGTTCAAACTATAGATCACAGGTCTAGTCTACGATTCAGATTGAATAGGCCAAGGAGCCCAAATTGAGTGGTTAGAACCACTGCTCTATCTTGGAGTCTGTCCAAGATCTTCCATATGGTCTTATCAAGAAATTTACAACTTTTTCATCACTATCAAACACTTGCAGGAAGATATTTTTTTCAGGGACTGAGGGTCTATAAACTAACATCACAATCTTGGGCTTCCTCACCACATGCTCAACTAGAGAAAAATTAGTGCCAAGGGATGCCAAGATATCTGCATGTTTATTCTATTCTCATGAATTGATTGAACGTTCAATTCTATAAAAGAATCAAACAAATCCCATACTTTATTATGGTATACCTTCAAGTAATGTTGCTTGGAAACATACATACTGGTTATTTGATCTTGAGCTTCTCTACTTTTTTTAGACCCAAGCAGAGTCCTTCATACTCGATGGAATTTTTTGTACAACTCCAGGTCAATTGATAAGAGTACATATTCTGTATGCCAGAGGGAGATATAAAAATAATGCCTACCCTTGCACCATTCTTACATCTAGCACCATCGAAGTATAGCTTCCATAATTGATCTGGAGCAGGATCTTGATCATCAGATACCTTAACTTTGGATTTTTTAGGCTTAGTAATGGTGTAACAACCAATTTCAGTATTTATCATGGTATTAAAATCAAGCATTGAAAACTCGTCTTCTGTCTGAAGTTCATCCAAAAATTCTTCCATCAAATCTAATTCCTCTAATTATTTGATCATCAAGTTGATAGAATTCATGGGTTTATATTCTTTTTCAATCTTCTTTATGTTATAAGTTGAAGGCTTCTCATTATAAATTTAGATTCTCCTCCCTTTGATATAAATCTCCAAATGAGAATAATCTAGAGAAAGATAGCCTCCAAATTGGTAGTGAAATCCCATGACAAGCACATGATGAAGTAAGGTTCCAGATCAACCACGACCACCTCTTGGATCACAGTGATCTAAGGTATTTTATACGGCATAATGGGAATGTCTTTGATGACCCCCACTATCCTCATAGGGGTTTCATCTAATTACAAAATTCTAGGGCTGCTTCTTGTATATTCCATACCCATAATATCGCAAATTGCCTTTGGTATGACAGTCGTTGTAGCATTGGAGTTGATCATACAATTATGCATAATCCAACCTTCCATCCTAAGAGACAAGTAGAAAAGGGGTGGTCTATTATTTCCAGTGGTAGATGTCATCAGTGTTTGAGCTAAAACTGTTTGAGTCAGATTATTTCCCTTATCTTTCATAAATTTTAGTGATTCTTGCAACAAGTCCACTTGTCCAAGCAATTGCAGTGTATCATAGAGACTCACCTTGGTTGGACTCCTCTTCAGCTCTTCAATGATGTTATACGTGGATGCACTAGACTCTTTTCCTTCATTGGTAGCCTCATATTTATTTTTATACTACTGTGTAGCCTCTTCCTTATGGCGTGTGGTCAAGGATGAGTATTTGAGCTTCTCTTTGGCCTACTCTTCCATTTTGGATTTTGCTTGCGAAGTTGAAGACTTTTCTTGCACTCTTTATTTCGCTCATGGAAGAAAAAAATATTTTAGTAGGATAAGTGCATTTGGCTTGGGTGCTAGAACAACTACTTTTGCTTGCACTTTTTTTCTCTCATTTTGTACCTTTGAATCAATAGGTACCTTCAAGGGCTCCATCTTAGCTGGGTCCATGATGATGGGTTTTCTTTCAGCTCTTGTGAGAATTGAAACTTTATCCTCACAAGGGACCATGAAATTATGATTAAATTCTATGATCATGTTGATTTGACCATCAAAAAAACTTTCTCCTAATATCTGTACATAGTTTCAATGAACCATACAAGCTTCCTCACCATGCAGATCATTACATGTAGATAACCAGTATGCTTTGTCTGATGTGTGAGATTTTTTATTTACCAATACAGTTGGATTTCTCTCAGATGCTTTATTGGTTGAAGCTACTTGCTCCTTGGTGATTGGTGGAGGCTAAAATATCCTAGGCTAGAAGTCTCTTTCAGCTTGCTTCTTAATAATAACTATGATCTCATTGCCCATCGCTCTTATGGCTGAGTTCATTGACTACATCTATTTTAGAAACTTCTCTTGTTCATAAGGATTTGAGGGTGTTGGAGGAGCTGGTAATGGAATGATACAGACAAAAATGGTAGTTCTGGGAAAAAACCAGAGTGCGTAACTATGGAATGGTTGGAGCAGGAAGTTGAGGGATAGAAATTTTCATGGGGTTTGAGATTAAATCAAACTCCATAAAGGGATTGGATACATGGGAGACATGGACACGGGCTGAGAATATGCATTAGCGTATAAATACTATGAAAGATCAAGAAAAATAGGCATCACCATTTTTTGTGGAAGCTTACCAATAGCAATAAGAGCAGCCTTGGCATTTTGCACAGTATAATATAGATCAAGAAATGTGTTAAAATTGGACTGTCGGATGGCCATGCTAATGTCAGAAATAAAGGTATGAAGGTAATAGAATACAACTTATTCAAGAGTTGGTTGGAAACCATCAGGAACTCTCTCCCAAGTTCGGGCAAACCTAATGTTGAAGTCCATGATTTTCTCTTATGGATACCTATGAATTGTGGTAAATTGATGCAATAGAGAGAACAAATCCACTTGATCATTGAAATATTTGATTAATAATTCAGCCAACTAGTCCCAGGTGGTAATGGTGGTAGGCTGTAACGATCGGTACCAGTAAAAAAACTTACCTCTGAGAGAGAGCATAAGTAATATTACCATGATATCATCATCTGTGATGCTATGGATTATAACCTAGGCAGCCACATCTTGGACATGCTCATAAGACATATTCCTCATACCATCATAAGTAGGTAAAGCCTTCATTGTTGCTTGCAAAATCAGGTTCTAAGATTGTAGATTCAGAGGTCTAGAGTGATTCCATGCTAGGAACTATATTGGTGGCTGTGGTGGTATATTTTGAGCCTTTTGAACTAGAGTGTTTGCTTAGGGAGGAAAAAAACTAGTGGTTATGCTAGTAGGGCTCAAAGGAACAGAGACCACACCGGCTAACTATGAAGATGTTACACTTGATGGGATAATTAGAGTGACTAACCTAGGATGTTCTCCTAACACTTGGGTGTCAAGTTCATAAAACTCAATAGGATATTCTATATTTTTGGCCTTCAATCTTGTGATCATGAAGAAATATTTCGCTTACTTGACATTCGGAGGCTTCTGGGTAAAACTGAGTCGTTAGATGTTCTAATCATACAATACAAATGTGAACATCAAACCTTAATATTGTTCAAAGTGTGCTAAAATTATTGGCACCTATGGTGATTTTTCTAGATAAAAGCAAGCTAGAGATTCACCAACTTGGGCTCCCTTAAACTACAAAGATAATTTGTCCCATTACTCATGCCAAAAACTATTGGTCATGAATCTATCTAATAATAAAATACATACACCCTAGACCCGACCAACATTGAAAGGTCAAAGGAGAGAGATGTCCTTCGGGCCAATATCCAAAGAGGGTTGGTTCCCTTACTAATCTAATTTGGTTTAAATCTTAGGGTAACATGAAAGAGATGAGAAATGATAGAAATAAATAGAAAATATGGCTATGATCCAGAAATGTTAAGCGGGGATAAACTAACAGCTAAAATCCAAATCAAGTTTTAATTAGCATGTAATAGAAAGAAAAACATAAGAACCATTCATAGTTTATAGAGATAACCTCCAAGAAGCATTTTAGTATTCATTTCCTTATCAAGAATTAAATTCAGATGTAGAATTTAAATTTAGCTACTAACAAACATGAACATAATCATAAATGATAAACATAAAGTGATCAAACACAACACTACTCAAGGAACCAGAGGCCGAATATCTTTCTATTGATGCAAAAACTCAAAGTGTTTTTTTGCAAAGTTTCTATCTTCCTTCATTACATCAAAATACTTAGTATTTATACAATATTTCACCTTTGAAATTAAATACGAACTAAAAAAAAATGCTAGCTGGTTAAAAACCAACAAGAGCAGTTTTATCCTCAATAATAGTAGTGGTCAAATCAAAATATTATTCAGGAAACAACAATCCCTTTTTCATGGAATGCGTCTAGGAAATCAACAGAGATGGATGATAAGAAAAACATCTCGGTCATCTATGCATTGAAACTCAACAACATTGCACGACAATTAGGAGATTGGATATTAAATTCTAGATACAATTCCATCACTTTTTGCCTTGAAATCTTCTCTTCGTCGAGGGAGACCTAACAAAAATTAACTTTATCTTGAAAAGGGGTGATATCAATGGAGGGCACCTAAAAAATGAACAAGATCGTGCTAGAATTCAGGACGTAGTAACTAATCTTGGTATATCTTTAGCAAAAATTAAAGAAACATTAATTTAATTTATTAAATAATTAAATTCCACCAGTCTTCGCTCTTTCCCAAAATATATTAGCAACAAGGGCACCTTAGAAAGAAAACATTACCAAAAGGAAGGGGTAAAAATTTATTTCGCCCGGGTAATCTGGTGTTTTTGCCTATCAACATGCTTTCACACTCCTCTTGAGTAATTTTTCTCAAAAAATAGAATAGAAACAACTTCTACAAGAAACTGGGAAAAAATAATTGATTTCACCCTCAAGAGGGGCAAAAATGACTTCCTGGGGGACTTTGAATTTGACCGATTGTTTTGGGATTTTTGCTCCAAACTGGGCAAAATCAAGGTTCTTCTCAAAATGGGGTGAATTCACATGAGCAGGCACCTTCTTTAAATTGCTTTGAATTTGAATAGAGCAACCTTCACCCGAATGACATCACTTCATCACTGGCACTCTGAAAATATCCTCAATTTGGATTTCACCCTGAAGAAGGGTGAAAATGATTTTCACCCCTTCCCATGGGTGACTTTGACTTTGACTTCACCAGACATGCATTTCACTTGATTTTTGCCCTAGAATACCTTCAATTGGAAATTCACCCTCAAGAAGGGCAAAAATGATTTTTGCTCCTTCCCAGGGGTGCCTTTGACTTTGACCAATTTCCATCCATTATTTTCTCCCTTTTTTCACTTTGTAAAATCTTGCCTTCTCATTTGGACAAAATCTTCTTAACATGGCATTTTCACCCCAAAAGAAGGGCAAAAATGATTTTCGCCCCTCCCTGGGATGAAAATGTCTTCCCCTTTATTTTTATTGGTGCTTTTCCTTTAAAAAAAATTGCCAAAGCTTTAGACCATTTTCATAGCTCCTTCGATCCTAAGATGTTCCTTGCCATACATTTCTCCCTTTTATATTTTGCCCATGATTTTCATTAATTTTTTATTGGAAAAACTTGTGCATTTCCAGGGATGAAATAAACCTTATTTATAAAATCACTCAAGGTGGGAAACAAAAATGTTACATCAAAATAGTAAAATCAAAACGACTACATCATTCATATTATATTCTTCAATTTTTTACAATCAAAATTTAGTGTGGCAAAACTACCAACAACAACACAATAAAAATATCTTAATATAAAATTTGTCCCTACAAAAATCGATGCTCCAAAATTCTATAATTACATGATTAATGATAAGTACAACTAATTTCTAGTTCAAAAAATTATGTAGGATACTTTTCTAGTTGTAATTAATTCATTTAAAAGAACTTTTAATCTATAAACAAAAACAACAAAACTCCAATTGTATATACACACACATTGTTAACTAAACATAGTAATAAAGCACTTTGTAAGAAGTGTGTAGGATTTTTGAAATGATTTTTTTATCACAAACTAAAATTATCAATGTTAAGTGACACACATGAGGAGTAAAACATTAGACATCGTAATGTTTAAGTTTCCCACCTTGATGTCAATGTTTCATACTCCAATCAATGTTCTCAAATTTTGAAATCTATATTTATTCAAAGCCTGTGGAAATATCAAAAGTTGATCTTTAGATTTATAAATATGAAAGCTATAAATTCATCTTCTGCCAAGTCATAGATGAAGTGGTGGTGTATATCAATATGTTTACTCATACTATAAAACATTGGATTCTTTATCATAGATATAGTTTTGGAATTGTCACAATAGATCTTAATGGAGCATCAACCTTCATTCTCAAGTTTTCAAAGAGCCTTGTCATCCAAATGGCTTAAGTGTAAGTGAATGATGTAGCCATGTAGTCTACTTCAGCTATAGACAATGTGTTTGTTTTTTGTTTTTTGTTCCTCCAAGACACCAATTTTCCACTAAACAAGAAATCATAACCTAAAGTACTCCTATAATCAAGGCTTCCTACTCATTTTGCATCTTTATAAGCCTCAAGTTCACAAGAATTAGTAGCATAATAACACAGACAAAAGGATTTTATACCATTCACATACCTAAGGCTTCTCTTGGCTTCCCACCAATGAAACTCATGAGGAGAGTGCATGAATCTTACCACCAAGCTAACAAAATATATAATATCTAGCCTAATAACTATAAGATACATCAAACCACCAAGCAAAGACATGTAGAGTGTTGTGTCCACAAGAGGGGAAGAATCCTCCATAAATTTACAACCCATAATTATTGGAGTACTAACAAGTTTGCTACCATTCATTTTAAATATTATTAGAATATCTTCAACATACTTGAATTGAGTAATAGATATATATTGAGTTGATTTCTTTATTTGCATACCAAGAAAGTATTGCATTTTTCCCAAATCACTCATTTCAAACTCATCCAACATAGCCTTTTTAAATTGTTTCAACAAGATAGTGGAGCTACCCATAAAAATTATATCAAAATACAAATATATGACAATAAAATCTGATACAAATACCTTTTGATATAGCATAATTTCAGCTAAAGATCATTCATAGCCATTTTTATGCAAGTAGGAATCAATCCTAGAGTACCAAGCTCTAGGTGCTTGCTTAAGCCCATAAAGAACTTTCTTTAACTTATAAACTTTGTCTTCATGACCTGCAACTATGAATCCTTGTGGCTGATCCACATAAAATTCTTCCTCTAAATATCCATTTAAGAATTTTTATTTTACATCCATTTGATATACAACAAGACTAAAATGGGTAGCTAGTACAAGAAGAGATCTTATACTTTCTAGCCTAGCAATTGGTGAAAATTTTTCTTCATATTCTATTCCTTATTGTTGAACATAGACTTTGGATACCAATCATGCCTTGTGTTTAGTTATATTTCCATCAATTTTTTTTTTTAACATGGTGGAATCGATAGCCGTCATGAATCCAGGCAAACTGTCTGACTTTTTATGGCCACCACAGTATTCTACACTGTCCATCCCGAAAGCCGCCACACAAATCTTCACGCTATCCGCTCCTATAACCACCATGCCACAATCATTTTAAACCTTTTACGTTGTTGAAATCACAAAAAGGGAGGGTGGACATCCGTTAGAACACTCTGAGGCCTTCACCGACTGGCTGGAATACATAGACGGGATGGTCATATTTCCATCAATATTATATTCCATCTTATAAACCCATTTAATACCAACAATTCTCTTGAATTTTAGAGGGGAAACAAACTCCCAAGTATCATTTTTAATCTATTCAATTTCATTTTCCATAGCCTTTACCCAATCTTCATTAGCACATGCTTCTCTAAAATTTGAAGGCTCAACATTAGAAGAGGAAAATAATGCATAATTTATTATATTCTCACCTTGTTTTTATTGTAAAATAGTTTCTCTCCTTGTATAATCCTCATCCAACATTTGTGTTTGTGGGTGATATTTGTTGAGCCTTTTTGTACCAATACTCCCTCTTGATGAACTTGAAGATGGAGAGTCACTATTTAACACAGGAGAGAGATTTATTATCATTTTTGGGCTAAAAGGATTCACCATTTTTATTAGGATCTAATTCATCAATTTATGGGGTAACACCAACAACATCTTTAGTCTCTTTGCTATATGCTCCCCCTTCATCAAAGACCACATCTCTACTAACATGCAACTTGTCAGTAGTGGGATCATAACATTTGTAAGCTTTGGATTCATCAAAATAGCCAACAAAAATACATTTGATAGATTTCTCACCAAATTTTATTTTATTTTGTTTAGAAATGTGAACATAACTTGTGTAACAATAAATTTCAAATGACCATTACTTGGATTTTTACCATGCCAAATTTCATAGTAAGTAGAGTTTTCTACTAGCTTTATAGAGCTATGATTGATAAAGTAAACAACTGTATGTATAACTTCACCCTAAAACTTGCTGGTAACTTCATTTCCTTCAACATGCAATGGGCCATTTCCACTATGGTCATATTATCTTGATTTGACACTCTATTTTGTTGAGTGTAGGTAGGTTTCAAATCCCTTTTAATTATCTAGCTGCTACAAAATTATTGGAACTTATTGGAGGTGAACTCACCTCCTCAGCCAGTCCTTAAGTATTAATACAAAAACTATATTTCTTTTCAACTAGATCCTTAAACATCTTAATACAATCAAAAGCTTATGATTTATCATGCAATAAATATATCCAACTCATTCTTGAATGATCATTAACAAACAACAAAACTATTTACTTTTAACAATTATTAATGTTTACATGGGTCCATATAGATCAGCATGCACCAATTCCAATGGCTTCTCAAATCTAAATTTATGGCATGGAAAATTCTCTCCATGTTGTTTTATAAAATTACAACATTTGTGTACACTATTTAGAGGCTTTATAAATGTGGGCAACCCTCTAATAAGACTCTTCTTTTGCATTCCATCCAATGAGCCAAATTTAAGTTGTTCATATATTTTATACCATACCTTTCTAAATCAATAGTGGTCTTCAAACATTCCATAGTTGGTTGTATTTTCAACATATACATCCTATTTTCTAACATCAACACTTCAACTACAATCTAATTTTTAGTCTTATTTAATATTCTATAAAATTTATTTTAAAATATAGCCTTATAACATTTTAAGCATAATTATCCAAAAAACATTATGCTTAAGGTCTAGCACATACAAAGTGTCATGAATATAAAAAATATTACCAATATGGTCAAGGGTTCCATTGAATTTATCTTTACCTAACAGGATAGGGATTATAGAGGTTCCCTACACACCAAAAAAAAATCTTACCAATCTTTGTCATGATGGCAAGAGTTCATTTTCTTGCTATATTCACCTAATTATTATCACCAAACTTGACCTGTCCTCTGACATTCTCATCAAGTTCAACAAACAAATTTTTATTTCCAGTCATGTGATTTGAACATCCACTATCAAGATACCAAACATAATATTTAACAACCTCAAAAATATTACAAGATAGAGAAGGTTTCACATTTTTATTTCCTATAATAAACTATTTCTCTTGCTCTTTTTATAGCAATATGGTTCAATGTGGTCATCCTTTCCACAATTTTCACTATTAGAGTATATTACATTATTGGGTACATGTCAATGTACCACCTTGGGTATATAACTAGAGTAGGCATTTACTTTAAAGTAAGATTTGAGTAGTTACTTCATGCAAGTAATAAATGCACAAGTGTTATAATTTGTAATGATATAAATATACATGTAGTCCATATGTACATGCTCATAGGATAAGGTAGATGAAGAGTCATGGGTAGAGTAATGGCCAAGATACATATATTCCTATATATACCTTTAAGATAGATAGAGAAGGTGGGAGAGAGTAAGAGAGAGACAATGTTACTATAGTAGTGAGTAGATACAATGTAGTTCTTCATTGAAAATTCTAGAGTGTTCAAGTCCTCCATTGTATTACATTGTACTATTTTGTGAGCTTTTATTAATGGTATATTATTGAATTATTGCAGAAGTTTATCTCATTATTTTCCTATATATTATAGTGTCATTATCATATACTTATCATACCTTACTTATTTCATATCTTATGGTTGTATTTCCCTAAATATACATCCTCAAAAGCTAACAATGGTATTAGATAACACACTAGATAGATAGGAAATAGGGATAGCCACAAGAAATATTGAGAGGAGTTCAAAAATCTCATTTTCAAAATTGTTGAAAATACATTTGGCTAGTATATATTCATAGAGTTGTAAAAAAACTTGTGAATATTAGGATTCAACATTGATTATCTCTAGATTTAGAGTTTCTTCCATTAAAATTTCTAATTATTGTTGAAGGAAAAAGAGATTAAAAGAAAGTTGGAAAGCTTACTACAAAAATCTAGGAAGAATATCTTCTTTGGAATCAATACAATACTAGAAGCAAAAAATAAAATATTGAAGATTTGAAGGCCTAAGAAAAAGGTCCCATTACTAGATTGTAGATCTATATATTACAG
Organism: Wollemia nobilis; assembly: GCA_028583015.1. Taxonomy (NCBI): domain Eukaryota; kingdom Viridiplantae; phylum Streptophyta; class Pinopsida; order Araucariales; family Araucariaceae; genus Wollemia; species Wollemia nobilis. The sequence goes on from JAQPPZ010000286.1 coordinate 4,142,811, forward strand.
AAGAGAGAAAAGGCTAGAGAAGCCTTACTACATATTGAAGGAAGAAGAGACTCCAGAGAAGAGTCCAAGAGAATATTGGATATTGGTGATCTCCATTGAATATTGAAGACTACAAGTTGTATATTAAAGGAGCAGGACAAATTAGCCTGAGAAACTGAAGAGACCCACAAGATATCCCATTTAAGAACTTCCAATTTAGAAAATTGAATATAGAGAAGGACTAGCAAATGTCCTATTTCAAATTCTAGAAGTAGTAGATTTTAGATATCTAAGAAGGATATCTCAATTTAAAACCTTCCATAGTTGAATATTGAAGAAAAGATCTCATTGAGAATACTAGAGAAGCTGCAATATTGAAGACCCTAGATAATAGGTATCAAGGAGAAAGAAGGAGAAGGATAGGAAAAGCTTATCACAAAATTTGAGAAGGCTCTTGAAGTAGATTTAAGAGAAGGCCATTAAAGGAGTTCCTAGGAGAACCCATTGGAGAAATTTACTAGCTAGGAGGAGTTCTTGATAGAGAAAAATTTGGAATAATCTTTGCCATTTGACAACAAGACCAAGGGAGAAGGATTTGACAAGAAATTTACCAAAAATTCTAGAGGAGAATAGTGAAGACCTCAAGAGAGTCGGTCTATTGAGAAGAAAACCGCTAGATAGGCCAATATTGAAGCCAAAATTTGACAAGGATGTTGAAGGAGAAAGGAGATAGAGAAGCCATAAAATTTGAGAGATTTGGGGATTGCCATTGAAGATCTAAAGGTTATTTCAGAGAAATGAGATTACTAGTTTTATAGCAGAAAGTTGAAGCTCTCTAGAAGACAATTCTCAATTGCAATTTGGAGGAGTTTCATACTAAATTTGAGAGATTCAAGGATAGGATTTCAAAGTATAAATTGACTATGAAAAGGTAGCAATTTGGGAAGCATTACTAGCTGCTAATTTATAGAATTCAAGGGAGCATCAAGAAGAAAAATTAAATCCACCAAACTACACTTTTGGGCCATAAGTTAGACGAGTTTTAAAGCTACAAATAGGTGAGCTAAAGATCTATTTTGGATAGTAAGGAAGAGTTGTGATTTCATCCATTACAAGGCAGAATTTAGGTGAATCTAATCACCAAGATTTCCATCATCTACAAAAGTCATTGAGGTAAGCAAATTTGGTGCAAAAAGTTAATTACTTGAACATTTCTTATTCGGTTCATTATTAAGCTTTGTTTTTTTTTTTAATTTACATGGTGGAATCGCTAGCCACCGCGAATATGGGTAGGCTATTTTATTAATATTTTTTAAGCACCATATTAGAGTTTAAAATTTATAAAGATAAGGTTGCATATTTAAGTCTTCAAGGGAGTGCATAAGATAGTTTCTTATAAGGATAATACTTGCACATTAAAAATAGGATTTAGATATATTTTGAAAGAAAGAAAAATATCAACATCCTATATTTTACTGAAAACAAAGAATACATTACTCTTAAGTGAAGCTTACATAGATTAATATTTCATTTACAGGAGCAATAAGGAGATATTACTATTACATCATAATAGTTATTAAAGGTGCACTAGGTATTTAAGTGAAGGTTAAAAATTAGTGCAAAGTTAAGTCATCATAAAGATATATTAGTTGCATGATTAAGAGTTTGGATTTATTATTGCTATGTTAACCAAGAAAAGGAGAGAGTTTACCACCAAGTATTAAAGCAAGTAGTTCCCTCATCAAGGAAGAAATAAAGCTTCCAAAAAGAATATTTAAATACTTTAAAACTTCAATGCAAGTTAGGATATTTTACTCTAACTATATGCATTGCATTATTGCACCATATATCTCTTGTCCTATGCAAAAAATAAGGATGTAATATAGAGTGTCTTGAGGATACTAAAACAACAAGTATCCTACATATACAAAGTGTCCAAATAATCAAGTTTATAGAGAATACTTTAAGCAAGGGAAGAGAGCCACTAAAGGGCTAAAATAGTTGACTTTCAAGGTGTAAATACATCAAATCCATCTCAAAATTGAGCATCTACAAGAAACATTAACCTGTAGCATCAAAGCCTATGTAAGGTAAATTTACATCTATTACAAGTCCAATTTAAAGCAAGGAGAATAGCACAAAGGATAAATAAGTGTAAGGTACAAGACGAAAGCTTACATAAGTTACAAAAAATTAAGGTAAAAACAAAGGTATATTACCTAAGCAATAGATGAACCACTAGCTAAGAAGAATCATCATCTAATAGGGGATCACTAAAGCGCCATAGAACCACAATTTCTATAGTAAAATCATCATCGTAGGGGGAAGCATTGGAGCACCATATAATCATCATAGTTGGAGCCTACTTCATGGGAGAATAACATCACCATTCACTTGATAGAAATATTTTAAGATAATAATCATAGTGCATTCATTGGCAAGAAGTATTCAGGAAATAAAATATGTTGAAGGTATCATTACATGCAAGGGAAAGGAGCCAAGTCATCTTGTACCACTTGGCACAACAAAATAAGGTGCCTCATATTTGTTATAATACCTGCACAGAAAGGGATAATCCATGACAAATTAATGTCCATCATGAACATTGAAATAATCATTTGAAATATAGAAGGAATCATAATTATTACAAGGAATATAATAGCACTCATCAAAAGCATAATCAACATTCACCAAAGCAAAGTATGTGTCATGCGGCCAAAACATCAAGAAGGGACAACATATATTAAAGCACCCAAGTCTAAGCAGAGAGAGGGAGAATATATGGCACACAATCAAGCATTAAATAAGGGAGCCAAAGCATCATTAAGGAGGAGAAGAAGACATCCATGAACATTGATTAATCCCTACCACACACAGGAGACCATAAATACGTGCTTGAATTAAAGAGTCACTCCATAGACCAATCAAATTGCACAATACACTTTACAAGGAAGGTAAAAAATATACATTATTTAATATTTTCTTTCCTAAGTTTATGGAGTTATAAGTGCCTAATACAAGGTTGGAAGTTATTTATTAATGCATTGAAATATAAACCGTAGAGAGTAAGAAAACAATTTTAGCAAAGGAAGTATATCCTAGAAGATATTATAAATTGTTTGAAATTTAAACATTACAATATTTGCAAATAATTAATTTAGGAGATATAATGTTTTCAACATTGAAAAAATTGAAATATTAATTTGCAAATATTATTGCTTTCTAAAATTCCAAATTATGGAGTTATAAGGTATACTACAAATTTTAGTTTCTTAGAATTTAGAAAATTGAACTGTTCAAAATTGAAGGAGCAAAACCATTAATTTCTTAAAAAGAAATTGCATTTCACATTAGTCTCTTACATTAACACATAAGGCATTAATCTAGCTAAAAGGTCTTTAAGGAAAAAAACCTTATTAAAACTTGAAGGTGCATCACTATTTATCTTTAGCTTTCTACTTACTAATCAATAGGGATACATAATGCAATACATTAAAGTTAACATTAGGGAGTCAAAATGAATTCATTTTAAACTAATAAAGCTAAGCATACTATCAATTTTTGTAGTGCATTTAAACATTTGCTAAATAGAATATATTTTACAAAATTTGTAAAATTGAAAAGTTCTTAGCAAGATTGAGCATATACTTAAACTAGGGAGTTATAAGGTAGACTACTGCAAAGGATCTATCAAAAATATTCTCAAGTGCTAAAATAATTTTACTAATTGAACATATAATTAACACTAGGAAGCTATAAATATTTCTACTTCAAAGAACACATTAAATAATGTAATTAGAAAAGGAGCAAGGAAAATATCAATATGGCTTAAAAATACACTTGATTCAATGGAAAACATGATTGACATTTCAAAGAATTAAATGGATAATAATAAGGAAGATGCAAATGGAATAGAAGAATCAATAGGGTTTTAAAATATTTGAGAACTCACAAACTAATAGTTTGGCAAAAATAAATTCCTCTGGAATATTTTCCAATGAGATAATAAAGGGAGTTAATGAAAACTATACTAATGAAGACATTGAAAACCATATTCAAAAGGTAGAAAAGAATATTCTTCAAAAGGATATCATACAAATATATGAAATAAGTAAATATGAAATAGCTTCAATCGTACATAGATGGTTTAACTCTTTCATCAAGGAAATGGATGGACATGATTCTCCTAAAAACAGTGACAAAGAATTTGGGATATCTCTACTATGCACTTATTGTAACAAATTTTGTCATGAGAAAGCAAACTACTGGAGTTTCCATCCATGTAAATATTGTGGAGGAAAATATCATTCATCTTACTTTTGTTACTACAAAGACAAGTACTATAAAATATTTGAAGAAAGATTAATATTTAGATTATATTATTTCTTTCAAGTTCTTATTTCAGAAGCATCCACTAACAATGAGTTCAAGCTTGATATTTTTGAATATCAAAGAAACAAGTCATACAAAAAATCAAAGGAAATAAAAGGAGGTAATTCAGATCCACTTATGACTTGCAAGATCATCAGATCTTTAGTTCATCAAGGTTACCTAGAAGACTTCAAGGTCAAGAATTCTAACAAACACTTCAAAATACCAAAAAATAGTGGAATGAAGAAAACATGAAGACTAAAGTAGAAGTAGAATAAGAGTACAAATTCCAGAACAAAGACAAATATCCATATTGAATACTAAAGTCTTCAATACCCAAATAATGTAATACAGGGGGGTGTTAGAGTATATTACATTATTGGGTACATGTCAATGTACCACCTTGGGTACATAACTAGAGTAGGAGTTTACTTTAGAGTAAGGTTTGAGTAGTTACTTCATGAAAGTAATAAATGCACAAGTGTTAGAATGTGCAATGATGTAAATGTGCATGTAGTCCACATGTACATGAGTCAGAGGATAAGGTAGATGAAGAGTCATGAGTAGAGTAATGGCCAAGGCACATATATTCCTATATATACCTTTAAGATAGATAGAGAATGTGAGAGAGTGGGATAGAGATACTGTTACTATAGTAGTGAGTAAGTACAATATAGTTCATTAAAAAATTTGGAGTGTTCAAGTCCTCCATTAAATTGCATTGTACTATATTTGTGAGCTTTCATTAATGGTATATTACTAAGTTATTACAGAATTTTATCTCATTATTTTCCTGTATATTATAGTGCCATTATCATAAAATTATCACAACTTACTTATTTCACATCTTGTCGTTGCATTTCCCTCAATATCAATCCTCAAAATCTAACAGTCACAATGTCTATGGGATGATTCATGAATATTGTTATTTCCTCTTTCACATCCTCTACCATGAGCTCTTCCATGAACTCTAGAGGATGATGGTGCTAAAGTGATAGATTATAACTCTAAATGGTATGGTTGTTCATTCATCTTCAACTTGCCTTGAAATGCTTGATCAAGACCTTCATATCTATCCTTCATCTTGTGCTCATAAGTTTACAAGCTACCAAGTAGTTCAACAAGAGTTAGTTTTGATAAATCTCTAGACTCTTCAATAGAAATTATAACCAGATCAAACTTCCTAGGAAGGCTTCTCAATACCTTCTCAACAATCCTTTTATCATCAAGTGCCTCACCATGTGCATGAATAACATTCACCATATTTTGGACTCTAGTGATGAATACTTCAATAGATTCATTATCATTCATGCATAAGGATTCAAAATATCTTCTCAAGAGTTGAAGCTTAACTACTCTCACCTTAGAGGAACCATTGTAGGCACTTTCAATTGTCTCACATGCTTTCTTTGATTGAGTGTATTCAAAAATCTTAGGAAATATGAAGACAATAATCCCACTTTGAATAGCAAACAAAGCTTTTATATCCTTCTTATGATTTTCCAACAACTCTTTAAAATTAGTAGAGAGGACATTTAAAGTGACTTGATATATTGGTTTGAAGTATAATTGCAAAAAAATACTCCACAAGTCCTATGAAATAAAAAAAAAAAAATTCAAATACTTTAGTTTTTGGGATTTTCTCCATTGAACATAGGAATTTAAAATGGGATTCATTTTGTGCCATCATAAAAAAAATTACTTAAACCCAAATAGATCGACTTTCTTTGATACTAACTGAAGATTTTCCATGCTATTGAGAAAATCCAAAGAACTAAAATAAGTTGCTAAAATAACTACCAAAAACTATAATGGCTAGAAATTTTCACATAAAATCTAGCAAAAATGTAGCACTAAATTCAGCTAACAATAGCTGAAAAATATTACCAAGTCTAACCCAATAAGATTAGAAAACAAATCATGCTCCACTAATAGTTTTTTTAATAGGGTTTTGGAAGGGTTACCCTTTCCATTTTATATCAATTTAGTCACATTGACCTATTTGGTGCCACTGAGATTTGAACCTCGATGTGGGCTACATCAACTATTTGTCCAACCGTTGAACCAAGGACACATTAGCAAAGTTGCATTTTATTAATAAGGCAACTAACATACAATAAAATCTACTTGCGTAATAGCTACAACAACAATCCATTATATAACACAATAAAAATATTTTTAATATATAATTTACCCCTAAAAAACCAATGCTCCAACAACCTAAAATTGCATGATTAAAGACAACTACAACTAATTTCTAGTTCACAATATCATGCAATATGCTTTTCCAATTGTAACTAATGCATTTAAAAAATTCTAATATTTAGCTCAAAACAACACATAACTCTAGCTATAGATACACAGAAAGTGTCAACTAAACTTAGCAATAAATCATATTTGCAAGAAGTATGCAAATTTTTTGTTGATTTTTTTATCACAAATTAAAATAATCAATGCTAAGTGACACACATGAGGAGTGGAACATTAGACATCATTATTTTTCAAAAATTTATTAAAATAAAAAAATTCTACTTTAGAGATGAGCAACTCATACATCGTTCTAAAATATCTCACTCATTAATTACTCCAAACAAGGTTGAATTCTAATCTTTCCCCTATACAAATAAAACATTTCTTGACAAGGCTAAAAGAAGGATCTAGCCAACTCCACTATTATTCAAAAGGAGTTGAGGATCTAATTCAAAGCAACTAGCTTTTGATGATATATTAAAGGCACCAAATCTAAAACCTTTATTAATGAACAAGGTGGAATTCCAACCTTATTTATACACAAGCAAACTTATTTCCACTCAAAGTGTTTATATTATATAGACATCAATTACATTGTCCAATTCTTCAGTTTGAGTATCATTCATTTGAGTCCACCATTTTTATATAGTGATTTATCATAGTATGTTTTTCTCTTGAATGGAACTTGTAATTCGTAATCAAATCAAATAGCAATTAATTGTTACATAATAAAATAATTATCTTTCATTTTGAGACTAGATCTTCACATAAAATTTATATCCTAATTGTTTTCTTGAAAGCTTTTGCAACAAGAATATACTCTACTTTTGTATTATATCGAGAAACCACTTCTTACCTCTTTCTTTTCCAAAATATTTCTCCTCCACATAAATTAGAAATGCATCCACTTGTGGACCTCTCCTTATCTATATCACCACTATAGTCCAAATTAATAAGCCCTTGTACTTAAAGCATATCTATTCTATCTTCATGATAGAAAACTACATAGTCCTTGATGTCTTTTAGGCATATTCATATTTTTATAGCTCTATCCAATGTTGTTTAACCAAATTGGTTATATACCTACTCACAACTCCCACTATATGAGCCAAAATCATGTACACACCATTATATATATAATATTTCTAATTATGGTAGAATATCTTACTTTTATTATTGCTTCTTCTTCCTACTTACTCTTTCTAATCGTGTTATTAGAAAATAGAACTCTCATTTGAGATGGAGTATTAATTGCTTTACATGTACCTAAAATAAGAAGTTTAAAGCATGTCTTCAATATAGTTTATTTGACTAGTCGATAAATCCTACTTTTTCATCCATATAAATATCCTCCATGAGGTCTTTACCAAAAAATATAGTTTTCATATATCCATTTATTTTTCATCCAAATATTATATTAGTAATAATGCTAGTAGCATCTAAATGTCAACTTAACTATTGGATAGAAAATATTTTATCAATCAACTCCTGCAATATGGGATTATCCTTTACCTATGTAACATTAATTCTTGTTCTAGTTTTAAATAAATATTTAATTTTTTCTTTTCAAGCCTTAATCATATCATACTAAATAATTATACAAATTAATCTCATCAATAGTATGATCCACTAAGACTATAACTTGTTATAGTTTATAAAAATCAATAATGTATATTATCCATGCATGTGACCTTTTCAGAGTTTGGCTTTATGCTAAGAAATACCTAAAAATCTATATCTTCATGCTAGCCACACTATTAGGGCATAAATTTGTTCTCACTAATTTTTTTTGATACATTTAAGGAGTGTTGAAAATATTAGTTGGAGAACAAGAATTTTAGCAAGCAACTTTGTTATATATTGAGTAGCTAGCAAATTTGCAAAAAAAATGCTATAAATACCCTCAAAAATACAAAATAAAATATTTACTAAACATAGTAATTTTATAATTTTATATTTTCATAGCCAAAATGCGTATCTATCCATGTTAAAATGTTAATAGAAGATAAAACACAAAAGGAAAAGTCATATGTACGTAATTTTCATTTAACATGCACTTTGTAACTCATTGAAGGTGAATCACCATAATTCCATATGGGAGACCTTCTAACGCATAGAAGGTGAACCACCATTTTTCCATATGGGTGGCCTTCTATGTTCAATAATATGGATCTCCAACACCAATTATATTATAAAAATAAACACCCCCTGATTGTAAGAATCATAAGTAATGGATACAATGTTATAGCCTCATATCTATTATTAGAGTTTGCTTACATTGTGCTCTATTTTTTTAGTAGTAAAATCATTATGCCATTTTTCTTATATATTTTTATATTCTAATTTATCATACTCTATTATTATAAATTACACTCTTTCTTTATCTTCCTTAACTCAAAATTCTAAGTTTTAAATCATTGCAACCTCCATCAACTCTAGAGATCCACCCTTTATATAGACCTAATGAGGGTTTTCCAATTTCAATGAGCTTAATGGTCCCTAGAGATCCATAAGATATTTTACGATAAAAAAATCCATTGGGTTATTTTCTATCCTTTGATGTATAACATATATTCAATCTACCACGCAAGATTTAAGATTCTATCAAGTAGCTCTAAGCAACTTCATGCTCAATTATAAATTTTGTTTTAATTTAGATCTCATACCAATCAAGTAATACTACAACATATGTTTGAATTATGATGTTCATTCATGGACGACAAGTGTTCAAGTTCAATTCAAGGGATAATAACTTCCCCCATATTTTTATATTAGTCAGATATCAATATCATGATCACATACACAAGGAAATATTTCGGTAATTATTTGAGCTAGAATAAGTACTATGTTTATCCTTGAATATTATATTGCAAAAGAATAGCAAGTGTATCATGTAATGTTCAACTAATCACATAATCACATCCCAAAGTTAAAATTTTATATCAATAAAGTAACATTTATTCATTCAATGCAAGCTATATCATAGCTTCTTAACATATCCCATAAAAGTTCAAGTTTCAAATAAGCAAGAAACAAATACTCATCCAATGTTGGGTATGTCATACATGAAATAGCTTCTAAAATATCTCCATAAAGCTCAAATTTTAAATAAACAAATAATATTTACTCATTCAATACACACGAATTTAGCTGCAAAATATTTCCATCAAGCTCAATTTTCAAATAAGCAAATAATATTTACTTATTTAATACAAGTTTTACAATACAAGAAGTATGATTAATATCCAAAAAAATAAAATTATTTCATTCATTACAACATTCAATGATGTATACAAAATTGATAGAAATATATGAAACTTATCATTTCTTTCATTACAAAAGTACATGAATTTATTTTGAATTTCTTAATATAATTATGAAATTCAATATCTTCTTCTTGGAGTAGGTTAATCCTTGAAGGAGAGAAGACATCATCCAGGTGCTTTATCATCCAATAAAGTGACATTCTACGAATATCTCATCTTCACAACTTTGACCCTTCATGAAGGGCTACATATAGTTAACCACCTAGTTAGAGAGATCAAATGTGAAACACTTTGTGCATACTTCCATAATATCCATGAGTATATACTCATGCTAGTATAATTAATTTTTTAAGTGTAGCAATTAACTTATAATTTATGGGTATGCAACTATTGTGCATATTCCTCCCATATTCACGGTGTTAGAATTCACAATACTTTTTAGAAACATTCAAAAACATGCATTCATAATGATCTTCTTTGTTATTGGGACCTAATCGTTAAAATAATAAATTATTGTATTTTTTCAACCACTTTTCTATATTTATTTAAACTAAGTATATATACAAAAATATGATATATTGCCTTTGGTATCTAATATTGTTTTTCCCTAGTGGTGACTAGAACACTATTGGGTCTTTTCTCATAGATATTTGGAGACACCACATTCAAGGCTATTAGAACAACACATTATTGACATATAGAGGTATCACATCACATACGATTTCATATTTAAAATGGTTAATAACATATGAAAGTAAACACTGTTGAGTGATATAACTACCTTTCCTCAATGTAATCCTTTTGATGCTATATTGTTAAGGGTGAGACATAACAAGTAGGTTTAACTTAAATTTTATATTATCAATAAAATTAAAATTCTTGTAACTCAACTATCAATACTGGAGTATAGTAGGTTGTCATGCATCCACATTGAAGAGTGAAATAATTATTCCTTCTTTGGAAGATCTTCAAGCTAAGTTGAAGGTATATTTGAGTACTATTCACTATTATGTTTGGGTTGGATTCTACAACTTACTTTCCTTTATCTATTATAGGTTGATTCTCTAGTGGAAATGGGGTGAGGATTGTATGATGACCATTAAAAATTATCTATCCAAATATTCCTCATAAGAATTCTAGTTAATATTATAGTAAATACACTATTTTTAGTCTTTCTTCAAAATCTAGTTCTAGCTTACCTTTCTCCTATTGTCTATTTTTACCCCCATTTTCCATTTAGTCGAATGGATTTTTATTATTATTATTATCACAATTTTTTAGTTTTATTTTTAAAAAAATTCTTCAACTTAACTACATTATTGTATATTTTACTATGTGTCTCAGAGTGGTCTACATCCATATTCTACTAGGTCACCACTATTGAATACTTTGATAGTTGAGGATTCAATGCCTCTCAATATCATAAGGACTAAGTTTTAAAATAAATGATAAAATATTTCCACATGTTCTTGGGTAGTTTTAACTTTACCTCAACATAACTATTACCATCACATATATGAATAATCATATATCCCCGTTAGATGATATTGTTACTTGATAGATTTAATAAATTCTTACCATGCAATATTTATATTTGCATCTTCTACTTTCATTTGATTAACATATACCTTCCACCAATCTCACCAAGAAAATACGATCTTATCCTAAACAAAGAACATATTCATTGAAATATATTGATGTAATTAGTCCAACCATTTCTCTATTTGATACAAGAGCATCCTGATGTATGGGTAATATTTCATCATTCAAAACCAAGAAAAAACCAAAAAAAGGCTATACTAAGAGAAATAGAATTCTTAAGACTAGATTGCATGTTAGAATGAGTTTAATTACCTAGTTGTCTAGAGTTCGACCTTCTAGAGCACCAAACATGCCAATTTAAACTTGCATGATCAGATGGGCACATTCCAACTTAAGGCATCTTATTTCTAGGAAGAAAATATTGGATTTGGATCAATTTAAAAAATAATTCAAGCCAACATGTTGGTTTAGATATTTTTGAAGTAAATTTTCCAATCTAAATGGATTTTAATATTATTTTTTCTAGTATTGTACTTCTAGAAATTTTTGAGTAGTTATAAGCCATTTTGGTAGCTTCTTTGGGATTTAATTTTGAATTTAGATCAAATTTCTTGATGCTATTATTTCTTATTCAAAATTATATTTATGGAAGTGTTTAAGCTACTAAGTTGGGTTATATTTCTCTTAGAATTCCTAGATATTATTTTCACCAATTAGTATCAAATCCAAGGTTGGAGAAGATATGGCATACAAAGGAAGACAACATACAAATAAAATGCTAGAAATATTGATATCGTTGAGATGTTAATAAGAATTACAGCCTAGCTGGATACCATAGAGACAATACAAATAATGGGAGTGCATGTTGAGGATGTTAGTGATGATGAGAAAGAAGAATCCATTTAAGAGCCTAGAGAAGAAGGCCAAGTGGATGAACCAAAGAGTAGATTCTTGAGAGCAATCACAAAGATGGGTAGTAAGCCAAAGTTGGAGACCCCGTGCTATAATGGAAGTTTGAATCCTAAGAAGATCATAGAACAAATTACAAACATGGAGAAATACTTTAAGTTTGAATTAATGGAAGACCCTAAGAAGGTAAAATTTACCTATACTAGTATGAAAGGGCATGCATCATTATGGTGGGATCATTTCCAAATGTAGAGGCAAAGAAAAATAAAAGAAAATATCACAAATTATGATAGAATGGTTGATAAAATTAAGGTCAAGTTCCTTCCATCAGATTATCAAATGGGTCTTTTCAAGAAGTTGTAAAATTTGAAGCAAAATGAGATGAATGTGAAGGACTACATAGAGGAGTTTTACAAGCTCATCATTCAGGTTGGCCATATAGAAGATAATGAAGATAATATTTTAAGGTATTTCAGTGGACTTCATATTTCTATTTAAGATGAATTTAGTATGATTGAGTTAATGTTGATAGAAGAGGCCTATCAATATACCTTGAAATAAAAGAAGTCTTGAAGGCAATAAAATAATTCCAAAGGAAGAGGACAATTATCTAGAGGAAGAGGACAAGCCAATAGTGGAGGAGGGTAGCAAAATCAAGAGGAGAAGGTAGTACCTCTCAAATTAATTTCAGCCATTACTCTAGATAAATTAGAAAATAATCAAGAGGAAGAGGTGGTTATGGTAGATAAAAGGGTAGAGGATTCCCAAAAAAATTGAATATCCAATAGTATAGTAGGAAAGTGATAAAGTAAACGAAACTAGGAATCATATTGCACAATTGAATGAAAAAAGTATTAACTCATTGAAAAGCACAAAGTGGAACAAGGAGAATCTTTGATAATGAAGAGAACATTGTTAAAACCATCCAAAGAGGAGCATGAACCAGTGTAAAGAAGAAGTATTTTTAGAACCATATACAAATTGAGAGGTAAGTGTTGCAAAGTCATTATGGTTAATGAAAGTAAGGATAGTTTAGTCTCTATGGAATTGGTAGAAAATATTGGGTTAAAGAGGATTGGAAACCCAAATCCATACAAGGTATCATAGTTGCAAAAGGAATATCAAATTTTGGTAAGTGAACAATATATGGTGAACTTTCAAATTGGTTCTTATAAATATAAGATACTATGTGATATTATTCCTATGGATGATTGTCACATTTTGTTGAGAAGGCCATGGAAATTTGATAGCAGGGTGAAAACCTACACTATTGTGAAGGATGAAAAGAGGCACACATTAATTCTATTGAAGGATAAAGAAGAAATGAACAACCCTAAAGTATGCTTTATTACGGGAAAATAATTCTTGAAAGGGATGAAGAAGGAGAAAGCATATTTAATTTCATTTTTAAGCCCATGAAAGATGGTATAACAAAAAAGATGGCTAAAAATCCACATAAAGTAAAGTATTTTGTTGGATAATATTACATTATTCAATACATGCTAATGTACCCCCATGGTACCTTCATGGTACAAATGCAAATATGTATAGATTAGAATTGAGTCTATAGTTTAGATGAGTGATTTATATTTCCTTTTTATGTAAGTGTCAATGTGCAAGAAATACACAAGTGTCATGTAAGTAAGAGTGCAAGTGTGTATTGAGAGAATGTGCACAAGTGTCTTGTATGTAAGTGTGCAAATATGTAAAGTGAGGATGTGCACTTCTATTAGGAGTGCATGTAGGAGAGTAATAGTCATGTAGAAGTGTGCAAGTGTCATAGATTCAAGAATGCATGTAAGAAGAGAGTGAAGAGTTTAGTATACAAATTGTAAGATAATAATCCAAAGGTCATGGGAGTTGTCATATGGAGAGAAATAGTCAAGTACATGAAGAGGCATATTCTATGTATATATTATGGAGATAAGCTCCATACAATGTATTGGAAAAATAGTCTATAACTATCACCATATAAAAATAATTGATACTAAAGCTTGTTTATAGATTTTGAGCAATTCATATTGTAAGTATTCTTCATGCATGTACATGAATGATTTTAGCCATTTTACATTCATATTTGATATTATAATTGAATGTTATTTTATCATTATATTGGCCTAGATATATATTTGATTGCTCATTTATATAATTCTACTCTTCATTATTGATATTTAAACCTTTAATATTGTGGCTTATTTATTAAAGAACCTATGATATTTTGAGATTTTAAGGCGTAAAAGCCAACATATTTGTTGGAAGACTATGCAAATATTCTTTCAAAGGACTTACCATATGGGTTTCCACCTATGAGGACCATTAATTATCACATGGATTTCATTCTCAAATTGAGATTACCAAATAAGGCAACTTATAGAATGATACCTATGGGGAATAAGGAAATGAAAAGACAAATTCAAGAATTATTGGATAAGAGTTAAATTAGATAGAGGTTGAGGCTATGTGTAATATAAGTCATGATAACACCCAAGAAGGGTGGAGCATGGCATGTGTGCATGGATTCTCAGGACATTAATAAGATAACTATAAAGTATCAGGTTTTTATTACCATGCATGGATGATTTGATGGGTTGTTTGAGTGGAGCAAAATACTTCATAAATATAGTTTTGAAGAGTGGCTAGCATCAAATTCAAAGTAGATAAGGAAATGACTGGAAGACCACATTCAAGACAAAGAATGGATTATATGAGTGATGGGTCATACCATTTGGATTGACCAATGCACTGAGTACTTTCATGCGGTTGATGAATGAAGTGTTGAAACCATTTCTTGGTAAGTTTGTTATTATTTATTTGGATGATATTTTGATATTTAGTAAATGTAAAGAAGATCATTTGGTGCATTTGAGATTGGTTTTGCAAAGGTTGAAAGAAAAATAATTGTTGGTCAACTTGAAGAAATGTAGCTTTATGAAGAAAGAGTTAGTATATTTGGGCTTTGTTATTTCACAAGAAGTCTTGCAAATGGATTCCAAAAAGGTTAAAGCTATTGTGGATTGGCCATCACCAAAAATTATGTTTGAGGCAAGAAGTTTTCATGGTTTGGCAAGTTTTTACAGGAGATTTATTAAAAAATTATTGGAATTTGGTAAACAATCATGGAATAAATGAAGGGTAGTGGGCATGAGTTTAAATGGATGGTTGAAACAAAAAATGATTTCAAATCTTGAAGGAAGATAATAAAACAATCAATTATTGCTTTATCAGCTTTCAACAAGGTGTTCCAAGTGGATTGTGATGTGAACATGACAACTATAGGTGGAATTTTGAGCCAAGATGATAAGCTTATTGCTTATTTCAATGAGAAGTTAAGTGAAGCAAAGAGGAAGAATTTGGTCTATGACCAAGAGTTATTGCTCAAGCCCTTAAGAAGTGGAGACATTATTTGCTACCATAAAATTTTATTCTATTCAAAATCATAATGCTTTACAATTAATTAATAGCTAAGGCTAAGTTGAAACAAAGGCATATGAAGTGGGTAGAATTTCTTCATGGTTATTCTTCTATTTTGAATCATAGAAGTGGTAGCTCATGTTAGGTAGGTGATGCATTGAGTAGATGTTTAATGAGATGAGAATAGAGGTTGTTGGTTTTAATTCGATGAGAGACCTATATGTGGATGATGTGGATTTTAAGGAGGATTGGAAACCTTGTAACAACCAACCAAGAAATATATGAATCCATGGAATATTTCATGCAAGAAGGATCATTGTTCAAGGGGTAGAAATTGTGTATACTGCATGGTTCTATGAGGGATACCTTTATTAGAGAAAATCATAGTGGACGTCTAGTCAAATACTTTGAAATGGATAAGACATTGGGATAACTTTGTGAGAGTTAATATGTTGTACTTAGTATGGCACTGAGAGGGGGGTGAATCAGTGTAGCATTCCAAAACATGAATAAAAAGCTCTAAAAATTGTAGCAGATAAAACTTATAAACAGATATAATAAGTACCGCAAGAGAACATCACACAACACAAATTTTTAACGAGGTTCACCAAAATGGCTACTCCTCAAAAAGAATGGCTGCTTGGACTCCCATCCAAATCCAGCCTCTTGCAAAGCACCAAATTTACAATTTGTTTACCAGCACCAACTGGAAGGAGCACCCACCCCTTATTTTTTTGCATCAACAGAAAGGAGCACCAACCCCTAATTTGCCAGCACCAACTGGACTTCAATTTTGAATAAAAATGTTTGACATATACCTTTGTTATTGCAAGACTCTAACTGGTCTACATCACCTTTGCAATCTCTGTGCACTCTGCTCTCTCTTGTGCAATCACTTCACATAGTCTGCTGCACTGCTACAGCCAGAATTTGCAATCAACTTTGCCCTTCGCGCTTCTCTGCACACTCTGCTTTCTCTGCACACACGCTTCGCACACTTTATGTCATTTCACATTCTTCTCTTTGGGTGTATTCACAATCGAACTTCAAACAACTCGACATGACCAGCTCACATTACACACTTCACTATCATTTTTCCAGTTCTGCGCTATCTACGCTTTTACAGCTGCATATCGCACACGATACTCACACACACGAACTATTGCTTCACACTCATCTTGAATCGTAATGACTCAACATTTGCTCTCCGTGCACTTCATTCGCACAAGTTCGATACGACTCGCTTTCTGCTCAACACAAACTTCACTTTCACAAACACTATACTCGCATTCACACTTTATCTTCACATGGCATACCCTCAAACTCGAAGAAGCCCTCCTTTTATAGAAGAAATTTTAGGAACAAACCCTAAAGAATGTCGGTTGTAACCCTAAGAATGTCGGCTGCAAAACCCTAAAATCCGTCGACCCAAATTTAACTTTGTCGGCCTCAAACGCCTTTGCATCTGAATGACTTCTGAACTGCCTGTCCATTGCATCATTAGATCTAACTGACTGTATTGACAACAATGACAATACTCCTGCAACACCTTGCTCAACACTTAACTCCTATCCATTGTACTTTGGCTACACCTTGCTGTTCAATAAACTCTTGTCCATTGCATCAATAAATCTGTCTGACTATGTTGACAACAATGACAATACTATTTGCTACACCTTGCTCAATATAATATTGGCTAATAATGGGTGTGGATGTGAAGAAATTTGTGCAAAGTTGTAGATTTTATCAACATGCCAAAGGAAGGAGTCAAAACACCAATTTGTATCAGCCATTGCCTATACTAGAAATACCTTGGGAAGATGTGAGCATGGACTTCATTCTTGGGTTGCCAAGGACACAAAGAGGTAATGACTCTATTTTTTTTATTGTTGATATATTTTCAAATATGGCACATTTCATACCTTATAGGAAGACAAATAATGCTACTCATATTGCTATATTATTCTTCAAAGAAGTGGTGAGATTGCATGGGTTGCTAGAGTATTGTTTCAAACTGAGATGATTTGTCAGTAGCCTTTATAAAATTAGATTTAAGTTTGGTTTTATTTAGCCTATCATCCATAAAAATATGGTAAAATGGAGGTTGTCAATAGAAGCCTTGGGAATTTTTTGAGATGCTTGGTTGGAAAGAAATCGAATCTATGGGATACTACCTTAGCACAAGCTGAATTTATATATAACAACTCAATCAATAGAAGTACAACCAGGAGAATTTTCCAAATTATGTATGGATTTAGTCCTAGAGGAGTGGATGAGTTGAGAGATACTACTAATTTGAGGAGAAAAAGTCTTATGACAGAATATTTTGCTGTGTATACATGAGTTGCACAAGAAAGTAAAGGTTGATCTGCATAAGAGCACTATGAGATAGAAATAACATACTAACTCCAAGAGGAGATAATATAAATTTTAGGTTGGAGATATGGTTTTAGCTCATTTGAGGAAATAAATTTTACCACATGGAACTTATAAAAAACTAAAGTGGAAGAAGATTGGGTCTTGTAAGGTCTTGCCGAAATTTGTAGCCAATGCTTGTGAGATTGAATTCCCAAAAGAAGTGGATATATCACCAATTTTAGTGTAGCTGATTTGTGTCCTTATCATGAAATACCAACAAGTGAAATCAAATATATAATTTCACATTTTCCTATGGAAGAATGGGTACGATAGTTGCCAAACAATAAATTAGATGAGGTAGAAGTTGTGATAGATACCAAAGTGGTTAAAAAGATAAGAGGTGGGAGTATCATGAGTATTTGATAAAATGAAATAATCAGGCAAAAGAAGAAGCCACATGGATGAGTATATCTAAAATTTCCAATCATGGGATATCGATTTAAGATTTCATAAAATGTTTATGAGTTGAACCTGATAAAGCATTTCTCTTACTTGACGTGTCTGATGCAGGAGCATATAGGTGTATGGGTAATATTTGCATCACCCAAAACAAAAATGTAGAAGTAAAATAGAAAAATAGGTTAGACTAGGGAAATGGAGTTCTTAAAGCTAGACTGCATATTGGGATGAGTTCAATTGGCTAGTTTATTAGAATTTGACCTTCTAGAGTTCTAAACATGCTAATTCAAATTTGTATGATCAAATGGGAAAATTATAGTTTGAGGCATCTTGCTTCTAGGAAGAAAAATTTGAACTTGTATCAATTTTAAAAAATGTTTTAGACCAACATGTTAGTTTTAGTTGATTTGAAGTAATTTTTTAGTCTCAATGAGCTTTAATGTCATTTTTGCCAATGTTATAATTTTGGAAAATTTTCAATAGTTGTAAGGCATTTTGGAAAAAGTTCCATTGGGATTTAATTTTGAATTTAGATCATATTTCTTACTGCTATCATTTCTCATTCAAATTTATGTTTATATAAATGTTTGGGTTGCTAAGTTGGGTCATCTCGCTATTAGACTCCCTAGCTAGAATCTACACCATTATTACATCTAAACTATTTTTTCCTTTGAATATGGGTATATCAAAATTCACCTATAGTTTGAAGTGTGTGGAGGAACTAAATGGTTATCAATAATATGTAGTCTTATTCTAAACTTCATTTTAAAACAATGAAATATAGGACTTCATTATGTGATCCATCTTCTTTTAGGGTCTCCTTTACTAACAAATTGAAGGAAGCATGATTTGTTATTCTAGAAATACTTATTTAAGCAAAATAATAAAATTATTTGAAGGGCCGTGAGTATCAATATAATATCTCAATAGCCTAACCTAATATATGCAATATAAGACACACTAATGTGATACTAGATGATCTTGGGCATGTAATTACTAGGGTACATAAGGATAGGTATATGAGGACATGATATTATATTGTATATGGGTATTATAGATGGTTGGCATGTGCCACACATAAATCAATGTTGGTTATATTAGTAAAATTATATTATAACAATGAATGGGATAAGGGTTGAGGAGTTGTCTTGGGTTAGGGTTATACCCTCCTCAAGGTAGCATTAGAAGATGGCTATATAAAGAATGATATTGCAATTATAATATAATAATTCATATTAATTATTCTTTTATAATCATATTTATCTGCATAGTGGTATCTCATCTTGGGAGATCTCATGGAATTATTCTTTCTTTCAAGAGTATTATTGGTGTTGCCCTACCTTAAGGGTATTATTTATATCTATGTCTCATTGTGTGGACTATATTTGTAGAAATTTATTTGTAGATGGACTTGTCAGTTTTATGTGATGGTGAATGATTTTTTTTAATGAGAATATAATTTCTTAACAAGTGGTATCAAAGAAATGATTTTAGCAAAGTGGATATTGGTTTTTGTGGATTGTAAAATCTGGGAAAATATTTTTTCAAAAAATGTCTTATTTTTGGGAACAATATCTTTGCATAAAGTTGTTTGATTCACACAATTCTTGTGTCATTTTGTTTAAGATTTCAAGAGATTAAAAATTATTGATCATATAAATAATTTGGGTAGGATTAAGGGAGATCAACCCTATGAATTTAGTCATCCAGAACAAGGGTAGTGACATTTTTTTAAATCAGATTTTTTATTTTCCAAAAAACAAAAGTTGAGATTTTTTTTATCCATGGTAAGCAAGTCATATACTATTTGATGGTTTGAAGGAGTTTTTTGGATGTACTAAATTATGTGGATTTTTAGTTTTAAATCAGTCGAGAGATATATAATTTTACGCAACCCTAGTTTACATTATCATTTTTGTTGATGTAAACTCATGGAGTTGTGTACGTTTTATCAAGAGGATATTATTGATGTTTGAGAATGGTGGATAAAGTTTAGGTATCTATATTTTGATAATAATTTTTTGAAATGCCACCTTTACCATATTTTTGAAGTGGAAGGTTATTTTTGGTGGGTAAGTTTTGTTACAAAAAAAAATTATGATATTACTTTTTTTTGAAAAATGTAAAAATCTTTTGAAGAAGATAGGTCCAAAGTTACAATAATTGGCCCACAAATTTTGTCCAACCCCAAGATACTAACAAAAACAACTCTAATATTTTCTTGGACTACAAATTTCTTAGTGCAATCCAAAGAGTAGAAAATCCTATCCTGATTACAATTTTGGTTAATACTATTCCAGATATCTCGTATTAGCTTCTCCAAAATTCCATGACTTTGGGGGCTATCCCAAATTGGGACTAAGAGTGCTACAAGTGGAAAAATGATGTTGTATTAGAGGCTACTCATTATAATAATTTTTCCTAGTCTACACACTTCATTGCCTAAGTCCCTATTGGATAGTAATGAAACCTATTAGTTCACCTCCATCCAATCTATAATATCCCTATTTTAATTAGATTTCAACAATTAACCAGTAAGATACTTCCCTTTTTAGCTAAAACTTTAGCTGCAACATTCTTCCCTTTTCTAATATAAACCAACATGGTATCCTCAAATTACTTTCATATTGTTTGGACTTGACTCACTCTGTTATTGATATACCATACACTCAATCTAAAATTCCTAATCTCATCTAGCAACCCCACCAAAATTTATGAGTTATAATACACTATGATCTTCCAAACTTTGTTCTCATAAGAATTGAGAGAGCCTTGTATAATTACCAAAGCCTCTTCTTCATTATTTGTTGCTACTCTTAGGAATTTAAATTCCCAACAAAGGACATTCCCCTTGTAGTCTCTTCTAAGGAAACTAATGCTCGTTACACCTAGGTTACCCTTGGCTTCTCCATTTTTGTTGATTGTTTCCTAGCATAGGGGTGGGGGTTTCCAAACCCCATGAATTTACCTCCTGGAAGCTTCCTCTCCCTCCTAGTTTTATTTCTCCCTCACATGAAATTTTACTATTTTTGTAACCTTGTTTAATATTTTCTACCAAACAAGCTCTCTCAAAGTGTATTCCTCTAAATTTTTTGGCATTTATTTCCAACCATATAAGCCACCAAATAAATTTTGGACCCAGAGACCAACCTAACTAAAATAATATGTTTTTTTAACCTTCTTCATTCTAGACCTCCCATATATTAGTAAGTGTTAACTACTAGTTGAGATGGACCTTGAAGAGATCAACCCATTGGATCCATAGCTCAAGGCAAAGTCACATTAAAAGAGCAAATGATCTATTGTTTTCTCCTAGGTATTTTACATGATATATTTAGAGGGGCCATGAAAAACTTTCTTTTGTAAGTTATCATAGGTGAGGAAGCTCTGATACACAACTTTCTAGGCAAAGAAATGAATTTTTGAACAACCCTTTGCCAACCATATTATATCCCATGGAACATCCAAAAACACTGGTGGGGAAGGGAGAAATTCATTATAACCTTCCCAAAATATATAGATACCTAAATTCCTATTATACCAAGATTATTATTATTTCTAACAGTGGAACCAAATTTAGAAATATTAGGACTTGCCACTCTTCCCACTGCTTTAGTTGCATAAGAGAGAAGGTCCCAATCTACCTTGTATGTAGATAACATGTTGTCTTGATATAAACTATAGCATTAAGGATCTATTTAAGGGGATACAACTCTAGAAATTTTAAAATTAAGGGGGATTATTGGTCCCAAGAACCAGTCCAAAATTTTGCTTTATCCCCTCTACCCACTTTCTAAAATAGTTTTGGTTTTACAAATTTCTCTCCTAATTTCAGCACCTTCCAAATAATAGAACCTTGACCACCCATAAGGACGAAACATGCTTCCTTATGGGGTATGCTACCCAAGTAATTACTAGTAATAACTTTGCTAAACAATGCTTCCTGATTGGAGATTCATCTCCAATACTGCTTGCATTCTATATCTTGGTTATTAAATATCTATTTTTGAATTCCTAATCCTTTTCTTGTATTAGGATAGCATATTTTATCCCAAATTACTAGAGATCATCACTTACCCATCCTTGGGCCATACAAAAGGTTTTTTTGCATGAGCGAGTCTAGATCCTTCAAGATTCCAATCAAAGTAGTAAGGATAAAAAACTTATAAAGTGGCATTTCTTGAAACACATATTGAAGAAGAGTTACACTTCCTCCAAAATAAATCCAATGTTGCATCCAATGATTTGTATTCACACCAATTATATCTTCCAATGCTTTCCATTATGCCACCTTTAACTTCTTATAGTTGAGTGGAAACCCCAAGTAGTACAACAGGAGGGAGCCCTGAGAGAAGCCTAAGATGTTTAGAATCTAATCTTGGATCCCCATTTAATTATTAAATAATACTACCTTGGACTTGGTTGCATTCATTTCCTAGCTTGTGGCTTCTAGATATGTATTTAAGGAAATTTTAATCACTCTTGCATCCTTGACATTGGTCACTCCAAGTAACCTTGTTTCATCCACAAATTGTAAATGGGTTAGATTCATTACTCCCACCTTCAAAAAATATGTTGAATCCTTTAGTAAGAATAATAAAGAGGTATGGGGACATAGGATATCCTTGCTGAATTCCTGTAGAGACCTAAAAGGGGGCCAAGGTAATACCATTGATGAGGATTCAGTAGGAGGTTGAAGAGACACAACTCATGATCCGCTCTATTTAGCCCTAAAAAAAATTAAAGTTCTCTAACATTCGATATAGAAATTATTAAGGGACTCTATCATAGTTCTTAGACATGTATAATTTGATAAACATACCTCTTCAACAATTTTTATGCAATGTGTGCATTGCTTCTTATGCCATGATTACTCCTTCTAGAATTTGTTGACCTTCCACAAACCCTCCTTGCTCCAAATATATAATACTACCCAATATATTCTTGAGCCTTTTAGCCATCAATTTGGTGATGATCCTGTAGACTATATTGCAAAGTATAATCAGGTGAAATTATCTAAGGTTGGAAGCCTCTTCCACTTTAGGAATCAAATCAAGGAAAGTGTGGTTTATAGCTTGTAAAAAAATTTATTTGCATGGGATTCCTCCATTGCCCTAGTTACATCCTCCCCTATGTCATCAAAAAAATATTGGCAAAATTCAATAGATAACCCATTAGGTCTTGCGGAATTTTTGGTTCTCATGTTGAAAACGATGTCTCTCACCTCCTCTAGATCCATAGTTTTGAAGAGGGTTTGGTTTTGTTTGGTTGTTATAATCTATGAGATACAATTATCTCTTGTTGCATTGCAATATTAGGATGGAAATGATCAAATGTTAAAATAAATATTTTTAGCTTGCTATATACTTGGGATAGTGTCCATCACATTATTATGAAGGTCTTTAGGTTGTGCAGTGTGTCATAATATCTTCTTGATGAGGCCGAGAAATGGGAGAAATAAGTTTTTTGGTCCCCCTCTAGAAACCAAGAAGTTTGGCTCTTGATTTTAAATAGATATCCTTCTATTTGTATATACTTTCTGAAAGCCGAATGCGGGGTGATGACATGCCAGATTATGATGCAAAAAAAAATTGATACAAATGGTACAGATGCTAAGACCTATGAATGCGAGAAACAAAGCATAGATGAAACTAGACGTAAGAAAAATAAAGCAAGGCCTATTTTATTAATGTTGCTTTCAATATGGTTACAATACATCTCCCCCCATCTATGGATCAGAGAGTTTGATATAGTTTGTTACATCAACGGATGGTACACTTCCAGTGTCCTTCGCATACCCACATTTGAAATGGGCAGGCCAAACATTACCACCGCTTGCGTCCATGTGTTTGTGATTCTTTGCTGCCCCTCCAATTTTCTTGGCAATGAGATCCTATTCTTAGAGAAACAACAAACAGTTAATAGCATATGCAGAGATAAGGAAAACATGCAATTCCCAAAGCCTCCGGCTAGTAAGTGCATAAAATAGTAAAATGATGGTCAAAACATGTCATAATGAACCCAAATTTTGATATAAGCATCAAGACATCATCAGGGACCCATTGCAAAAATAATAGTCAAGAAATCATGCATGGATTTCTAATTGCTTCGGGGTGGGACAATTAGGACTGTCACAAAACGTGCAAGAGCGACCTTGCAAATGTCCTATCTAGAGGCCTCAAAAACTCCTACAAACTTGGGGTTAGGCTAAAAGGGGAATTTTGGGACGACCCAGAAGTTTAGGTTTGGCAGATTCTGCCTAGATTGTCATGTATCTAAGAGCACTCACTGTATGTTAGTAAACGCATAAAATGATAAAAACACAGTCAAATCAAGTCAGAATGACATGAAACTTGAACAGCAGCATAAGTGAATCAAATACAACATAATGCAAAAAGAAAAATAGAGAAAACAAGCATAGATTTATAATCACTCTGGGGTGGGGCGATTAGGACTACAGTAGTGCGGGAGGTGCTTGGGGGCAGGACGCCCACCGTTTGGGGATGGGTCCAAAACCTCCTAGGGAGTTGTGTCAATGAATTTGGTGTGGTATTATGGCTGATTTCTTGGGTTTTAGGTCATGATTGCATTCCTACTGTTCAACCAATAACCTCTCTTCCAAAAGAGAAATTAGGGATGTAGGAAGCACAAAGGAGAATGGGGGTACAATTTAGCAGCACTTCGTTGCTCCAAATGCTCCAACTCTTTGTCCCTTTTTGGGGTGAGGATGCTCACCCTTTTATAGACCTCAGGGGTATCCTTTTAATGCACATGCGAGGGAACCACTTGTCTCACCATGCCTTTCTTGGGGGAGAGAAGATTCCTCCCTGATTTAGGGCCTCCATGATCAAGGCATGCTTGACTGAAGTCCCTCTCTCTAATTTGAAACCGTTCCTTACAATTGCATGCCTTGAAGGTGAAGTTGAGTGGCGGATCTAGGTTGCCATTTTTCAAGGCTTGAATTTTTTCCAGTCAAACCTGCTATTCGCCCCACCTTGGAGTGATTGCTGCTAATCATCCCGGGGTGGGGCGAATAGGATTCTAATCATCCCAGGGTGGGACGAATAAGGAACACAGTGCTCAAAAGGTTCCAAATTAACCTCTGACCTTCCAAAACTAATTTGGGAGTGGTTACGACCACTATTTAACCTCTAGGGACTGCCCTAGGGGGTATGTATGCCAATTCAATCAGTGCTTGTAGTCACATAATCGGATTGGTGTTATTTTGGTGTCTAAAGATGCCCCTTTTTTGGATGCATTGTGTGTGGCTCAGTGTTGAGCAAAAATAGATGACCAAAGAACTTAATGATTAGGGTTTCTTAGTAACCTAACCAACTTTTGATGCCCCAATTATGGAAAGGGCATGCATTCTTGAATCCTTGCTTCTGACGAGCTAAGGAGCTTAAGTCAAGTGTAACCTTTTTCGGTGAGGTGCACTTGGTCTTCGACATTGTTCAGTCATGAATAGGCAAAGGGCGTAACCTTTTGTCTGAGGAACCTTGTCTTCATGCTTCCAGAATGCCAAGTGTTTGTTTAGCTTGTGATTATTGCTTGTTTTCTGTTCTAAGCAAGAGCATGATTGTATTTGTCAATGATTCTTTGAATGCATACCATTTCCTTGATTGGGTTTGTATTTGTTGATTTGGTGACTAAGTATGACTACCCCCTCAAGTGACGAATCGATGAGGGAATGGAAAAAATGAGAAAAGCGACGAGTCGCTTGACCCAAGATAACATTTGTAAGGGTGCCTTCAGTGTTTTTCGTTGAACGTTTTGCTATTTTCCAGCAATCGAACCTATTTTTTGTGGGTTTTGACCCTTTTGTGATGTCGATTAGGGTATAAATTATCAAAAATCCTCCTTCCTGTGGAGTGGTCCTTCTATGCTAGCCTTCTTAGGGAGTAGGATAGTGAATATTTGTGGCCCTGACGGTGGTTTTGCATGCCATGAATGTCTGGTGCAAAGGCACCTTTGTCCGACAAATATATTGCTTGTTTTTGGTGCATTTTTTGGATTCTATTTTTGTTGCTTTATTTCTTGCCATGTAATCGTCCTAGGATGGGATGAATACCAATTTAATAATTTTCCCAGGGTGGGACGAGCGCTAACTAGAGCGCTCATCCCAGGGTGGAACGATTACAGGCCTAATAGGCTACAAAAGGACCAAAACTAGGTTTTGGGCTCGTTTGCAACAATTTTTTCTTGGCGATTTGGAGAAGTGAGGAGGAGAAGTGCGAGTTTACGTAGCGGAGCATTACCAAAATTTTATGAACATCATGAGTACGAGAACCGGATTGTCGAGTGGAGGAGCCGAGGTGAGATCAGTATGATGTTCCTTCTCCCTTGTTATTTATTTTTGCTTTATATGAAGTTAAAAACTTGCATATAATTGTATTTTTTCTTACGGTATTTTGTTTTTATTTTGCGTTAATACTAAGGTTGAAACCCTAGTATTAATTTTTTTGTTTTATTAGGTTCACTTTAAGGCTAAAACCCTAGGGCAAATTTGTTTTTGTTATGTTTTTTGTTCACCTTAAGGTTAAAACCCTAGGATGATTTTTTTGTTATTGGACAGTTATTTTTTGTTCACACTAAGGTTGAAACCGTAGGATGAATTTGTTTTTGTTATGTTTTTTGTTCACCTCAAGGTTAAAACCCTAGGATGAATTTTTTTTGTTTTATTGGACAATTATTTTTTGTTCACACTAAGGTTGAAACCGTAGGATGAATTTGTTTTTGTTATGTTTTTTTGTTCACCTTCAAGTTAAAACCCTAG
Organism: Wollemia nobilis; assembly: GCA_028583015.1. Lineage (NCBI taxonomy): Eukaryota > Viridiplantae > Streptophyta > Pinopsida > Araucariales > Araucariaceae > Wollemia > Wollemia nobilis. Next base: position 4,170,132 of record JAQPPZ010000286.1, read on the forward strand.
GATGATTTTTTGTTTTATTATACAGTTATTTTTTGTTCACACTAAGGTTGAAACCGTAGGATGAATTTGTTTTTGTTATATTTTTTTGTTCACCTTCAGGTTAAAACCCTAGGATGATTTTTTGTTTTATTGTACAAGTATTTTTTTTTTTGCACTAAGGTTGAAACCCTAGGATGAATTTGTTTTTGTTATGTTTTTTTGTTCACCTTCAGGTTAAAACCCTAGGATGATTTTTTTGTTTTATGTTTTGTTTTCTTTTTGTATGGCTATTTTTATGTTTGTAGTCATTGCTATACAGTTTTTTTTGAATGCTTCTATACTTTTGTTTTCTGTACTTTTATTGTATTTTTGTTTTCCTGTACTTTGTTTTTCTTTTGTACAATTTTATTGTATTTTTTTTTTGATATAAATTATGTACTTAATATCATTTGCTTCTTTTTTTTTGTTGTTTTTCAAGTTGTGAAGAGTCGATACCTCCAGCCAACTATTTTCTTTGATGCTCGAGAGGCATTGACAGTTGGGGATTGGGAGTGGCTTGATGCCCTTGGGCTCAAGCAGGTGATGCATTTAGAGCCTGTGGTGGGGGATCGGGCATATCTGACTGCCCTGATCAATGTGTGGGATCCTCGCACCAACACTTTTCATCTCCCAATAGGGGATATGACAGTGAATCTAGAGGATGTGTATCGGATTACAAATTTTTATAGATGGGCTTCCTATCTGGATGACCCACCGAGACCAGTGGATGGTAGTACTGACACGGTGTTTTGGTCGGGTGGGGGAGATGGGGGTGGAGAGGGCTGTGGAGAGGGCTGAGGTTGACTGTCAGATAGGCAGTATTATGGTGAGGTGGTGGCTGGAGAAGGGCATATTAGGGGTGAGGCATGATTTACTCATGGCCCTCATTTCCAATATGCTGCTTCCAAAATGTTTAGGTGTGAGTTTCCCTTGGAACCTGCTAGAGTTCATTTTCACTTTGGTGGAGTGTCTGACATCAGCTACACTTATTATGAGGTGGGGTCAGACGTTTTTGGTACAGCTATACGACGAGTTATACGAGGTCCACTGTCAGAGACAGAAGGGGATCGGGTGCAACTATTTGTTGCAGTGTTGGGGGTGGTAACACAGTCGTGGAGCGACCACAAGATTTGCCTTGGACCACTCGAGGTGATATGGTGGATCGAGAGATTGGGTATGCCAATCTATGGTGGTGGTCAGAGGAGCATGGATAGAGTTAGCGGTGGGCAGGTGACATAGGTCACTATACTGATGAATTCTCTCATTTGATGCCAGGGTAGGTGTTTTGGTGACCATACTGGGACTGTCCAACCTAGCATAAGGTTGGAGAGTGGCTCCAGTGGGTGTGCATGGGTAGGTGGTTGATTGGGCATCATTGGACATAATAGGAGTACTTCTTGTATGTCTGGGTGACATAGCATTTTGGGGTGCGCCAGGGATTTCCTGAGGATCCCTTGATTTATTGACAGCATAGGGATGAGAGGACCCTAGTCTGGCCGATCATTGAGCCACTGGGCGAGGGGTCTAATGCAGTTATTGAGGTACCCAATGTGGATGATGTCGGGGTAACTACAGATTATGATCGGTGGTGGACTATGCGGAGATGGAAGGTTGAGGGGCCTATGGAAGGCATGGATGTGGCAGCAGCAGGATGTGGGGGTATAGAGGCACTAGTGGAGGGTTGTGGGGCTTTGCTTAATTATGCGGACATGGTGGATTTTGATGACTTCACTAGCGATGGGGATGATGCAGGGGTTTTAGAGTAGCCAAATGTACAGGACGTCCTGGAGTAGTTGGTGCTAGAGCAACCGATCATCCCAGAGGTGCCCATGCCTCAGGAAATCTTAGGGGATGCAGAGGCTAGGTTTTATGCTGAGATAACATAATTGGAGGATCTCTTACAAAGATGGGAGGAGGAGATGGATCTCCTACAGGCTCAGTTTCCATAGTGGGATAGTGCATTGGCTGTGTATCACCGAAGAGATGTGGAGTAGGGGTGGTACTGGGTGGAGTTAAAGACAGAGGTTGTCTACCTCGATGGGCAGTTACCTGATCTCTATGGAGGTGGTTCATCGCATCGTCCGAGAGGCAATGAGACTGAGCAGTCTACATCCTCTCATCACAGGCAACAAGATGAGGGTAGCATTGGTGGGCATGGTGCATAGGCTGGCAACATCCACCCTGAGATGTCCCATAGGACCCATACTACTAGGGGTAGTTCCAGTCTCACCGATCCTATGTGATCATGGTGGCCGATTCCCTTGGCTTTGGGGATTTTGAATTTTTATTTTTTGTGAGGTTAGAGGACCTTATTGTAGCCTGAGGGCATTTTGACTCGATATATACATGACTCATTAATGTTTTGTTGATATGCTTGTCATTGTTTATTGTTCTTTTATGCACATTTATTTATGTTGATGTATGCATATGCTTATTATGACTATGGATGATGTTAGCGAGATAATATAGATGTATGCATATGGAATAGATGAAATGATTTGTTGTTTCAATTACTTGTAAACTGCTGACAATATCTACAGTCTTAGTTTATTTATACTTATATTAATATTGTGCTAAATGTTTTAGTTGTAATCTTTACTTTCATCAAAGCTTCCATTTTATTTTAGACTGTTATTTCCAGAATTTGTTGTTTTCAGTAATTTCTTGCATTTTATGTTTTGCTATCAAACCCTGCATAGAAGATTGACAACCTTCTGTTACAAAGCCTTGACAGTTTTCATTTCCATGTTAGAATTAGACTTTCATTGCTACAAGAGTAATTAGATTTCCTTTCTACAATTAGGATCAAAATTTCAATTTTGTAACTGTTATTTTTGCAACATAATTAGGTCTTATTCTACAATTGTAAATCAAGACTTCATTTCTATAGTTAATTATTAGTTTCAAATTCTACAACTTAGATTAAGGTTTAATTTATGCAATTTAGAGATAGGAATGTCCTAAAACCCCCCACACAACCGGTTCCACCAATGAGACCTGTTGCTCTAGATTGACCTAAGTTATAGTTGTTTCACTTCTTCTTCTGAAGATAGCCTTGTACACAGCCCTGAATTGATAGATTCATTGAGAATTAATGATGGTATAACGACTACACATCATTTTGGCACCATTGCCAAGGAATAGTGTTGCTAGAAAAAACAAACAGTCTAATAGCTGTAATCAGACTAAGCTATGAAAATTCAGGTTAAAATCTGAATACAACAGCTAAGGAAGGTAACAACTATTGACTTAATTTATGTCATTCAAGAGTAAACATGAATGAATAAGTCTAGGGATGAAAAAGGTAGAACTACCCCAAAGGATCCCTAGCTTGTTCCATTAAGGAGATCTTCACGCCTAAGGGGTGAATCACATGTGTTTGAACTACCAGAAAGATTGATAGAAAAATCACCGGTCTCACCATCATTAGAACATTTTGAGAAAGGAAAATCACCAATTTTATCATCATCAGAATATCCTAAGGAAGAAAATTCATCAGACTCATAATCAACAGAGAGGCTTGGACCTCTTGAGAGAACAATTTGGAAAGCTTTAACTTCTCCCAAAAAATAGGAAACTATGGCAGAAGGAGGCAATATATATGGCCAACATGGCTATGTACATAATGAAGGAGATGATCAAGATATGCTCCAACCTTCCAGAACATTTGAATATCCTATTCATCTGAATCCAACACAAAACTCTCCCATGAAAACCATTTCACCTTTAGTAATTCCAACCTTTCGAGGTGTTGTACCTGAAGATCCTGATCAGTTTTTGTTTGAATTCAAGGTAGTGTGTCAGACCTATGATTATATAAATGACAATAAAAAACTTAAGGTTTTTCTCTCAACACTCAAGGATTCAGCATTGCGCTGGTTTATGAGCTTGGAGCCAAATTCCATAAGAACCTGGGATCAAATGGAAACTGTCTTTTTAGATAAATATCAAGAATATTGCCATGTAAGGAATAGGAAATATGAGTTATTCAGAATCAAGCAGGAAGATGACGAGACATTGGAAGATTATCTTGATAGGTTCTCCTTTGTTCAAAGGAGATGTGGACTTATAGAACTAGAATTATGTAAAACCATATTTTTGAGAGGATTGCAAGATGAATCCAGAGAAGTTCTGGATTTGATAGGAAAAGGGGATGTAACCACTCTCAGTAATGAGGAAATTATGGATCTCTATAGGAATTATTCTTGCACTAAGCAAAGAAGAAGAAAAATCCACACAAATGGCATTGATGTGAAGGACTTGATAGAGGAACTTGCAAATTTCAAAACTAATATTCTAGTGCACCTAAACACTACTTTAGGGGAAATGTCTGCAAAAGCAAAAAAATAGAACCTTTGACAATTTATTGCCCAATATGTAGAAATAAACATGCTTTGCAGGAATGTCCTTTGAATAAAACATCTATCTCGACCATTTGTAGTATCCGTTCAAAAAGGCATTCAAGCGATCAATGCCACCTGCTACCACAACTCAAAGCGTGTTAGAAAATTAGACTGAGGAACTCAACTATATTGGACCAAAACAAGGGGGAAATTTCTCTCAATACCAAAATCCCCCTCGTTTTCCTACAAATTGGGGGCATAATCCTGGTAATATGCCTTGGGTACAATCAGAACCACCCCAACGTCCTTGGAATTATCCTCAATGGACAAATTCCCAAGAATGGCCACAAGCAAATTGGAGTAACCTAGCCTGGAATTAGAATCAAAACAACCCCCCATGGAATCAAAACAACTCATCTTGAAATCAAAACAATCCAGCCTAGAATAAAAATCAGACTAATCCACATTGGATGCAAAACCAACCACAGTGGAGTTAGCAATACCAGTCCTATCCAAGGCAACAAAGGAATCAAGGTCAAACTCAAAATTTGTTGCCTGCACCTAATAAAAATTTTCAAAAAAAATAGCAACAAACATAGCAAGTGAAACAACCTCAATTACCAGCTCAACCAGTCACTAATCCAAACAGCATGAGATAGAAACCTCCTGTCTATGTGGTTGAAAGTTGAGGAAAATGTTGAGATGAATGTTCTTGATTGTAGTAACATCCAACTTCGTTTAGGAAAAGTTGTACCTGAACCAGTTTCAAATGAAATCAAAGAAAATGAAGAGCAAGAATCATCAGAACTAGATAGAATCCAACCAACAATGGAGATAGAAGAAAAATTGGAACCAGAGAGAATCCAACCAACAATAGAGAAAGAGATAAAACCACAGGCATAACAGTTACCAAGGATAATTCCATATCCTGAAAGATTTAATACAATACTAGAAAATTTTGAGTTAGAACTGGTCAAAGAACTCAAAAAGTTAACTATATGATTGCCCTTATTGCAAGCCATTAAGGAAATACCAGAGATTAACAATACTATCTGAAATTTGTTCATTAAAAGAGCAGGAAGAAAAAAGAAAGCATTTCCTAAAACTGTGCAGGTTGAAGGGAAGATAGCTGATCTCTTATCTGGAAAACTAGTACCTCCAAAGTATAGTGATCCAAGAATCCCAGTTATCACAGTCACCATAGGTTCAGTACCAATATCAAATGTCTTAGTAGATCTAGGAGCTGTAATAAATGTCATGACCAAGGATACAATGAAACAATTACAGCTCAAACATCTTAGCCCCACATTTACAGTTTTAGAAATGGTTGATAGGTCAGTTGCAAAACCTGAAGGTATCATTGAAGATGTCCCTATACAAGTTTCTTCTTGGGAATTCCCTGCAGATTTTTTGGTTTTATAGCCAAGGAATTCATCACATGGATATCCCATTATTTTGGGAAGACCTTGGCTTGCAATTGCAGCAGCCTTCATAGACTGCAGATCTGGAAATATGACTATTTCAAATGGTATTGATCTAAAACAAATTTCTTTATATCCTCCTGCAAAACCATCTAGCAAATTTTTAGGTCAGTTATGGTTTTTTGACTCAGATGAAGAACCAAAAGAGGTCATTTCTACACTAGCTACCTTAGTAGTAAGAGAACACACAAAAGACCTCAGTGACACAGAAAATTTAGAAAATGAAACAATCCTGATGAATGTTCTGCATGAACAAGGTTTAGAAGGAGAAGCAACAAATATCAAACAATTGTTAAGTAATGAGTAGAATCAAAAATTTGAAGATGAATCATCTTTACTATCACAAGGAAACTCTGTTTCACTACCGCATGGATGGCACCATCATCTGATTTTTTCTTCTCACTATTCCATACAAGATATGCTTCCCTCAAGTAGCAATAAAATAGAAGCTGCTTCTTTTCTCCCATCTCAGCAATGTCCTCTTAATCCCCTAATCACCAGGTATGAAGGAGTGAATTCAGTCCTTCTAAATACAAAACAAATAGAAGTCCGACCAGGCAAATTTTTGAACATTTACGACCGACTTACTAGGGAAGAGGAAGAAAAATTGATAGTTGTCTTGCAGAAGCATGTTCATGCTTTTGCTTGGAATTACAAAGATATGTCAGGAGTTCATCCTGATATATGTACCCACAGAATCTATACTAAAAAAGTCAAGACAGTTAGACAACCCCAGAGAATATTGAATCCTGCCTTAAGAGATATTGTGAAATAAGAAATTGAAAAACTTCTGAAAGTAGGATTCATTTACCCAATTTCTAATAGCTAATGGGTTTCTCCATTGGTAATAGTTCCTAAGAAAAATAGAAAAATAAGAGTATGCGTAGACTATAGAGAGTTGAATAAGGTGACATACAAAGACCATTTTCCATTACCTTTCATAGATCAGGTGTTAGATACTCTTGTTGGAAAAATATACTTTTGTTTTCTTGATGGATTTAGTGGATATAATCAAATTCAGATTGCACCTGAAGATCAAGAGAAAACAACTTTTACATGTCCATGGGGAACATTTGCCTATAGGGTTTTACCTTTTGGTTTGTGTAATGCCCCAACAACTTTTCGAGTGAGCGGTCCTAGCAATTTTTGCTGATCTGACCACCAAAAGTGTTGAAATATACATGGATGATTTCACAGTATGTGGACAGACTTTTGATTTTACATTGCAAAATCTTGACAAAGTCTTAACTCGCTGTGAAACATACCAATTATCCTTGAATCCAAAAAAATGCTTCATTATGATGAAGGAAGGAATAGTTCTTGGTCATCACATCTCTCCTGAAGGGATCCAAGTTGATCCAAAGAAGGTGGAAATTATCAAGAATCTCCTTCCTCCTAAAACTCAGACTAATGTCAGAAGCTTCCTAGGACACATTGGTTTTTACCACAAGTTTATTCCTAGCTTTAGTACAATAGCCAATCATATGTTTGCCCTATTGACTAAATATTCTGAATTCTCTTGGACTGTAAAGTGTCAAGAAGCATTTGAAGCTCTGAAAGAGAAATTGATAACTCCACCTATGCTTAGAGGACCTAATTGGACATTACAATTTCACATACAGACTGATGCCTCCAATACAACAATTGGAGCAGCATTAGGACAAATTGACAATGGTGAAAACTATACCATCTACAACATTAGCAAGAACTTGACAGGAGCCAAGAAAAATTATACAACTGAGAAGGAATTCCTAGCAATAATATATGTCATCAACAAATTCATGCATTACATCATAGGTTATCAAATATTTATTCACACAGATCATACAACCAGTAAGTATTTGATGAATAAACCTATGGTAAGTGCAAGAATTATTCGTCGGTTGCTTTTTTTGCAAGAATTTGATATCACTATAATCAACAAACCAGGAAAAGCTAATGTTTTGGCAGATTTTTTGTCTAGGTTACAGAACACAGATGAAGGGGAATTAGTTGATGACACTTTTCCTAATGAAAAACTATTTGCTATATCAGTCCAATCACCTTGGTTTGCAGATATAGCCAATTATTTGGTCACAGGAAAAGTTCCTCCACATTTCACTTCAAAACAAAAAAAACAATTGATCAAACAAATTTCTTCTTTTGAATGGATTAAGGGTATGCTTTTTAAGTGTAGTCATGACCATGTGTTACGTAGGTGCATCCGAAAGGATGAAGTGTATGATATCCTTAGAGCTTGTCATGATGAACCCTCAGGTGGACACTATTACGCAAAAAGCACGATTAGGAAAATCCTAAGGACAGGATATTATTGGCCATCTCTTCACAAGGATGTAAAAAAGTACATCAGACATTGGGATGCATGCCAAAGAATGGGGAAACCCACTCATACAAATGAGATGCCACTACAGTCTCAAATGGTTTTAGAACCATTTGAGAGGTGGGGGCTTGATTTTGTAGGACCTATTGATCCACCTTCTTAAGGAAAGGTGCATATTCTAGTATGCACTGATTACCTGACAAAGTGGGTAGAGGTGCATACTTTCAAACATGCTCATGAAGAGAAGGTCGTTGATTTCTTGTATACTCAATTTTTTTAGAGATTTGGAGCTCCACGGTCTATCACCACAGACCAAGGACCCCAATTTGCATCCAAATTCATAAATGCATTTACAAAATTGTATGAAATCAAACATAGGAAATCATCACCTTACCACCCATAAGCAAATGGCCAGGTTGAGGTAACAAACAGGGAACTAGAACGCATCTTGATAAAACAATAGCCTTTCATAGGAGGAATTGGCTAGATAAATTACCTGAAGCAGTTTGGGCCTACAATACTACTTGGAATTCCACTACTGGATTCACACCTTATGAACTAGTCTTTGGTAAAAAGCCTCTCTTACCTATTGAATTTGAGCTACTAACATTGCGCACAACACTGGAAATTGGAATTGAATTGTCGTACACACAAACAGACAGGATTCTACAGCTGAATGCATTGGATGAACTTAGATTGGATGCTCTGCACCAAACTGAGGTAATTCAAGAGCAAAGGAAGCTGTGGCATGACAGTCACATTCATCAGAGGAAACTTCAACAAGGAGATTGGACTTTATTGTTTGATTCTCGCTATGAAGACTTCCCTAAAAAATTGAGAACTAGATGGTTGGGACCTTACTGGATTGAAGAGGTATTTGACAACGGAGCAGCTCATCTATCTCCTATTGATGGGTCACAAAGGAAGTTGGTAGTAAATGGACATCGCCTCAGAGTGTACCATACACCTCTGACTAAAGAAGAATTCTTGAAGAAACTTGATAGTTTGGACACACAACAGGTGGAAGAGATTCCCTCTTCCACTTCAAAACAATCAGCATGATCATGGATTTCAAGATAAAGCAGAAAATACAAAAAAAATAAAAAAAAAAACCAGAAAACAAAAATATGAATAAATTCTAAGTATGAATTCCTTCATAGGCATGGTTTCAGGAGAAATCATGAAATTCCTTCATGGGCATATTCAGAATCAAGAAAAAAAAAAGAGAGAAAAGGAGAGGTAAAAATAAAAAAAAAGGGAAAATCAAGAAAAAAAGAAGAGAGAAAAATGAATAACTTAGCAGTGAAAACATTTTCTTAAGGCACTACTGGATTGGTATGCATGAAAACCAGTTTTCTAGCATGCATAACCTTGAGAAATTTCTGAACCATCATTGTACAAATTCACCAAGTGCACTTGTTTTGAAATGTTGTAGAAAATCTCAGCAGAACATCAACAAAGGCAGTCATTCTTCAAAAATGGCATTAACTATTTTTATCAGGTATATCTTTCTTATATTTCTTCATTGTAAAATGATTGGTATATAGTATATGACAATTAACCATTAACATAAAAGGTATTCATAAGATTTGGCATACTTAAGACATGTTTTGAAAATGAAAATATTGATTTCTGCCTAATCTTCAAAACAAGAATGCCAAAAAAATAGTGCTTGTTGTATTATCTTCGGATTGAAATTGTCTTCGGAATGATAGCAAAATGAATGTTGCACTTTGTATTTATAAAGAAACTTTGTCTTTGAAATGACAATTTGTCTTTAGAATGAAACTTGGTCTTCGGAATGACGACTTGCTGCATCATCTTCGGAATGAAGATCTGTCTTTGGAATGAAGATCTGTCTTCGGAATGACGATTTACCTTCGCAATACAGCCTGATCTTCGGAATGAGGATTGATCTTTGAAATGAGGATTAATCTTCGGAATGAAGATTTAAATTTACAAAAAGGATTTGTCTTCAAAATGAAGACCTGTCTTTGGAATGAAGTTATAATCTTCGAAATGAGGATTTGTCTTCGGAATGAAGACTCGTCTTCGGAATGAAGTCATAATATTCAGAATGAAGTTTTGTTTGTGCAATAAGTTATAATATTCGAAAAGAGCATTTCCATGTGGCATCCAAAAAGACAAGGTATGAAAAAAATCAAATTCTTTTAGCTACATACGATAAAAAGGAACACGTGTCAGCAAGGATATGGTTTATTTTGCATGTGAGAATCTACGACTGAACAGAAAAATTAAAACCAAATGAGGTGGATTTGATGGCAAGGATGTCCACGCAATCATTAACGGATAGGTGTTCAATGCAACAGTAGAAATGCATGCCACATTCCTTTTTGAAGATGTGTTTGCGAAGTACAGTGCTCAGGTTACGGTTCATTTTGAAGAAGAAGACGAGAAACAGGGCAAGCGAAGATTTCGAACTAAAACCTTACAAATCTACAACATAAAAAAACCAGAGATCTAGCATAGGAATAGCAACAACAATGAACGGTTTTTAAACAAAAAATATGGGGTGAAATATCAGAACGAAACCTGCAGATACCACCTAACTCAGAGAAAATCTGGCAGTCATGCAGATTTTTGAAGATGGAGGGTTTATGCCATTTCTGGATAAGTTTAATGGGTCTTCTGAATATTTGGTTGGCATGTTTGCCCATACATTCAGAAACAACCAAGCACATGTTAACAACATGACTATTGAGGTAACCCCTAAATTTTTAAGTCAGATTACTAAGCTGCCATTAGAAGGGATTTCAATTTCTAGATCTAACAAGAATACATTGGCAAATGTAGTTAATCAGTTTGAGAAGAAAATGATAGAGAGCCAGAGTACTTAACCCATAACAACACATGCAAAGGGTTAAAAAGGGCCAGCCTACAGGAACCCTGGGATGAAGTAGCCACCTGGGTAATTAAATTCCTAACTTATGAAGGGCGGTATGTCTTGTTGTCAGGGCATCATCTGCAAATTTTGAACCATCTCAGACATGGTGAGCAACAACCAAAAGTTAGGGTAAATCTTCCCCTATATCTGTATCAAGAATTAAAAAACATGGCAAAGAGATATCATGAGGGCAAAGGAAGCCTTTGCCACCATGGCCTCATCAAACTAGTTTGCCAACACCATTTTCAAGGAAACCCTAGGAGTTTTGATAGGTTTTACTCTACCCTAAATGATGTCATTTTTAGGGATGAAGATGAGGAAGAAGAAGAACCAGATGCTGCTGACATTATTGCAGAAGAAGAAATAGATACTATAGAAGCTGCTGCAGAAGATGAAACAGAAACTGTTGCAGAAGCTATTACAGAACCACACCCAGTAGCAGCAACAGAAAACCTTGCTCCTGAAACCTCAATTTCATGAACCAAGAAACAAAGAAAAAGAGGATATAGAACTGGTAGTAGAGTAGAAAAACAAAAGAAGGTTCATTTTTTTGGAGTGACTACTGATTTGACAGAACAAGAAATAATAAGGGAAATTGAGGCATCTGAAACTGTCCCCACAACCCCTGCTGACACCAGAAAACAAAGCAAAAAGAAAAAGTTTGCATCTGGAACTAGGAGGTCTACAAGAATCCATTTGAAAGAAACAACAGAACAAGTTATGGAGGAAAAAGAAGGACAAAGCAGCCCAGATGTCACAGAGATACAACCAGCCTCTAAAAATTTTCTAGAATTCCCTGAACAGAATAGGTGAGGCGAACCGAGCAAGATAATTTGGAGGAAGCTACAGTTCAACAGGCTACAAATATGGTAGATACCCTTATAGACAGTTTTATAGAGCCTCCTGAACAAGAACAAATTGTTGTAGAAGAGGAGATATTGGTTGAACAGCCAACTACAGATGATCTGTCTGCATCAGATTCTGATGTAGAAAAAAAAGTGGAAGACATCACAGAGCAGCTAAGGGCAGCAAGGAGTGTTGTCAAAACACAGACCGGATGGATTTCGAGAGAAAGAAAGCATCATTGAGATACGAGAAAGAAAAATTGTAGAATTACAGCAGGAAGTGGCAGCATTAAGAAGAATGTTATCACAGTCTGAAAAATAGCCAATTGTATCCATTGATGAAGACAATTTGGCTCAATTGCTTCTAGGTCTATCAAGGGCAGATGACTCCGTTGAGACAAACATGGGTGTTCATTCTGAAGTAGCACCCCTTCATTCTAAAGAAGTGCCTGTTCATTTTGAAACAGCACCATCTCATTCTAAAGCATTGCCTTCTTGTTCTAAAGATGCTTCAGAAATGGTAAAGAGCATAGCAGAGGATGTTGAAGATGAGCCACCAACACAGGAACAGTCCTAGCAGCAAGAAAATGTTCAAGTAAGTACTCCTATTGAGGTCCCTACATTTTAAACTGTTACACCATCAGTAGAAGTATCACATAAGGGGGTGCAAGTAGAATTACTATCTAATGACAACCCAATAGAAATAGCACATAAGGGGGTGCAAGTAGAGTCATTGACAGATGAACAACCAGTGGAAGTGGCAGAAAAAGGGGTTTAGGTAGATCTGCTACCTAGAATTCCACCTGTAGTCAGACCACCTAATATTGTGTCCTTAGAACAATACAATGCAGACATAGTTAGTTGGATGATTAGGTATGAGAAGCTTGCCACTAAAACTGAAAAGTTCAAATTGGAAGCAAAATAGCTAGAAGCCAAGGAAATAGAAATTCAGGCATTAAAACAAAATGTGTCTGACTTATGCCAAATTGCTGAATTTTTAGTTCAATTTAGACGACCAACCAGATTTTACAGCCTTATTTTGAAGGAGAAATACCTTAGATGGCAGGTCATGAGGATTAGTTCAAACCTCCCATATAAATTGGACACCACTACAGATTTCCTGGAAGCATACTTTGACAGCCCTTTTGAGCAAAAAAATCTCCTGTGTGAACTATTTTTACATAGTTTCTTCATTCTAGAGGAAGTAGAATTTCATCCTCAAATCTACATTGGAGATGTTCAATTGAGAGCATTTATGTCTACTTTGCAAAATCAGCTTTACTGGGATCAAGAGAAAAAGCAGAATAAAGAGCTTAAAACAAGGGTTGAACTGTTAATCAGAGCAATCCAGCCAAACCACCCAGTTATCACCAAACAACACTTCTCAATGATGAACATGGATGATATAAAGAGGATGTACTTGAACAACTTAAGGGACTGTGTGGCCAGATTCAACAATTTTTGTGATCACAATTTTTTCCTAGCATTGTCAATGTGCAAAAACAGATGGGATGAACTTCTCATGTCTTTGCGAAAAAGAGAACCCATCTCCCCCATCAACTTAGAATGGTCTAGAAGAAGAGCAGAAGGTGTAATCTAGCTGATTGAAATCATGCAACATAACTGGATAGGTCTTAGGTTTAGGCCTCCAACCATCATTACTCTAGTTCCATTCTACTTTGAGGAAGATGCCCAACCTGATGAACAATTTGAATACTGGCTCAGAAACATTCAGGAAAATAGGGGGTATTATATAGGCAAGAAATTATTCTATAGGTCATGGAATCTAAACATGGACATATGTGATTCCATAGCCCAACAAAATGCATGAGGGCATGCATTAATATAAGTTGGGGGGAAAATGATGAGGCCTGGAAATGCCTCAATCATAACATGTTTTGAACACTAAATTTGCCTATAAACTCTTATGTTTTATCTAATATGTTAGTTAAGTTGATTCAATATGCTGTATATTAACCATTTTGCATAATCAATGTATTTGGAATATTATATGCTAATTTTTACGACTTTTTGCATAGTTTTGTGTTCTTTTTGCTATGACTTGCTAAAATGGGATATGCTTAGAATAATAGCAGCATTTCACTAATCATGTTTTGATTTGTCTCAAGCATTTATTTCACCTAAATCTGGCAATAGTGCAAGCAAACTGTTGTTGTGTAGCAAAAACTGGTCTTTCCCATGTAAATTCCAGCCAGTTGTCCATAAATAGCAAGGCATGGAATTCACATGTGGAAAGAGAAGAAGACAATTGGAATTTTATCTTAAGAGATAACCCACCTGAGAGATGCAAAAGAAATCACTAGAAAAACACACATTTGTTCATTTCGAAGTATCTTCGAAATGAACAGAAATCTTCGAAATGAGCGAATCTTCGGAATGAAGAATGCAGTGTCTTCGAAATAAGCGGATCTTCGAAATGAAGAATGCAATATCTTCGAAATGAGCGATCTTCAGAATGAAGAATGCAGTATCTTCGAAATGAGCAATCTTCGGAATGAGAATTGCATTGTCTTCGAAATGAAGCCACTTATCTTTAGAATGAAAACAGAATGTGCTTTTTGACTTGTTGACCGATTTCTGAAGCCGAAAAAAGGGAAATAAAGGCTGTAAAAGGTAAAGGAAAAAATATTCCATCTGTCTTTGCCATCATTGCCGACCAAAGCCATAATTAAGGGAAAGATCAAGTTTTAATCTTCTTCTAGGATAAAACCAGAATTTGTTGCAGCATTGTAGGATTAGATCTTTTGAGATATTATTTGTTTGTAATCAGACCATAGGACATCTATAAATATTGCTTCTGTTCAGGTTGAGACTAGTAGTAGTAGAATGAAATAAGTAAGATATGTAAAGAGAGTAAGGAAGCTAGGAAGAAGCAGAAAATAGGTAGAATTTGACTGTTACAGTCCTGTAACAGGTTTTCAATAGAATTATTGTAATCATGTTCTTTAATCAATAAAGTGCACCAGTTCTATTTCATATTGCTTGTAAATGAGTGTGATTAAGATCTAGAGAGAGAGAGAGACTTATACCTTCTTTTGTACAAGGAGGCTGGCCACTTCCAGACCTAGGAGGAGGACTAACAAGCAAGTTTTTATTATGATTTTGCTACAGCAGAATGAGTTGTAAAACTTATTATTTCAATTGCTTGTAAACAACTGACAATATTTGCAGTCTTAGTTTATTTATACTTATATTAATCTTGTGCTTAGTTTTTTAGATGTAATATTTACTTTCAGCAAAGCTTCCATTTTATTTCAGACTGTTATTTTTAGAATTTGTTGTTTTTAGCAATTTCTTGCATTTTATGTTTTGTTGTCAAACCCTGCACAGAAGATTGACAACCTTCTATTATGGAGCCTTGACAGTTTTCATTTCCATGTTAGAATTAGACTTTCATTGCTGCAAAAGTATTTATATTTCCTTTACGCAATTAGGATCGGACTTTCAATTACTGCAATTGTTATTTCCGCAACATAATTAGGTCTTATTCTGCAATTGTAAATCAGGACTTCATTTCTGCAGTTAATGATTAGTTTCCAATTCTGCAACTTAGATTAAGATTTAATTCATGAAATTTAGAGATAGGAATTTCCTAAAACCCCCCACACAACTGGTTCCACCAATAAGACCTATTGCTCTAGATTGACCTAAGTTATAGCTATTTTACTTCTTCTTCCATAGATAGCCTTGTACACAGCCCTGGATTGATAGATTCATTGAGAATTAATGATGGTATAACGACTACGCATCAATTATAGTCTATGGTGATTTTGACATGTATGACCAACAAATATGCAATGTATGTATGTGATGTCTAATGCAGTTTTTATTTTTTGTTTCTTTTTTTTTGTGTTTTGATTTTTTAGAAAATGTATGAAAGTGAGATGCATTTTTTTTGTTATTTTTGATTATCTATTGTTTTTGAATATTCATTATGGTGGTTTAACCTGAGTGGGTGAGGACCAAGTGATTTTTACAGATCCTTGTATTTTTTGACCAAAGGGATTAGAGATACCTTTGGGGCATTTTGGGTGACCAAGGGATTGTGGGAACCCTCAGAGCTTTTGGTTTGACCAAAGGGATTATGGATTCCTTTGGGGCATTTTTGGTGACCAAGTGATTATGGGAATCCTTGGGTATTTTGGTTTAAACAAAGGGATTATGGATACCTTTGGGGTGTTTTTGGTTGACCAAGCGGTTGTGAGAACCCTTGGAGCTTTTGGGGTGGGCTATGGCTCTCTAAATGTTGAATGGCCTCAAATAACTAATATTCAAGGGTTCTAGTTCCTTGATTCCTTAAAGAGAGGCGAGTCGATATGTTCCAGGTCCTATTTTACTGTTGATTACATAAGGACCTAACCAATTTTCCATAAAATTGTCCCGTAAATGGGGTGGCAAGTTAGAATTTTTTTTGTTCTCTTTTAAGACCAGGTCACCAACCTGAAAGTCACTTAGGTGAACTTTCATGTTGTATGCTTTCTTAAGTTGCTCTTTATAGATACGTAAATGCTCAAGAGCATTAACATGTCATTTGTCGAGTAACGTAAGTTGGTCTAATTGGGCCTGTCGTGCAGTGTCATCATCGATGAACTCTTGCATTGATATGCGTAGGGAGGGTATTTCCAACTCGAGAGGCATGACTACCTCGGAGCCATACACTAGCAAAAATGGAGTTGCCCCAGTGGGCATCCAAATGCTAGTGTGATAAGCCCATAGGGCAAGTGGTATTTGGATGTGCCAATCCTTATGATTATCTGTGATCATATTTTTAAGGATGGCAACTAGCATTTTGTTTGATGCCTCTACTTGCCCATTTGCCTACGGATAATAGGGTGTCAAAAAACTATGCTGAATTTTGTACTTTGTTGTCAAAGCACGCACATATTTGTTCTTAAATGATGTCCCATTATCCGAGATGATCTTGGATGGAATACCAAAATGACATACGATGTTATGTAAAATGAACTCTGCAATGTAGGGTCCAGTCGTAGAGGTAAGCATAATTGCTTCCACCCACTTAGTGAAGTACTTTGTGGTCGTTATGATAAACGTGTGATGATCTGACGATGCAAGAGAGATCTTTATGATGAGATCTAAGACCCATTAAAAAAATGACCAAGTCAATTTCATTGGCTTTAATGCCTAAGAAGGTATGTGTGTCAAGTTAGCATGGTGTTGACACTTCATGCACTTTCGCACATATACGCAACAATATTGCTCTAAAAATGGCCAATAATAGCCCATGCAAAGAATGTGCTTGGCGATGGCTATACCGCTAAAGTGGCCACTACACATACCATCGTGCGCTTAGGTGATCGCCCAAGTGGACTCCTGCTGGTCCAAGAAATGTAGGACGATTCCTTCATAGCTCTGACGGTACAAAATTTCTCCTAGAAAGACATGTTTTGCCACTTTTCGTTTGAATGATCTTTTCACGATGTGTGACAATCCAATTGGGAGGCTACCTAACTTGAGATAGTCTCTTATGGGTGTGTACCAATCCTGTTGATCAGAAACCTTAATGGTATGAACGACTGATCCCTCTTAAAGTTCATCCCTAGCAAAAGTTCAGCGGGAAAGAACTTGTAGAAATAGTGTTGTGTTGCTATTAAGAGGGGTTGGGGAGAACAAAGACCCCTAGTTGGCATGATTTAGACTATCATGGATTCGAGAGAACCTATCCTAAGATGGTTCAATCTAGATTAGGTGGATTCCTGGCATTATGTTAGAGCTTGCAGGCTCCATCGTGGATTGCAATAATGTTTTAACTTGAATGGTTATCATTTCTCCAGAAGGGTCTTGCGGGATTAGAGATCCCAAGGAGGCCATAGTGTCCACAAAAGGATTCGATGATCGAGGGAGTGCCTCGATGTCGTACCATTCAATATTTGCCAAGAATTTATCCACAAGGGCTTTGTAGGCCTACAAAACTAGGCATTTTCATTGGAATACCCCTTTCACTTGGTTGACAATTAACAGTGAATCACCAAATATGTTCAAGCATTTGATGTTCATGGTGATGGCAGTCTGAAGACCTATGAGCAAGGCTTTGTATTCAGCATTGTTATTAGTGCATGAAAATCAAGTTTAAATGATAAAGGCATTGGAGCCCCTTGCGATGTGAAAAACATGATTCTCGTGCCACCCCCTTGCTCACATTTAGAACCATCAAAAAATAAGGTTATGTCGGCCTATGACTTAGGCTCATCAGAATCTAGCGATTCTGAGACATGGAAGACTCCATCATCGGATAGCTCTATGGTCAGAGACTGATTGTCTTTGAGAGGAGCCTCTTCTATTTGATCGATGATGACTTGACCTTTGATGGACTTTTGTCCAATGAATTCGATGTCAAACTCCATCAAAAACATGATCCATTTTTCCGTGCGACTACTATGATAAGTACGACTCATCATTTACCACAATGGATTCTCCTTAGACATAACATACATCGTATTGCTTAGCATGTAATGGCATAGCTTTTTTGTGGCAAATACCACTGCCAAGCATAGCTTCTCAATGTATGTATAGTTAAGTTCATAACTGACCAGGGTGCGACTAAGATAATAATTAGCCTGTTCTCTATGTAATTGATGTTTTTGGGCTAGCATGGCACCCAATGCCACCTCAGTAGCTGAGATATATAAGTATAACAACACTCCTGGTCTAGGTGGTTCCAATACTAGCAGTGAAGCCAAGTATTGTTTGATGTTGTTGAAGGCTAATTGGCACTCGTCATCCCAATGAAATGCTACCCCCTTGTGTAATAATTTATTCATGGGTCAACACTTGTCAGATAACTATGCTATGAAGAGCTTTATTGACATGATATTACCCTGCAACCTTTTGAGCTACCTGATGGTGGTTGGGGGAATCATTTCAAGGATTACCTTGACTTTATTTGGATCTACCTCAATGCCTCATTTTGAGACTATGAAACCTAAGAGTTTTCCAGATGTGATGCCAAATACGCACTTATTGGGGTTTAGCCTAACCTTGTGTTCAATGAGGCGATCAAGGATCTTGCGTAAGTCATCGAGATGATTTTGGTGCAAAAGATATTTGGCCAACAAATCATCCATATAATCTTCCAAAGTTTTATGCATGTGATCATGGAAGATGTATGTCATAGCGCGTTGGTATGTGGCACCAATGTTTTTAAGGCCAAAGGGCATGACCTTATAACAAAATGTCCCCCAAGGCATCGTGAACGCCATTTTTAGTTGATCATCGGGATTGATATGAATCTGGTTGTATCTCGAGAAACCATCCATGAGGGAAAGCATTTCATGGCCTGCTATAGTGTCTACCAATGCATCTATGCTAGGCAAAGGGAAATCGTCCTTGGGACTCGCTTTGTTTAAGTCTCAAAAATTGGTGCATATGTGAATCCTCCCGTCAGGCTTTTTTATGGGTACCATGTTGGAAAACCATGGTGGGTAATCCATGCAGATGACAAACTATGCATCCAATAGATTTTGTAGCTCATATTTGACCATTAAGGCCACTATTAGGTGCATCTTACGTAGCTTTTTCTTGACTAGTTTGACTTTCAGATCAAGTTTTAGATTATGCATGACTAGCTACGGGTCTAGCTCGACATGTCTTTGTAGGAACATGCAAAAACCTCCTTCTTCTCTTTGAGAAGGGTAATGTAATTGGCTTGCTATTCAGGGGATAGACTTACCCCCAACTTGATGATTTGTGGATTCATTGGATCAAAGCCGATTCCTGTGTCAATCGTCTCTTCGACTAACATGTGGGATACATCCTCCAAATAGTGTGGAATTGGGATTAGGTGGATATTATTAGTTGAATTTATATCTGCATTGGGAATTTCAAGTTCCTCTTCAGCGTGGAATATATCCTGAGTTTGTCTTGGGGTGAAATGAAACATTTCATCACAAGGCCAGTACTCTGATGGGGATGGTGGTGAGTCAGCACGATCCCAGGCTATGGTATCTAGGTATAGATACAATGGCCATGTTATATCATCTGGGTTGTGGATGGGTGTGGTTAAATCAATGGAGATCATGTTGTTGGAATGAATTTGGTATCCATTACAGCACAGGTGTTGATTCAAACATTCTTGGTGATATTTGTGACTCAGATCTGGCTTTGTGGGTACTGGCACAAAAGGATTGGCCCTATGTGTGGATAGAAGGACAAGGTTAGCCCTTGACATTGGTGGCCCTATAGGGTCTCTAGGTGGGAGGTGCTCTCTGTATGCCCGAAGTGGTGGATGAAGCACTTGGTTTAACTATGCTTGGTTTAAATGCCACCTATGCCTTGGTCCCATATTCAGATGCTCGAACATACCATCGATGTCTATGGGGTATTCTTGTTGTCTCATATGGTTGAGATATGCCATCTTAGTCTCATCTTCATAGTTGCTATCGAAGATCCATAGGCCTTCATTTGCTCCGACAACTATGTGCCCCTATGGCTGGTATAGCCTCCCACTAGGCGTTTCTTGATCACTTGGCCTTATGGTCGGCATGGGAGGCTCATTTTGTTTGAGCATGTTGATTTGGCCCCTTTTGGGTTGTGCCACTCTTTGCAGGAGGGCTAGATTCTTTGGAGGTGGTAATTGCTTGATTGGAACATTAAATGGGAACATTACCACGAAGTCATCTTGATAATCGTCGATGGGCGTCACCTGCGAGTGATTCCTATTAGATTCAAATGGGTCCTAAGGTGCGACCTCATAATCCGCCTCATCTTCTAAAGATCTCTCTTGATTTTCTTTATATCTTTCTTGGAAGTTACCTCTTGAACTTTCCCCTTTCTCAATCAAAGGGGAGGGGTTGTTGAGATCAACAAGGTTTGTTAACAATGGGAAATAATTCCCCAATGTGTATGTAGTGTTGGGATTGGCATATGGATCTTGTGCCAACCCATCCCTGTTGCCTAGACCTAAGCCTTGCATGGTTTCTACCAATATGTCGAGGGGCAAAGGGTGGTTGAACCCTATTCCTAATTTGTCATATGGCATTTGGTACCTTGGTTGACAAAGAGTGTGCATTCCTTGTTCGTATCTGCCCAACCCATATCCATGCCAATTACATTGGTCTAGGTATTTCAAGGCAAATTTTGGGTTGGATAGATAATCAAAATTCTTAGAAAATGGCTCTTCATCCTCTTCCTCTTGTAGGTAGGGTTCCAGGCCGTTCTCGAGGCCCCCATATACAAAGTTGGTCTGATTTGGTGGGTAGCCTAAAGGGACAATAGTTCTAATGGGGAGGCGAGGTCTCCCTAAGTCTTGCATGGATTTGATTGCAGGTGTTGCCATAATGTTCTGCACTAGGTACTCTCCTAGGACCGTATTGGCCATTTCAACGGTAATCATCGACGGTTGAGGGGGAGGGAATGGGAGTTCTCCCTGAGTCCACTCCATGTTGGGTGAATCAGGTGTATCGACTTCCATTCAGATGGGCACCTCCTCGGTAGATATGGTTGAGACTAATGGTGGTGCCTCCTCTAGGGGCTTCTTCTTGTTGTCCTTTAGTGTGGCCACCATAGGTGGCATTTTTGGTGAAGGGACAAGCGATGAATATGGGCTAGGTCGATTTCTTAAGGGACTCAATAGCAGGGATGTAGGCAAAATCAGACCCTGCATGGATGGATTCAATTGAAAGTCCAAATGTATCGATGGGAGGGTCGATTGTGGCATCAGCTACATCGTATTGCAAAACTTAAAGGGATCTAAGTATATCGAGACTACATGTACTTGATATTTGTATGGGTATTTGAGGCATTGATGGGCTATCGAAGGGACACACTTCATGTCCCTGATCCAAGGCTGGCCTAGCAATATATTGTAGGCCATCTCACCCTCAAGGATGTGACATAACGTAGGAATGATCTTTTGTCCTACTTGGATAGGCAGTACAATTGTGCCAACCATCGAGCATAATGCATTGATGAATGCTCAAAGAGTGTATGTGGATGCCACAATGTGGGATGCTGGCAGCTTAAGATGTTTTAATGCCACTGTCATTATTATATTGCTGGAAAAGTCAGTGTCCACCAACACCCTCTTGAATGGAATCCCGTTGGCCTGCATGATGACGTGCAATGGTGGATCCACCATATCACCGATCACCAATTTCAATTCGTATTCCCTAAAGGTTATGATTGGTTCTGTGCATTGTCTCACATGTCCCACAAATTTGTTGAAAGAATTAGGTTCATGGGGCTGTAGCTCAATGGATTTGAGTATCTCCATTAGAGCCTCCCAATGGGGCGATGATTGTTGGATGAGCTCATAAATGGAGAGATTAGCCGACGTGGTCCTTAAAATTTGAGTAAGATTAGTCCAAATTGTGGCCACCGGTCTATGTAGGGGAGGTTGTGTAGGATGTTGTGGAGGTTGTGATGTTTATGGAACATCTCCTGTAGCTACAGCGGGTGTAGCTGGGTTTGGGTATCTTTTGTTCGGTGTCACGATGCTTATCATCCCTATGTACCCTTGCATGGGGTAGTTTTTTGTTACCTCATTTACTTGTAAAGTATTTGTTTGCATGTCATGGGTAGGCAATGGGTATTTAAATACTTCCATCTATTGGTTGCTCAGCACTATGGGATTATCCACCGTGAGCATTTTGTTGTCTATCAAGTCTTGTACCAAGTTTTTGAATTTCCAAAAACTGAAGATGTCATGTCCTTTCTGCTGGTGGAATCTACAATATAAATCTTCCCTATAGCCTTTGGGTTTTGGTGTGTTGGGATCTATGGGTTGAATTTCCATCAAGTTTATCAGGTTTGCCATGAACAAGCGATCAAACAAGGAGTCTCTAGACTCTGTGAACTATGTGAATTGTCGCTTAGGGCGACACTGCTTATTCTGCTCTTATTTGTGGTTTTCTTTTTCATAGTTAGTAAGAGAAATTGCCTGATAATTAGCCTTTGGGGGTTGTGTTGTTTATGTAGGTGAGGGTACAGTTATGGCAACCTGATTGACCGCAGCGGGTTTTGGTTGTGTGGGCCCAGTTTTGGCATTTTTGGTCCACTCTTTCTTGTATGGCTTGGCAATCTCATCGTATTAATTTTGATCTCCTCAATTATCTTGGTTTGTGCAAGTGCTTCTTCTAGGGTGGCATATTGCTACAGCTGCAATAGCACAGAGATCAACCTTATGCAACTCTTTGAAAACATCTGAGTCATGTTGACCATGGGAGGGAGGTAGGGTAGCTTTGAAAGCAATATCCTCCACTGATTACCATAAGTGGCTATGGTCTCATCATCATACTACTTAAGGCTAGCTAGGTCACTTAAGCATGCCTTCTTCTTGGTGTTGAAGGAAAAACATTCAAGGAACGCGTCCACTAGCTGGTCTAGATTATTGATGCTATTCTTCAGTAACTAGGTAAACCAATCCGAGGTAGGGCCTATGAACGTGGTTATGAAAATTCTTAGAAGCAATGCATCATTGTCCTGAATGCCAAAGCATTGACTCAATAACCTTGTTACGTGCTCTTGGGAATCCTCATCCCCTCTAAAAATTTCCAATTGAGGCATTTTGAAGTGTTCGGGGTGTGGGGGTGTCGAGACTGAAGGATGCACAGGGTGACTGTAGAGTTGGCATAATGTCAGCTTTTTGGGCCCCGAAGTCTTAGTCTCCATAGACTCTAAGTGTTGTAGCAACGCTTTGTATGCATCAGAGGATTTTATTTCCTCTTCTTTGGTTTTTTTCCATTGTGAATTATGAGGAAATTGAGGCCTATGGAGGGGTAGCTGGGTAGCGCCTCCTTGCCTTGGTAGGGCGTTTTAGCCCGCTCTTCTTCTTGCTCAAATTCCTCATAGGCTTATTGGGGAGTTTTTGGGTATGACCTATAAACATGGACTGGTGCCCGAGGAAGGCACCCATCATTGGTTCTAGGGGTGGCCTCCCACTCAGGTCTCGAAGGTCTTGGAGGCAACTCTTGATAAGGTCATGGAGACCTATCTCGCACAAAGGGGTTGTGCCTCTCATACATTTTTGTCCTATGCATGCGAGGGGTGGGAATCCTCTCATGCATAGTGTTCTGGAGAAACTCATCTGTCTGGTGTTGAATGTGCTCCTTGTTAAGATGATATAGTTGCTCTAACTACTGTTGATATTGCCTAAGCTACGTGATTTGTGCTTGGTAGGAAACATGTTTGGTAAATGCCAAGTCAATTTGTTCTGTCGTGCTAGGTCTAGGAGGCCTAGATGCCTCCCCTACATATCTATCTCGGTCAGAGTGATCCAAGATCTCTATGGGTCACTTTCCTCTATCAATGTTAGCAACATTCACCTGAGGCTCTGGCCTCAATAGGTGATCTTGATAATTAGCTAGTGTGGAGGCACATTGCTCCCACGCTGTGTACTGCTCTTGAGGAATATACTAGTTTTCCTCGTGCTCCCTATCATACATGTGAAAGGGATGGGTGGAGTTGTCTCGCCCAGTTTGAAGAGCCTTGTGCTCTAGATTTGGCCTATTAGTTATAACAGTAATGAGGGGTAGAGGGGGGATGATATAATCATGTGGTCCCTCCTTATGAACCCTATGTTGCTCTAGCACTTCATTGCGCAGTGGCCACTCATAATGAGTGTCTAAGGGAGCCTTCCCATGTATGTAATCCTACTAAGAGGGTCTGTGTTGAACGAGAGTGCCCCTCAAAGGGGTGCTTCTATAGGTCTTTTTTGTAATGGCATAGTGTGGACCATGTTATGGGTCAGGCTGCCAAGGTTGTATAACCAAGTCCTTGGGGCTGTAACAGAGGTGACTTGTGCCTCCTTGTACACTTTTTGCAACTTATGCCCATGATTGGGCTTGGATATGGGTATACACCATGGTGGTGGTCTTTCCAGAAAGATATGTGTACTTTTATCTCCTTTATAAATTTTGTTTATGTTATACCAAACAAAAGGGGACCACACAAACAAAGAAATGATTATATCATTTACATATTAAATGTGTGCCCTAGATCTGGTCTAATGTGTTTGATATAAATTGATATAAATGGTGCAGATGCTAAGCCCTACGAATGCGAGAAACAAATGCATGCGGGGAACAAAGCATAGATGAAACTAGACGTAAACAAAACAAAGTGAGGCCTCTTTTATTAATGTTTCTTTAAATCTGGTTACAATACATCTCCCCCACCTCTAGGTCTCAAAGCATTTGATACAATTCATTACATCAACGGATGGTATGCTTCCAATGTCCTCTGCATGCCCACATTTGAAATGGGTGGGCCAAATGTTATCGTCGCTTGTGTCCATGTGTTCGTTGTTCTTTGCTTCCCCTCTGGTGTTTCTGGTGGTGAGATCCTATGCTCATAGAAATAGCAAATAGTTAATAGCATATGCAGATATAAGGAAAACATGCAATCCCTAAAGCCTCCGGCTAGTAAGTGCATAAAATAGTAAAATGATGGTCAAAACATGTCATAATGAATCCAAATTTTGACAAAAGAATCAAGACATTGTTAGGGAACCATTACAAAAATAACAGTCAAGAAATCATGCATGGATATCTAATCGCTTCGGGGTGGGACGATTAGGACTGTCACAAAATGTGCAAGAGCGACCTTGCAAATGTCTTGCCCAGAGGCCTCCAAAACTCCTGCAAACTTGGGGTTAGGCTAAAAGGGATATTTTGGGACGACTCAAAAGGTTAGGTTTGGCATATTTTTCCTAGATTATCCTATATCCAAGAGCATTCCATGTATGTTAGTAAAGGCATAAAATGATAAAAACATAGTTAAATCAAGTCATAATGACATGAAACTTGAACAACAACATAAGTGAATCAAATAAAATATAATTCAAAAAGAATAGTAGATAAATCAAGCCTATATTTCTAATCACTCTGGGATGGGGCGATTAGGACTACAATAGTGCGGGGGGCACCCAGGGGTAGGACGCCCATCGTTTGGGGCTTGGTTTTGGCACCAATCCAAGTGGGATGGGTCCAAAACCTCCTAGGGGGTTGTGTTGGCAAATTTGGTATGGGATTGTTGCCGATTGCTTGGGTTTTGGTTCGGGATTGCATTCCTAGTTTTCACCCAATAACCTCTCTTCCAAAAGAGAAATTAGGGATGTAGAAAGCACAAAGGGAATGGGGGTACAATTTGGTAGCACTCTGTTGCTCCAAATGCTATAGCTCTTTGTCCCTTTTTGGGGTGAGTATGCTCACCCTTTTATAGACCTCAGGGGTCTCCTTTGAATGCGCATGTGATGGCACAACTTGGCTCACCATGCCTTTCTTGGGGGAGAGAAGATTCCTCCATGATCAAGGCATGTTTGACTAAAGTCCCTCTCTTTGATTTGAAACCATTCCTCACAATTGCATGCCTTGAAGGTAAATTTTAGTGGCAGATCTGGGTTGCCATTTTTCAAGGCTTGACTTTTTGCCAATCAAACTTGCTATTCATCCCACCCTGGAGCATTGCTGCTAATTGTACCAGGGTGGGGCGAATAGGATTCTAATCATCCCAGGGTGGGACGAATAAGAAGCATAGTTCTCAAAAGGTGCCAAATTGACCTATGACCTTCCAAAACTAATTTGGGAGTGGTTAGGACCACTGTTTAACCTTTGGGGGCTGCCCTAGGGGGTATGTATGCCAATTCGATCAGTGCTTGTAGTCACATAATCGGATTGGTGTTGTTTTGGTGTCTACACTCTCCAACTTTTTTTTGACCATATCATATTCCTATTTCAAGTCTTCTATGATTTTTTTAGTCCAGAAGAGTGTGGTAAACTCCTCCATCCTAGAAACTAGTAGAACACTTTGAAGCTAAAAGTATAATTTAATGTTTATTTTTCATATTTTGAGTTGGGCTTTGAAATTTTTTATTTGCTTAAAGACTCCAAAAAATGCTATCTCACGGGTAGGGAATACCTCCTCCCACCAAACTAGGATTTTATCCCTAATATCCTCCTTTTCTATCTATAAATTCTCAAATTGAAATGGTCTAGAGAAAGATTTATGGTGCATATCCTATTCCAATAAAATTGGAAAGTGGTATGATTATATACAATTAAGGATTTATTGCCTAAGTGACCAATGTAGAAAAGCCTCTTTGGACACCAATAATCTATCTAGCTTTATCTTCCTGTTTGCCAACCCTGCTTGTTTTTTTGTCCAAGTATGAGAAGGCCTCACACACTAGACATCAATCAAATTGAGTTGATTTACTTTAGAGATCATAAATATGTCCCCTTGATCCAAATATGGGATTCCCCCTTCTGAATACCTATTTTAAATATTAGCATTGAAGTCATCATCCACTATCACATTTACCTATTATTTTCCTATCCTAAATTCTTGTAAAACTACCCATTGGAGGCATTGCTTCCCAAAGGTTTTTGAACCATAAAATTTGAAATTCAACAAAAATTATTTGGAAGAGAGATGTGAGAACCCCCTTCTTACAACACGGTCAATTGTTGTCTATATTATAAAGTTCCACAAAGTCACTATACCCCCTGAAGCACCTTGGGGTGCAACTACCATATGATTTACCTGTCTCCATATTTTCTTGGTTATTCTATCAATCACTTGTATTGAATATTTTGTTTCTTGAATGAGAATGAAATTTTAACTATGAATTTCAATTAAAATATGAACAAAATTTTGATGACACTTGATGCTTAAGCCTCTACCATTCCATGATTGTACAATCATTAGGAATCTAAAACCTAGTAAGTATCAATTTTCTTTCTGTTCCCATGGTTTAGTGGTTGATCACCCTTCATTACTAGTTGGTTTGATTTTCTTTCCACACTCTTATATTGGGTGGTTTTTAATATTTTATCTACTTTCTGAATTCTAAGAGTAGGCTTACCTCTATATTTCATTGAGGCATCCCTATCAACCATGACCATAGTTAGGTTGAGGTTCTCTAGAGATATTATAGTAGAATGGTTTAGGATTGGTTGGATATTGGTCTTTGATGCTGGTTGAGCTATCCTCTATTAGACTACTAAATTTTTAGAGTGTAGGTTTTCACCTTGGGATTACCCAATTATAGTTATCTCATTCACCATGTCCATTAGGGTATTAAAAATGTCATACTTGTTTAGGTTTCTTTCTTCTATCTAGTTTGATCATGCTACCTTCTTTTGCTTCTTTTTCCTCCTAGGTGCACCGAAACCCTCTTCTGGTGGGATTGAGGTTATGGGATAAGCTTTTGCCTTCTTCTTAGGAATCCTATCATCATTGTCATTAGCCTTTTATGGGATGAGATCCTTCTAGATAGTCTTTGGGCATAAACAATAAATATATTCATGCTTATGAAAAATACTACATCGAAAGGGAATTACTTCATAATATACTTGTTGTATCTAAGTTAAATCCACTATATCTATTTCTATTTCAACTGGAAATGAGTGTTTAAGATCCATTTCAACATAGTTTCGAGCATAAATAGTTGAAGCTCCCATCATCGTATCTTTGGCTACTCCTAAATAACATCCCAAGAAATTACTCAATCTCTCAAAAATTGGTTCATGCCAACATCCCATTTGTAGAGCATATAATCTAACCCAAATAACAATTACAATGGGTTCCATTCATGGATTAAACCCTAGTTTCTAGGGCTACACAAAAACACTTGATGCTCGATAGCTTCTCTTCCTTATTTCAAAAGCTTTGTTGTTGTCTTCTCTTGAAGAAAAAATCACTATAAAGTATCCATTATTTATGAGGTATATTGAAATATACCCTAACATAATCCAATTGTTTTGAACCTAGGAGGTCATAAACCCTAGAGATGGTCTCATGCCAATAAATTTGTAGATTAAATCATGGTTACTCTTGTACAAAATATTTTTAGCCACCAAAATTTGTTCAATAACAAGCTTGGAATAGTGGGAAACCTAGGGAAGACAACCATTAACTTTGGAATGGAAACATTTATATGTTATTTTCTTGGTGATGACAATAAAGAATATGGATTTTAAAGCATCACTTCTCAAGTATTCATTCTCAACTTCTAGTCTCTCCTTTACTGTGTTTGCAAAGGACCACTTGGAAGAAGGGGGCAAAGAGGGCCCCAAAAGGGCCCTCACATGCAATCATGGGAAGGTGGAGAGCAATTTCAAACCCTACTTAAAGCATTGTGATAAAACACTAACAGAGCAATACCCAACTATATTTTTAAATTATTATTGCTCTTGGGAAGAAAAATAGAACACATTCTTAAGTCTGTGGGATCCATATAAAACATTCTAGTTTGAAGGCCACTATCAAGAAATATGAAAAAGAAATAAAATGGCTTTAGGGGGAAAAAAATAAATAAATAGAGAGGACATGATAGAAGAAAATAATATGAATGTCAATGTGTAGGAAGAGGAAAAACCACCCTCAGTGTTTGAAAAGCCAAAGAGTGGTCAAAAGGATTTGTTTGAAATTAAACATTCTATTTTTAGGTTCTGTACAGTAGCAAAAACTGTACACCTAAACATGTAATATGAAATCAAATTTACAAGATAATATCATGTAACCATAAGATGATAAAGAAATATACAAAATAGTTCCCTTCTCATTAATATTTGAAATTATCTTTACAAATTGATTACAAAATATACCTCTTAGGGATTACACCAATTTGATACAAATTACAAATGAGAACCCAAAAGGGTAGGTGCAATTTGTAGAGTTTTTGCTCTCCCAAAAATGATTATGGAGGGTTTATTTAAGATCTCTACTTGATGATGTAAATATTGAAGGATCTTTATGATGAATAGCTCATGATAAGGCCTGAAACCTACACACAAAAGCACTTACAAGACATCAATAGCAAATGTGGAACCTCTTAGGATGAGGTCCATTTCCATAGTAAGAAATTGAAAGGAAAATGCTTAAAACGATAAAGAAATGCATGCAAAATGTATTGAAACTATGCTAAAATAGAAATAAGGTACTGCTAAAGCTACTATAATTAAAAACACATAGAAAATAGATTTCACAGAGAGGCCATCATAAGGTTTAGTGGCTATCTTTGTTAACTGTCAGAGGGTACAGCGGTTGCACCTGTGGGCCGCTTCGAGGTGAAGCAGCTGCTAAATAGAGAGCTCTATATTCATGTCTGATGCGGGGTGACATCTAATTTATCTATCAAATTGATGTTTAAGGGTCTTGCTCTTTGAAAGACAGCCAAATAATGGGAATTAGATCAAATTTAGGGTGATTGATGATGCACAATGGTGGAATTTGGTATTCAAGATCCAAAGAACTCCATTGATGTGAATGCAAGCTTCATGGTTGGATTTGGGAAGTACTCGATTACCTATGAGAGAATATTCTCTCTATTACTCAAACCAACAACACTCCATTACGGATAATTTGAAGATCATTTTGATGAAGGCTTGGGATCATTTTATAATATTTCCTAATTGTATTCTTGGGTTGCAAGATAATCTAAGATCAATATTTTGTTAGGATCTAGGCAACCAAGCATCGCATCTAGAACCTCCTTGCGATTAGTTGTTATGCTTAAGTTGTGTTGTAACCAATTTAGCTCAGCTCAAGGAGCCTGATTTTATTATAGGTGTAGCTATCCTAGGGTGGAGCAGCTAGGATTGGGGGATATCACAGGGTCTAGCCACCATTGGAGGCCACTTCTAGGTTTGACGGTCCAAGTTGTAAAGGGACAAATTACCCTGTTTGAGAGGTCAAAACCACTGTTAGATCTTAGGAAGGACCAATATGAGTCATATGGCCTAAAAATATGTTCATATAGATAGCCTCCTCAACATGACGTGTTTTAGGTGTCTACAGGTGCCCCTTTTTGAGATGCATTGTGTGAAAGCACAACACTAAGAAAAAATTGCAACCTATCATCACATTGCAGGTTTATTGATGTTCATTGATCTGGTCAACTTTAGATGCTACAATCATGGAAAGAGAATGCTTATTTGAATTAATACCTCCAAAATTTTGAAGAAATTGAGTTTTTGGTAAACTTTTCAGCCATGGCGTAGGCACAAGGGTCTTCAAACATCATGTTTCCAGAATACCAAGTATTTGTTTGGTTGAATTTTTTGCTTGTTTTCTACCCCAACCAAGGGCATAATTTTCTTTGGAAATGATTATAAAATGAACACAATTAGTATGATTGAGTGTTTGATTATTGATTTCAATTATGAAATGTTATGATTATGAATACCCCCTCAAGCAATGTGTCGATGAGATGTAAAATTATGAAAGAGGTGAGTCACTTGACCAATATGGTTTGATGAATTGACCAAAGGTATAGGATTATTTGGAGATTTTTGTATTTTGACCAAAGAAAACTAGGCGTCTTTGGAAAATTTTGAGATTTGACCAAAGGAAACTAGGCATCTTTAGAATATTGTGAAATTTATCCAAAGAAAACTAAGCATCTTTGGAGCCTTTTTGATATTGAAATAGTGAGGCAAAGGGCACAACCTTTTGGTTATTATTGAATGAAAGGTAAATGGTGCAAACTTTTGGAAACCTAGCAGTGGATTGATTGATTTGTGATTAAATTGAATTAGACCTTTGATTAGAAAGGCGTGCTAACTTGATTTGATCTATGCTTCTTGATTGTTCAATTATTTATTGGGGACTAATGATACTAATAATACCCCAGTTGATGCTTGAAAATATTTGTGTGATTTGCAATTTTTAGATTTTGAACCATTAGATATGATTATATACCCAAATTGAAGCTCATAATGTTTATAGAATGTGTGCATTTATTACCATTTAGAGGCCAACCTGGGGTACAACGATGATAATATACAAATTTTGAGGTCATATCAGGTACAACAGTCATGCTGAAATGCGACTACTCCACCCCAGGGTAGTTAGGAATTTTGGAAAATATAAAAGCAAAATTTCCAATTTTTATTGTTATTGTGATAGTTGGCAGTGAGAGAAAAGTGAGCAGTGAGGTGAAGGAGAGATAAAATGACAAGGAAAACTGCTGAAATCACTATATATGATCGTGACAAACCATCCAAAGGCTTCGAAATGTTAATGAGCCAGAGATACTAATGTAGAAATCTCAATCCCTCGTAAATTTTACAAGTTAAAATGAACCTCACTAAGTAATGAGAAAAATGAACCTCATTAAACCATTGGTAACGAACCTCATCCTAGCTTAGAAATATAGATTAAGTTAGCTTAAGGGTAGATGTTAATTTTTTGTATTTTTATGCTGGGAAGGAAACCCCACGTAGGTGCCACTGCGGGTCTGTCCTAGGCAGAAGCAACTCCCCTTTGGTGGGAAGTGGGTCATCATGGGGCATAGCGGCTACATTTGAATTCCAACGATCAAAATTTTAACCATTGGGGTGGATGTCCCAAGGTGTAGTGGTCACGCCTAGTGGTCTTCGAGGCCCAATACGGCCTCCCCACTTTAGAAAATTTTTAATTTTTTTTTTGATGTTTGATTGCATTTTTGTTGATTTTTTTAATTTTGATTTTTTTATAATTTTAATTTCATTTTTATTTTTATTTTTGAATTATTTTTTAATTTTAATGTAATGCATATTTATTTGTGTTGCTCCTACCAATATTCAAATTTTGACATATTAATCTAGGGATCCCACTTTTTTGGGTGAGTTGCGGGGCCAATTGTCTGATGAAGACTTGGCATGGTTTGGGGCCATCGACCTCAAATAGATAGTGTGTCTACCAATTATGATGTTAGATTAGGTGTATCTAATAGACCTGGCTCATCATTGGGATAGCAAGACCAACACCTTCCATCTCCCGACTGGCGAGATGATAGTCACTCTAGAGGATGTATATTGAATCTTTAGGATCCCTATTGATGGACTTGCTATCACTTCTACTCCCCTGCAATATTAGGATAAAATTCTATAGTGGATATTTGGAGGGGAGATAGCTATTGCTCTATCTCAAATGGACCACAGTGGGTTTCTAGTCAATTCTTGGTATGATACCCGGGTGTTCTCTCGATAGTAGGTAGTGGTGATGTATACCATCTCCAATGTACTACTACCAGATTCTTTTGGAGCAAGGTTTCCTTGGAAATTCTTCGATATGGTGTAGGATCTAATGAAGTGTGATATTTAGTATCTAATTATTATAGCATGGGGGAGTACGCTGCTAGCAAATTTGTATGATGATTTGTACGAGATACAACATAGGAGATGCATAGGATTGGGGTGCAATTTTTTGCTCTAGATAGGGGGATGGGAGCACATCCATGTGGATCAACCCATAGGATTAATGGTACCTCAAGCTAAGCTAAGGTACACATACATACATAGCTTGATAGCCATAGGATAGAGAGACTGGTCAGCGCTGGTCACATGTAGGCATATTGGTACACTACACTAAGTCATTGAAGAGACTGTAATGGGAGTAGATAGTTTGGAGGTCTTATATAGATTGCCCCAACAAGACTAAGGTAAAAATGTACTTATCTAGGGTGAGATGCAAGAGATAGCTCATTGGGCATCATGGTACTTAGTGAGAGTATTTCCACTAATCTCGAGTTACATGGTAGTTTGAGATCTATCAAGATGTCCTAGAGAAGCAAGTCCTCTATCATCGTCAGTATGATGAAACATCGTTGGAGGTGCCTCGAGTAGAGGCACTCATAGAGGAGGATTCGATAGTAGTAGATACCAGATTAGTTGATCCAGTGACCAACATACAATATGACACCTGGTGGATCACTTGACTATGGCAAAGAGGCAATTTGATAGGCAGACCTACATAGGTGGTAGCAAAGTAGGGTGGTGATGGAGATGAGTGATGAGTGCATCACAAGATAAATAGGGAGTGGGGTCAGGCTAAAAAGTAGGCAGAGGAGCCACCCATTGAGTTTGAGGTTGATGAAGGGGATCTTATGAATGAGGTAGCCTACATACAAGTGTAATTGTAGACTACACAAGGACAGTTGGCAGAGTGGGAAACAACTATCACTATTGTCCAAAGCTAGTTAAGTAGTGGACAGTAGTAATGGATAGGGTACTCTAAGGAGAGAGATCTCCTCAAGGTCTAGTTGGCTATAGCTCAGGTAGATACTGATAGGGGCATGGTATAGAGGGATACTCTGCGTACACAACTAGCTACTAAGACCATAGAGAGGGATGCTAGGACAATCGAGTGATACACTCTTTAGGTTTAGTTGATGGCTATGATTGTAGTTCAGGGTATACCTCCCACTCCAACCATTCAAGTACTAGCAATATCAGGTGGGGATGTAGAGATCAAGAGACTATGAAGCTTGCTAGAGGAGACTATCGCAGATCTGATGTAGCTTATATTGTAGATCTGGAGACTTGGGTTAGGTTACATGGGGGTAGTCTTCTAGATATGTCTACAACAAGGGGGTATCAATGGAGCAGGCATAGTGGATCTAGGAAATCATCAATTTAGTCTAGTCATAAGTCATCTACTTGCTCAAAGAGATCAACTTATAGTGGTTCTAGGTAACCTCACAAGGATGAGGTTGGGGGTGGAGGTGACTCTGGGGTGTAGGCCCCACTTGATCTATGTCCCGTACTTAAAACTATTGAGTGTAAGGTCTGAGGACCTACACAGTTGTAGCCTATGAGCAATTTTTTGTATCATGATGTACTTTATATTCCCACACACACACATATATATGAGATATTTTTGACTCATCATGTGTTTATGGTTTTGCTTTTATGATATGTATGCATTTATGGATGTAATGCTTATGTTATGGTGTATTTCTCTATACATGCAATGTACTAATGATATGCAATAGTTAGATGATTGATGTATGACTAGATTATGTGATCTAAATGTATGGATGCAGTACTATGTATGTGTATATGGATGCCATTCTGTTACATGATATATTGGATGTAATGTGTATGTAATGCATTAATTTGATGTGGATGATCTAATGCAAATGTACATGTATGCTTTAATCATTTAAAACATAATACATGAATCTAATTTATGTTTAACATACTAATGACAAACACCGTATAATGTATAAAAATCATGAATTAAAATGTTAACTCTTATCATAAGATTTATACATTTATACATGCATATGTAAGATTAATTATGTGAAATGTAAGGGTTTTACTTATAAGCTCTTTCAAATTAAAAGGTGTAAAGTGACCGTCTAAATATCATTGCTGATATCCATCCGGTATCTATCCTATTTTATGAAGACCCCTTAATAAAAAAAAAATTATAAGGAAAACTGTGATTGTTTATGATATGGTTTGTTGTTATGAGGATATTTTTGAGGTTTTCTATGAGACTCAAACACCCGAGTTGCCTGATAAAAAGTTGTATAATGACTACATAAGAATCTTGAAAGATATAAGTCTATTAAGAAGACCCGACATTCACTATCCCTGTGTGTGCAAAGTGAATATATTAGATGAGGTATAAGACTACCTCATTTCCAGGTGGGTTTCATTCAACCCATTACTGTAATGAGGATCATCGTATGATCATATTAATCTCGATTTGGATGCAAATAGACTAGACTACTATGCAATTACAAGTCACCAAAAGCTAGCTCAACCATAAGCTAACATTGGTCTATACAAAAGAAGGTTGCTAATGTGAAAAATATTTTTTTTTTGGTAGATTAATAAATTTATTAAAACCAAGGCATTTGAAAGGTGCCCTAATGCCTTGTACAATAGAGGATCAAAAAGAAATAGAAGAAAGAAACATTTAACTGCAAGCTAAAACATAATTACAACCTCAAAATTACATAATCAAACTAAAAGGAGCCAACAACCTTAGAAAAACATACACTAAGAGAAATGCCAAAGCTAAAAAAGAAGCAGTACTTTGCTAAAAAGGAAGTCAAAAATATGTGAACCACCACCACAGAGGACCTAAAAAAATAGAGGAAGAACCGTCAGCCATCAAGGGGAATATCCAACTGCATGAGGGATGAAGCAGCACCTTCCAGACCAGTAAATTTTGCATATTTTTTAGAAACCTCCTTAGTGTTATCCTTGGGAACAACAATGCATGCCTCCTTAGCAATCTCCATTACATATTCATTGTTGACAGCATCTTTGACGTCATTTTTGGTGTCGAAGGACACCTCAGCACTAGCTAGGGCTGAAACATTTTCAAAATTATCATAGAAGAACAAGAGGCTAAGTGCATGGTGCTATTCTTTGAGGGTTGAAATCACCTTTCCAATGGCCAAGTGAGCAGTTTCAAGATGGTCAATGGTGGTAGAAGTAGCATGCACAACCATCTTGTGAAGATACCTTTAGACAAGGTTAGGAGAATTAGACTTATCCTTTGGAGTTTTTATAGAGGTGGACGGAGGGGTTTTGGCAACTTCTTTATGTTTCAACCTCTGGGAACTATGGACAGGGGTATTTTCAACTTTGGCCTTCTTTCTAGAGGAGAACTCAAAAATATATTTGCAATATTTCTATTTTCTTTTGGATTTGGAGGTTTTAGGGCTTGAGGTTGAGGATGAATTCTCCTCATCATAATCAAGGATAGGTAGATTACCTAAATGGAATTGCAGAAGGAGGTACTTGTAAAGGACCTTAAAAAGACCCTGGTGGCAAGGTTTGGCCTCATCCTTTTTGTAATGGTTGGTGGTGATGGTATAGTCAATGGACCAGAATAAGGGAACAAGAATGTTCATAATTTTTGAGTCCCAAAAATTATTTACAAATGTAATATGAAAACAACATAATTGAGACTCAGGGTTATCACAAGTAAAATATTGTATTATTGGCTTAAGGATTTCTTTCCAGGGTGTTGACAAGTCATGCCGAAAAAAACCCTTTTTTACCTTCTTGTGGATGGGTGAATTTTTCTTGAAGAGTGTCAAATCTACCTCCTAGTTGTGCTTATTTCTTCTGATGATTTTTTTGTCCAAGTCTTGCCCTGTCAGGTTTGCCAGCAGCTCAAAGGAAATTTGGAACTGGACACCATGGATGGAAACCAAACCATTATCCCAAGTTGTCACGAAAGCCTTAGTAGCCTCATCGTCCACTCCACAGAAAATATTGAAAAATTTGATGATACCATGCTTATCCTTAAACATATCAATAGAAATGGAATCCGGTTCAATAGTTTTAGGCTCAATGAAAACAAATTTCCCTTCCTTCATGGTGACAAAAGGAATTAAGGAAGGAAGGTAAATGGGTGGAAAAAGACACAGATCGAAAGGAACAAAAATGAAATGATATGTTTGCTGAAAATACCATAGGAGGAATAAATAGAAAGTGATGCTTGACCAAAAAGGATAACCTTGGCAAAAAGTATAATGATGGTTAGAACATTGGGCACGACAAGGATAATGTGAAAAATATATTTCCATGCATAAGGTTACTCCATTTCCAGGGGGTTCCATTCAACCCATTGCTATAATGGAGATCACCCCATGGCTTTTGAATATTGAAGATTCTTGGGATTCAAGCTCGTTATCCCCTTATTTTATTTTTATTGTTTAGGATACTTTCTCATGCTTGGTGGTGAAAACCACTATTTATTTATTTTTGAGCAAGGGATTTTCTTAGTGATGAAAATCACTATTTCTTTTGTATTGTTTTGGGAATTTTGCTCATTTTGTGATAGAGCAAGGGGATTGTTTGGGTAGGGGGAGCTTGTCATTTTTTCAAATCTTAGCATCCTATACCATACGTATAATAATATGAGCAAGTAAAACCTTTCACTTAAGGTGACAAGAACAACTTTATAGTGTCATCTTACCTTGTTCAAACTTGGATTGTTTAATGTGAAAAATTATGTTGGGATTTTGACATATGAAAGGTACTATCAAAGTGAGACCTTACCTTCTAAAACCCAAGATAACTTTCTACAAAATTTGAAAATATAACTAGGGATTATTTCAATGACCAAAAATCCTAGTATACACCCTATAAAAACTCATTAGTCACAGTTAATCACAAGGAAGATAATGAATGATAATGATATGTAGATTCATGATTGATATACATACATGGTGTCATTCGTAAAAATGTAAAACACAACCTATATTAATGCAAATGCAAGGGATGAAGGTACCTAATGCAATGCAACTAATGAGTGCATACAATGAAATGCATGATAAAATAGTGCAAATATTTTTGTATTTTAATGTTTTATGTTGTTTTTTTACTTTTATGTTTTCCTAATTTGTTTAGTGTTTTTGCCAATTTTTTTGTTGTTTTTGTGATTTTTGATTGTTTTATGATTTTAGGGAGAAGGTGTGATACCCTATGTAACCCCAGTGTGTGTGATAATTGATGAAAGTATGGAAGGTGTGATACTTTTATAATCCCCAGTTCGCTTTATCGCTTGTGATGTGGATGGTAGGGAAGGTGTGACACCTTGAAGACCTCCAATGTGTATTTTATCTGATGCAATGTTATTGGCTTGGCTAGGAGTGGTAGAAATTGACCCCCCTATTGTGGCATGAAATTTTATGCAATGTCAATATCTTGATGGGGTAAAATGAGTGACCCATTTGTGGATGAAGCCTCCTTATCAATAAGGTCTTGGACTATGTTTTGAAAAGCCTAACAACTATTAATATCATGACCCTTTATCTAATGATAAAGGAAATAATGATACTCCCTAAAATCCTTAGGCTTGGGCCTGTTCGGGTCCAAAGGGGGTATTTTTGGTAAGAAGATTATTTTTGTTTCTCATAGGTTCTGAAAAATAGTTGACATGGGATTGGATAATGGAGTCTAAGTACAAAGTTGGTATTTTAAGTGAGGAGGATGTAGTGGTCGAGTTCGATGAGGTGGCTGGGCTATATGTATCTCATTCACCTTCTTAGATTTCTCTTCTTGTTTTTTTGGCATAGGTAATGGATCATTAACTATGCTTACTTGTTGATTTTTGGTAGTGATAAGGTTATCAATTCAAAGTTGATTCTTCTCAAGCATATCTTGTATTTTGTTCTTGAAGACATAACATGATTGAATATCATGATCATCCCATCGATGGTACAAAAAATTTAAATCTTATCTATATCCTTTAGGCTTTGTAAAATTTGGATTTTGGATATGAATTTCACGTAAATTAATGGTCTTCGTATCACATAATCGACTGAAGATCGATGCCAAAGGTTTGGGCAGTGGTGTATACATGCAGGGTTGTCGGTGTGGTTGACTCTATGCTTGATCCTATTGGGGTTTTTATTGTGGTCGTAAAGGAGGTAGTTTGACCTCAAATACGATTTGCTTCTGTAGCTCCATGTTTGTGAGCTGGTGCATGATTTGTTGTAAAATGTCATTTTGATGACCGATTTGTGTCTCTATTTTATCTAGGTGATATAGAATATGTTGTAGGATTTATGGTGGTAATTGGTCACTTTTGGTAGGTGATTGAAAGGATTGTACTATAGTAGCAATGATAGATGATGTTTTAGGACTCTTGTCCTTTGTCACTAAACTGATCGTTCCATTGAATCCTTCATTTAGACAAGGTATGCATACCTCATCAATCTCTTTAATATTATTGACAAGAATCTTGTTCCTCATTTTTAGGTAATAAATCAGGAATGGTACCCATGGATGAATATTTTATGGGATGGTGACGTAGGTCTTTTACAAACTTGATGATAGGCATGAATATCCCATTTTACGTTATGTGCTCACCAAGCTTAAGACTAGTTAGTTGAGCTGTATCTTGAGGTAGGATGGATGTCGATAGTATAGGGGGTCCTGATTTAGTTATAAAAATTGTGGTTTCCTATTAATCCATAGGGGTGATGATATATTGTGTTAAATTGATGGTAATATATGGTGGAATCTCCTCTGTCAACCCCTTCAATATTTCTCCATCAAGATATTCTGACGATGTAGAAGGAGTACTGGGAGTAACCCGTAATGATAATGGTGATGAAATAGGTGATGATGTTTTAATGGATGGTTGTAATGATAGAGCTAAATATTTTATGATGTCATTAGAATGGATATCTAGGTGACTAGATGGTGAAGAATGTTCTTGTGGTTCATCAAACACTTTGTAATATTTGAAGGGTTCTGGATCGGTGTACACCACATATACTTGAACTTGATTTATAAATTTGAGGCATTGATGTAGTATTGATGGGATGCATTCCATATCTCTCATCCAAGTCCTTCCTAGTGGTATATTGTACTATATTTCACCCTCAAATATGTGGCACAACGTAGGCATAACCTTTATTCCAACCTAAATATGTATGAATATTGTACCAACAGTACGGGATAAAGCATCATTAAAAGCTTGTAAGGTGAACATAGATGTGGTGATGTGTGAGGTGAAAGGTTAAGATGTTTTAGTATGATTGTAGCGATGATATTAATAAATAAACCAGTATAAATCAAAAATCACTTGTACGGGGTTTGATTTATTCTAGCTATAATATGTAATGGTGGATCAGGTTCATTAATAAGGCCTGGCTTAATCTCCTATTTGTGAAAAGTGATTACAAGATCCTTGCATGGTTGGATGGGACTTAATTTCTATGAGGATTATGATGTATGATGAGCATTTATTAGATTCATAAGTGATGCAGATCGATTAGGGTGTTTCCTACTTCCCATTATGATATTGATCATATCGATAAAACCATCATTGGGTAGGGCTATATGCAATTTGTTTACATGCTCTATTTGATCTTCATTGACCTCATGCTTGGGTAAGGTATATTTAAATATGTTGATTCGTTGATTATCGACAACAAGAGGATTATCAATTTGAAATTGATTTTTATCAAGAATATTTTGTACTAGATTTTTGAATGAATAACAATCTTGGTTATCATGGCCATGTTGGTGATGATATTTGCAATATAGGTCCTCCCTATGTCCCTTAGGTTTTGGGTTATTAGGATCGAGAGGATGAATATCAGGTAGGGTAATAGCCTTAGCCTCGTATAATAGATTGAAAAGTGATGCCAAATATTCGGGTAATGGCGTGTAAGTGCGAGGTGTGTGGTGTGGCCATTTTTATTCCTGATTCTAATACAGTTTATTATTATTTTTCACTAGAGGGGGTTGATCCTGATAGTTAGGCTACTAGTATGCTCTCTCTATTTTAGGAATATTCAGCACAATATGATTAACCAGAGTTGTTTTTTTTTATGGTGATTGTTAAGGGGATTCTTGTTCCACTCCTTGTAGAGTTTTATGTCTCCCTCATAGACCTTAATATCCTCAATAACTTTGACTTATACCAAAGCATTTTTGAATGTTTGATATTATTGCAACTTTAAAAGAAGTGATATGTGCTTTGACCAGCTTTTGGTAAACATCCATGTTAGTTCTAAAACAAGTACAATGAAAGGTAGTTTTGACACTATCTTTTGCCACTTGTTTCCATAATCCATAACTAGCTCATCATCGAATTGTCGTAATTTTGATAAGTTAGTTAAGTTTACCTTTGTAATAGGCTAAAATTAACCCATATCAAATTACCCTAAGTTCAAAACCTCAAAAAAATAATTAAAATTGCTTTCTAACATCCTACCTCAATTTTCATGCCCGTATCAAGTTTATTTCTAACCTCCTGATGATATTGGCTCTATTTGAACGATATTAGACTTTATTGTGTGAAATCATATGTCTGATTGAAGAACACAAGCTTATACTAAGAGGGGGGGTGAATAGTATAAGACCAATTTTTACTTTTCTTTACTCAAACAATATTATCCAATATATCAATGCAATATTAACAACAATAATCAAAGAAATGCACAAATCACCACACACAATAGAGACACCAATTTAACGTGGTTCACCCAATGTGGGCTACTCCACGGAGAAAATATTTCACTAAAATTTTCTCAACAAATCTCTTGGGAATCCTTCCCTATTACAATGTTTATGGACCTCTGTCCAAAGGAGACACCAATCCCCTAATCAGGTTCATGGATCTCTATCCACAGGAGACACCAATCTCCTTAGCTGGTTCGTGGATCTCTATCCACAGGAGAACTCCTTCTCCTCTACTCTGGTTGGTGATCCTCTAGAAGACTACTGCCTCCACTACACTGGCTTGTGGATCTCTCTCCACTGAAGACTCTATCCTCACTCAGAAGATATCTATCCTCACTACCCTGGCTAATGGATCTCTATCCACTAGAGACTACTATCCTCTACTCTATCACCTCCAAAGCTTGCTCTCAGATCTTTCAAATCTGCACTAAACATAGTCCTTCGATCTAGCACAAATCTGCTCAATCTCTATCTCAAATATGCACTAAACATAGTCCTTTGGTCTAGCACAAATATTCTCAATCTCTATCTCAAATATACACTAAACATAGTCCTTTGGTCTAGCACAAATATGCTCAATCTCTATCTCAAATATGCACTAAACACAGTCCTTCGATCTAGCACAAATATTCTCAATATCTATCTCTAATCTAGCACCAAACTCTATCCTCAAATATATCCTCAAGCCTTAACACAAATCTTGATCCAATCACAAATCAACTCTGCTAGATCTACCCCAAACCTTAACTCAAGGTTTGAACAAATCAATAAATCAACTATGCTCTCAAGTCTTCTCAAAGACTTACCTCAAATATATCCACAAGTCCTCTCAAGAACTTATCCAATCTACTCTCAATATCTATCTTCAAATCTACATTGTAAGCTTCCACAAAATATTACACTAATCTATCCACAAGTCTTCACCAAGACTTACCTCAAATCTGCTCAAAAAGTTCTCACTAGAACTTGCTCAATCTGCTCAACAAGTCTTCACCAAGACTTACTATTAAATTTGATTGTAAGCTTTCACAAAAGCTTACTCAAATCTGTCCTTAAGTCCACTCTAGGACTTACTCAAATCTGTCCACAAGCTTTCACAAAATCTTATTCAACTCAACTCAATCTATCATAGAAAACCTCTTTCAATCACACAAACAAGTTTCACATAGAATCTTGTTTTAATATCACAAAAACATATAGAGAATGGTTAGAGAATCAATATGTTTCACACTCACGATAATTCTCAATCACTTTCAATATCTCTTGTTTAACCACATAAACATATAGAGAATGGTTAGAGACTCAATATGTTTTACACTCACAACACTCAATCACTTTCAATCTCTCTTCCAAATCAAATTAGAATAAAGAACAATTTATTTCATAGAACTTGAACTATCACTCCAACACTTCCAATCAACTAAGCTCAATCAACTCCACTCAACCAATCACTCAATGAAATCTTATTCAATAATTCTTATCAAACAAACCTCACATAACAATGATACTCATGATCTTTCACAAACCCTAGTTCAAGATAGTTCTCAACTTCACATAACAATGATACTCATGATATTTCACAAACCCTAATCAAGCATATGAAAGCTCACTCAAATATTTCCAACAATGCTTATCAAACAAGGTTTCTAGTATCAACTTTCATTCCAAAAAATCTTCATCAATCAATATTGGATAGTTCAAAACCAAACTCAACAATGCTTATCAAACAATCCTTTTCACTCCAACTTAGCATTCACAACATCCAATCCAACAATATTTCACTCACAAGGAAGATATGCCCATACCTTTTTCTTGATGGAGAAATGACCTCAAAACCTGTCTCAATCACAATCAACCTCTTTGCCAATCTCAATGGTTAGATAGCAAAAATCTTCACTCAAAGATTACAAGATTAACAAAACTCAAGTACACCTTATTATCTCCAAACTTTATCAAGTAAAGACTTCAACCATTCAATTTCACAATAATCCCTTTCAGAAATTTAATTCATGAAGCAATCCAAACACTACTTATGTCTCCCTACTCAATATTGCATTTTTCAAGTAATTTACTTTATAAAATAATGCAATATATTTTAACCCTCAATAAAAATATTTTTCACTTTTCTAAGGTAAAAATTAATTACCTTACCCTTTTATCTCCCTAACACTTTAGAAAAATCAAATAACTCACATTGATAATTTTCCCCTCCACACTATAGTCCAAGCGCAAAATAAATCATGCACCTTAGCGCCACCAAAGACCTTAGGCAATGCAAATTTTAATTAAAAAATAAATACCTTCCTTGCGCACTCCCATGGGATTCGATCCCTGGTCGAAGCACCTGTAGTGCCTTAGCCATGGCTCCCTAGCCACATGAGCTAAGCACTCACATGGGAGTCAAAGGTGCTAAAAGCGCTTTGACTCTCCCTTGCCTACCAAGAGCCAAAAGGCTCTTGTCCCGCATCATCGATGGGAATCGAACGTAACACCTCTGCATTCCAAAGACTTCACACACCTCGGATTCATCGCTAGCCCAACCATTGGTTGGTGTTTAGCCTTTCCACCTTTATCGCTTGACTTCCATAAATATCGGGGTAAAGAAAATTATCACCTTGTCCTTAGCTTTGCTCACGAAAATATTTCACCATTTCCTCAAGTCGCATGCATTAAAATATTTTGGAGACTTGCTTCCTTAGGGGTAAGGCTATGGTATTTATACCATATGCCTCCCTCTCTCCCACGTCGATGGATATAATAAAAATTTAATTATATGCCTTCCATTTCCACATCAAGATTAATACATGATTTTTGGTGCCCAACCCAACTTTGGGTTATTTAAAATATTATTTTTATAAATAAATTTATAATGTAAACATTATAAATTATTTATAAACTACCTTAGGCATAAT
This sequence comes from Wollemia nobilis, assembly GCA_028583015.1. Classification (NCBI taxonomy): domain Eukaryota; kingdom Viridiplantae; phylum Streptophyta; class Pinopsida; order Araucariales; family Araucariaceae; genus Wollemia; species Wollemia nobilis. Next base: position 4,214,646 of record JAQPPZ010000286.1, read on the forward strand.
TAACCTTTTAATATTATAATGGAATATTATAATATTATTTCCACTAGGCCTAGGTGTTTTCCTCTTTCGCCTTTAAACCTTTTTTGACCACCTTTAATATTATAATAATGAATATTATAATATTGTTCCTTTTAGGCCTTTTCTTTAGGGTATTTAACCATCCTTTTGACCAATCATGTGGAGCTCTTAAACCAAATCTCTTGGGCTAAAATATAAATACTTTAACCCTTCTTTTGCCAAGTCCTGCACTAATTCCTAACACTGACTCTTGACATCAATGACAACACAACTAACTCAAAATTTCCAACAATCTCCCCCTTTGTCATTGATGGCAACCCTTTTTTTACCAAACCTTTTTCTTCTTTCAAAACTGCTCCCCCTGAGAAACTACTCCCCTTGATTGAATGCTCTCCCCCTAACTCAAATATCTCCCCCTTTGACATCAATGGCAAAGGGTCACCTTTGGGGCTCGGGGCTAAGAATGAGACTCTTAGCTTAGCCCCTCCCCCACCTCCTCTTGAGGTGGTTAATTCTGGGGTGGGAGTATTTCTACTCCCAACATGCATTGATCTTTACCTTTGTCCACTTTCTTCCTCAATTGATCCTTTTGATTCCTCTGACTATTCTTGTTCCTGCTTGTCTCTAGAATTTTTTCTCTACACCACTTTGTTGTATTCCCATCATTATTGCACTTATAACACTTAATGTTGTTATTCCTTAAAGGTGCAAATATCTTGGGGTTTCTCCTGGTGAAGCCATATCCATTCCTATCATGAACCCTGCAATTTATTGCCTTGTGACCAAACTGATTACAAGAGTAGTAATACCCTTGAAAAAGATGCCTATTTTTGAAGTTCCCATATTCCTATCTTTCATGTGTCCTGCATTGTGTAGCCTTGTGCCCAAACCTATGACATGAGAAGCATCGTCCATTGAAATTACCTTGCCTTGACCCCATTGGTCTCTTAGTCTCTTTTACCCTATGTTGCTTCATGTTCCATATGTTCCTCATTTGTGCATTGTTCCTTTCCTTGTTGAACTTTCTATTGTCCAACTCATCCTCAGAAGTCTCACTCTCTCTTACACTCTCTTATTCTGAAGCTTCTTCTTCTTAGATCTTGAGATTGACTCCTCTCCTTGTTTTCTTTGTACCTGTTCAAAGCCAAGTCCTGTCTTGTTTGATGAAGATATTTGTACCTTGATAATCTTATCCAAGTTCTTTGAGCTTCTCCCAAACTTGTGTAACTTATCCTTAGACTCTTTTACTTCCTTTCTTAGTGAAGCTACCTCATGCTCTAACCTTTCACATTCTAAAACCTTTGCTTCTAATTTCTCTTTGAATCTCCTTGTCTTAGCTATTGAGTTGGTTAGATCCTCTATAAGCTTTCCTTTCTCTTCATCACATTCTTGAAATTTAAGCTTGAGTTTTGAGTTCTACTTTCTTACCTCTCTTAATGCATCAAGGGAAGAAATAATCTCACCCTCAAGATCAACTTCTCCTTTCTTTGATTCTTCCTCTATTTGTTTACCTTTGGGATCATCTACATTCCTTTATGATTTATTTCCACTAGAAGTACTTCCTTCTTCTTCTATTGCCATAAGTAGACTTTCTTCTGGTCCTTCAAGAGCATCATCATATTCATCTTCACTGAAACTAAATCCATTCCTTGTACAACTATCTTCAATATGACCAAAGTTACCACATCTAAAACACTTGAGAATCATTGGACCTCTCTTTCTAACATTTTATTTTTTCTACTGTCATAAATAGATTTTCTTCTTCTTCATTACTTGAAGATCTTCCATCACTATCACTTGAACTCTTACTTGCCTTATCTGCATAAAAAATCTTCTTATGCCTTTGGAAAAACTTCTTTCCTTGCTTGCCTTGTCCATCCCTATTTTTCTTTTGGTACCTATGTTTTCCTACTTCCCTATTCTTATGATCCTATTTTTTATCATCATTGCTATTTCTAGCCTCTAGACAATCAGTTGCATAGTGACCATATTTACCACAATTAAAACATCTAACTAATTTTGTACCTTTATACTTTCTTGAGTCCTTGTTCCTTCTACCATAATTTGCTTCTTCATCACTGGATAACTCATTGCTTGAATCTGACTTCTTACCCTTTGTCTTCTTAGTAACTTTGAAGGCTACTTATTTCTGGGGAATAGGTTCCTCTTTTATTCTCATCTCAAAAGTTGTGAGAATTCCATGTAATTCATCCCTTGTCAAAAGTTCAATATCTTTTGACTCTTCTATAGCTAAAATATTTTCACTATATATTTTTGGGAGTGACCTTAAAATCTTATCACAAACATCATATTCTTCAACTTTGAGCCCAAGTCCTTGCATGGAGTTAACAACCTCATCCACATGAAGTAGATATGCAGTAATGTTTTCCTCATCCTTCATATTTAGGTCTTCAAATATTCTCTTGAAATTTTGCAACTTTACCCTTTTGACCTTTTTATCTCCTTCATATATGCCTTGCAACTTATCCCAAATTTCCTTTGCTGATGTGCAATGCATAACCTTTATAAACTTTGTTTCACGCAAACCCCTCAAAATTCCATTCATTGCCTTTGAATTACTGAGTTGTAGGAGCTTACCATATTTATATGTAGGTGGAGTTTCTGGTGGTATGTATCCATTCTCAACTACTTCCCATATTTCATTTCCAAGTGCCATTAGGTGAAACTTCATCCTTGTACTCCAAAGTGCATAATTGTTCCCATTGAAAAATGGTGCTAAATTCCCTGAGGATCCATCCTTAGAATCCATTTGTGTTCTTGTGAATTTTTCCTTCAAGCTATTAAACTCTTTCGAAGGAACCCACTTTGATACCAATTGAAGAACACAAGCTTATACTGAGAGGGGGTGAACAGTATAAGACCACTTTTTACTTTTCTTTACTCAAACAATATTATCCAATATATCAATGCAATGTCAACAGTAGTAATCAAAGCAATGCATAAATCACCACACACAATAGAGACACCAATTTAATGTGGTTCACCCAATGTGGGCTACTCCACGGAGAAAATATTTCACTAAAATTTTCTCAAAAAATCTCTTGGGAATCCTTCCCTATTACAATGTTTATGGACCTTTGTCCAAAGGAGACACCAATCCCCTAATCAATTTCATGGATATCTATCCATAGGAGACACCAATCCCCTCAGCTGGTTCATGGATCTCTATCCATAGGAGAACTCCTTCTCCTCTACTCTAGCTGGTGATCCTCTAGAAGACTACTACCTCCACTACACTGGCTTGTGGATCTCTCTCCACTGAAGACTCTATCCTCACTTAGAATATCTATCCTCACTACCATAGCTAATGGATCTCTATCCACTAGAGACTACTATCCTATGCTCTATCACCTCCAAAGCTTGCTCTCAGCTCTATCAAATCTACACTAAACATAGTCCTTCGATCTAGCACAAATCTTCTCAATCTCTATATCAAATCTACACTAAACATAGTCCTTAAGATCTAGCACAAATCTGCTCAATCTCTATCTCAAATATGCACTAAACATAGTCCTTCGGTCTAGCACAAATCTTCTCAATCTCTATCTCAAATCTATACTAAACATAGTCCTTTGGTCTAGCACAAATCTTCTCAATATCTATCTTTGATCTAGCACAAACCTATCCTCAAATATACACCAAACTCTATCCTCAAGCCTTAACACAAAGCTTGATCCAATCACAAATCAACTCTGCTAGATCTATCCCAAACCTTAACTCAAGGTTTGAACAAATCAATCAATCAACTCTGCTCACAAGTCTTCTCAAAGACTTACCTCAAATATATCCACAAGTCCTCTCAAGGACTTATCCAATATGCTCTCAATATCTATATTCAAATCTGCATTGTAAGCTTCCACAAAAGCTCACACTAATATGTCCACAAGTCTTCACCAAGACTTACCTCAATTATACTCAACAAGTCTTCACCAAGACTTGCTTTAAATCTGATTGTAAGCTTCCACAAAATCTTACTCAACTCTGTCCTTAAGTCCACTCTAGGACTTACTCAAATTTATCCACTAGCTTTCACAAAAGCTTATTCAACTCAATTCAATCTATCATAGAAAACCTATTCAATCACACAAACAAGTTTCATATATCTTATTTAAATAAAATTAAACTCACAATATTTCACTTCAATAATCTTGTTTAACCATACAAGTATATAGAGAATGGTTAGAGACTCAATATATTTCATAATCTCACAACACTCAATCACTTTCAATCTCTCTTCCAAATCAAATTAGAATAAAGAACAATTTGTTTCACAGAACTTGAACTATCACTCCAACACTTCCAATCAACTAAGCTCAATCAACTCAACTCAACCAATCACTCAATGAAACTTAGTTAATAATGCTTATCAAAAAAACCTCACATAACAATAATACTTTCACAAACCCTAGTTCAAGATAGTTCACAAATTCACATAACAATGATACTCATGATATTTCACAAACCCTAATCATGCACATGAAGGCTCACTCAAATATTTCCAACAATGCTTATCAAACAAGGTTTCTAGCATCAACTTTCATTCCAAAAAATATTCATCAATCAATATTGGATAGTTCAAAACCAAACTCAACAATGCTTATCAAACAATCCTTTTCACTCCAACTTAGCATTCACAACATCCAATCCAACAATATTTCACTCACAAGGAAGATATGCCCATACCTTTTTCTTGAAGAATATTTGACCTCAAAACCTGTCTCAATCACAATCAACCTCTTTGCCAATCTCAATGGTTAGATAGCAAAAATCTTCACCCAAAGATTACAAGATTAACAAAACTCAAGTACACCTTATTATCTCCAACCTTTATCAAATAAAGACTTCAACCATTCAATTTCACAATAATCCCTTTCAGAAATTTAATTCATGAAATAATCCAAACACTACTTATGTCTCCCTACTCAATATTGCATTTTTCAAGTAATTTACTTTATAAAACAATGCAATATATTTTAACCCTCAATAAAAATATTTTTCACTTTTCTAAGGTAAAAATTAATTACCTTACCCTTTTAACTCCCTAATCACTTTAGCAAAATCAAATAACCACGTTGATAATTTTCCCCTTCCACACTATAGTCCAAGCGCAAAAACAAACCATGTGCCTTAGCGCCACCAAAGACCTTAGGCAATGCAAATTTTAATTAAAAAATTAATACCTTTCTTGCATGCTATCATGGGATTCGATCCCTGGTCAAAGCGCCTGTAGCACCTTAGCCATGGCTCCCTAGCCGCATGAGCTAAGTGCTCACATGGGAGTCAAAGGTGCTAAAAGCGCTTTGACTCTCCCTTGCCTACCAAGAGCCAAAAGGCTCTTGTCCCGCATCATCGACAGGAATCGAACGCAACACCTCTGCATTCCAAAGACTTTGCACACCTTAGATTCACTGCTAGCCCAACCACTGGTTGGTGTTTAGCCTTTCCACCTTTATCGCTTGACTTCCACAAATATCGGGGTAAACAAAATTATCACCTTGTCCTTAGCTTTGCTCACGAAAATATTTTGTTGATTCACTCAAGTTGCATGCATTAAAATATTTTGGAGACTTGCTTCCTTAGGGGTAGGTCTATGGTATTTATACCATATGCCTCCCTCTCTCCCACATCGGTGGATATAATAAAAAATTAATTATAAGACGAGATAAAATGATTTTTGGTGCCCAACCCAACTTTGGGTTATATAAAATATTATTTTATAAATAAATTTATAATATAAATATTATAAATTATTTATAAACTACCTTAGGCATAATTAAACCTTTTAATATTATAATGAAATATTATAATATTATTTCCACTGGGCCTAGGTGTTTTCCTCTTTCGCCTTTAGACCTTTTCTGACCGCCTTTAATATTATAATAATGAATATTATAATATTGTCCCTTTTAGGCCTTTTCTTTAGGGTATTTAACCATCCTTTTGACCAATCATGTGGAGCTCTTAAACCAAATCTCTTGGGCTTAAAATATAAATATTTTAACCCTTCTTTTTCCAAGTCATGCACTGACTCTTGACATCAATGACAACACAACTAACTCAAAATTTCCAACACTTATTTCATCCAAAACCAAAAAGTGCCTAAAACAGCAAAAGGGAAAAAAATTTCTAATGCCCCTTGTCCGTACCTGGCCAACGACGTAGACGTTACGGTATCAGATCAGCCGATATCATCTAGAATGGGAGAAATCATAACTCCCCTTATTTTTTAGCCCAACCCCCTAAATTACCTTTGCCTATTTAATCCAGGCACTCTCCTTGGATTCCCCCTGGATCCCTAAGCATTTCTCACCCCCAATTTACCCTTGCATTTCATTATATCTATGTTTTTTGTAGGTTTTTTAGGTCTAGAGATGCATATTGGCTAGTAAAATACGATATCGGACATTCGATATCGCTCTACAACATCTGATATTTCCTTGCAACATCCAATATCATCTACAGGCTTCTTGGGGTAATTTTAAACTATTGTTTGCATTTCTATCCCTCTATTTTGCACTTATAAGATCATATCTGCTACTTATCATTTCATTTAAACATAGCTTTTGTAGTTATATCACACTTCTATCAATCTAACATCTTATTTACATCATTAATTGCAATCAAAATATAGATTCATATCGATTTCATGCAAGTGTTACAAATAATGTATTTCATTTAGTTCAATTCATGTTTAATTGAATGCATATTATGCTGCAAATCTATATTTCGGTGTCAATCTGTGAAATTGCAGGTTTCTGACTATATCGGGTCTTTCGATATTAGATCGGATCGCTCGATACCAGATCGGACGTCCGATATCGCCCTACAACGTCCGATATCACCTGCATCAAGCAAAAAGACTTCAAATCAACCATCCAAATTGAGTAAGCTTTGAAATTTCTTTAATACTAAGCATTGCATCTATTTTATCTTCTGTATTCTGTTGTGTTGTTGTATTCATTTAAATCAAAATTGCATATAGTTTTAATTAGTTGCATTTGGCCAAACTAGGTGAATGTGAGTGAATTAAAACAAATCCATCAAACAACTCCCAACCTAGGCATGGAAACTGCCATACAAATATTTCCTGGTGAACCCACCCAATTTGTCGACAATCACCAAAGAGGGCACGACATCAAGTGCTTCTCCTTCGAGGTGTAGACCCATTATTTTCCCATTCCCCTTCGAGGCGCAGATCCATTAGCCTGAAGGAAAGGAGTGTGAAAATTTTAGGACTACATTCTTTGGTGAACCCGACATGAACTACATAAGCATCATTCTGATTCAAAAACACAAAACAAAAAAATATATCATCAGTTAAACTTGCATGTTTTAGATTCACCTCTTAAATGGTAGATACCAATATAGGAAAAGTTGTAATTATAGACATTAGAACACTATTATCTACACAAGAAATATCTCTAGTAGTTGAACGCTCTAGTATCCCATCTCAAGAATAGTGGGCTGAACTTTGGAAAAGACTTGACATCATTAAAGCCAACACACAAAGACTTAGTCAAATCAAGAGATTCAACATAGCTAGAATTCTGGGACCCGATCACTATTCTCACTACTTTGATATCCAAAGATCATGTGAGAGGTGGTTAGCTGATAAGAGAGCAAGCATCTCTTCATCTATCTACACTTTTGAGGATTATCTTGAAAATGCCATAACTGTACATCGATTTCTTGCACACATAGAAGATCAAGAGATAGTTTTGGAAAACAAGAGAAGATATCAGAGAACTCCTAGAGTAGTCCATTTTCATGAATATTATCATGAAATATGGTTTTATTCTCAAGATTCTAAAATTGATAGCATTACTATAGCTCACTTTGTCAAATTCCTAAAAGCAAACTTTCAATTTGAAGAAGAGCATTATATGACTCCTGAAGAACTTGAACCTATCAATGACATTCATAAACTATTTCAGGAAGACTAAGCTTATTATCTAGAATATTATAATTCTTGTTTTTACTTTATGTTCAAAACAAAAAAAAAAACAAATATATATATATATATAATATATCTAAATATCTACAATATTTCATATAGGTATATATAACATATATACCCAAAATTTCAAAACACACACACACACACACATATATATATCACTGAAAGACAAAACATCCAAAGGTAAAATGCCTAGAATCCTAAGAAATGGTAAACAAATAGAATTTGGCTTCGCAGAAGAGCCAGATCAAGAAAATCTTGATGATAGGATACATATTGAAGATGATAAGCTCACGAAACAAGATGAGGATGACAATAAAGAAGTGGAAGAAGAAGATCCTATGAAGCCTACAATAGACCCTCAAGGCAATGTTAGTTTCAAATCCATCCAACACTTTACTGAATTTCTAAAAAGTAATATAGATGATATCAATCAAGTGTTAAAAATAGAACATTTACTCCCAAAAGGAGATTATTCAATGGAGGTAACTCTAGAATCTACTTTCCAAATGCACACAAATCCATTGACATACATGAGTAGAACAGAGCAAGATGTCGATCAAGATGATCCATCTCAAAATGTCAATCAAAACATGGTTGTGCACACCAAACAAAAACAACTTTTTTTTTCTCTTTTCTCTCAAGCTCTTAATCAACAAGCATCCACATCACAAAAGGCTAAAAAAATACAAAATCAACAGAAAATTCAGAAAAATGCAATTCCATATAAACTTCACAATACTCTTCCTACAAATACTCTACATAATAGTGTTTCTACTAGAAATCCTCATATAGCGACACAACCATATCATCAAATGCACAATAATATGATAACACAAAATCAATTTAGTGGGCAACCACAAGGACTTGAAGCCATAGTCAAACAATTAGCTTCACGCTTAGATCAAATAGATCCTTATCATCCCACATATAGTTATAGGGAGATGTGTAGTCAACCATTGGATCCCATTGTTGTTGCCCAACCTTATCCTAAACATTTCCCCATGCCAGTTCTTCCGATATATAAAGGGACCGAAGATCCTATTGAACATCTTTGTATGTTTAGGACAACTTGTCATGATATTTCATATGATGATTTGTTGTTACTAAATATGTTTCCTAAAATCCTCGGAGGCATGGCTTTGGAATGGTATTATCAATTACCAACCAATTCCTTGAGAAATTTTGAAGAAACTGCAGAAATGTTTGTTCATCAATTTAGTGCTTACATAGAAAGGCATGTTACCATTAAAGACTTATATAATTTAAAACAAGGAAAAGATGAAAGTTTTGTAGAATTCCTAGCTAAATGGAGACAACTTCTAGGGAAACTACACTTTGCTTTACCTCACCGAGAAATGTTAGAAATCTTCATCGATAACTTACAAGAGCAGTTATCTTATGAACTTACCACTACTACAGTAACTTCTTTTGATCAAGCTATAGACTTAGCAAGAAGGGTAGAAGAATCCCTTATTAGAAGAGGATAATTCAAGAAGAAGGATGAAGATAAATCTTCCAAAAACAAATATAAAAACAAACAAGTGGTTGGTGACGGAGTTACTGATAGAAACACTCCAAATATCAATACTATCGAAGCCATAAAGAAATTTGTATTAAAGGTTCCTGATAAACCTCCATGAGAATTCACAAGATTGAACCAACCTTTAACCTTGATTTTACCCTAATTATTGGAAGAAGGTTTGATACGATTACTAGAAATATGACAACCAGACACCACTTTACCTAGATATAGAGCTGATTTACATTGCAATTTTCATCGAGTGGATGGACATTCAACCAAATCTTGCAAAATATTAAAACATGTGATACAAGATCTAATTGATAAAGGTGCCATGGAAGTAGAAAAATTCCCTCCAAACAATAATCCTCCAAAAAATGCTCAAAAGCAACAAACACAAAATGCTAATCAAAACTTAGACATCTTCCAAAATCCTTTACCCAATCATGGTAAAGAAGTTGTGAATCAACTAGATCATAAGAATGTCCCTCCCCCAACTCGATATGTGGGAACCATTAGTAATTTCTTACCATATCAAAATCTACAAACTTCTTATGTGCCTACTCAATCTGCAATCACAATTAGGCCAATTCAATATTTTCAATTTTCATCTTCAGAAGATACAAGAAGCAATTCAGAAAGTGAAATAGAAAGCGAAATGGACATTATTTCTAATAATTCAAATAGTTTTGAAGATGAGTCAGAACCAATCCTTCCTATCATAGACTTATTGGTTCTAGAAGAGCCATTTCCTAGAAGAATGACTACACATCCTTCCTCTCAACAAATACTTCCAATTGAACAGGCAGCAACTGCCAGATCTCATTTGGGTCACTCACAAACCAACAACATTGTGGGTACTATTGGAGTCATCACTAGGCAACAAGTTCAGAATCAAAATTCCCAATCACAAACTCAAACAACTGATAAAGAAAAACCTCCATTTGTGTTAAAAGCACCCACCAAAGGAAACAATTTATCAAAACCACAACAAAAACCTCCCTATGATATTAATGAACAATTAGCTAATACTATAGCCAGAATTTCTCTCCTAGATCTCTTAAGAACTTCATCTATACATAGAGAAGAATTAATGGGTACCTTAAGCAAAATGATGGTACCTCAAGACATAGAACCCACTGTTGTGGTCAATGCTGTAGTTTCCCATGGTACAAATTATGTAGAGTTTCACGATAAAGACATTCCTCCTCAAAGCATGTATAGAGATAATCCTTTATATATTACGGCCCTAATTGGGGATGTGGGTGTCAAAAGAGTCCTGATTGATAATGGTTCATCACTAAATATATGCACATATGATTTCTTTCAAATATTTGGATTTAGAGCTGAAGATTTAAGGAAAACTGAAATGATCATCAAAGCATTTAATGATGAAACCCAAGAAACTTGTGGAGTGTTGTCAATCCCATTGCAAGTTGGTCCAAGAATCTTAGACATGACCATGTTTGTTGTATCTTGTCCTACATCATATAACATTCTCCTAGGTCGACCTTGGATTAACGCAATGAGAGCAGTTCCTTCTACTTTACATCAATGTGTCAAATTTAAATTTAAAAATCAATTGGTCACTATCCATGGTGACCCTAGACCCTTTGATATGTGTGCAATGGTAGAACCAATTGACGTCCCATTCTATCCTGCTTTATCTTCAACAAATCCTACCCCTCTTAAAAATCCTCCCTCACAAACTAAACCCATATCACCTTGTATCACAACTAAAATAGATAATCCTTCTACTTCATATCCCCTTTTAGATGAAGTTTTACCAGATTTATCTACTATACTAGCAACCATAGAACATGCTAATTTTGATGTACAAGACTCTCTTATCTTGTCCTAATTACCACCATCTCCTCGGATGATAGGCTTACCACAAAGGCAAGGAAGCATCTATCATATAGGGAGTTGCACCTTTATCTATGCAGGGTATGATCCTAGCAAAATTAATATTCAAATGAGCTTTACACTTGATCAAAATGGGTTTGCTCGATGTTATTTTTCTCATGGATATGTGAAGTCAAAACAAATAATGTGTAACATGGGTTATAAAGGTAAAGGTCTAGGTCCTCTTGAAAATGGCATATATGAACCTTTAGAAATAGAGGAATGGCCTGCCCGATGTGGTATTGGCTATATCCCTACAAAAACCCAACCCTTCCCTTTTGATGATGATGACCATCTTGTGACATACGAAGAGTACTTGAAACATCAAGAATATTTAAAAGCAAATAAGAAAATACATTCTTGTAACATGCTATCAATAGCATATCCTAAAATGATTGCTTCTCCAGATGAATGTTTAGAAGGAGATATTTTTCACAATATTTCTCTTGAAGAAATTTTGAGGAATGGATTCTTCTTTGATGGGTCTATACCATGTATAGCCCACATTCAAACAACTACCCCACAAGATGAATTAGCTAAGTTAACTTTGGAGGAACTCCAAGAAATGGGTGTCTCACCCACTCCTAATTTTGAAAGAGATTTGAATATCGTAATAGAAGATATTCTAAACGTCAATATTGGGACCGAAACCAACCCTCGCTTAGTTAAAATTGGAGCTGAATTAAGTGAAGAAAGACAAAATCAACATGTGGTATTCCTCATAGAATATGTTGATGTCTTCACTTGGACATATGCAAATATGCCTAGCTTAGACTCTTCTGTAGTCATGCATCACTTAGTGGTGCGCCCAGATGCAAAACCTATAAAATAAAAACTTAGAAAAATGCATCCTAAAGTAGCATTGTTAGTTAAATATGAATTACAAAAACTTTTGGATGTTGAATTTATTCAGGCTATCGATTATGTCGACTGGATATCTAATGTCATTCCAGTAACCAAGAAAGAAGCTACTAAAATTAGAGTATGCACTGATTTTAGAGATATCAATGTTGCATGTCCTAAAGATGATTTTCCTCTCCCGAATATGGATCAAATTATTGATTTTATAGCTGGAAGTGGAATGTTATCCCTTATGGATGGGTTTTTAGGATACAACCAAATTCGAATAGCTCCTGAAGACCAACCCAAAACCGCTTTCATTACACCCTAGGGAACTTTCTGTTGGAAAGTAATGCCCTTCGATTTAAAGAACGTAGGTGCAACTTATCAATGAGCTATGACTTATATCTTTCATGACATGATGTATGACATTCTACATGACTATGTGGATGATATCATAGCTCGCTCAATTAAAGAGGAAGATCATATCGCTAATCTAAGATGAGTATTTGATAGACTTAGAGAATATAAAATTCACCTAAATCCAAATAAATGTGTATTTGGAGTAAAATCGGGGAAATTATTAGGATTTATTATTTCTATGCGTGGCATAGAGATAGATCCCATTAAGATTAAGGCTATCATCGATATGCCACCACCTAAAAATCTAATAAAATTAAGGAGTTTGCAAGGCAAACTTCAATCCATCCGTTGGTTCATCGATAAATTGGTAGACAAAACTCAACCTTTTCTTAAACTACTTAAGAAAAACACCTCTTTTCAATGGGACAATGAATGCCAAGAAGCATTTGAAGTTCTTAAGCAATATCTTATTACCCCTCCAGTACTCATTCCACCTAGACCAGAATGCCCTTTTATCTTATATATTTTTGCTTTTGAGCTTGCATTAGGAGCAATGTTGGCTCAACTTGATGATGATAAGAAAGAACGAGCCACTTATTACATAAGTAGAACACTAATAAGTTACGAAACTCATTACACACCCATAGAGAAGATTTTCTTGGTGGTTATGTTTTCTACACAAAAGCTACGCCATTATATGCTTAGCCAAAAGACATTTGTCATTGCTAAATCCGATCCATTAAGATATCTGATGAGTAGACCTTACTTATTAGGATGCACAGCTAAATGGGTTCTTGCTCTAAGTGAGTTTGAACTCACATTTATTGGTCAAAAATCTATCAAATGCCAAGTCATAGCTGATCAGCTTGTTGTTGCTCCTCTTGAGTCTACTCATCCTTTAAACATCGAATTTCCTGATGAATGTCTTAATTTAGAAGAAGATCATTCTGAATCTTGGTCCTTATATTTCGATGGAGCTAGATGTATGAATGGTGTAGGTGCAGGCATCATATTAATATCTCCACAAAAGCAACTTATTCCTTTATCATTCAAACTTCAATTTGCTTGCACAAATAATATTGTAGAATATGAAGCCCTAATCCTTGGGTTACGAGCAGCCTTAGCTCTAAAAGTCAAAATCTTATTAGTCTTTGGAGATTCCCAACTCATGATAAATCAAATCAATAATGTGTATCAAACACGAGATGAGAAACTTCATCCCTATAAATATTATGTTTTAAAACTTATCTCTTTGTTTGAGAAAGTAACTCTTGAGGCTATCCCTCGTACTAGAAACCATACTACAGATGCCATGGCAGTTGTCGCTTCTCTGTTGCCTTTAGAATTGGATGATGAATATGCTACAATCATCATTCATCAACTTCAAGAGCCAACCTCATCTAAATATTTTTTGGAACCTTTAGATGTGTTTTTAATCAATGAAATAACTCCAAAACCATGGTATACAGATATTTTTAACTTTCTTCAAAAGGGGACTTTTCCAGAAGGATTAGATAGAAACCAATGTAGGTTGTTACGTAAGCGAGTTGTTCGCTTTGTGATTATTAGAAATACTTTATATAAAAGATATTTTGAAGGTATTCTTTTAAGATGCCTCAATTTAGATGAATCTAAGAAGGCGTTAAGTGAAGTCCATGATGGATCTTGTGGAGGCCACTTTAGTGGAAGTGCTATTGCTAAAAAACTCTTACGAATGGGGTACTTTTGGCCTTCCATGGAAAAGGATGCCAATGATTATGTGTGCCATTGTGACAAGTGTCAACGACATGCAGACCTTGTTCATGCTCCTGCTCAAGAACTTCAAGCCATATCCTCTCCTTGGCCCTTTTCCAAATGGGGCCTAGATATCATTGGTAAAGTCAATCCCATCTCTTCATATGGCCACAAATTCATCATAATAACAACCAAATATTTTACAAAATGGGTAGAAGCTATGCCACTAGCTTCTTGCACAGGAGTCCAAGTATCTAAATTCATTTTTAATCAAATTATTTGTAGATTTGGGATTCCATCAACACTTATTTTTGATAATGGAACATGTTTCAAGAACAAAGACATTAAGAAACTTTGTCAAAAATATAAAATTCAGCATCGATGGTCCACTCCATATTATCCACAAGGAAATGGTCAAGTTGAAGCATCCAATAAAACTTTGATCAAGATTTTAAAAATATTGGTTAATAAATCAAGTCATGATTGACATACTCAATTATATCCCACCTTGTGGGCTTATCGAACCAGCGTTCGCACTCCTACAGGTGCTTCCCCTTTTGTCTTGGTTTACGGTGCTGAAGCCATCTTCCCATTCGAATTAGAAGTCCCTTATTTAGCTCTTCTACTTCAAGATGTCGAAGTAGGAGATGAATATCATGCTGGTAGACTAAGTCAATTGGAACTTCTAGATGAAAAGTGCATACATGCTTTAGAACATCTCCATGCTTATCAAGATAAACTCAAAATATCATATTCAAAGAAAGTTCATCATCGATCTTTTGAGATCGGAGATCTAGTTCTTAAAGAAAATTAGAAAAATACTAATGCTAGAAAATACCTTAAAGGTAAATTTCAACCTAATTAGCTTGGACCATTCGTCATCATTACAAAATTTGGATCTAGTGCATATCGCTTGGCTACTTTGGATGGAAAAGATCTCAAAGAACCAATGAACATCATGCATCTAAAGAGATATTATGCATAAAAGCAAAAGTTCCATCATTGTATATAATTGTAAATAGCTTCTTCATATATTTTATCATTCAGTCTACAATTATCATATATTTTATTCATCAAATCACAAAACAACCAAAAATAATATAAATAAATAAATATATGAAAAATTTCAAAAATATGTCAAATTATTATTAAATCATCATTTTGCATCATTATTTGTTGTTTTCCAAAATCCAAGTTATATTTTATTTTCTTTCGGATAAACTCAAAAGTTATCTTGAACCACTCACCTAATTCACATTTCCACTAAATCTTGATTTTGTAATTTTGATTATAAATCTCTCTTGAACCAAAATCACTATTACTTCACTAAATAAAATTTTGAGTTTTGGGAACTGGTCTTGCTACCTTTTTGAACCAAGAACACATTTCACATCTTAAAATGATTTTTGCAAATTCAAAAGATGATACTACATAGTAGTCTTAGCTCTTTAAGCAAAAGGTTTCCCTTGCTATCCTATTATGTGCATGGTCTAGAATACTGAGAATTGGAAAAAGGACAAGCTCTCCCCTACCCGAATAAAATCCCTTGCTCCTTGTCTAATCTGAGCAAGTATCCCAAAAAAGAAAAAAGAAAAAAAAAAGCAAAGAAAAAGAGAAAAGTAGTTTTACTACAAAAGCAATAAAATCCCCTTGTTCACAAACAAAATGAACAAGAATCCCTACTCAAAGAAATCAAAAGAAAAGAAGGGGGTAATGAGCTTGAATCCCTAGAATTCCTCAGTTATTCGAACGCCATGGGGTGATCCTCATTACAGGTTAGGTGGCATCAAGCCGGCTTGGCAATGGTGGTATCCTTATGCATGGTGACATGTCTGTCATATTAGCAACCTTCTTTTGTACAGACCAATGTACGCTTATGGATTAGCTAGCTTTTGGTACAATTGCATGCATAAAATCATGGTTAACGAATCTTTCACTTGCACACACATTGGTTCATAAAAGTTGGCTTGTATCATTACCATCACTCAAAATTGGTAAATCAACTTCACAAAGCACACACATTTGATCCTTGAGAGATTTTGTATCATTATGTCAAATCAAGATGGATAATGAACTCACACATCACACACTGGTTCTCGATAAATTTGACTTTATCCTTGAAATAATTTAAAATATTTCTTTGAAATTTTGCTAGAAAACATCAGTTTGTAACCATTTGCATTAATCCCTACAAATCACTTCATTTTAGCAATTATAGTATATATATTATCTTCAAAATTTTCAACATGCAACATAATGATTTGTTTCAAATAAAAATTGCATTTCAAATCACATAATTATTTTATCATGCATTGCATTTTGACTTCGCGATGATGGTATAATTCCTAGTAATAACTCTCACTTCAAAATTCATACTAGGAATTCTATGCCTAGCGCAAGTCATCCTTCCCAAATTTTCATGCTTAAATCACTCTATATTTCTCACAAATACAATCTCTATCAACCTATTTTCCAAAAAATTGATTCCTCTTAAAGGAATCACCATCCTTTTTCATCATCGCAAGCCTCAAGGTTACTCTTGAGCCCAAAAATATTTTCTATTATTAGCAATACAAAACTTCCTCACAACAAGATATGCTTCATGACCTAGTGAGCATTGATCTCCACGAATGGTCATATAACAACACAACATCCTTTTGAGGTTCATTGCTAATCCATCAATTTTATCACTTCACAAAAACATCTTTTTCTTCAAAAAAAAATTTTTAAAAATAAAAATTAGCATGATAAAAAATATTCAAAAATTAAAGCATGATTACAAGAAATTATATAACACAAACCATCATAAGAAAATGCAATAAATCATCCAATCAAATCATACAATATCGTATAAACAAAAGGATCAATATATATATATATATATATATCTCAAAATATAAGTACAAAATGAAGTCAAACTGGTATGCCACAATCTCCAAAATTGGCATACTTAGTCACTAAGGGATATACTACAAAAACTATCTCCATCTATCACCCCTATACTCTCCTCAAGCTCCTAGAGCTCTCAACCTCATCATCCCCACCAGGGGGTCGTAGTGGTTGAAACTGTGGTGCCTCTGAAGCTATCCTAGATGCAGAGAGAGACACTGATCTCGAGTGGCTTGGAGCTACAAACTCCTTGGGTAAATGGTTATCTCTGATCCATAGGCACTACTACAAAGTACAATCCTTGATAAAAAGCTACCCATTAAAGAGCTTGAGCTGTCTCACTCCCTGAACCACTCCTCCCTGATTGAACCGACTAGGAAGATGTCAAAATAGATACCCTAGCTCCCTGAGCCACTTGGGCCCATGCCTGTGCGAGCTCTACCTCTAAGGTCTAGATCTTGGTCTTATGAGTCACAACCTCCTCCCTCAAACTCACATTCTCTACTCGTAGAGCTGCCATCTTGTTGCTCTCTCCACCTCCATATCCCTACCCTTCTCGAGCGAATCAAGTCTCACCTCCTACTGAGGAGATGCTCTCCTCTCCTCCTCCACCCTCCTAGACCTCTCCTCTATCCCAGAGACCCTCTCTGATTTGGTCATCCTCTGGATCAGATGCCCTCCTCTAGTGTGAGGCCCCTCTCTCCTAAGGGGTACCTATGTCCTTTGCTACTAATGGCTAGTAGAGCATCACTATCGAATAACCTGCTCAACTACCTGATGAACTGTGCCTCTCAGCCTGGTAATCCATGTAGGGTGAATGCTAGCATACCACTATGAATATCTCATAGTCACTCTAGCATCATCACCCTCTATCATGGCCACCACATCATCATCTGGTAGAGGATCCATAAAGCAAGCCATGTCTAGAGCACCACTCACTATCATGGTGTCTCATGTCACCCTCAAAAATATGACATCCCTAGTCACAAGGATGTCCTACTGCAACCCAAACTATCATAGAACCCGATCTACATGGTGTAACTCCACCTCACCCTACTCCATCTAGATCTAGATAACTCACCTCACATGAGCCAACTCAAATCCATCCTCTCCCCACCCTAGAAGCTCTCTCCAAGGCCTCCACCGGATGTCACCCATAGTCAACCCATCCACCAACCTCCTAGCTATGTCGAGGCTAACCCACCTCAGATGTCCTCTATGCAAGTACCAGTAGAACACTCTAGGCCTCTCTACTACCACTCCCATCAATGGTAGCCCTACAGGTCTCCTCACTGCTATGTGCTCCCAACACCATACCTGTAGGAAAGAGGTAAGCACCAATGCTTTACCTCCTCTATAAACAACCCTGAAGAGAGTCCTATACAACTGACATAAAATGTATGGACCCCATGCAAACCATAGACCCTGATCCCTCATGTCAGCTATGACCTCTACCAAAATCCATGGTAGGTGGTGACCATTGAGATGGCACAATAGTAACCCTACCACCGTACCATTGAGAACCACTATCAGTCAAGAGACCCCAACTATCTGGCTGAGTCTCTCAATACTAACTCTGCCCTTCTCGATCAAGAATCTTGGATCTCTAGACAACCGCTGCATTGCTTGGCCCTAATTTCTAGATAGAGCTATAAACATACCCCTAATGGGCACCCTCAGTATCCTCCATACATCCTCTAATGTAGCCAGAAACATGAAGATCCCGGATACCACCGCTCGGCCAATGCCATCAACAACCTCAAATCTATCAGGATTTGTGGCATCTCTACCACATGTCTCAACCCTATAGCCTCTAGAGTGTCCCTCTCTACATCTATAAGGGCACTCAAATCTGCCTGGAGACCATCGTATCTCCACTCTTTGTTCTTCAAAATTGGTTTCTATCAACAAACAAACAAAAAAATAATAAAATTAGCAATCGATAGCTATAATCGGACCTAAAATTGTAATATCGAACCTATTTCGATGATATCGGCTTATTCGATATCACCGAAATCAGGCCGATATTATCAATATCAGTCCCATTTTGATGATATCGGACCTATTTCGGTGATATCGACTTACCCAATATTGTCAAAATTAGGTCGATATCATCAAAATTGGGTTGATATTGCAGAAGCAAGCCCGATATCGTTGACTCGACCGTGAGACGATAGTCGTGCCCTAAAAATCTAAAATTTACAAAAATTAAATACTAAAACATAAAAATTTCTAAGCTAAAGAGGTTTATGATCCTTACCCTTATGCTCCCTACCCTCGTTCGCACCTCATCAACTCGATGTGTGACCTCAACCATTTTTCTCTCCAAAATTTTAGCAATAGTAAAATAAAAATGAGTTAGGTTTTTACCCTAATTCTTTCATTTTATTCACTTTTACCCTAAATTTAAAAATTTTGAGTTTTCCACCAAATATAGAATTTGGCGCAAAAACTCGAAGGGGGTATCACACCTAATGCAGTTTACAGTAAAACTTGAAACTTCAACAATTTTTGCAATAAATTTTTGTTTTCTCATAAAATGTGCCATCTTTTCTTTAACACATTTTTTTCAAAAAATGTGCTAAAGAGGGGGAAAAATGTAATAGGCTAAAATTGACCCATGTCAATTTACCCTAAGTCAAAAACATTCAAAAAATTAATTAAAACTACTTTCTAACCTCCTACCTTGATTTTTGCACCCATATCAAGTTTGTTTCTAACCTCCTAATGATATCGACTCTATTTGAACAATATCGATCATCCGATATGATATCAAACTTTATTGTACGAAATTGGATGTCCGATTTCATCCAAAACTAAAAAGTACCTAGAATAGCAAAAGGAAAAAATATGTTCTAACGCCCCTTGTCCGTACCTAGCCAACGATGCAGACGTTACGGTATCGGATCAGTCGATATCATCCAGAATGGGAGAAATCATAACTCCCCTTGTTTTTTAGCCCAACCCCCTAACTTACCTTTACCTATTTAATCCAGGCACTCTCCCTGGATTCCTCCTTGGATCCTTAAGAATTTCTCACCCCCCATTTCCCATTGCATTTTCATTATCTCTATGTTTGTTGCAGGTTTGCAGGTCCGGAGCTACATATCGATTGGTACGATACGATATCGGACATCCGATATCGCTCTGCAATATTCGATATCGCCCTACAACATTTGATATCATCTACAGGCTACTTGGGGGCACCTTCAAACTATTGTTTGCATTTCTATCCCTCCATTTTGCACTTATAAGATCATATCTATTGCTTATCATTTCATTTAAACATAGCTTTTGTAGTTATATCACACTTCTATCAATCTAACATCTTATTTACATCATTAATTGCAATCAAAATATAGATTCATATCGATTTCATGCAAGTGTTACAAATAATGTATTTCATTTAGTTCAATTCATGTTTAATTGAATGCATATTATGTTGCAAATCTGTATTTTGGTGTCAATCTATGAAATTGTAGGTTTCTGACTATATCGGGTCTTTCGATATTAGATCGGATCACCCGATACTAGATCGAATATTTGATATCACCCTACAATGTTCGATATCACCTGCATCAAGCAAAAAGACTTCAAATCAGCCATCCATATTGAGTAAGCTTTGAAATTTCTTTAATACTAAGCATTGCATCTATTTTATCTTTTGTATTTTATTGTGTGTTGTATTCATTTAAATAAAAATTGCATATAGTGTTAATTAGTTGCATTTGGCCAAACTAGGTGAATGTGAGTGAATTAAAATGAATCCATCAAACAACTCCCAACCTAGGCATGGAAACTACCATACAAATATTTCCTGGTGAACCCACCCAATTCATCGACAATCACCAAAGAGGGCACGACATCAAGTGCTTCTCCTCCGAGGTGTAGACCCATCATTTTCCCATTCCCCTTCGAGGCACAGATCCATTAGCCTGAAGGAAAGGAGTGTGAAAATTTTAGGACTACAACCTTCTTCTTAACTCAAAAAGAGAAGCATTCAAGAAAGGTATTTGCTAGTTGTTCAAAGCTAGAGATGCTATGTCATGGTAATTGGTTATACAACT
Source organism: Wollemia nobilis (assembly GCA_028583015.1). Classification (NCBI taxonomy): domain Eukaryota; kingdom Viridiplantae; phylum Streptophyta; class Pinopsida; order Araucariales; family Araucariaceae; genus Wollemia; species Wollemia nobilis. Next base: position 4,235,962 of record JAQPPZ010000286.1, read on the forward strand.
CTAAAGCGGTGTTAGATAGTGTTATAATGAATGTTCTTAACAACAAAGCATCATTATCTTGTAACTAGAAGCCCAAGTTCATAAAAATTGTGACATGCTCTTGAGCATCCTCATCTCCTCTAAATATATCCAACTTAGGTATTTTTAAATTCTTTGGGTAAGTAGGATAAGGAACTAATGGGTCAAGTGGTTGATTGTACAATTTGTACAATGTGAGTTTTTGGTAACCCGCTTCTTGCTTCTCTAGAGATTTAATTCACTTTAAGAGGACCTTATATGCTTGAGATGAGATAATCTCATTCTCCTGAAGGGGTCTCCTAGAAGGAGGAGGTGGTAATTTCTTGTTTGACTGAGGTGGCATATTTTAATCATCTTCATCTTTGCAAAATGACTCAAGATTTGCTTAATCCTAGTCCTCTACTTTTATCTCTTTGTAAGACTCATATTTCGATGGATTTGGTTCTTGGCACTATCTTGGCTGAGATTTATGAATATAGGTGGGAAGAAATGGTTGTTGGTTGACCTAAAAGGCAACTCTTGATGTTGCATAGTATACCTCATGTTAAGTTGTTATCGATAAGTACTAGGCATGGGATCATGGGCTACTCTATGTGATTGCTCCTTGCATAATATTTGTTCTAGGAATCTCTCCTCACGTAGTCTATGCTCATACAACCACTAGCGGTGTAGCCTCTATTGTTCTACGTGTTCATTATCTAAACACTCTTGCTCATGGTGCAAATAATCCAATTGGGATTGGATCAATTGCTCTCTCTGATTGGTGTTGGGTCTAGGTAGCCGATCTATTTGATTCATTGTATGTGGCCTGTGACTTATCATCTCAATACGAGGGGTTTTAGATATTTTAGTTCATGCAATAGGGATGGCTATCCTCTTACCTCGATCAATCGAAGCTACGTTAACTCTATTCTTGACCCTAGGGTGTTGTCCTCATGCAAGGATGATGTAGGAGTATGGCATGTTCGAGTAGAACACTCTCTATGCATATAGATAGGACATACTAAATCTTCATTGTGCCCATCCTTATAATGAGTATATATGGAGGAATATTCTCTACAAGATGTATTAGGGCCATACCTATCTAGATGGTTTAAATTATGACTCAAATAAGGACAATCAATAGGAGTACCTCCTTCATATAGACTAGGTAAAGGTATGTACCCTGCCCCATGCTCATATGGAAGTGTGGACCAGTTGGATACATGAATTCATGTGACCCATCTACTTGGCCCCTCAATGGGTGAGTTTTATCTAGAAGTAGCATGATATGGATGAGGTCTAAGAAGATCCTCTTCTCAATCATGGGGAGGTCCCATAGGATTCCTACTAGTAGTTGTATCTCGATGATCGGATCCCCATGAGTGGAATTATCTCTACGATGACTGCTAGAATACCATTCCAGTAAGAGTAAATCTGTTGGATTATAATGAAGGCATTCTGGGCCTTCTTGTGCATTCCTTTTAACCTCAGTCAGTGACTAAGCATGGCTATGTGTTGTGACCATTTTATGTTTATTATGAATTCATTAAGGAAACAAACAAAGTATACATGATGATTATCTCATTTAAAGCTTATTTGTGTTTCCTAATTTGGTTTGTGTATTTTGATTTGTTGTTTTATTACTTTTCTCTTGTTCGAGTTTTTTATTTTGTTATTGAAAATAATCAAGTTTCGTCTGTATCCTCTCTCACACAGACTTGGTGATGAATTCCAGGTCATGAAACCCATCAAGATTTGGTGATGAAGTCCAAATCCAGTGAGGGAGTCCATGTCCTACTAGTTCCTCACCCAATTCACCTCAGTCAGTGATATACTTCTTTGAAAAGAGATATGTGCTATATTCCTCGGCTATGACAGTTATTGGAACTGGACTTGGCCAAAATGGGGTGCAAAGAACCACAAAAAATCTAACAATATGACAATGAAGGCCACCATTATTAGTCTTGATCAGTGGTTGGGTGTGAATTCCAACTCACTAATGTTTAATATGATACATGGTGTGTGTGGGTTCTTTTTACTTTATGCAAAAATAAACATGCAACATAGAGAAATCAATATATCTTTTTCTAATGCATAAAATACATTTCAAATTTCCAAATTTCCAAATAAGAACATTATAATTTTAGAAAATTTGAAAGTGCAAACCCTAAATAATATTAGCCTTTAGACAGGCAGCAAGCAAGTAAACCCAAACACGCAGCAAAATAAGGGTTGTCTTTATGTAAGATGATCTACAACAGAGGTTGTCTAATATAGAAGCAATAAAAAAGAAGGGCCATTGTAACCTATAGCGGCTAGCAATAGAGACCTCTAGACCCAAGAGCGATCATAGGTAGAAAGATTAAAATTTAAAAATTTCTCTAAATTTCTCAATTAAACTTGTAATTCTATCTTTTTTTTGTAAAAATATAGTAAAATCAAGCACAAAAATACTCACAGGCGAAGCCAAAATTTGATGAAGTTGTTGCCTCTTTGGTTTTGTGACTCTGTTCTAAGGCCATCACAGGGCAGAGTGATCGGCTCTACTAGCCATTAGAGGGTAGGACCGTGGCTCCTATGAGTCGGTCCATCCTAGAGTGGTGGTATCTATAAATTCAAGAAAATAAGAAACAGGTAGTTAGCGATAAATTATGAAATGTGGAAACGTCCCACACAGTGATTGCCCTTGTAGAGTAGCAAAAACTGTATACCTAAACATGTAATATAAGATCAAATTGACAAGATAATATTACCCTTCTCATTGATATTTGAAATTGTCTTTACAAAATGGTTACAAAATATCTCTCTTAGGGATTACACCAATTTGATACAAATTACAAATGAGAACCCGAAAGGGTAGGTGCAATTCACAAAGTTTTTTCTCTCCCAAAACTTATTATGGAGGGTTTATTTGCGACCTCCTCTTGATGATGTAAATATTGAAGGATATTTATGTTGAATAGATCCTGATAAGGCCTAAAAATTGCACACAAAAGCACTTAGAAGACATCAATAGCAAATGTGGAACCTCTCAAGACGAATCGTAGGAATTGGCTTGAATTTAGGGTGATTTATGATGCAAAATTGTGGAATTTGACCTTCAAGCTCCAAATAACTCCATTGATGTGAATGCAAGCTTCATGTCTAGATTTGGGTAGCACTCCATTGCTTTTAAGAGAATGTTCTCTCTATTACTCAAACCAACAACACTTCATTAGGGATAATTGATGATCATTTTCATGAAGGCTTGGTCTCCTTTTATAAGAATTCCCAATTGCAATCTTGGCTTGCTAGAAACAAAATCTGGTTAGGATCTAGGCAACCCAAGCATTACATCTAGAACCTCTTTACAATTAGTCATTATGCTCAAGTTGTGCTATAACTGATTTGGCTCGATTTAGGGAGCCCAATTTTGTTATAGGTATGGCCATCCCAAGGTGGAATGGCTAGGCTTGGAGGTCGTCATAGGATCCAGTGGCCGCTAGAGAACACTCCTGGGTATGACGGTCCAGGTTGTAAAGGGATCAATTACCCTATTTGAGTTGCCAGAACCATTGTTAGGTATTTGGAAGGACCAATATGAGTCAATGGCCTAAAAAGGTGTCCATATGGATAACCTCCTTAACATGACTTGTTTTAGTTGTCTACAGGTTCATCATTGTATTCATAAGTAAAAGGTTATGATTTTCATAAACCATAGCAACACACATATTTTTATTAATATTACTTTGGCTAAGAGGTTGCAAGTTCAAGCAACAAAAGTTAAGGACATACAATTGGAGGGTGAGAGCATTTAGATTTTGAATATTAAAAATAAACATGGATAAATATGTTTTATATTCAAATTTTATGCTATTGAGATGGGTGATGTGGATATTGTTCTTGGTTATCCTTGGTTGAATTCTTTGAATACTATTAACATTAAGGTGCAAAAACAAATCATGAAGTTATGGTACAAGAAAAGAAGAAAATGCTATAGGATATTTCTTAAGGAGAAAGGATCTAAGGAGAATCATAGAGAAATTATGTCATAGGAATAATGTAAACAACCCACAAAGGAATCAAATTATAAGTCTATAGCTAACGCAGTTGCAAAATCCAAGGAATAATTACTAGAAAATTTCAAGGAATCTTCATTATAAGAGCACAAAGACACACCAAACAAAGGGAACATGCACAAATATCATGAGGAAGAATTTAAAATAGATGAATAAAATGTTGAAGAGTCAAGGAAAGAAAAAAATTAGGTTAATATTGCATTATATCACCACTCACACCACCATGAATAACAAAAATCATGGAGGCATAACGTGGATCATCAATATGATTATGGACTTACATGGTGTCAAAAGGGCATCAAGTATAATAGTGTTTGGCAAAAAAATTCATAGTAATTCTATATTTTAGAGCGGTGCAACAACATCATGAAACCATAATAAAAATCATCCTAAATATCAAAGTAGAGCAACAAAAGTATGGAACCAACAAATTAGTTATGGGTATTCAAGTTTTAATGACCCAAAAAATCTAACTAATCTAACTAAGGCATTTTTTTTACAAACATATACTCGAGAGGGATTTACATATCCCTAACTAGCATATGCATTACTATGAAGATATCTAAATTAATCTAATGTTTTAAGTTGACAATCCTCTCTACAATGAACCAACATTCTCTTCCTTAATCTATTAAAGGATACACCCATATCTATACCATACACAAGTCCGTCTGTGTAGGTATACTATGTGTATTGAAAATAAGCTATCAATCTCATCTCCATGATGAGCTAACTTATCTCCTTCTATCAGTTGAAGGAATACGCCCATATCTATGCCGCATATAAATTTTTCTATGTAGGATAATATGTGTATTGCAAATAAGCTATCAATCTCATCTCCACGATGAGCTAACTTATTCCTTTCATAGATATCCAAGTTCGTTTAAAATTGTTTTGTTTTGCAAGTCTATCTAGTTTAGTTTCTTTGAAAGGGAACATTTTTTTTGAAGCAAGGTTACCCCAAGTTCCTTCCTAAGGGATCCCATAATCCCTTAGGTTTCTTTCTTTACTTCTAACATATATTCAAAGACATATTTAGATATCAATTCCAATTATCCAACTACATTAAATCATTTAAGATCTTTCTAATCTTACTTAATTTAGAGGTATATGATTATCAAGTCTATCTACTTAATTCAACATGGAATAATATCTAAGAACATTAAATAAGGTACTTAAATAAGACATCATGATCTAACTAAAAAAACATAATAGAATGGTTTATGAAACTATAGTACCAAGATTCTTTATAACCAACAAGTAAGAGATACATCTTCAATTCATATATTAAATTATTACATAACCCAAGTATGGGAAAGGTACTTCCATACTTAAAAGAATAAAGTATTACATCATTATCCATCTAGGATATTACTCAACTAGATTCTAATCCAATAATAAATTTATCATCACAACAAATGTCAAGATTAATTTTTTGTATCTAAGTGTCCTCCTTGGTCCTTCTTGTTTTTCCATCACTCAATTAATGGTGGTAAGGGATCAGGACAACTCATGGATCTTATGAAGCATGCATCTAAATGCATCTACTAAATGGTGCATTTATAATTCAATATAAAAATTGCAACTATACACAACTAGTCAATGCATTTATTCATGAATCATTTACTCAACATCAGAAGGAATCCCATACATCCACTCTTATTCTCATCAATAAAAGGAGAGTCATTTTATCAAACATAGAGTAATTCACAACCTTCCCTTTAATCAATCAAAGGTTCATGTTTTTCATCATACAAAGCCATTTTCTTAATCCATTAAGGTCCCATACCCTTTAATAAATTAATTACATACAAAACAATTCCTTTCTTTAATCAACATAGGTCTCATACCCTTAACCAATTAAATCTAAATATAAAACACTTTCTTTAATCAACTAAGGTCCCATGCCCTTAATCAATCAAATCTAAATATGAAATACTTTCTTTAATAAACTAAGGCTTCATATCCTTAATCACTTAAATCTAAATATAAAATACTTTCTTTTCATTTTGAATAACATTCAAGTCTAAATTAATAATCTATAGATAAAATAGGGCTAAATAAACAATACTTTACTGAGTAAAAAAAAGAGTTTATTCATAGTCAAAATTCAACACCACTGATGCCAAAAACCCATGCACAACGCAACCCAACAGGAAAATAAATAACATCCAAACATATCAGACCACATGTTCGGAGGTGTAGGTTAACTAGGGTTTATCAATCAACAACCAGGCACCTAGGCACTTGGCTTATAAGCTTTGAGTGCCTACACACTTAAGTACAACTTGATACCGTCCCCACAAGGTATGTGGAATTAATCTCCCATACAATAAAAAAAATAGGGCATTCCAACCCATGATGGAGTGAACCATGTGTTAAAAAAAGGTCACATAGACGATAAATAGTAAAATGAGATAGAGCTAGTCGTTTGGCATAGATTAGTGCTTCTATTAGTGCATGGGCAGCCTAGCTTAGTGGCACTAATTACCACCAAGTATGGTTGACCAGACTAAGAGGGCTTATCCTCTTTAAGTCACTCAACACCTTTCCACACTATCAATGTGGGACAAGCCATGGTAAGGCACTAAGAAACCTTCCCTTGGCTAGTTCCCTTTCAAGCATGAAGTCATCATTTGATGATGTTGTGAATCGATGATAATGCTAGGATGAAAATAAAAATTAAAAGAAATTTCTAATTCTAACCTTAGGAAACTTAGAGGAGAAACAAAAGGGTGACGAAGATAGATAAGAAATGTAGTTCAACTATGAGCAACCATGAAATAAAGGAAGGGATAGCTTTGATGATCAACCGAAGGTAAGCTAAGGTTTCAATACAAAGAAAAATTTGGCTACGCTTGAGTACCCACGAGTCTAGCTAGTGATAAAGAAGAAGGGAAAACTTAATTTAAAGAAAAAACTTCCCTGTAACTTAGAGGAGAATGAGTAACAAGCAAAGGGAATAGTTCTAGGTGTTTCAATAAGGGACTTGCAAGAAGCACTAACCACGACATTGACCTTAAATATTAGGATTCAAATGAACATGTGCAAACCTAAAATATCAAGTAAGAGTAAACATGATGTCACTCAATTATTTTATGTTGTCTAAAAGGAAGTTTTACCATGTGATCCCAAACGCCCAAATCTTAGGCTAAACAATATATGACTAGGCAATCACCAAAGGATTTAATCTAGTTTTAAATTATGCTAAGAGAATAGGCTATTGCAGCCAAAAATAACAATCACATTTAAAATAAAAATAAAACTTCTATACATGCAAGCAATATAGAGATAAGACTAAGAAATGAGAGTGTCCTCCCAACATTAATCTTCCTGTAAATGAAAGTCTTCTTCAATGTCGATCTCTCCTTGATTTGGTTTTTGCTCTTCTTTGTTCTTCGTGGTCACCCCGAAATTGAATCTCCCTTTACTATTTTTCTTGATCTCTTAACAACTACCCTGACCTAAATTCTTGGTTTCGATATAAGTATCATCTACTTGAAGTAAGGCCATGCTTACCCAAGGCAACCAAAGGGTGATATTTTGAATTAAAAAATATAGTTCTTCCTACTTCAAAATATATTGCTTTTAAATAAAAATATTTATTCATTTTTTAAATTATAAAGCTATTATTCTTTATTTACTTTATAAGGATATGTTGATTGTGGGGCCAGATTAATTTGGAGGCCTTGCTTTTAGCCGCACTTGGACCCACCATGCGGAAGAGGGGGGGTGTAGGGGGTATTAGCCCCCCTACTAGTGTCTGCCAGGGGGTACATGGGGCAACGAAGCCAAAAATAGTTGTTTGTTCCTCTATGTAAATCTAGACCATTTGATATTAGGTGACAAATCGAACGGTAGATTTTAGGTAAGTTTTTGCACTAAAATTGTAATGCACTTTTATAAGAGGATGTTGTATGACAGCTAATTGTAATGTTCGATGCGCGACTGTGTAAAGAGAGTTTTTTTGGACGAAATATAAGGCCTGGTTATTTTCTCCATGGACGTAGCCCATATTGGGTGAACCACGTAAATCTATGTCTATTGTGTATTGCATTATTTCTTCTGTATTTTATTTTCATATTTTATTGCTCATGTTTTTATAGTTTAATCCTAATAGGATAAAGCTTTATTCATTTATTTTATTTTCAAAAGGTAAAAGAAGAAATAAAATAAAACCTTTGAAACATTGCTACTTGAAATATTAAATTCAATTTAATTCAAACCATAAAATCATTAATCATTCCTTATTCAAATATAATACCTATACTAATATTAAACATTAGTATGATATCTAAGAGAACTAAGGATTAGTGGAACCTCTATATCCATTAATCCCTTTTGAAGGAGATTCTTTACTCAAACCTTTTACACACAACATGTATGCAAACAACATTGAACAATCAAGTGCACCAAAAACAAAGTGGGTGATTTATCATGAACCCAACCACCTATCCTAGCCAAGGACTTACGATAGCTTCTAGGCTACCAACTTCGGCTCTAGATGGTTGGATCATCGATGATCATCTTAAAGTAATAATGCATGCCTATATGAGGGTAGTTATCCATGTTACCCTAAGCTACCTAAATCATCATTTACCTTTTCAAGTACCTCATTCTCGATGGTTGATTCTACCTCTTCCACCCATGGATGTACCTGGTCCTGCACATCGATAATACATTAGCAATACCATATTCTTCCAAGATAGATCAATATAAATAGCATAACCAGCAAAAGCATCAAAACTAAGCATCAAGTTAACATTGATTAGTACATAGTTTTCTATGCAAAAAGTCCTACCAAGGAGGGTCATGACACAAGTGACATAATAGCATCTTGGCATCATGGAAAACCACCACCAATCAAGATTTCACTTGGATAGATGGATGATCAAAATTGGTACCAATCGTCAACATTAATTAGAAGATCATATTATTTATTTTAATCATGTTTTAAGGATGAAACATTTGTAAGGAGGGTGGAATGTTATGGTATATAGGTATAGGCATATAGGAATGTGATATTAAATTGTATATGGGTATTATGCATAGTTGGAATGTACATAACCTAAGTTTTATTGTAGTAATAATATAATATTATTATAATGAGTGCAATAAAGGTTTAGGACCTAGATTGGATTAGGGTTATACCCTCCCAAAAATAGCTTTAGAAGATGACTTGTTAAGAAGAGATATTGTTGTTGTACTATCATTATTCATATTAAGTATTCTCTTATAATAATATTTGCTTGTGTAGTGACCTCTCATATTGAGATATCTTGTGGAGTTATTCTTTCCTTAAGGAGTATAATTGATGTTGCCCTACCTTAAGGCTATTATCCATATTTGTGTATCATTGTGTGAATTATCCTTGTGGAATATTATTTGTATATGAATGATTTGTTATTTATTTATGATGGTGAATGATTTCTATTAATGAGAATAGAGTTTCTTAACAATGATGGTGAAGGAGAATAAAGAGAAAAACTTTAAAAACTATTTGATCAAGGATATAATCTGTTTAATATTCCAAAATCACATTTATTATTGGTCATGTATCCTCTAAAATCAATAACACTTGTGTTTATTGGAAAATGGACCACTTCTTTTAATACATTCCAAACTTGTCATGATTTTCAAATAAAATCATGCTTTTGTCATACTCACAAGCATGTAATTATTATAGGATGGATCCCCACTATAATCAATTTTTTTAACAATCATCAAATCTATAGTGACGTATCATACTTTGTTATCATGTAAGACTTTTACTTTGAATTCTAAAACAAACTTAAGTAAGAAAAAATAAAATACAAAAGCAAAATATGAAGGTAAAGTAAACCACCGAATAAATACTAAGAATAAGAAAATCACGTAATAATAAAACTTGTTTGAGAAAAACAAAATGAGAGACATTATAACTAGCTTAGATATAAAGGATATATATCTAAAAATGCCAAGATTTATCAATCCTAAGGTGCCTATCTTGGAGATCACACCCCCAAGAAATGAGATAGGAACCTTGAGATTGATAACTTTCGGTGTTTTTAGATATATATACTTTATATCTAAGCTAGTAGCATCCGTAACCGCACAATTATTATATTAAAATATTTTTCAATGACATTTAAATATATATATATATATATATATATATATATATATATATATATGTATTGATAAATATAACATGCCAAAAATATTTAAAATAGCTTTGAGTGAGATGAAAATGCTCAAGTGATAACAAATCTAAATCTCAATAGGCGGTGTTGATAAAAACCTTATTATTTCAAATATTGATGTTGATAAACACCTTATTATTTCATAGATTTTCTAGAGCCAATCATTTAAGCTCCAAAGACTTTAGTCGCTCTTCTTCTTCCTTTCTCTTAACAACTCCTTTTCTCGACTTCAGCTTTTCATATCGATCATATGAAAAGGGTGGTATTATTTTAAGTCCTTCCAATGCCTTAACTCTTGAGATGGCAACAAAAGTTAAACCTTGTCTTTCTTTCTGTCCTATGTCAATTGTTGCTTTATTCAGTGTCAAACCTTGTGACTTATGAATTGTCAATCCCCAAGCTAATTTTAATGGAAGTTGTCTTATCTTTCCCTTTTCTACTGGTGTAACTGGAACAATTCAAGGATATGTATCATAAAATAGCATCCCTGTGTAGTTATCGAACTCCACAAAAACATATGTTGGTTGATCTGGTGGAGACCTTCCAGGTTTATAGACTATATTCTGAATATAGCCTAATGCACCGTTAACATGTCCAGCTTCAGTCCATAAGTTGGCTATTAACATAACTCTTGCATTTTTTCAATTAATAACTCAACTTCAAGTTCTTCATTATCACCTCCTCCTGGATTAGTTCTTCCCCATTTTGTTGCAATACTATGTGCCATGGGATATTTTGATTTTAACAATTATATCCTATTATGATTATGCACATTCTCATTCGTGGCAACTAGATGGAAGTTATTGTCAAATTCTTCTATTGTAGCTACATCTAATGATGTATTGGTCCTTCTCATCAATAATTGCCAGTCATCAATAGTTGGATTTGCATATTTGATACTTGTAAGAAGTTGACAAAATCGTTTTTGTTCTTCACTATATCCTTCCTATCGAAATACCTTATCCAATATTATGATTGTTGAAAATTCTTGCCATAATAATTTTGCATACTATCGTTGGCATATGGTGGGCTATCCATCACAGGTGGTAACTGTCCTAAATCACCGACCAAAATGATTGAACTTCCTCCAAAGCATATGTTAGAATACTATGGAAATGCTTAACGAAGACGTGAATCTATTTTTTCCAATAATTTATGGCCTATGAAGCTCATCTCATCAATCAATATATATTTTATATGCTGCAAATCTTCTTGTAAACTTGTTAACGTAGTTCCTTCCAATTTTTTAAAATCTGCAACAGGAATTCGTAGAGTTCCATGTATAGTAGTTGCTGTTAGAGTTAAAGTGCACTATGCCTTCAGTTTGACACTTGTCAGTTTCATTGACAAGTGTCATGTTAATCATATAGGCCTTCTGCCTATTTATGTAACACATTTTTATGAATAATATAATCCCATAAGTTTTCCCTCCTAACATTTGGTATCAAAGAAGTCCTTTAGTTAGGATAGTGCACTTTAAGGGGGAATGTTAGAGTTAAAGTGCACTATGCCTTCATTTTGACACTTGTCAGTTTCATTGACAAGTTTCATGTTCATCATATAGGCCTTCTGCTTATATATGTAACACATTTTTATCAATAAAACAATCCCCTTCAGTTATTCCTCCTAAAAAAAAAAAAAATGTTAGGAGGGAAAACTTATAGGATTATATTATTCATAAAAATGTGTTACATAAATAGGTAGAAGGCCTATATGATTAACATGACACTTGTCAATGAAACTGACAAGTGTCAAACTGAAGGCATAGTGCACTTTAACTCTAACATTCCCCCTTAAAGTGCACTATCCTAACTAAAGAAAAAACAAAGCAAGTCAACATTAGGTAACAGCTTGCACCTATGTTAAATGCAACGACTCCAGTTGGTGCAAGTAGTAATAGGGGACAACGTTCTAGAGATGATAAATTTTCAAGTAATTGACGAATTGCACCTATAAGATAAGATTTCCCTGTTCCTGTTGTTCCTTGTATTATCATGTGCAATGGAGATACATTTTGACCTTCATTATAGTGTTCCTTGATTATATCAAAAGCTTTTTTTTGTTTGATGCTTAAGCTTTCATATGGATAATTCGAAGTGGTATCATCAGGAATGAGCAAGTCATTTTCCTTCATGAAGTTTATATATTGTATTATTTTTTTGTGTAATCTTCTCCTTGATATTCTATATTCCATGGCGCAAGTTTATCAAAATCTCTTCTTCCAAGTATATCTATTTCACTTACATCCATGAGTTGCCCATGGTATAGTTTGGATATAATTTCCCATTCATGTTCAGTCACGTTTTGTTGTACCACTCCAACATCATCATCTTCAGATTCACTATAATGTTCTTCTGTATTGTTTTTCCTACTTATCCTTTCAACAAGCCTACAAACCATATGTGGAATAGTTGAAATACTTTGAATTACCTCTACATACCTACAAACCATCTTCCCTCTCTTTTTTTTGTAAGCAAGCACCCTCTCTACATAGCATGTGGCGATATACACAATTGAGAATCTCTTCATAATCTATATTTGCATCAATTTGCATAAGTTATCGTGTATTTCTCAAACATGGGTGTTGACCAAAACTTTGTAATACCTGCAATTCATAACTATATAAATACAAACCTAAATATAAATTCATATAAATATAAATCTAAACAATTATTTATATTTACCTATATATTTCGTTGGTGAGGGTCTCCTTGAGGATTCCATGCATGCACAATATTATCAAAATATCTTTGTGCATTTTTAACTTGATTTTCATTTTTCTCCTAATTATAATAATTTTGCATACTTATCGCTAGCATATGGTGGGTTGTCCATCACATGTGGTAACTGTCCTAAATCACCTATAAAAATGATTGACCATTCTCCAAAGCATATGTTAGAATGCTATGGAAATTCTTGACGAAGACGTGAATCTATTTGTTCCATTAATTTCTTGCCTAAAGCTCATATCATCAATCAATATATATTTTATATGCTGTAAATCTTCTTGAAAACTTGTTAATCTAGTTCCTTCCAATTTTTTAAAATTTGCAACAGGAATTCGCAGAGTTCCATGTATAGTAGCTGCACCTATGTTAAATGCAACGACTCCAGTTGATGCAAGTAGTAATAGGGGACAACATTCTAGAGATGATAAATTTTCAAGTAACTGTCGAATTGCACCTATAAGATAAGATTTCTTTTTTCCTGTTGTTCCTTGTATTATCATGTGCAATGGAGGTACATTTTGACCTTCATTATAGTTTTCCTTGATTATATCAAAAGCTTTTTTCTGTTTGATGCTTAAGCTTTCATATGGATAATTCGAAGTGGTATCATCAGGAATGAGCAAGTCATTTTCCTTCATGAAGGTTATATGTTGTATTGCCTTTTTTGTGTAATATTATCCTTGATATTCTATATTCCATGGTGCAAGTTTATCAAAATCTCTTCTTCCAAGCATATCTATTTCACTTACATCCATGAGTTACCCATGGTATAGTTTGGATATAATTTTCCATTCATGTTCAGTCGTGTTTTGTTGTACCACTCCAACATCATCGTCTTCAGATTCACTATAATTTTCTTATGTATTGTTTTACCTACTTATCGTTTCAACATGCTTGCAAACCATATGTGGAATAGTTGAAATACTTTGAATTACCTCTACATACCTTCAAACCATCTCCCCTCTTTTTTTCATAAGCAAGCACCCTCTCTACATAGTGTGTGGCGCTATACACAGTTGAGAATCTCTTCGTAATCTAGATTTGCATCAATTTGCATAAGTTGTCGTGTATTTCTCAAACATGGATGTTGACCAAAACTTTGTAATACCTGCAATTCATAACTATATAAATACAAACCTAAATATAAACTCATATAAATATAAATCTAAATAGTTATTTATATTTACCTATATATTCCGTTGGTGAGGGTCTCCTCGAGGATTCCATGCATGCACAATATTATCAAAATATCTTTGTGCATTTTTAACTCGATTTTTATTTTTCTCCTAATTATAATAATTTTGCATACTTATCGTTGACATATGGTGGGCTATCCATCACAGGTGGTAACTGTCCTAAATAACTGACCAAAATGATTGACCATCTTCCAAAGCATATGTTAGAATACTATGGAAATGCTTGAAGAAGACATGAATCTATTTGTTCCAATAATTTTTGGCCTATGAAGCTCATCTCATCAATCAATATATATTTTATATGTTGTAAATCTTCTTGAAAACTTGTTAATCTAGTTCCTTCCAATTTTTCAAAATCTACAATAGGAATTCACAGAGTTCCATGTACAGTAGTTGCACCTATGTTAAATGCAGCGACTCCAGTTGGTGCAAGTAATAATAGAGGACAACATTTTGGAGATGATAAATTTTCAAGTAATTGACGAATTACACCTATAAGGTAATATTTCCCTATTCCTGTTGTTTCTTGTATTATCATGTGCAATGGAGGTACATTTTGACCTTCATTATAGTGTTCCTTGATTATATCAAAAACTTTTTTCTGTTTGATGCTTAAGCTTTCATATGGATAATTCGAAGTGGTATCATCAGGAATGAGCAAGTCATTTTCTTTCATTAAGGTTATATGTTGTATTGCTATTTTGTGTAATCTTCTCCTTGATATTATATATTCCATGGCGCAAGTTTATCAAAATCTCTTCTTACAAGCATATCTATTTCACTTACGTCCATGATTTATCCACGGTATAGTTTGGATATAATTTTCCATTCATGTTCAGTCGTATTTTGTTGTACCACTCCAACATCATCGTCTTCAGATTCACTATAATGTTCTTATGTATTGTTTTACCTACTTATCCTTTCAACATGCTTGCAAACCATATGTGGAATAGTTGAAATACTTTGAATTACCTCTACATACCTACAAACCATCTTCCCTCTTTTTTTTCATAAGCAAGCACCCTCTCTACATAGCATGTGGTGCTCTACACAGTTGAGAATCTCTTCGTAATCTAGATTTGCATCAATTTGCATAAGTTGTGTATTTATCAAACATGGATGTTGACCGAAACTTTGTAATACCTACAATTCACAACTATATAAATACAAACCTAAATATAAACTCATATAAATATAAATTTAAACAGTTATTTATATTTACCTATATATACCGTTGGTGAGAGTCTCCTCGAGGATTCCATGCATGCACAATATTATCAAAATATCTTTGTGCATTTTTAACTTGATTTTCATTTTTCAAATCTAAATTGTCCATATTCGGAGCTCCCTATAACCATAAGAAACCATGGACATGTGGAGATCCTCTATGTTGCCATTCGTATCTACACCAAAATTATTTTACTTTTATTTTTTTTTGCAACACCTCCTTTCGAAATGTGGTGTTTCAAATATGCATGTAATAAGCTACAATATGAGGATAGTCAATAATATTTTGTTTTCTCCATTTTTGTGCTTCATGAGGATCAATTGATGGAGTTCCTGGCATCAGCTGCACTTAACATGAAGAAAATAGTGGGTGACCCAATTTGATGTAATAAGTCATTTAACTTAGCACGACACATTGTCTTGTAAGATCTTGTGCCTCTTAACGATGTACCAAAACACATTAAGTGATCTACAAGATGGGATTGAGGGATATTTTCCATATGTTCACGCAGTTCATTGATTGTAATGGGTAAGTCTTGAAGACTCTTCTTTACAAATACTGCTGAAGAATTCTGTGCACAATGTCGCATAATCATGTTCATCATGAAATATCTAAATCTTGGATGTTTTCCAAAACGATGATCTCTATATCGAATTAGATGTTTTACGAATTCATGTAGATGAAGTTTTTTCATTCTAGGCTGCAACCAATCACAATTTCCATCTGCAAATAATGTCGGGAAGGCCATATCCAGTAACCCTTTTGTAACATACTCATTTATAGGATATGCTCCAATTCCAGGCCAATAAAGAAGTGTTCCAGGATCCGCATTAGGGTTTTTTACCCATGCACGAATGGGTTCCATCTCCCTCAGAGCATTAGGCGGTTTGGAGGCCATTGATGTGGTGTGATCAATTATATTTCCTTCATCAGTCTCTAGAATTGGACCCATAAATACATATTCATTCATATCAGAATCAAACTCCATATGGATAAAATTAATTTTATGAAAGACATTTGTAGTGGTGTCTATTGGGAGTTCACTCAAAAAATTTTTATCAATTTTTACATCCTTATAAAACTTATCATGCCCAACCTTATAATTAACAACTTTGTATACTCTCTCTTTATTCACTATAAAATTATAATTTGTACCACGTTGATCTTTTCTCCTAACAATAATGATTGGCAAATCACTTATTGAATGAGGCAATACCTTAGTAATTTCTTTCACCTCTTGAGGAAAATTTATTATGTGTTCTTTATACTTGTATTGACCTCCCGTAGCATGTGTTACCTGTAATATGGGATTAACACAGGCTATCAACATTTCTTCAATTTGTGTCAAATTCGCAAGTTCAGGTGGTTGTAGTCCAGGATCCATATTATTCTCTGCAGAAAATCGATTAGGACCTTTTTCTTATCGACACCTATTACATACTGGACCTTTGTCTTTCAAACACACCTATATTCCAGGATAGCATTCATCACAAATATAACACATCGATGGTGATGCAAGACTGTCTATTTGATGTCGAAATATAGTCTACGATTCATTGAAATCCACACCATATGTTGGATTTTGTTGTATATTTATTGCTATACCTTCAATATTTCCTTCTCTTTGATGTTGAGATGTCCTTTCTTGATGCATCTCCATGTTAATCTCATTGCATCTGCTTTGTGTCTATTGAACGACAACTATATTTGAAGCATTTCTTTTAAGAAAAGAAGATGCTTCAGATGCATCCATCTATCGTACTACTTCATTATTTTCAATATTTTCTCCATTACCCTGTTGCCTTTGTCTGTCTTGGTTAGATCATCTAATTCTCTCAAGTGTTTGATGGAGGATTTAAAGTTCATTATTCACCTCGTTATCTGTGTCTATCATTATGCTACCTAGCACCATCTGCAGGATTACATCTTTACACCTGCCCAACTAAATAACACTGGTGAATGTAATTCTATATCATTGTTCAAACCTTTACAGAAGCAGTCTTGAATGAATTTCTTGCTATTCGCAATTTACAGAAGCAGTTCGAAATCAATTGCGCTATGGATTTTTTTTGGTATATTGCAAGGGATGTTCATGTATTTATATAATATATTATTAAAAGTTGGTTAGTCGGTTGTTTTAGTTTAAATATTTTAAATTTTTTTGTTAATGTCGTCTTTTTTAATAAAAAAAAAATTGTTTACGACGTGACATGTATGACCTCTTTGCCTCCCACCCCTGTCTACCATTGTAGGAACGCCTCTCGGCATAATAAAAGAGCTTGAAGAGAGATTTATTCATCTTTGAGGAAATATGTAGGGCTAGTTTATTTAAATATATTTAAATCAAAGTTATTATATTTATTTATTTATTCATAAGGCTAAAAGATGCAAAACATAATGAAAAATAAATTTTTTTATATTATTTGCATCCCAAAAGTAAATGAAAGATAATCAACTATGTGATATCAACACAAATGGGAGATCAACTTTGACTTGCCCGGATGTCAACAACTCTACATAGAATGGTTCCACCTAAACCAATGACCCTTTAAGTTATTCTACAATAACATAAATAAATATAATGCCTCATAAGATAAATCTTATTAAAAGTATTGTGTTAAGTACCATTTGAATTTCAAAGAGTGCATTTGCATGAGAGATAAGTAGTAGAAATATGCATATACTTGTTAAATTAACTAGTTTATATATTAAAGAGGATTTTTCCTTTTCCTTATAGTTGGAGAAGAAAAAAAAAAAAAAAACACAAATAAAATTTAAAGATTAATATATAAAAAAGTAAACATTGAAAGAGAAAATAATTGTGTCTTTCCTAACAAATTATAATTTTTACGAATAATTTTTAAAAACCTTATCATTTCTCACACTTCATTGTCAAAGAAAGTTTCTTTGAAGAAAATCTTACTCACATAATTATCTTGATAAGCCAAGACAATATTATATATATTTTAAACTAGTTATTAAAATATTAAATGCTGATTACATATTGATATTCATTCATTTAGTTATTGTATACTGAAATATTATGTACATAGTAAATAAATTAATAAAAATTTAATATTAATTTTTATTTTAATTTCTGAAAACATTGCGTATAATCTCATGATCTAACTCTTTTATGTTAGTTGTGAATTTCTTTTTAAAACTAGATATATGAGCATAACACCTTTCACATTAACTATAATAATAATTAATTTAAATAGTACATTAAATTAAAAAATTATTGTATTTATATATAATTCAATTCTTTTTTATTGTATATGAATGTCAAAGCTTTTGTGTGTGACAGTGAGCTTAAGTGAGAGTGTCTCTATGAGAGAGTGTAATGTTTTTGATTGAAATAACCACAATAATGGTATTATGATAACTTACAATTGTAGACAATTTAAAATTGGGCTTCCACATTGAGAATCAAGAATTTTAATTGATTAAGCTAATAGCATTTAATAATTTATAAAAAAAAATTAAACAATTTTAATAACATTTATTCAAATAGTTACACTAAATAATCATCATAATTATAATTAACTTAAATTATAAATATGAGTATAAACTAAAATATTCTAGTATTGTTATTATATTTACAATTTTAGATTATTTTAGAAATTAGAATCACAAACACCATAATACATCACTTGATAACTTACAATTGTATATATACACAATTTAAACTTGGTCTTTCTCATTTGAGAATGGAGAATTTCAATTGATTAAGCTAATACCATTTAATAATTTAATTTTAAAAATAAAAATAAAAACTGAACAATTTTAATAACATTTATTCAAATAGTTACAATAAATAATCATCATAGTTATAATTAACTTAAATTATAAATATGAGTATAAACTAAATAATTCTAGTATTGTTATTATATTTACAATTTTACATTATTTTGGAAATTAGAATCACAAACCCCATGAAACAAAATTTAGCTTATCTATATATTCAAAAGTACCTACAAACATGTGGACATTGAGATTTTGAACAATTATATTTTTTTTGATAAGGTGGACGAAAGGAGTTTTGAAAGGACCTTCAAACTTTTACAAAACGAGTCTAGTCACCCACACATTGAGGAAACCGGGATGAAACAACACACATAAACACAAAAAAAGCATATAAGACACAGAAAGAAACCACCCCAAAAACCAGAGAACCCGTGTAGAAATAGAACTAATAATACATCAAACTACATACACCACTAACCCACACAAGGGTAGAGACACTAGGCTCACAAGTTAGAAAACCCAAAATATGACCAACCAAAAGAGCACAGGAACCGGGACAAGAGATCCAAAAACACTCAAAATTTAGATCCACTGGGTCTCGTCCTATTATCATCCTTGAACTCATTCAATTCCAAAAATTTCTAGCCCATGAGGACTAGAACCTCCTTAGCACAAGAAATTATAGCCTGCATGGAGTCAATTAGGGAACGCTGAAGCTTCATCATCATCACCCTGAGAAATTTTGAGTTTGAAGTCTCAATTTGGATACAAGGGTTTTGGTTCTTTCTAACACTACCGATCCTGAGTTTTAGCTTTGGCTTCTTAAGAGGTGGCAGATACTCCTACAAGTTCAAATTATCAATATTCATTGGTGCCTTCCCATTGTTAGCCATCTTCGCAACTAAACATTTAGATCTTCTCGTTCTCTCATCCCTACCTCCTAGGCCTTTGGGAGGAGACTCTGCCCCCCCCCCCCCCACCGCTTGTTTTGCCAGGGGAGTACCATTGAGGCATCAAAATATCTTGAGTCAGAGGAAGCAAGGTAATCCACAATTGGATACGAGGCCCTATTCAAAGAATTGAGAATACTATCACTGTCCAAGCCCCTTGATTTCACATGGTCAAAAATCATTTTTTCCAATCCCTGTGTACTGGATCAGGGGCTACACACTTCTTCACTTTATTGATTGACCTAACTAGGAATTGAAATAGGAACGATGAAATATTCATCGTTCTCTTATGGCAGAGATGGTTCAAGAACATGGAGTGATAGCTCCATAGGATGTCCTAGTTCTCATTTAGGGTAAAATATTGAATTTTTACCAGAGCTATATGATCCCTTAGAGCCCTCAAAGAGTTTTGCTTGAAACCATTCTATATTTTGACCAACTCTTCTTTAAAAAAAACTTGAGCTTTGAGAATGCTTCTCGATTATACACCAGCACATCTTCCGCCAACCTGGTCACTTTGGTGATCAGAGGAATGTTAATATCGAATTCCACATTCTCAAATTTGACCATGCCCTCGTACCATGAGCATACCAAATATTTGGCCATCAACCTATGGTGGCTAGTGAACTTCAAAAATATTGGAGAATATTTCAGCTTTTAAAGATCTTTTAGACCTCCTCATCCATAGTTAGGAAGTGCGGCTCCAATATCAAGGCATCCTCTCTAATGCCACATAGAAACTCTATCTTAGCAATAATTCTCCCTTTGCCACATGACTCTCTACCATGGATAGAAAGGGTGTTTGGATTAGAAAAAATAGTCTAACAAACCGCCTTGCTAGCCATACGCCTTAGGGACCCATGAATATCCATGCCCAAAGAACAAAGATAGAAAACTTGGGCACTCGACCAGAGGATTCTACAAAAATCTGTATAATGACTCAGGAATATGATCTGACTGCCACCTTTTTGCTAGCTCATAGGCTGGATTCTCACCAAAGAAAAACCTCCTCATTTGGAACAATGAATAACTTTGGAAATATGCTATGAATGGACTCGAGAGGATTAGCGAAATGGTACCAAAATTAGAGCTAATGGGTTGTGATACCCATGATGTGTTAGATGCTGATAATACACATGTTATTTGATCGCCCATTCAAAATAAATTAAATTTACTCTCCTTATCCAACTCAAATTTTGATAATATGACAAGGGTTCAGGCCAGCTACCTAAACCATTAGTGATATGCTAAGGATTAATAAAAATCTACCGCTCTACCCACCTTGAATAAGCCATGTCATCCAAGTCACCTAATACAATCTACTACGATATCCACTTTCCACACCTCTTTGGTACTTGGTTCATGATAGATATCTTCTCATGAGTGCAATCCTCCCATCGATAACCAAGATACTTTCTGAAGATGAAAACACAACACTTAAACAATAAAGAAATCAAATGACCCAAAGAAACACAAGATTGCTCAAATAGATAAATTTATTCAATAAATGGGGGGGAGCTAATAAACTCCTTTTGATACAATCTGTACTCAATGAGTATTTGATACAAAGATATACAAGATGCTAGGGTTCTCCAAAACCCTAGCTACAATAATGAAGTGTCTTCAACTGGTGTGTCCTCGCTTCCAACAAAACGAGTGGGCTTCAGGTATCCATGTGTTTGGGCCACTCTGACTGCAATAGTATTCCAATGCTTTCTCTTGGTTGATGTTATCCAATCCTACACACACAAAAAACAATAAAGTTGTTAGTAAACAAAAGGAGGGTTCCACAATGTGAACCCTCAAAAATGAAAACTAAAACCCTAGATCTATGTAAGCTAGATATGTAAGATGCAATAACAACAAATGATAACAAAAATTTAGATTTACCTTGCTTGTGATGATTCGTTGCTTCATTGTTGCAGATCCGTGAATGTGATGCCCTAGTAGTAGCAGCAAATGTGTAGCAGCAGGCTCTGGTACGCACCTACAGGAAACAACAGGCTTTGGTGTGCACCTACAGGAAATGATAGTCTTTGGAGAGAGCCTACAATATAGCAGGCACAGGCGTGCACTTGGCAAGCTCTGCAGCGAGCTTCAAAAGCTCAGGAGGGTGCCTGTGATGAGGATAAAATCTATAGAAGTAGATCGCGAGGATTGCAACAAATGCGGCAAATGGGAAATGATGGGGGTGGTAGAAAATAATGAGAGAACGAATATGGAGGACGGCTGGAACAATAGAAATCATATTGGCTAGCTAGGGCTTTGGATCTTCAACACTCTATCTTTTCTACTTCACTAGGGCTTCGCCAATGACTTCTCTAGGATGCACGTAACAATATCAGGGTTCCAGGGTATGGGCATTTGCAAATGCCCTTACTTATAATCCAACCTTAGGCTTTCTTAGGGTTTTAGCTCAACACTTTAGATCATGTGGCTAAGATTAAATCACATCCTAGGGCTAATATTGTACTTTAAGTGTGGCATGGATTAATGAAGATGGACAGTGGAGATTAGATTGGATCGGACGGCTATGATTAATTGGGTTTATAAATACATATTTTATAATAAATATATTAAAATAAGCCCAATTGGGTTAGGAAATGGCAAGGAAAGGGTTAATGTGGGCCTTTTGAAGGTGAGAAAGGTGTATTGTGGACAAGTGGGTTGTGGGAAGGTTAGGATGGAGGATTAGTGGCTGTGATTTGGTGTCTACACTTTTTATAGGGCCTTCTGATATAACTCATCTCTAAGCAATTATGACTGGTCATTAGGAGTATGAAGTAATCCATCCATCTAGTAAAATTATTGAGATGGTTGCACCATCTTTACTTCTTTCAACATATCCCCCTGATGGTGATCCACAAGAGCTCACAACAAATTCTTAAATCTCATTCATTACATTTGGAATTGATCTACAATAATGGCAGCAGTCTGCCATTTAAAACTCTTTCACTCTGAAAGTTAGTTATTTTCTTTCCTCTTACAGCATCTTCCACCCAGGAAGAATAACAGTCTAAACTGGTCCAGAATCGCCCTCTCGCCTTCATGTCTGCAACTTTGGCTCAGCAGTTCTCTAACCCTTGTGCATGCCTTCGCTTGCCCTTTTAAAATCTTTGGCATGACTCTTTGTTTCCCTTGTTTGACCCTTCGTTTCATTTCCCGTGCCTCTTCGTTGTCTTCGCCTTCAACCGCATTTCTTTTCGATCCTTGATCCTCGTCTACTTTCACTGCACCTCGATGCCACATGCCTTCATGTTGCCACTGTAGGCTCTATCCACCTGTCAACCATTGATGACGCTCGGTATACCACCACTCGATATATTCCTTTGTAACGACCCTTGTAATCGCCTACGCTTTCTTTTCTTTCATTGGTCGCAAAAATGTGACATGTCACGATATCATGACACTTTCGACTTCCCTGTCTTCCAGCCTTCTTCGAGTCACAAAAATGCGACATGTCGCGATATCGCGACACTTTTGGCTTCCCTATCTTCCAGCCTCCTTCGAGTCGTGAAAATGCGACATGTCGCGATATCGCGACACTTTCAGCTTCCCTGCCTTCCTACCTTCTTTGAGTCATGAAAATGCGACATGTCGCGATATCATGACACTTTTGGATTCCCTGCCTTCCTACCCTCTTCGAGTCACAAAAATGCGACATGTCGCGATATTGCGACGCTTTTGACTTCACTGCCTTCCTGCCCTCTTCAAGTCATGAAAATGCAACATGTCGCGATATCGTGAAACCTTTTCTCCCTAGCGCCTTCTCTCATTCTTGGGTTGCAAAAATGTGACATGTTGCGATATCGTGACACTTTTTCTCCCTTGCACCTCTCGTCCTTGGGTCACGAAAATGTGACATGTCGTGATATCGCAACACTTTTTCTCCTTTGCACTTTCTCTTGTCCTTGGGTCGCAAAAATGTGACATGTCGTGATATCGCGACATCTTTCCCTTTCGGCTCTACTTTCTCCCTTTCGGTCGCGAAATCGTGACGTGTCGCAATATCGCGACAGTTTCTTTCCTTGCTTCCTTTCTGCCTCTTCGATCGCGATTTCGTGACATCTCACGAAATCGCAACAGTTTCTTTCCTTGCTTCCTTCCTGCTTCTTCGATCGTGAAATCGTGACATGTCACAATATCATGACAGTTTCCTTCCTTGCTTCCTTTCTGCCTCTTCGGTCGTGATTTCGTGACATGTCACGAAATTGTGACATTTTCTCCTCTGCGCCTTTCCTGTCTTCTTTCGATCGTGACATGTTACAAAATCATGACATTTTTGCTTCCTGCCTCCTCTCACCTTCTAGAGTCGTGAAAACACGACATGTCACGATATCGTGACACTTTTCTCTGTCGCGACATCAAGGCAAACACTTAGAAAAAATTTTGTCGATGCAAGATTGCTCTGCTACCACCGGATGCTCCTGCATCAGACACCCGAGATGGATTGAGAAGTGTCCTTTACTTCTATACTATTGGAGGAAGACCCAGGCGGTCGACCTCTATTTTGGACAACCAAGTTGCATCTTCGATAGGTCTGCCCTTCCATTTGACCAGATATTCAGAATACTATCTGTTCCTGGTACTTCTGTCTGCTCAAGTGTCTAGTATTTCCTCGATCTTGTCTGCTGCTGAAGTAGATGTTGGAAAACTCCATAATTATGTACTTGGTCTTGCTACTGCCTCCTTCATGATACTCTACCAAATCTGCAATGTTAAAAATAGGTGATATGTTAAGGCCACTTGGCAATTCCACTTCATACGCATTGCCTGAATCCCGTTTTCCCAAAATTTGGCATGGTCCAAACTTCTTCATCTTTAGCTTGTTATAGGTTTTAGCAGGAAACCTCTCTTTTCTCAAATGAACCATGACTTCATCACCCACTGTGAATTCCTTAAACCGTCGCTTCTAGTCTACCTTTGTCTTATATTGGTTGTTCATATTAGTAATGTGCTTCTTCACTTCTTCATGCACACTCTTCAAATGCTCTGCAAAGTCCTCAGCCTTGACACTGCACTTTTCCCCTGTAGCCATCTTCCTCAACTCAGAAGCACTCCTTGGACTGCTCCCATATATTATCTGGAATGGATATTTGTTAGTACTCCTATTGACAGAATTGTTGTATGAAAATTTTGCTTGTGGCAAAACCAAATCTCATCCTATGGGCTTATCTCCTATCAAGCATCTCAATAGATTTCCCAAACTTCTATTCACCCCCTCTTTTGGCCATCAGTCTGTGGGTGATATGCAGAACTAAATTTCAAATCTATCTTCAATTTCTTCCACAAGGTCCTCCAAAAATGCCCAACAAACTTGGTATCTCTGTTAGAAACGATACTCTTTGGTAGACCATGAAGTCGTACCACCTCTTTGAAAAATAAACCTGTAATGTGAACTGCATCACTAGTTTTTTGGTAGGGGATAAAATGTGCCATCTTCGAAAACCTGTCAACCACCACAAATATGGAATCATTTCCCTGTTGCATCCTTGGTAGACCAAGAACAAAATCCATACTAACGTCCTCCCATGGTCTCTCTGGTACAAGTAATGGCTGATATAATCCAGTGTTCTGGCTCACACCTTTCGCCATCTGGCATACTCTACAGCTTTGTACAAACCTCTTCACATCTTGTTGCAGTTATGGCCAATATTATTTCTCACTAACCAGGGCAATGGTCTTGTCCCAAACAAAATGTCCAGCCAGCCCTCCACTATGTTTCTCCTTGACTAGATTTTCCCTCATTGAACTCCTTGGAATGCATAATTGACTTCCTCTAAACAACATTCCATCTTGGATCAGAAAATCCAACCACTTGGTCCTATCCAAAGTGACAAATGCCAAGCAAGCCTTCCAGGCTTCTGCAAAATCAGGATCTTTAGGGTACAAACCCTTCGATTCATAAAATCCTACCACTTCCACCTTTATTTCTGTCAACAAACACCGCCTTCTACTTAAGGCATCTCGCAACTCGTTTGACCTTCTGCTCCTGTGCTTCAACATAAAGGTATAACTCTGTAGAAACTCAACCCATTTCAGGTGCCTCTGATTTAGTTTCCCTTGGCTATTAATATACTGCAAGGCCTGATGATCAGTATATATAACAAACTCTTTTGGCAACAAGTAATTTTGCCACTTCTTTAGAGCCTGAACTATAGCATAAAACTCTTGATCATAAACTGAATACTTCTTCCTAGCATCATTGAGTTTCTCACTAAAGTAAGAAATAGGTTTACCTTCTTGACTCAAAACAGCTCCTATGGCACTACCACTAGCATCACAATCTACCTGAAATACCTTATTAAAATCTGGAAGTGCCAAAATAGGTTGCTCTATAACCTTCTTCTTCATCATATCAAAACTCTTATCTGCTCCTAAGGTCCACTTGAATTATTTCTTATTCCCTCTCATTATTTTTGTAAGGGGTGCACAAATACTACTGAAATTTCTAATGAATTTCCTGTAAAAACTTGCTAGACCATGAAATGATCTTACCTCGGTCGTGCTTCTCGGAGTAGGCCAGTCAATGATAGCTCTCACCTTTTCTGGGTCCATTTTTAGACCTTCGACTGAGATGACAAATCCCAGGTACACTAACTCTTTCTTCATGAAATTACACTTCTTCAGATTTATTAACTGCTCCTCCCGCATCTTCTCAAAAACCCTTCTGACCTACATCAGATGCTCTTCCAGGGTTCTGCTAAATATTAAAATATCATCCAAATAGACAATGACGAATTTGCCTAAAAATTCTTTCAATACCTCATTCATCAACCACATGAATGTGCTTGGTGCATTGGTTAGCCCAAATGGCATGCCCAACCATTCATACAAACCTTCTCTGGTCTTGAAGGTTGTCTTCCATTCATCTCCTTCTCTGACATGAATCTGATGATAATCACTCTTCAGATAAATCTTTGTGAAGTACTTGGCTCCACTCAAACAGTCCATAATGTCATCCATCCTTGGCAATGGAAATCTATACTTTATGGTGATCATGTTAATGGCTCGAGAGTCGATAAACATTCTCCATTCTCCATCTTTCTTTGGTGCTAGTATTGCAGGTACTACACATGGACTCAAGATCTCCCGAATCAGTCCCTTTTTCAGCAACTCTTGGACTTGCATGTTTAGCTCTTCAGTTTCTGTAGGAGTCATTCTATGTGCTGCCTTATTAGGTAAACTAGATCCTGGTACCAAATCTATATGGTGACTGATCTTCCTCATTGGTGGTAAACCTTCAGGCACATTATCAGATACAATGTCTGGAAATTCTTCTAACAGTCCTAAGACTTCTACAGGGGTATCTTTGCATTCTTCCTTCCTAACTCTAGGAATTAATGCATAGCACATATGCTCATGCTTTAAACTATCCAAAAATATTCCCCTTTCAATTAAACATATTCTAGCGCTGCTACATACCTTTTCACCTGCCTCCTACAAGGGCTTTAGCTTATGGCGCACTCCATTCTTTATCACTAAGTGTTGGCGTGACCATCATGCACTGCACACCGATCAAACTGCCATGGCCTTCCCAACAAGAAATGACAAGCATCCATAGGCAGGATGTCACATAGGACCTGATCATAGTACTTCCCAATATTAAATTTCACCGAGCATTGCTCACTGACCAAAGCCCTATGGTCCTTTTGTAACCACGCAATCCGATATGGATGCGGGTGTCCCCTTATCTTTAACTGTAACTTGGTAACCATTTCTTTTGAGACCAAGTTATCAGTACTACCATTATCTATAATAATGTTACAGACCTTACCCAAACTTTTGCACCTTGTGCAAAACAGGCTCCTTATCTGGTCTGATCCTTTCTCCTCGTTCAACAGGGTCCTCCTTGTAACCATAACTTCTCCTCCCTCTGCCTCCTCAAAATGTTCTAATTCAACACCTTCATCGGCTACAACAGCTCTAGCAGGACCCTCAGGTCTCTCATTTGTCCCTTCTCAATGTTGTGGACACTCGTATGCTCAATGTCCTTCTTTGCCACAGTGGAACCAGGTTCCACGAAATCCTCCCCTTCCAAATCCACATCCAAATCTACCTCTCCCCCTTGGGTAACCATTGTTCTGATTACGGGGTTGGTAGGTGTTCCTATCTTCCTGATCCTGGGTATTACTGGTTTCACCAGCCTTCTTCTGATCCTTATATCTTTCTCCACTGGTCCTTCCACCAATTCTTCCCCCATGACCTCTTCCTCTTTGCTTTCCCTCAAATCGTCTATTCAGCTTCTCTTCGACTTTGAGGGCAAACTAGTAAGCATCCTCAATGGTGCTCATCCTAACCAGAATCAACTCTTCTTGAATACTGGTTCTCAACCCATTGATGTAACGGTCCACCTTCTCCCTATTAGCCTTTGCATGACCAGTTCTGATTGAGATCAGGTATAACTCCTCTGTATATTATTTGATAGATCTGTTTGACTGTCTCAAACTCTACATTCTTCTCAACAGGTCCAATTCGTAATCTACAAGAATAAACTGTCTCTTCAACTTCTCTACCATTCGATCCTATCTGGTTATATTTTTATTTCCTCCTCTATTTCTTTCTAGCTGCACTTCTTTCCACCATATGCAAGCATGGCCTTTCAACTTTGTTTTGGAAAACTTGATCCGATCTGGATCTACAACCTCCTCATACTCGAAATATTCCTCCATATCATTGATTCAGTCAATTAACTCCTCTGAATTGAGACTCCCAGAATACGTGGAGACCTCAAAATTTGCCTTCTTCCCGATCTAAGATATGGCCTTAATTAATCTGGCTTCTGCAAGATCCGTTGCTTCTTCTTCAACCTATGGATCATCAACCTCCCAAGCTTCATCTTCACTATGGTCTTCTCTCCTTGGTTCAACCCCTCTTCACAATTCCTCTTGCAGAGCTTGCACTTGCCTCTGTAAAGCTCTGAAATCTTCTTCAGGTACCACATTCCTTCCACCACCATGGTTTCTTCATGGAGGCATTCTTTCTCACTCTCTTCTCACAATCTTTCTATAGATCCTGGTGCAAACTGCCTCACTTTTGGTGATCTGCTCAAACACTCAAGAACTCCCGCTCTGATACCACTTGATGGTGATCCACAAGAGCTCACAACAGATTCTTAAATCTCATTCATTACAGTTGGAATTGATCTACAATAATGGTAGCAGTCTGCAATTTAAAACTCTTTCACTCTGAAATATAGTTATTTTCTTTCCTCTTATAGCATATTTCACCCAGGAAGAATAACAGTCTAAACTAGTCCAGAATCGCCCTCTCACCTTCACATCTGCAACTTTGGCTCAGCATTTCTCTGACCCTTGTGCATGCCTTCGCTCACCCTTTTAAAATCTCTGGCATGACTCTTCGTTTCCCTTGTCTGACCCTTCGTTTCATTTCCCATGCCTCTTCGTTGTCTTCACCTTCGAACACCTTTCTTTTCGATCCTTGATCCTCGTCTGCTTTCACTGCACCTCGGTGCCACGTGCCTTCATGTTGCCACTGTAGGCTCTGTCCACCTGTCAACCATTGATGACGTTTGGTATACCACCGCTCGGTAGATTCCTTTGTAACGACCCTTGTAACCGCCTGCACTTTCTTTTCTTTTGTTGGTCGCAAAAATGCGACATGTCGCAATATCGTGACACTTTCGGCTTCCCTGTCTTCCAGCCTTCTTCGAGTCACAAAAATGCGACATTTCGCGATATCGCGACACTTTCGGCTTCCCTATCTTCCAGCCTCCTTCGAGTCACAAAAATGTGACATGTCACGATATCGCGACACTTTCGACTTCCCTGCATTCCTGCCTTCTTCAAGTCATGAAAATGCGACATGTCGCGATATCAAGACACTTTCGGCTTCCCTTCCTTCCTGACCTCTTTGAGTCATGAAAATGCGACATGTCGCTATATCGTGACGCTTTTGGCTTCACTGCCTTCCTGCCCTCTTCGAGTCGCGAAAATGCGACATGTCGCGATATCGCGACACCTTTTCTCCCTAGCGCCTTCTCTCATTATTGGGTTGCGAAAATGCGACATGTCGCGATATCACGACACTTTTTCTCCCTTGCGCCTTCTCTCGTCCTTGGGTCACGAAAATGCGACATGTCGCGATATCGTGACACTTTTTCTCCTTTGCGCTTTCTCTTGTCCTTGGGTCACGAAAATGCGACATGTCGCGATATCGCGACATCTTTCCCTTTCGACTCTTCTTTCTCCTTTTCGGTCGTGAAATCGCGACATGTCGCGATATCGCAACAGTTTCTTTCCTTGCTTCCTTTCTGCCTCTTCGGTCGCGATTTCGCGACATGTCATGAAATCATGATAGTTTCCTTCCTTGCTTCCTTCCTGCTTCTTTGGTCGCAAAATCGTGACATGTCGCGATATCACGATAGTTTCCTTCCTTGCTTCCTTTTTGCCTCTTCGGTCGTGATTTTGTGACATGTCGCGAAATCGTGACATTTTTTCCTCTATGCCTTTCCTGTCTTCTTTCGGTCCCGATTTCGTGACATGTCGTGAAATCGTGACATTTTTGCTCCCTGCCTCCTATCACCTTCTGGAGTCATGAAAACGCGACATGTCTCGATATCGTGACACTTTTCTTTGTCGTGATATCGTGACATCAAGGCAAACACTTAGAAATTTTTTTGTCGATGCAAGATTGCTCTGCTGCCATTGGATGCTCCTACATCACCCCCTCAGGATTTTAATCGACATCCAACACTACCACCTAATGCAATGGATGCCCATAGGCCATGTACCCATTTGTCTAGTGCTAAGCTAATTAGCCCTCTTTGAGATCATATTTAAATTCAAATTTTAACGGATTACAAGATCCAAATTTCTAGCTATTGGAACCCAAAAAAGGAGGACCTAGAAACCAAGGTTGTTAATATTGGGAGGGGGTCTACGTTTGTCTAAACTCATTATCTAGAAATCTAAGACTAGCTGGAAAATTACCTCGCCAAATACATAGTTCTTGTTGATATATACCTTGATTTGCTAACAAATTTGTTGCTTTATTACCTTCTCTGAAGAGATGTTTGAATTGAATTGCTTCCAAGTTTTGAGTCATTCTTTTGGCTTCCATTAGAAGGTTTGAGATGGTCTAGGAAGGGGTTTGGATACCACTGATTATATTTATGACATTAAGAGAATCTCCCTCGATGGTTAATTTTTTGTAATCCACAGATTCTAATTGGAATATTCCTTGAAACAACGCTCTTGCTTCTGCAAAGTGGTTGGTTTGATGGCCCAGATTTTTTGCAAATGCAAAGATAATTTCCCATTCAAATTCCTAAACAACCCTCCTACCCCAGCCAGTCTTGGGTTACCTTTTGATGCTCCATCGAAGTTCAATTTTAGCCAACTGGGTGGGGGTGGTTCTTTAATGGTTTTTGACCTGTCCGAAGCCATCCTACTAATTGTTGCTTGTTGCTGGGTTGAGAAACCCAAGGATCTTTTTAAGTCAATCTACTTTTCACCAGTGATTCTATCCAAACTCAGGGATTTGAAATTTTCCATTGTGTCCACAATAGTCCTCGAGGCAATTGAATTTTTTGGGAGAGAGACGTTTTTAAAGGCCTTGCATTTATTTCCTTCCACACTTGTCACCATAAATGAGGTAAACTAAATTTCCAGATATAACGAAGGTGTGGTGAAGAAAAATGAGAAACCCATTGATCAACTACGTCATTCAATTATTTGGAAAAACCCAAGCAACCCCAAGCTCTTCGAAGAAAAAAAGAAAAACTTTTTGAGTGAAGGGACAAAGGGATAACAGGTGAGTTAGAGACTCATCCGCACAGCCACACAAAAAACACCTGTTAGGGATCAACAATCCACACTTTATCAAGGGTCAAAAACTTCTATTATGTAGGTATAAGTTACTTCAAAGCCAAGCCAAATTGATAATTATTATATTTCTTAAAAAAATGGGTTATGTGAAATTGAAATAAATCTTATTATTGTATCATGATTACATAGTCATATTATAACAACTTATTATTATATATATTATTCAAGATTAAAAAATTGATTAGTTGATATTGAATAAATCTCATATTCTATCATTGACTATATAGTTATTTTCTTGTTATAATTTAAAATTACAAAAATTGATTATTTGAGATTACTGTATCGTTGATTATATAGTCATAATATAACATATGTAAATCAATATTTTAATTTAAGTCTTTTCATTAAGTCTTTTCCATCTAAAAAAAGTTATATGGACCAGCAGAGTATTTTATATATATATAATATGCTGTTACAACAACTTGAAAATCATTTCTTAAGATTTAAAATTACTATTTTTCTATAAAAATCTAAAAATTTAACCACATCCATTTGTACCATGTGTTATCTTTGACTTTATTGTTAATATAAAAAACATGCACATGCATAAAAGAATCTAAAACCATAAAAGACAATGTCGAAGTAATAAAAGAAAACTCTGAACCTTTTAAATTTTTAAGCTAACAATTGATATTCTCAACTTTCTTATTATTATTATTTTTGAAGAGATAAAAAATATGTAATAGTTTTGGTAGTATTATTTTAACAATTATCATTATAGTTTCACGTTCGATTTCGAAAAGATTTTACTTAAGCAGGGGATCTTGGAAGGATTCAAGATGGCAAACACTCAACAAAAACCAATCGATCTCCAACTTTACTATTATAGTAGTCGAAGGATAACACAACGGTTGGACTTTGGCTCTTTTTTGGAAGGTAAACACTCAACAAAAACCAATTGATCTCCAACTTTACTATTATAGTAGTCGAAGGATAACACAACGGTTGGACTTTGGCTCTTTTTTGGAGGTTCAAATTGTGGTGTGTGGGGTTATGTTATAAATTATTTTTGAGAGGTCACGGTGGAATTGGATGCTCAACCCTTAAAAACTATATATATATATATATATATATATATATATATATATATATATATATATATATATATTATAAGATTTTTTGGGTGCATATGTATCTTTATAATTCTTAGCCTGCTAGATGAAGATAAAGCCAATAAGACCCCAACCCTCTAGGAAACAACCTTTGAGAGGTCACGGTAGGATTGGATGCTCAACCCTTAAAAACAAAATATATATATATTATTATAAGATTTTTTGGGTGCATATGTATCTCAATAATTCTTAGGGTGCATATGTATCTTTATAATTCTTAGCCTGCTAGATGAAGATAAAGCCAATAAGACCCCAACCCTCTAGGAAATAAGCTAACAATTGATATTCTCAACTTTCTTATTATTATTATTTTTGAAGAGATAAAAAATATGTAATAGTTTTGGTAGTATTATTTTAACAATTATCATTATAGTTCCTCGTTCGACTTCGAAAAGATTTTACTTAAGTAGGGGATCTTGGAGGGATTCAAGATGACAAACACTCAACGAAAACCAATCGATCTCCAACTTTATTATTATAGTAGTCGAAGGATAACACAACGGTTGGGCTTTGGCTCTTTTTTGGAAGGTCCAAGGTTCAAATTGCGGCGTGTGGGGCTGTGTTATAAATTATTTTTGAGAGGTCATGGTGGGATTGGATGCTCAACACTTAAAAACAAATAAATAAATAAATAAATATATATATATATATATATATTTATATATATATATATATATATTATAAGATTTTTTGGGTGCATATGTATCTCTATAATTCCTAGGGTGCATATGTATCTTTATAATTCTTAGCCTGCTAGATGAAGATAAAGCCAATAAGACCCCAACCCTCTAGGAAATAACTTTTGTCCCCTATGAGAGGTCATGGTGGGATGGGGATGTCCAACCCTACACCTTAGTAAGGTTTCTCACAATAACTGAATCTAAAAAAAGACTTTATTATTATTATAGTTTTTTATGGGTGCTTATGTATCTCTAGGATTCTTAGCCTTCTCCACAAAAACAAAGTCAATGAAACCCCAATCCTCTAGAATATAATGTTTGCCCCCTATGAGAAGTCATGCTGGTATGGGGATGCCCAACCCTCAACATGAGTAGGGTTTCTCACACTAACCAAATTAAAAAAAAAAAAAAAACTTTGTTATTATTAATTTTTTTTTGGGTGCGTAGGTATTCTCTATGATTCATAGTCGTATATAAATACATAATTCATAGTGGTAAAGACAAAGTCAATAAGATCCCAAACCTTTAAAAAAATAATTCGAAGGAGACAAAATCAATGTAATTCAACCCTCTAAAAACTTGATGGTGACGCTATCTTTTTAAACTAAAATATTAAAATAAAACAAACATTTTATATAAGATCAAGATTGATCGGTATCTCTTTTGACATATCTTCAACTTCATTAGTGCCGCTGAATTAGCCTTCAAGAAAAAGCCTAGAACTGTGGGCGGATAGCTTTATCAAGAGAATAAGATAGAACGTTGATGATTCCTCTTGTCTCGTAGTCAAAGCCATTGTACTTCCAGACACACTTCCCATTTTTTACGCTCATCAAACCTGTATGTTCCTAAACGACGAGAGCAAATTTACCATTTAATTAAACAAAACTTTTTATCTCGACGTAACATGTTTTTTCTTTTCTTGATGAAGGGCATAATTCCACATGGGTACTATAAATACTGATTTATAAATATTGATTTTTTGAGTAAATATAAAGTCAATTGAATTTGATTGTCTAGAGAATCGAATTGTGAAAGTTCATTGAGTCGCTACCTACCAACCTATCTTGTTGAATAAACAAGAAGTCAACTAAGTTTACTATCCTGAGAATCCAACTATGACAGTTCATTGGTAAGCATAGCCGCTAACTACCAAACTATCTCAAAGCACTGTTTTTTTGGTTACATAAGAGAGTTGGTCAAAACTACAATGTTTTTAGTAACTAACAAGAGCAAGGTTCAAACCACACGGGCTACTCCCATCAAATCTATTCTGCCTTGTTATTGTTGAATGTGAAGGGGACCATCAATTGCTCGGGATTTGTACCATCATCCGACATGAGCTGCTCCCACCAAACCTCTTCCACCTAGTTATTGTTGACCTGACGTGAAGGAGACCACCAATCGTTGGGGATTGATACCGTCATTGTCAATTTGACATGCATAAGAGGATTATCTCAAAGCATTGTTTTTTTTTGTTGCATAAGAGAGTTGGTCACAACTACACTGTTTTTAGTAACTGGCAACGGCAGGGTTCAAACCACATGGGCTATCTCATCAAACCTATTCTGCCTCGTTATTGTTGACCTGGTGTGAAGGGAAACACCAGTTGCTTGAGATTCATACCAACATTCCACATGGGCTACTCCCACCAAACCTCTTCCATCCCGTTATTGTTGACCTGATGTGAAGGGGACCACCAATCACTGAGGATTCGTACCATCATTGTTAGTCTGACAAGCATAAGAGAATTCAGATCAAACTACTACCTTTGCAACCAGGTTGTCCCTAAAATTTTAACCCTTTCAAAACACTGTTTTTAAAAGGATTTTAATCCATTATTTTAACTTAAGTTTTTTAAATAAAAACCAAAAAAACATATCATTATATCATTATAGTATTTAACATACTAGATATAACATATTATAAAATATAGTTTTGCCTTCCTTTCAATTGCTTAAAGTTGTACTTTTTCAACGGGTACGTGTAAAATAATTCAGCCTTGCCGTGGCAGTGTATGCTGCACGGCGATCGGGACGACAGGATGGTCCCGTCTGACGAATTCCAGTGATGGCCCCACGAGCCAGACTGATCGTCATAATGTGGCTATCATTGTATTTGTATTTGTTTTTGTGTTCCCCTCAAATTAAAAATATCGGGGAGGAATCTGTCCATTCTATTCCATTCCGTGCAAACATACGTCAATCTCAAGGCTTTATAAGGCTCATTGTAGCGGATGCGAATCAAGCTGGATCTCGGAATAATGCTGCCGATTTCGTGGTACTGCTTGATATATTCCATCCAGCAAATTAACATTACACTAGAATTAGGAACATTGTGCATGTGTGTGTCCTTAATCCAGTGACACAAGAAAACGATAGCACGTGAGGAAGTCCAAGCGCAATTGAATTCTCTATGGCCGCAAGGATGCGTGTGGTACACCCTTCAGATAAGAGAGGCACCAATGGTTTTGGCCTGTCCACATATCCAATAGTGACCTCTTTATTGAGGAAGGGTATCACAATGAATCATCTAGAAAGCAAGAAAATTAATTACCAAGAAATCAATGGATAGAAAATAAGAAGATCAATTATCAAGAGATCCATGGATACAAAGCAAGAAGATCAATTATGAAGAGATCGATGGATCGAAAACAAGAAAACAAGAAGACCAGTTATCAAGAGATGGATGGATCGAAAACAAAAAGATCAATGGATAAAAAGCAAGAAGACCAAATATAAAGAGATGGATGAATGGAAAACAAGAAGACCAATTATCAAGAGATCGATGGATATAAAAGCAAGAAGACCAATTATAAAGAGATGGATGGATCGAAAGTAAAAAAGCAAGAAGACCAATTATCAAGAGATCGATGGATAGAAAGCAAGAAGACCAATTATGAAGAGATCGATGGATAGAAAGCAAGAAGACCAATTATGAAGAGATCGATGGATAAAAAGCAAGAAGACCAATTATCAAGAGATCGATGGATAAAAAGCAAGAAGACCAATTATGAAGAGATCGATGGATCGAAAGCAAGAAGACCAATTATGAAGAGATGGATGGACAAAAAGGAAGAAGACCAATTATGAAAAGATAGATAGATTAAACTTATTTGGATATGAGATACCCTTGAACAGTAGAGGGCTGGAGGGAACTAGAGGGAACTAGAATAGGGAGTTCAGGATGGTCAGTATTTAACAATACCCAAAATGTTGTTGAGAAGATTTGAGAGCGGAGGCTTGATAACAAGAGGAAGGGTATGCTTGCCCGGCATCCACAGAGCATCTGGTGGTGACTGTAGAAGAAGAACTCACCAGACTTGTTCCATCGTACCTGAGGCGGCGCCATGTTTTTTGAGGCATAGGTTTTGTGGGTTGCTGGTTTTACCAAGTTTGTGATGGACCATCATCAGCAGCAGAGCCTCAGCCTCGGCAGAATGAACAAGGTAAGGACAAGAGCTGAACTTTTCCCTCCTCCTCCTCCTCATGGGTCTACCCTGTCGTCTGTTGAATCTAGCGATAGCGGTACAGTTCATTTGTATTATTCTGATTCTGGAAACGAAGTGATGTTCCAATCCCCCCACACCACCGTCTCCTCCCACAACACCTTAGAAACATATGCATCTTCAACCATTTCCCAGTGGGACACAACACCATCTATGCAGCAAGAGGGGGAGATAATAGGATTGAATAAACATATTGGACTATCCACCATGGAAGAAACTGGGTCTGCAATTTTTCTACAAGGGTTCATGAATCACCTCAAGCAGACCTCTCCAGACGTCCCACTCTCCCAAATCCTTCACTACTTACACAACAATAATGCCCACTGTTCTACCCCAAGGACTAAATCCTACCTTAGGCACTCAATCCCAAATAATTTAGTCAGCAACAACAAAAATGGTGGATTCACCTATCCAAAATCCAGGGGGCTAAAACGCAGTCTGGAGAGTGCTTACCCAGAGAAGGATTCGGATAAGCCATTGCACCACAGCAGGACTTATCCAGATTCAGAAACCAAGGAAAAAATCCAAATTGAAGATTCAGAAGGTTTACATCTTCTGGGTCTTCTCGTCCAATGCTCGGAGGCTATTTCCGTCGACGATTTCGAGCGAGCAAATCTCATCCTGCTGGAGATTCACGAACTCTCTTCACCCTACGGCAGCCCGGTCCACCGCGTCGCCGCCTACTTTGCCGAAGCCATGACATCTCGCATGATAAGCTCCCGGCTCGGAATCTACTCTCCCATGCCGGACAAATCCAGGAGCCAGCGAATTCTGTCGGCATTCCAGGTCTACAACGGCATTACGCCGTTTGTGAAATTCTCCCATTTCACGGCGAATCAGGCGATCCAGCAGGTGTTCGGAGACGAGAGGCGGGTGCACATAATCGACCTGGATATAATGCAAGGCCTGCAATGGCCGGGGCTGTTCCATATTCTGGCCTCCCGGCCGGGCAATCCCCCCCACGTTCGGATCACCGGGGTCGGAACCTCCATGAAAGCACTGGAGGCGACGGGGAGGAGGCTCTCGGATTTTGCCGAGAAGCTGGGCATCCCTTTTGAATTTCATTCCGTGACGGACAAGGTGGGGAGCATGACTTCAGAGATAGAGGAGATAGAGAGGCTCAAGGTGAGGAAGGGAGAAGCCTTAGCCGTGCATTGGCTTCACCATTCTCTCTATGATGTGACGGGCTCTCACATGAGCACGCTGTGTCTTCTGCGGCGGCTTTCGCCCAAGCTCATAACAATGGTGGAGCAGGATCTGAGGCACAGTGGGTGGTTTATAGACAGGTTTGTGGCGGCCATTCAGTATTATTCGGCTCTGTTTGATGCGCTGGGGGCGGCGCACCCGGAGGACAGCCATGAACGGCACACTGTGGAGCAGCAGCTGCTGGCGTGCGAGATCAAGAACATTCTGGCGGTGGGGGGGCCTTCCAGGACGGGTGATGTGAAGTTTGAGAGGTGGAGGGAGCAGCTGGAGAATGCGGGGTTCACCAAGTTTTCGCTGGGAGGTAATGCAGCGGCGCAGGCGTCTCTTCTGCTGGGTATGTTTCCGTCTCAACCATACACTCTGATGGAGGAGTCTGGAACTCTCAAACTGGGTTGGAAGGACTTGTCCTTGTTGACAGCTTCTGCCTGGATACCCTCTCATTATGTACTCTGAAATTCACTCTTCAATCTTAATCTTATAAATTATGTAGTATTTTGTTCCAAGTTCTATCTTATCAATAATTTAATTATAATGGATCAATCAAATATATATATTTTTAACAATTTTAAGTATAAACAC
This sequence comes from Wollemia nobilis, assembly GCA_028583015.1. NCBI lineage: Eukaryota > Viridiplantae > Streptophyta > Pinopsida > Araucariales > Araucariaceae > Wollemia > Wollemia nobilis. Next base: position 4,274,986 of record JAQPPZ010000286.1, read on the forward strand.
CTGTCTAAAAGCTACCAGAATAGACTTTAAGCTACCAGAATAGACTACTCTAAATTAAAGACAGACTTGTGGCCACCCAAGTAGGCAATGGGGAAAGTTAAGGTTAAATATGAAATAATATAAATGTTCTCCAATGTAATCCAATCATCATGCACGAACTGAAGGGGCAGATACCCATACCCCTATGGGGATACTACTAAAAGTGTGCTGCACATTGGAATAAAGAGGACACTAAACAATCCCTATATGTATATTTTTTTAATCCTATTTTCAACTGATTGAAAGCCAGCAAAGTAGGGGCATTTGGTATACTTTTGAGTTTGCTCCATGCACATTTCTGAACAAACTGACCTTTCAAGCCTCTGTGAAAATTTTAGAAAGTGGGTGCGTTGTTTTCTGAATAATTTGGAAAGTTGGTATCCACAGATAAGTCAAACAAAATTTTATTATAGAACTAGGTTATAAGATGACAAGTTTGATTATAATTAATTTTATATTAAAATTATTTTCAAATAAATAATGTATTAACAAGGAATCTAGTCTCACATTTTATCAAACTAGTTTTTTTTTACTTGAAGCATGGTTGGAAGCTAACTACCATTCATGTTTCTTCTAATAGCTATACTCTCATCAAGTTACATTTTTTGTATTTTTTTGGTTGAAGTAAGGTGAAGTACAATAAGTGGTATAAATAGAGGCCACATTCTCCAAGGTATAATGGGGCCTCTTTTCCATGATTTGAACTTGGATAGTTTAGATAACAGTTTAATAACATACCACTAAGGTGTTCTAATATAAACACATTTTCAAGACAGAATTAGTTGGAAACTACTTATGGAGCTGCAAAAGGCAATCCGGATAGAGCTTGAATTGGAGTGATCTACAAGAATCATGTGGAGACAATACTCTATTGGAAATTGCAAGGCTTGGGAAGGGCCATGAAAAATGAAGTAGAAGACTTAGCTATCAAACCTACTTTTATTTGGGTGGTAAGACAAGGTTACAGGAGGATAATTCTAGAATCAAATTCTCAAATATTGGTAGGAGCTTTGGATTGCATAAGGAACTTCATTTTAAAGACATGGAGGTCAAGGATTCTTGTCACCCAAGTTAAAGAATTGTGGAGGGAATTAGATGATGTGATTCCAATTTATGTGAGTAGAGATCTAAATAAAGTGGTAGACTTCTTGGCTAAGATGGGTACTGAGAATATGGGTTCAATGACATAGAGGCATGACTATTGAGGACGAGAGGATTATGCAGGTTAGTGAGAAAATCCAGTGTTTAGCTAATTTGGATAGTCATTGTAGAAATATGGTTTAGAAGATTTGGCCCCAATGCAAATCTTCTGTTAGTGTGTTCTCGTCGGCTAAGGTTAGGAGGAGTCTCATCCCAACTTGTAAATGATTTTTTGTTTTAATATAAGTTTTTCAAATTCTTTTTCAAATATGAAACATTTCTTGTTTCTTGTTATAATTATATGAAATTTAGTAATTTAAATTTGGTATCTTAAAGCTCTGTATACAATATTTATCTACATCTCAATTGTTGATGTGATTAAGTGGAAGTTAAAAGTTTGAATTTTATATCCCAAACCTAAGATATCTATAAAAGATAAAATTTAAAGTAGTTTTTAATGTTTTATCAAAATATTCCCATTGGCTTTGAACCTTGACTTTTCTATTTGGAGTTCTAAAGTCTTACCCACTTTATTAAGTTTAGGTTATTAAAATATGGTGTACAACTCTATTTGGCTTTGAACCTTGACTTTTCTATTTGGAGTTCTAAAGTTTTATCCACTTTATTAAGTTTAGGTTATTAAAATATGGTGTACAACTCTATTCCATTGGATTTAAACCTTAATCTTCTATTTGGAGTTCCAAAGTCTTACCCAATTTACTAAAGTTGTGCGAGCTTGTCTCTCTAAAAATGTATACTACCTTTAATGTAACATTATTCAATCTTAAATTTTTTTATTATAATATATTAAAATAAAAATTTAAAAATAACAAATGGATTTAAATGGCTTTAAAGGGAATTAGATTGTAAATTTGTTTAAAAGGTTTTAAATTAAAAATATTTTTAAAAGTTGCATTATTCTTATTATAAATTATTTTTTAAGTCTTATCTTAATATATAGTTGAATTTATTGTATCATTAAGTAAAAATAAACAAATATTAAAAGTTGGCTTCTTACAAGAAACATTATATTCTTATTATTTTTACAAGTCCAATATTTATATTTTTAGCATATCTTTATTAGATTTCTTTTAATTTTTTTTGTTGCATTTGACCTTAAAATTTAAACAAATTAATATAAAGATAACTTCTCTTCATGGTGAACTTGAAGAAGAAATTTACATATTATAGCCAAAATATTTTGAAGTTAAGGGTAAGGAAGACTCAGAGGTTGAAGAATTCTCCATATGGTCTAGAGTAATCACCAAGAATGTGGCATTAAAAGCTTGATACCTATATGGAGGAGTTTGTTTTATTCATAGTAATGTTGATTGTTACATTTGTTTCAAACAACATGTTGCACACTTTGTTATTTTGCTATTGTATGTAGATGATACATCATTTGGAAATAACATGAACATGGTTAAGGGAGTTAAATTATAGTTATCATCATAGATTAAAATGAAAAAGCTTTGTGTAGCTAATTTAATTTTGAGTATAAAAAATAAGAGGGATAGTTTAAATAAGAAGCTTTGGTTGAGTCAAAGTAAATATGTTTAGAAAATATTACAAAAATTTAGAATGAAAGATTACAAACCTATGAAAAACCTATTTTTGCTAGCCTCAAGCAATCCATAAAATGGTATCGAGTGAATGCATGTTGACGAGTCCCACTTTTGTGAATTTTTTGGCCTTTGAAACTCTTTCACATCAATTTAAGTATTTGTTTTATATGACATGCACTTAAAATTTGACAAAGATGTTAAAGGATGAATCGAAGCATTCTTAGTATTTTTATATTTTATATCTAAGAAAATTAATTTTTTCATATAAAATGCATCACTTTATATGAAGTAGAATATTAAAATGCATTTCAAGATAGCGAAGCATTCTTAGTTATTATATATTTTATATCTAAGAAAACTAATTTTTGTCATATAAAATGCATCATTTTATATGAAGTAGAATATTAAAATGCATTTCAAGATAGCGAGTGTTCAATGTCTGAACACATTATAATAATGATAGAAAAAAATTCAAATAATGGATTTTCTCCAAAATTAAAGAACCTAAGGTGTATGGTTAATTATTTTTGAATTGTTTTGATATATATTTTTAAAAATAAATATTTGAATATAAAGTACCAAAAAATTGGCATTTTAGTGTGCAATCCACTATTTTAATTAAAACAATTTAAAGTTTTGAGATGATAGAACACATCATGCCTTATACGTTAGGAATTTTATTTAGTATAATATTTTTTCTTTATGTGAGATGTTCAATTTAGGGGGTTTATGTTTTTAAAAAATCAATTTAAAAATAAAAATACAAATACAAAAAATCCTAAAATATGTAAAATTATTAAAAAAATATTACCTTTGAATCTAGACTACAAGATCTAACTAGTGAAATAGTTATAACCTAAAATTACTTTTTCTTAATGTTTTTTTAGGGTATCTATATTTGAAAAAATAATTTTTATTTTGAAAATAACTTGGGGAGGGATGTTGATGTCATGGAGGTGTTTGACTAAACGTTAGTTTTCCCAAACAATGCTCGACCAAATTAATATCCATTTGTTGATAATCCAACCTTAGGGACAAATAGTAATAGAAAAAATAGGTTTGGAAAAACATATGAGTTCAACCATAATTTGTTTGATCAAAAAAATGTGATGTCACATAGTTCAACCAAGCCCATTTTGATCAAACATATACAAATTCATCCAAATAATCACATGTTAAACCAATTTGGCTTAAATTTGGGACCCAATTGATTATACTCACCCTATCTAAATATTTAGGAGGTGGTTGATGACATGCCATATGTCCTCTACACAATTGGGAGTTTTATGTATTTCATATTTGTACTAGACCAAACATTGTCCATGCAGTGGGAGTAGTCAAAAGATACATGTCAAATCTAGAAAAGAAACACTAGACTATTATGAAGAGAATCTTCAAGTATCTAAAAGAAACTTAAATTCATGCAATCTACTACCAAGGAACACCTAATTAGAACAAAGTATGTACAAGGCTTTGTTTATGTAGATTGGATTGGATATGTTGATGGTTGAAGATCTACAAGTGGTTGTGTGTTTTACTTATTTGATGGAGTAGTCAATTAGATGAGCAAGAACTAATCCTACACCAATTGGATTGCCAACTATAAAATCTGAATATATGGTATCCACACATGCAAGGAAGGAGGTTGTATGGTTACAAAGGTTATGCTCAAATATTAGATTTATCCAAGAAAATTATAAAAATATATTGTGATAATCAAAATGGAATATGTTTAGTAAATAATCCTACTTACCATGCTCAATTAAAGCATATTGATTAGTACTATTTTATCAAAAATATGATTAAATAAAACGTTTTGCTACAAGAGGTTAATACCATGAAGAATGTTACTAATTCACTAGAAATATGTATCATACTAAGAAGTTTTATCTAGTGTGGAAAATCTATGGGTATAGCCATCTTATTATAATTAAATGTGTGTATTCATAGATTTTATGAAAACTATACAAAAGTGGGAGAATGTTGGAAATATGTTGTATACTTTACATGATTTACTAAGTTGTAGACCTTAGAGTCAAAGGAGTTAGAATTAGATTGATATTTCACTAGAAAATCAAGAATAAAATTGTGATTATATGGTAGCATATAATTTATCAACCATTGCTCACCCAGGTGTTGTAGGTGAGTTGGAGAGGAGAGGGCAATCCTCCAAGGGAGGTCCCAGGTTCGAATCTCCACCCTACCAAAAATTTGAATTGGGTACCCAAAATCCAATTGGTAATTTTGGTGCGGGCAGGGCCGGGCGAGACTCCTAGGTGACTTTTATGGTGTAGAACCCCCTGGTCATGGTCTCTTAAACCAAGGCGGACCTGCAAGGGGTTTTTCGCTTTAAAAAAAATGTCAACCATTGGTTTGTATTTCACTAATTTGGATATTTAATCCTCATGTTGGAGTGAGGATTAGAAAACTAAAGTAAAAGAAGGAGAAATAGTTTGAAGAGGAGAACTAAGATCATATTAGAGAGTTTTATTTATATAATTGCTTCTTTTTACTAGGTTTTTTAATGTAAATTTTTTGCTCGAGTAAACTTTTGTTGTCTCTATATATGTGCTTATGTTTTGAATTGTTTTGTTTTATTAATCGGTGACCTTTCGCTATAAATCCTACTAGAAACAAAACAAATCAAAACATAACCACACATATAATAATAACAATACCATTAGTAGAAACATCATAACCATAAGTAAAATCACCATTTCCATGAAAAATAACACCACTACCATTAAAAATATCTTATCCATCAAAGAAGAACTATTTCCACCAACAAAAGCACCACCTTAGGTGATCAACATTCCATAAGATGTCTCTAACACTAGGAAAAAATATTGTGTTTATAATTTTAAGCACAATATCTTTTTCTAAAGATATGGCACCCAATGTAACCTTATTTACATTGATTTTCATACATTTTTATAAGTATAATATCCTTTTACAAATATTTTCAATTATCATCTACATCCATTTTATTTTTTAATACTATATCCATAAGTTTATTCAATTTATCTTTTTTTAGTATCTATATATCATAAAATGTTTAATTCAAAAATTTGAAATACTAATAGCAACTACCTCCTTAGATATTCATTTGACATAATCTTTTAGTATTTTTATTCCACAAACCAAACCAAACAAATATATAACCAAAATTCCTTAATGATTGTAAAGTACAAAGCCTATATTTAGTTGTAAAATATTGATCAAATTTAAGTTAGTGATGCACTTAGAATAATGTTAAACTAAGGAATTGTCCTAATTTCTAATTTAGCCTTTGATCCAATTTTCAACAAGGTTGAAAAAAATTGCCAACGACTTCTCCTAACCTCCATAATTAGGTTGACTCCTCGCTATCCTCATATAAACCTCTAAAATAATCTAAACTAACTTACATGAAAGTAAAGTACAAAAATAAAATTGTTTAGAAGTTTAGAGTGTGAGAAATTGAAAGAAAATATGAATTTTACACCATAATGAGGAGAGCATGTGATCAATCAACAAATGATAAGTCAAATAACATCAATATCCACCCATTTATTGCATTATAAAATTTATAAGTTAATGACAAGATGGGTTAGAAGGGTCATGCAATAATCATCGTGCACTTAGCAAACCAAGAGGGCAATACCACTGATGGAATGTCTAGGGACTTACCAATTTATTATAAGCTCGTGATTATAAAGAATAGTGTGGGTTCCACAAAGTGTAGCTCTGAATTATCATAGCCAAAAGATGAATAAAATAAGGGCCATAGGCCCCTATTTATAGTAAAATATTATGCCTACATTACCTAGGGTGAGAAATAATTACTCCTAGTAAAATTAAATATTTACGACATATTTAACAAAAGGATGCACCACCAAATATTATCTACCTCCAATTATGCTTTTAATAGGTTTATAAGACTTCAAAAATAATTGAGTACATCACTACATACCAAAAAGTTACTTTCCAAAATATTTTCCTTATGATCCATGCTTTATTTTACCTTTGTGACTATTTAAAAATTCACTTGGATTTGACAAGCAAATCACTTATATTTTGTAAGCGAATCACTCCCAATTGTGAGCAAATCGACACCTTTTGCTAAATGAATCACTCCCATAAGCCAATTGATCCATTTTTATGAGTGAATCTCTCCATTGAGCCAAATGGTTCATTTTTATAATAAAATTATTACTACAATCCAATCGGTCCATTTTTGTGATTGAATCACTCCTAAAAACCAATCACCTCATTTTGGATACTTAGTCAAATTTGGTCAAAAATGAAAATCTTGTTGTTCTGTAATATTGTTCTTGGGTTTGTAAGATCCATTTTCTATGGCTAATTACTAGGAATTAGAAGGTAATAGTTGATATACTATAATTATGGTGACTTCATAGGGTGTGAAGCTCATTTGGCAAGAAATCCTAGATATTACCTTTATCCTTGGATATGGAGTCTTTAAAATTGGAATCCCTATTACAAAATTATAAAATTGTGAGTCATATTTGTTTAACTCTTGGATAATAGGTTCAAAATTGCTTACTAATTACACCTTTATCATCTACATGTTTGTTTTTGGCACTAAATTCTCATATTAATCCTACAAGGAGTTATTCCTTCGATCCTATTCAATTTCTTGGATTTCTAAGTTGTTTTAGTACAACAATGTCCTTGGGAGCACCTAGAAATATTATATATGGATATATCCACTTTAGCTTTCTTCATCAATAGTATTGACAACATCTATGAAGTTGTCATTGATAGAAGTTTACTTTATGCAATCCCTCATTTACTAGTTCCTACATCTCCTTTCCTAATTCTTCAACTATAATTTCAAGAGCATCATAGATATCTTGCACTATTGGATTATCTCTTACATATACAATATGTCCAACTATATGATTATTATATTCTTATTTGACCTACCCATCTAATTCATTTGTTTCATTGGATGGGATGTTCTTTAATGTAATTTGTCTTAAATGTTATCTCCTCTTCCATATATCTAGTTGTATTTGAAGAGTAAGATATCAAACTTATTAAGATATATGGGATGCATGTTAGCACAAAGTGAATTGATATAAGAAATATTAAGTGTGCCTTAACATATATGGTCCCAAAGGGAATCAACTTGACCCAGTACTAGGATCTTGACTTTCATATTCTACATCGAAAGTGCTTACTAATAGCTCCCCTATTTCTTTCATCATCCAAAATTTATGGGTCATAGGTATAGTAGAAGTTGAAGTTCTTTTTATTGGTGTTATCTTGATCAACCTACTTTTTTACCCCTTACATGGTACCTTATAATTTCTATATTTCCTCTTAGAGGATCCTTTTCCACTAGGTGAGGGAATGGTTGATGGATGTCAATGATGAGATGTTCCTTCATTGTGTAGATTACCTTGAATAGCTTTAATACTATAGAGTATCATTGTTCATATGGGAACTAGTGTATCAATGAATACAATGATACTAGTTCAACATAATAATATGGATAATGGTGTGGACCAAGTGGTGATGAATGATGAGAGGAACTAGAATGATGATACATGGGGTGAAAAAATGACACTTGCAACATAGGGGACCAATGGATGGGTGAAATATGGATGGAATAGTAGGTGACCTATAAAATATGATAGGGTAAACTAGAGTATATATGACATATAAAATGATCCTACATTCTAAATAGATAAATATGTTGGTGACCCTAAGACTAGGGTTGTGCTTACTTGAGGTGGGATGGGCACAACAAAAGAAATTAGGGGGATTTTGAGAAGTGGGAGTAGAATAAATAATATGGAAAAAGAAAATAGAGAGGGGAGTAGAAGAAACATAGGGTGGAAGTTGTAAATATGGTTGTGGAAAATATGGTAGAAGAAACCTATACTTATAGATTAAAGGCTTTCATTCTTCCCACTTTTTTTCCTTGTTTATTTGTAAACCTTATTTTTTGGAGTCTTTCTATTTAGGGTTATCTATAATTTCTCTTTATCCTTTTACCTTGAGTCACAAAAGGTTCTATGTGCTACACTATTTTGACTAGATCTCATATTGACAATCATTTCTAAGACTATATTGTCAACAAGGTTTGTCTTAGATTCTACCAAATTTATTGGGTTGTGGAGTAAAAAGGAATAAAACTCCTACTTACTCCAAAATATTCTAGATCTTAGATGTTTCCTTACTATCATTGTATTTCTAGGTTGGTATCTCATATTATCAACTTTGTGGAAAAAACCACTAATCTTAGAAATATCTTCAATCAATATTAGAGGAAAGGGATGTTAAGAAATGGGGACCCAAGTGCCTCTTGCAATTTTTGTTTTTAGTTGATATGGGGATTTTTTATATCGTTTTTTAAAAGGAGAAATGAGGAGAAGAAATTCATTGTGTAGACACCCAATTTTGAGCACAAAGCTAATCTTCAACCTTGCCAATCCCTTCAATCAACCTTTCTACTAGCCAAATCAAATCAACCTTCCATGTGCCCAAATTTAGAGCATTTATTGCTCCAAGAGCAAGAGAGTTGTGTCATGATAAATAGCACTACCAACACTCTCATGACCTTGTTAATGCTTTTTTGAAAATTTTGACTTTTGATTTTTTGGTCAAATTTTGAACTCCAATGATAATAACAATTAAAGAACCATCACAAAACATTGTCAACACTTTTGCTAGATGGTACTTTTGATGGAGGTGCACCTAAATCAATAAATTTGACTTTTTATACCCTCTAAGTTGCCCGCCATTAATTGATCATATCCCTAAGATCCAATTCATATTCCCCAATAAAAACCTAAATCTAAGAATTGTCATTTTCAATTCATATTCCTTTTTAAAATTATTACCATCTCCAGTACTATCATATTTAATGTAATCCTTCCCCATAAGATCCATGGCTTCATATAAAACCAACACTTAGGGTGGCTTATTATCAACATCTTGCATTATAACAAAATTTTATCAATTTTGTTCTAGAATTATAGGAATTTATTATTTTGTATGGCAAGATTATGTTGAAATCTTACCACATTCTTATGAAGGGTATCGGTCAAGCATTCAAGCTCTCATCCTTATAAGCATTCAAATTTTTTGTTCCTTGCAAGAAACAAGCATTCAATTAAACAAGTATCCAATATCTCTCCAAGCAATCAAGCACCAAGCATTCATGCCCTGAAGCTCAAGCTTTCAAGTGTCAACAAGCTTCCAAAAACTAGGGGAAAACAACCTTGCATATTTGTTTATAGGAGGTTGAAAAGTGAGGGCACTTCGAAGGTCACCCTTATCGTGAATTGAACTAGGGTCTCTGTTAGGAGAGCCCAATGTATTTTGTCATTGTAGTGTCCTTGTCGAGACAACAACCTTGCACCTTAGGTTGTGCTCTTTTCTCTTATTTTGCTTTGATATTTACTTTATCTTACAGCTCTAAGCTTTAATTTTCTTACATGTTTAACTAATATTAAATCCTACATTGGAATTTACTTAGCATTTCATCTTGTTATTTAATTTCATTTAAAGTAAGCATATCTATAATTGTCTTTGCTTGATAGAGTCTCTACATTCTCAAGTTGGAGACCATTATTTCAAGCATAATCTTAGCATATCTTGCATCTAATCTTGCTTTGCTACTCTTAGAAGCAAAAACGATGCCAAATTATGGGTTTGGTGATACTTTTATTCTCTAGTTTACACAGAGTGAAAGTGCCATCATCTAGGAAAACTGTCAATGGCATTATCACCAACCCTATAACACTTTCACCTTAAGCATTTATTTCATGCATTTAGTAGTTTTGTTATTTTTGTTATTTATCTTAATAGGTGTTTATTATTATCCAAAGAAATTCAATAATCTATACCATCTTAGATAGATACCTTTGATACTAATCCCACATTTTTTATTTGCTTTATAGGTAAGCAAAAGTGCCATAAATAGGAAAAATTATTGGAAATGATTTTATAGACTTGCAGTTCTTCTACTTCTATGGAAGAAATAGGGTTTTTAACTCTAAATCCTTATCATTTAAGATTTTAGAACTAAAATATTTATTTATTTCTATTTAAATTACTATCTATTTTATATTTATTTAATAAAATAAGAAAAATTAACTTTTATTAGATTTCTTTTAATTGTTTTTGTTGCATTTGACCTTAAAATTTAACAAATTAATATAAAGATAACTTCTCTTCACGGTGAACTTGAAGAAGAAATTAACATATTATAGTCAAAATGTTTTGAATTTAAGGGTAAGGAAGACTTAGAGGTTGAAGAATTCTCCTTATGGTCTAGAGTAATTACCAAGAATGTGGCATTAAAAGCATGATACCTATATGGAGGAGTTTGTTTTATTCATAGTAATGTTGATTGTTGCATTTTTTTCAAACAACATGTTGCACACTTTGTTATTTTACTATTGTATGTAGATGATACATCATTTCGAAATAACATGAACATGGTTAGGGGAGTTAAATTATAGTTATCATCATAGATTAAAATGAAAAAGCTTTGTGTAGCTAATTTAATTTTGAGTATAAAAAATAAGATGGATAGTTTAAATAGGAAGCTTTGGTTGATTCAAAGTAAATATGTTTAGAAAATATTACAAAAATTTAGAATGAAAGATTACAAACCTATGAAAAATCTATTTTTGCTAGCCTCAAGCAATCCATAAAATGGTATCGAGTGATGCATGTTGACGAGTCCCACTTTTGTGAATTTTTTGGCCTTTGAAACTCCTTCACATCAATTTAAGTATTTTTTTTAAATGACATGCACTAAAAATTTGACAAATATGTTAAAGGATGAATCAAAGCATTCTTAGTATTTTTATATTTTATATCTAAGAAAATTAATTTTGTCATATAAAATGCATCATTTTATATGAAGTAGAATATTAAAATGCATTTCAAGAGAGCGAAGCATTCTTAGTTATTATATATTTTAAATCTAAGAAAATTAATTTTTGTCATATAAAATGCATCATTTTATATGAAGTAGAATATTAAAATGCATTTCAAGATAGGAGTGTCCAATGTCTGAACACATTATAATATGTTAGAAAAAATTTCAAATAATGGGTTTTCTCCAAAATTATAGAAACTAAGATGTATGGTTAATTATTTTTGAATTGTTTTGATATATATTTTTTAAAATAAATATTTGAATATAAAGTACCATAAAATTGGCATGTTAGTGTGCAATCCACTATTTTAATTTTAAAAAATTAAAGTTTTATTTTTTTATGTGAGATGATAGAACACATCATGCCTTATATGTTAGGAATTTTATTTAGTATAATATTTTTTCTTTATGTGAGATGTTCAATTTAGGGGGTTTATGTTTTTAAAAAATCAATTTAAAAATAAAAATACAAATACAAAAAAATACTAAAATATGTAAAATTATTAAAAAATATTACTTTTGAATCTAGACTACAAGATCTAACTAGTGAAATAGTTATAACCTAAAATTACTTTTTCTTAATATTTTTTTAGGGTATCTAAGAATAACCACACATATAAGAATAACAATACCACTAGTAGAAACATCATCACCATAATTAAAATCACCATTTCCATGAACAATAACACCACTACCATTAAAAATATCTTATCCGTCAAAGAAGAACTATTTCCACCAACAAAAGCACCACCTTAGGTGATCAAAATTCTATAAGATGTCTCTAACACTAGGAAAAAATATTGTGTTTATCAAGTTTAAGCACAATATTTTTTTCTAAATATATGGCACCCAATGTAACCTTATTTACATTGATTTTCATACATTTTTATAAGTATAATATCCTTTTACAAATATTTTCAATTATCATCTACATTCATTTTCTTTTTTAATACTCTATCCATAAGTTTATTCAATTTATCTCTTGCTAGTATATATATATCATAAAATGTTTAATTCAAAATTTTGAAATACTAATAGCAACTACCTCCTTAGATATCCATTTGACATAATATTTTAGTATTTTTATTCCACAAACCAAACCAAACAAATATATAACCAAAATGCCTAAATTATTGTAAAGTACAAAGCCTATATTTAGTTGTAAAATATTGATCAAATTTAAGTTAGTGATGCACTTAGAATAATATTAAACTAAGGAATTGTCCTAATTTCTAATTTAGCCTCTGATCCAAGTTTCAATAAGGTTGAACAAGATTGCCAACGGCTTCTCCTAACCTCCATATTTAGGTGGACTCCTCGCTTTCCTCATATAAAACCTCTAAACTAATCTAAACTAACTTATATGAAAGTAAAGTGCAAAAATAAAATTGTTTAGAAGTTTAGAGTGTGAGAAATTGAAAGAAAATATGAATTTTATACCATAATGAGGAGAGCATGTGATCAATCAACAAATGATAAGTCAAATAACATCAATATCCATCCATTCATTGCATTATAAAATTGATAAGTTAATGACAATATGGTCTAGAAGGGTCATGCAATAATCATCGTGCACTTAGCAAATCAAGAGGGCAATACCACTGATGGAATGCCTAGGGATTTACCAATTTATTACAAGCTCGTGATTATAAAGCATAGTGTGGGTTCCACAAAGTGTATCTCTGAATTCTCATAGCCAAAATATGAATACAATAAGGGCCATAAGCCCCTATTTATAGTAAAATATTATGCCTAAGTTACCTAGGGTGAGAAATAATTACTCCTATTAAAAGTAAATATTTACAACATATTTAACAAAAGGATGCACCAACAACTATTATCTACCTCCAATTATGGTTTTAATAGGTTTATAAGACTTCAAAAATGATTGAGTACATCACTATATGCCAAAAATTTACTTTCCAAAATATTTTCCTTAGAATCCGTGCTTTATTTTACCTTTGTGACTATTTGAAAATTCACTTGGATCTGACAAGCAAATCACTTATATTTTGTAAGCGAATCACTCCCAATTGTGAGCAAATTGACACCTTTTGCTAAATTAATCACTCCCCTAAGCCAATTGATCCATTTTTATGAGTCTCTCCATTGAGCTAAATGGTTCATTTTTACAAGAAGATAATTACTACGATCCAATCGGTCCATTTTTGTGATTGAATCACTCCTAAAAACCAATCACCTCATTTTGGATACTTAGTCAAATTTTGTCAAAAATGAAAATCTTGTTGTTCTGTAATATTGTTCTTGGGTTTGTAAGATCTATTTTCTATGGCTAATTACTAGGAATTAGAAGGTAATAGCTGATATACTATAATTATGGTGACATCATAGGGTGTGAAGTTCATTTGGCAAGAAATACTAGATATTACCTTTATCCTTGGGTATGGAGTCTTTAAAATTGGAATCCCTATTACAAAATTATAAAATTGTGAGTCATATATGTTTAACTCTTGGATAATAGATTCAAAATTGCTTACTAATTACACCTTTGTCATCTACATGTTTGTGTTTGGCACTAAATTCTCATACTAATCCTATAGGGAGTTATACCTTTGACCCTATTCAATTTCTTGGATTTCTTAGTTGTTTTAGTCAAACAATGTCCTTGGGAGCACCTAGAAACATTATATATGGATATATCCACTATAGATTTCTTCATCAATAGTATTGACAACATCTATGAAGTTGTCATTGATAGAAGTTTACTTTATGCAATCCCTCATTTACTAGTTCCTACATCTCATTTCCTAATTCTTCAACTATAATTTCAAGAGCATCATAGATAGCTTGCACTATTGGATTATCTCTTACATATAGAATATGTCCTTCAACTATATGATTATCATATTCTTATTTGACCTACCCATCTAATTCATTTGTTTCATTGGATGGGATGTTCTTCAATATAATTTGCCTTAAATGTTATCTCCTCTTCCATCTATCTAGTTGTCTTTGAAGAGTAAGATATCAAACTTATTAAGATATATGGGGTGCATGTTAGCACAAAGTGAATTGATCTAAGAAATATCAAGTGTGCCTTAGCATACATGGTCCCAAAGGGAATCAACTTTACCCACTACTAGGATCTTGAATTTCATATTCTACATCGAAAGTGCTTACTAATAGCTCCCATATTTCTTTCATCATCCAAAATTTATGGGTCATAGGTATAGCAGATGTTGAAGTTCTTTTTATTGGTGTTATCTTGATCAACCTACTTTTTTACCCCTTACATGTTACCTTATACTTTCTATATTTCCTCTTCGAGGATCATTTTCCACTAGGTGATGGAATGGTTGATGGATGTCAATGATGAGACGTTCCTTCATTGTGGAGATTACCTTGAATATTTTTAATACTATAGAGTATCATTGTTCCTATGGGAACTAGTGGATCAATGAAGACAATGAGTCTAGTTCAACATAATGATATCGATAATGGTGTGGACCAAGTGGTGATGAATGATGAAAGGAACTAGAATGATGATACATGGGATGAAAAAATGACACTTGAAACATAGGGGACCAATGGATGGGTGCAATATGGATGGAATAGTAGGTGACATATAAAATATGATAGGGTAAAATAGAGTATATATGACATATAAAATGATCCTACATTCTATATAGGTAAATATGTTGATGACCCTAAGACTAGGGTTGTGCTTACTTGAGGTGGGATGGGCACAACTAAAGAAATTAGGGGGATTTTGAGAAGTGGGAGTAGAATAAATAATATGGAAAAAGAAAATAGAGAGGGGAGTAGAAGAAACATAGGGTGGAAGTTGCAAATATGGTTGTGGAAAATATGGTAGAATAAACCTATACTTATAGATTAAAGGCTTTCATTATTCCCACTTTTTTTCCTTATTTATTTGTAAACCTTATTTTTTGGAGCCTTTCTATTTAGGGTTATCTATAATCTCTCTTTATACTTTTACCTTGAGTCATAAAAGGTTCTATGTGCTACACTATTTTGACTATATCTCATATTGACAATCATTTATAAGACTATATCGTCAACAAGGTTTGTCTTAGATTCTACCCAATTTATTGGGTTGTGGAGTGAAAAGGAATAAAACTCCTACTTACTCCAAAATATTCTATATCTTAGATGTTTCCTTACTATCATTGTATTTCTAGGTTGGTATCTCATCTTATCAACTTTGTGGAAGAAACCACTAATCTTAGAAATATCTTCAACCAATATTAGAGGAAAGGGATGTAAAGAAATGGGAACCCAAGTGCCTCTTGCAATATTTTTTTTTAGTTTATATGGGGATTTTTTGTATCTTTTTTTAAAAGGAGAAATTAGGAGAAGAAATTCATTGTGTAGACACCCAATTTTGAGCACAAAGCTAATCTTCAAGCTTGTTAGTCCCTTCATCAATCAACCTTTCAACTAGCCAAATCAAATCAACCTTCCATGTATCCAAATTTAGAGCATTTATTGCTCAAAAAGCAAGAGGGTTGTGTCATGATAAATAGCACTACCAACATTCTCATGACCTTGTCAATGCTTTTTCCAAAAATTTGACTTTTGATTTTTTGGTCAAATTTTGAACTCCAATGATAATAACAATTATAGAATCATCACAAAACATTGTCAAAACTTTTGCTAGATGGTACTTTTGATGGAGGTGCACCTAAATCAATAAATTTGAATTTTTATACCCTCTAAGTTGCCCGCCTTTAATTTATCATATCCGTAAGATCCAATTCATATTCCCCAAAAAAAACCTAAATCTAAGAATTACCATTTTCAATCTTCCCCTCTTAATGGATTTTTTATCCTTTTTAAATTCTTACCATCTCCAGTACTATCATATTTAATGTAATCCTTCCCCACAAGATCCATGGCTTCATATAAAACCAACATTTAGGGTGGCTTATTAGCAACATCTTGCATTATAACAAAATTTTGTCAATTTTGTTCTAGAATTATAGGAATTTATTATTTTATATGGCAAGATTATGTTGAAATCTTACCACATTTTTGTGAAGGCTATCCGTCAAACATTCAAGATCTCATCCTTATAAATAATCATTCAATATTTTATTCCTTGCAAGCATCAAGCATTCAATTAAACAAGTATCCAAGATTTCTCCAAGCAATCAAGCACCAAGCATTCATGCCCTCAAGCTCAAGCTTTCAAGTGTCAACAAGCTTACAAAAACTAGGGGAAAACAATCTTGCATATTTTTTTTGAAGAGGTTGAAAAGTGAGGGCACATCGGGGTTCACCCTTCTCGTGAATTGAACAAGGGTCTCTGTTAGGAGAGCCCAATGCATTTTGTCATTGTAGTGTCCTTGTCGAGACAACAACCTTGCACCTTAGGTTGTGCTCTTTTCTCTTATTTTTCTTTGATATTTACTTTATCTTACAGCTCTAAGCTTTAATTTTCTTACATGTTTAACTAATCTTACATCCTACATTGAAATTTACTTAGCATCTCATCTTGTTATTTAATTTCATTTAAATTAAGCATATCTATATTTTTCTTTGCTTGATAGAGTCTCTACATTCCCAAGTTGGAGACCATTGTTTCAAGCATAATCTTTGCATATCTTGCATCTAATCTTGCTTTGCTACTCTTAGAAGCAAAAGTGATGCCAAATTATGGGTTTGGTGATACTTTTATTCTCCAGTTTACACAGAGTGAAAGTGCCATCATTAAGCAAAAATCTCAATGGCATTATCGCCAACCCTATACCACTTTCTCCTTAAGCATTTATTTCATGCATTTAGTAGTTTTGTTATTTTTATTATTTATATTAATAGGTGTTGATTATTATCCAAAGAAGTTCAATAATCTATACCATCTTAGATAGACCCCTTTTCTACTAATCCCACATTTTTTATTTGCTTTTTAGGTAAGCAAAAGTGCCATAAATAGGAAAAATTATTGGAAATAATTTTATAGACTTGCAGTTCTTCTACTTCTATGGAAGAAATGGGGTTTTTAGCTCTAAATTCTTATCATTTAAGAATTTAGGACTAAAATATTTATTTATTTCTATTTAAATTAATATCTATTTAATATTTATTTAATAAAATAAGCAAAATTAACTTTTATTAGATTTATTTTAATTGTTTTTGTTGCATTTGACCTTAAAATTTAACAAATTAATATAAAGATAACTTCTCTTCACGGTGAACTTGAAGAAGAAATTTACATATTATAGCCAAAATATTTTGAAGTTAAGGGTAAGGAAGACTCAGAGGTTGAGGAATTCTCCATATGGTATAGAGTAATCACCAAGAATGTGGCATTAAAAGCTTGATACCTATATGGAGGAGTTTGTTTTATTCATAGTAATGTTGATTGTTGCATTTGTTTCAAACAACATGTTGCACACTTTGTTATTTTACTATTGTATGTAGATGATACATCATTTGGAAATAACATGAACATGGTTAAGGGAGTTAAATTATAGTTATCATCATAGATTAAAATGAAAAAGCTTTGTGTAGCTAATTAATTTTGAGTATAAAAAATAAGAGGGATAGTTTAAATAGGAAGCTTTGGTTGAGTCAAAGTAAATATGTTTAGAAAATATTACAAAAATTTAGAATGAAAGATTACAAACCTATGAAAAACCTATTTTTGCTAGCCTCAAACAATCCATAAAATGGTATCGAGTGAATGCATGTTGACGAGTCCCACTTTTGTGAATTTTTTGGCCTTTGAAACTCGTTCACATCAACTTAAGTATTTGTTTTATATGACATGCACTTAAAATTTGACAAAGATGTTAAAGGATGAATCGAAGCATTCTTAGTATTTTTATATTTTATATCTAAGAAAATTAATTTTGTCATATAAAATGCATGATTTTATATGAAGTAGAATATTAAAATGCATTTCAAGATAGTGAAGCATTCTTAGTTATTATATATTTTATATCTAAGGAGATTAATTTTTGTCATATAAAATGCATGATTTTATATGAAGTAGAATATTAAAATGCATTTCAATATAGCAAGTGTCCAATGTCTGAACACATTATAATAATGATAGAAAATTTTTCAAATAATGGTTTTTCTACAAAATTATAGAACCTAATGTGTATGGTTAATTATTTTTGAATTGTTTTGATATATTTTTTTTTAAATAAATATTTGAATATAAAGTACCAAAAAAATGGCATTTTAGTGTGCAATCCACTATTTTAATTTAAAAAATTTAAAGTTTTATTTTTTTATGTGAGATGATAGAACACATCATGCCTTATATGTTAGGAATTTTATTTAGTATAATATTTTTCCTTTATGTGAGATGTTCAATTTAGGGGGTTTATGTTTTTAAAAAATCAATTTAAAAATAAAAATACAAATACAAAAAATACTAAAATATGTAAAATTATTAAAAAAATATTACTTTTGAATCTAGACTACAAGATCTAACTAGTGAAATAGTTATAACCTAAAATTACTTTTTCTTAATATTTTTTTAGGGTATCTATATTTGAAAAAATAATTTTTATTTTGAAAATAACTTGGGGAAGGATGTTGATGTCATGGAGGTGTTTGACTAAACATTGTTTTCCCAAACAATGCTCGACCAAATTAATATCCATTTGTTGATAATCCGACCTTAGGGACAAATAGTAATAGAAAAAACAAGTTTGGCAAAACATATAAGTTCAACCATAATTTGTTTGATCAAACAAATGTGATGTAACATAGTTCAACCAAGCCCATTTTGATCAAACATATACAAATTCATCCAAATAATCACATGCTAAACCAATTTGGTATAAATTTGGGACCCAATTGATTACACTCACCCTATCTAAATATTTAGGAGTAGGTTGATGACATGCGATATGTCCTCTACACAGTTGGAAGTTTTATGTATTTCATATTTGTACAAGTCCAAACATTGTCCATGCAGTGGGAGTAGTCAAAAGATACATGTCAAATCTAGAAAAGAAACACTAGACTATTATGAAGAGAATCTTCAAGTAACTAAAAGAAACTTAAAGTCATGCAATCTACTACCAAGGAAAACCTAATTAGAATAAAGTATGTACAAGGCTTTGTTTATGTAGATTGGATTGGATATGTTGATGGTTGAAGATCTACAAGTGGTTATGTATTTTACTTATTTGATGGAGTAGTCAATTAGATGAGCAAGAGCTAATCCTACACCAATTGGATTGCCAACTATAAAATCTTAATATGTGGTATCCACACATGCAAGAAGGAAGTTGTATGGTTTCAAAGGTTATGCTCAAATATTAGATTTATCCAAGAAAATTATAAAAATATATTATGATAATCAAAATGGAATATGTTTAGTAAATAATCCTACTTACCATGCTTAATTAAAGCATATTGATTAGTACTATTTTATCAAAAATATGATTAAATAAAACGTTTTGCGAAAAGAGGTTAATACCATGAAGAATGTTACTAATTCACTAGCAATATGTATCCATACTAAGAAGTTTTATCTGGTGTGGAAAATCTATGGGTATAGCCACCTTATTATAATTAAATGTGTGTATTCATAGATTTTATGAAAACTATAAAAAAAGTGGGAGAATGTTGGAAATATGTTGTATACTTTACATGATTTACTAAGTTGTAGACCTTGGAGTCAAAGGAGTTAGAATTAGATTGATATTTCACTAGAAAATCAAGAATCAAATTGTGATTATTAGGCAGAATATAATTTTTCAACCATTGCTCACCCATGTGTTGTAGGTGAGTTGGAGAGGAGAGGGTAATCCTCCAAGGGAGGTCCCAGGTTCGAATCTCCACCCTACCAAAAAGTTGAATTGGGTACCCAAAATCCAATTAATAATAATGGTGCGGGCAGGTCCGGGCGTGACTCCCGGGTGACTTTGATGGTGTAGAACCACCTAGTCATGGTATCTCAAACCAAGGTGGTCCTGCAAGGGGATTTTTGCTTAAAAAAATTTTAAACCAATGGTTTGTTCACTAATTTGGATATTTAATCCTCATATTGGAGTGAGGATTAGGAAACTAAAGTAAAAGAAGGAGAAATAGTTTGAAGAGGAGAACTAAGATCATATTAGAGGGTTTTATTTATATAATTGCTTCTTTTTACTAGGTTTTTTAATGTAATTTTTTTTCTCGAGTAAACTTTTGTTGTCTCTATATATGTGCTTATGTTTTGAATTGTTTTGTTTTATTAATCGGTGACCTTTCTCCATAAATCCTACTAGAAAAAAAACAAATCAAAACATAACCACACATATAAGAATAACAATACCACTAGTAGAAACATCATCACCATAATTAAAATCACCATTTCCATGAACAATAACACCACTACCATTAAAAATATCTTATCCGTCAAAGAAGAACTATGTCCACCAACAAAAGCACCACCTTAGGTGATCAACATTGCATAATATGTCTCTAACACTAGGAAAAAATATTGTGTTTATCAATTTTAAGCACAATATCTTTTTTCTAAATATATGGCACGCAATGTAACCTTATTTACATTGATTTTCATACATTTTTATAAGTATAATATCCTTTTACAAATATTTTCAATTATCATCTACATCCATTTTCTTTTTTAATACTCTATCCATAAGTTTATTCAATTTATCTCTTGCTAGTATCTATATATCATAAAATGTTTAATTCAAAAATTTGAAATACTAATAGAAACTACCTTCTTAGATATCCAATTGACATAATATTTTAGTATTTTATTCCACAAACCAAACCAAACAAATATATAACCAAAATGCTTTAATTATTGTAAAGTACAAAGCCTATATTTAGTTGTAAAATATTGATCAAATTTAAGTTAGTGATGCACTTAGAATAATGTTAAACTAAGGAATTGTCCTAATTTCTAATTTAGCCTCTAATCCAAGTTTCAACAAGGTTGAACAAGATTTCCAATGGCTTCTCCTAACCTCCATATTTAGTTTGACTCCTCGCTATCCTCATATAAAACCTCTAAACTAATCGAAACTAACTTACATGAAAGTAAAGTGCAAAAATAATTTTTTTTAGAAGTTTAGAGTGTGAGAAGTTGAAAGAAAATATGAATTTTACACCATAATGAGGAGAGCATGTGATCAATAAATAAATGATAAGTCAAATAACATCAATATCCACCCATTCATTGCATTATAAAATTGATAATTTAATGACAAGATGGGCTAGAAGGGTCATGCAATAATCATCGTGCACTTAGCAAACCAAGAGGGTAATACCACTAATGGAATGCCTAGGGACTTACCAATTTATTATGAGCTCGTGATTATAAAGCACAGTGTGGGTTCCACAAAGTGTAGCGATGAATTCTCATATACAAAAGATGAATACAATAAGGGCCATAGGCCCCTATTTATAGTAAAATATTATGCCTAAGTTACCTAGGGTGATAAATAATTACTCCTAGTAAAAGTACATACTTACGACATATTTAACAAAAGGATGCACCACCAAATATTATCTACCTCCAATTATGCTTTTAATAGGTTTATAAGACTTCAAAAATGATTGAGTACATCACTACATGCCAAAACGTTACTTTCCAAAATATTTTCCTTAGGATCCATGCTTTATTTTACCTTTGTGACTATTTGAAAATTCACTTGGATCTGACAAGCAAATACTTATATTTTGTAAGCGAATCACTCCCAATTGTGAGCAAATCGACACCTTTTTCTAAATGAATCACTCCCCTAATCCAATTGATCCATTTTTATGAGTGAATATCTCCATTGATGCAAATGGTTCATTTTTACAATAAAATTATTACTACAATCCAATCGGTCCATTTTTGTGATTGAATCACTCCTAAAAACCTATCAACTCATTTTGGATACTTAGTCAAATTTTGTCAATTTTGAAAATCTTGTTGTTCTGTAATATTTTTCTTGGGTTTGTAAGATATATTTTCTATGGCTACTTACTAGGAATTAGAAGGTAATAGCTGATATACTATAATTATGGTGACTTCATAGGGTGTGAAGTTCATTTGGAAAGAAATACTAGATATTACCTTTTTCCTTGGGTATGGAGTATTTAAAATTGGAATCCCTATTACAAAATTATAAAATTGTGAGTCATATTTGTTTAGCTCTTGGATAATAGGTTCAAAATTGCTTACTAATTACACCTTTATCATCTACATGTTTGTGTTTGGCACTAAATTCTCATACTAATCCTACAGGGAGTTATTCCTTCGATCCTATTCAATTTATTGGATTTCTCAGTTGTTGTTTTAGTACAACAATGTCCTTGGGAGCACCTAGAAAAATTATATATGGATATATCCACTTTAGCTTTCTTCATCAAAAGTATTGACAACATCTATGAAGTTGTCATTGATAGAAGTTTACTTTATGCAATCCCTCATTTACTAGTTCCTACATCTCCTTTCCTAATTCTTCAACTATAATTTCAAGAGCATCATAGATAACTTGCACTATTGGATTATCTCTTACATATATAATATGTTCTTCAACTATATGATTATTATATTCTTATTTGACCTACCCATCTAATTCATTTGTTTCATTGGATGGGATGTTATTCAATGTAATTTGCCTTAAATGTTATCTCCTCTTCCATCTATCTAGTTGTGTTTAAAGAGTAAGATATCAAACTTATTAAGATATATGGGGTACATTTTAGCACAAAGTGAATTGGTCTAAGAAATATCAAGTGTGCCTTAGCATACATGGTGCCAAATAAAATCAACTTGACCCACTACTAGGATCTTGACTTTCATATTCTACATCGAAAGTGCTTACTAATAGCTCTCCTATTTATTTCATCATCCAAAATTTATGGGTCATAGGTATAGTAGATGTTGAAGTTCTTTTTATTGGTTTTATCTTGATCAACATACTTTTTTAACCCTTACATGGTACCTTATAATTTCTATATTTCGTCTCAAAGAATCCTTTTCCACTAGGTGATGGAATGATTGATGGATGTCAATGATGAGATGTTCCTTCATTGTGTAGATTACCTTGAATATCTTTAATACTATAAAGTATCATTGTTCCTATGGGAACTAGTGGATCAACGAAGACAATGATACTAGTTCAACATAATGATATGGATAATGGTGTGGACCAAGTGGTGATGAATGATGAGAGGAACTAGAATGATGATACATGGGGTGAAAAAATGACACTTGCAACACAGGGGACAAATGGATGGGTGCAATATGGATGGAATAGTAGGTGACATATAAAATATGATAGGGTAAACTAGAGTATATATGACATATAAAATGATCCTACATTTTATATAGGTAAATATGTTGATGACCCTAAGACTAGGGTTGTGCTTACTTGAGGTGGGATGGGCACAACAAAAGAAATTAGGGGGATTTTGAGAAGTGGGAGTAGAATAAATAATATGGAAAAATAAAATAGAGAGGGGAGTAGAAGAAACATAGGGTGGAAGTTGCAAATATGGTTGTGGAAAAGATGGTAGATAAACCTATACTTATAGATTAAAGGCTTTCATTATTCCCACTTTTTTTCCTTATTTATTTGTAAACCTTATTTTTTGGAGCCTTTCTATTTAGGGTTATCTATAATCTCTCTTTATCCTTTTACCTTGAGTCATAAAAGGTTCTATGTGCTACACTATTTTGACTATATCTCATATTGACAATCATTTATAAGACTATATCGTCAACAAGGTTTGTCTTAGATTCTACCAAATTTATTGGGTTGTGGAGTGAAAAGGAATAAAACTCCTACTTACTCCAAAATAGTCTAGATCTTAGATGTTTCCTTACTATCATTGTATTTCTAGGTTGGTATCTCATATTATCAACTTTGTGGAAGAAACCACTAATCTTAGAAGTATCTTCAATCAATATTAGAGGAAAGGGATGTTAAGAAATGGGAACCCAAGTGCCTCTTGCAATATTTTTTTTTAGTTTATATGGGGATTTTTTGTATCTTTTTTTAAAAGGAGAAATGAGGAGAAGAAATTCATTGTGTAGACACCCAATTTTGAGCACAAAGCTAATCTTCAAGCTTGTCAATCCCTTCATCAATCGACCTTTCAACTAGCCAAATCAAATCAACCTTCCATGTATCCAAATTTAGAGCATTTATTGCTCAAAAAGCAAGAGGGTTGTGTCATGATAAATAGCACTACCAACATTCTCATGACCTTGTCAATGCTTTTTCCAAAAAATTGACTTTTTATTTTTTGGTCTAATTTTGAACTCCAATGATAATAACAATTATAGAACAATTATAGAACCATCACAAAACATTGTCAACACTTTTGCTAGATGGTACTTTTTATGGAGGTGCACCTAAATCAAGAAATTTGACTTTTTATTCCCTCTAAGTTGCCCGCCATTAATTGATCATATCCCTAAGATCCAATTCATATTCCCCAATAAAAACCTAAATCTAAGAATTGAGATTTTCAATATTCCCCTCTTAATGGATTTTTTATCCTTTTTTAAATTCTTACCATGTCCAGTACTATCATCTTTAATGTAATCCTTCCCCAAAATATCCATGGATTCATATAAAACCAACACTTAAGGTTTCTTATTATCAACATCTTGCATTATAACAAAATTTTGTCAATTTTGTTCTAGAATTATAGGAATTTATTATTTTGTATGGCAATATTATGTTGAAATATTACCACATTCTTGTGAAGGCTATCCATCAAGCATTCAAGCTCTCATCATTATAAGCATTCAATTTTTTATTCCTTGCAAGCATCAAGTATTCAATTAAACAAGTACCCAAGATTTCTCTAAGAAATCAAGCACCAAGCATTCATGCCCTCAAGCTCAAGCTTTCAAGTGTCAAAAAGCTTCCAAAAACTAGGGGAAAACAACATTGCATATTTTTTTTGAAGAGGTTGAAAAGTGAGGGCACATCGGGGGTCACCCTTCTTGTGAATTGAACTAGGGTCTCTGTTAGGAGAGCCCAATGTATTTTGTCATTGTAGTGTCCTTGTCGAGACAACAACCTTGCATCTTAGGTTGTGCTCTTTTCTCTTATTTTGCTTTGATATTTACTTTATCTTACAGCTCTAAGATTTAATTTTCTTACATGTTTAACTAATCTTACATCCTGCATTGGAATTTACTTAGCATCTCATCTTGTTATTTAATTTCATTTAAATTAAGCATATCTATATTTTTCTTTGCTTGATAGAGTCTCTACATTCCCAAGTTGGAGACCATTATTTCAAGCATAATCTTAGCATATCTTGCATCTAATCTTGCTTTGCTACTCTTAGAAGCAAAAGTGATGCCAAATTATGGGTTTGGTGATACTTTTATTCTCTAGTTTACATAGAGTGAAAGTGCCATCATCTAGCAAAATTGTCAATGGCAATATCGCCAACCCTATAACACTTTCACCTTAAGCATTTATTTCATGCATTTAGTAGTTTTGTTATTTTTGTTATTTATCTTAATAGGTGTTGATTATTATCCAAAGAAGTTCAATAATATATACCATCTTAGATAGACCCCTTTGCTACTAATCCCACATTTTTTATTTGCTTTTTAGGTAAGCAAAAGTGCCATAAATAGGAAAAATTATTGGAAATGATTTTATAGACTTGCAAATGTTCTGCTTCTATGGAAGAAATAGGGTTTTTAGCTCTAAATCCTTATCATTTAAGATTTTAGGACTAAAATATTTATTTCTTTCTATTTAAATTACTATCTATTTTATATTTATTTAATAAAATAAGCAAAAGGGAAGGAAAGAACTAGTTTACTCTTAATGACATAAGGGACCGACTAAATATTTAATCTTTAGTCTTAAATTGAAATCGCATAGTTGCAACTTGAACTTGCTTATTGCATTCTCTTATGCCCTTGACTTTAAAAGAGAAATCATAATTTGCTTCCTCTTAAAAATACAAAAGCACTTTAACTTTAGGCCTTGATCGTTGCATTAGGGTTAGATTAGGATTAAACTTAGATAAATATGTATCTTAGGATAAATGTGGGTGTTCTTCAACTAATCCATTAAATACAAAGTTTTGAGCTTACAAAACACCCCTAATCTTGATATCACATAGAGGAGATAATTAAAATGGATTCCCTAAGAGGCCCTTTATGATCTCTTCCACTGGTCACATTATGGTGAACCCGACGTGAATACCACCATGTGTCCCAAGATATTATTTGTCCAAGATAATCCTTAATTAATATAAAATTGATCAAACTTTAATGAAGACCACTTATCTTGTTTGTTTAGATTATACCACATTAAATATTAGATCATAGGAACATAACCAATTGCTAGTCCTATCAAGGGTCTCTATGGTCCTTTAAGTAGATGTTGTGCAAGCTACTAGGCTATATTGGGTATATAGTAAGCTTGGGCCACCAATTGCCAACATAATATCTCATGCATACTTACACCTAGTAAGGAGTATATTGTAATGACATAGTGGAAGTCATAATAAGCTATGCAATTACCCCTTACATATCATCTTAACCAAGTATCCAAATGATCACTTCCACTTATCATTAACGATCCATGTATTGGCTCTCTCTCACATATCAATGGGTATATAGAGAGGATTAAGGTATATACATAGGCCCTTAAAGTATATAGGTCAAATTTGGTATATAAATGGAATACGATATGAGGTTGCTAAAACATCTTCTCTTTCTGAATTAATCAACTCTACAAACTTAATTAATTAAAGTCTTTTTTCAAACCCATGGTTAAGAGACACTACTTGACTTGTAGTGTTACTCATTAATTTTCCATTAAACCTAAACCTATGATGGAAGGTCATTTCAATCAACCCACCTTTGAGAACCCAAACTTTAATGAAACAAAGAAGGTTTCCACACCTTCAAGTTCTCTAACCCCTATATAAAATGAGCAAGAAAAAATGGTTTTCCAATCTGCTACTTACATGGATTTCTTTTTGTAAAAGTATAGGGAAGTTTGGAATCCTTTCTTAAGAAAGGTCATGACAACCTAGGCATATTAATAGGGGGATATTAACTCATGGATCATCCCAAAAAACCTAGATCAAAATATTTACCCTTAAATCCTTTGGATCCATCCTTTGAATCTTTAAAATGTGAATCTTAATTCATTAACTTCTAATTTTATTGATTCAAATCCTCCTATCATCACCACTTTCATATAGACTAGGAGGCAAAACCACCACCATTTATGAACAATATTCATCTTTGCCTTCTCTTATAAAGCAACACAAGTTTTTCTATATCTCAAAAAGTGCACACAAGTTATGTCCCTAATATGGATGTACCATCAAGTGTCCCAATTTTTAATCCTTATGTCAATAATCTTCATTCTAATACAACAAGCACAAGTATGAGATTCATTAAAAACCCTAATCTCATAATATATTATCCTTCATATTGTAACCATTTCATCTTAAATACCTTGGGGACAAGTTATACAATGCTAACTTCAACATCATACATACAAGTATATCAACATCATTATATCAATTATCAAATTCCTAATACCTTCATATCTTTTGTGCCATAAAATGTTATTTCTTTCTAACTTTAAACTCTAACTTTTCAACTAGAGCTATTGAAACAAAAAATGATCATCATCCAAGGATATTCTTCCAATCATAAGTATTCTTATGATGACTTGTGCAACCAACCCTTAGATCCCTTTGTAGATTCTCAACCTTTTCCTCCTAACTTTGAAACTCCTAATTTTCAAATGTACAAAGGGAAGGAAGCAACTGTCAATAATATTAGGTTGTTTAGAACCACTTGTAGCAATATTTCTTATGATAAACCATTGCTAGTCAAGATATTTCCTAAGAGGATTATTAGCCTTACCTTGAAATAGCACTACCATATACTAAGGCATTCCATTAATAGCTTTAGAGACCTTGTTAATATATTTTTCAAGCAATTCTTTGTCTACATTGAGAAAAAGGTCATGATTAGTGATCTATACAAACTCAAGTAGTCTAAAGTTGATAAATTTACTAGATTATTAACAAGATGGTGTGTCTTAGTATGGAGACTCTAGTATATCCATCCACATGGAGATGTTTTAGACATATTTATAAGCAACCTTTATGGGTAACTTGCCTTCTATTTAGAGATGACCAATACATTTTTTTGAAGATGTGATTGACATTACCAAGAGAGTAGAGACTATCTTTATTAAAAGAGGATAATTGAAAACCAAATCCCATAAGGAGGAAGATAATTCTTCTTCTAATACAAATGGGTATTACAAGAACAAACACATTGTATGTGATGGAGTTACAAACTCACATTAAACTAAAAACAGTAGTGTTATGTCGAACCTTCAAAAGCTTTTCATATGGAATCCACAACAACAAAAACCTAAGAGGAAGTACTCCCAATTAGACAAACATATTTTAGCCATCCTATATCAACTCTTGGAAGCCAAAATAATGGAGCTTCCACCTCCTTGTTAGAGGTATTATATTATTTGTTACCTTGTAAATAATTTAGATTAGGGTGTGTTTAATATTTTTCTATGCTACGTAAATAAGTGTGGAATTATGTGTGTGAGGTGTCATGTTAGTAAGTGTAAGTTATGTGAGTGAAGTGTCATGTTTAGAAGTGAGTAATTATGGGAAATCATGAGAGATTATTTTTATAAAATATGTAAGATTTATTATCATGTAAGAGAGAAATGTGAAGATTTAGATCTCCCATGAGTATGAGGAGATGAAGTGTTTATGTGAGTGTAAATTTCAAGAGTCATGTGTATAATAAAAGTATCATGTATATATATATATATAAGACAAAGCCTTGTAATATGTAATCAAAGAAGCATTGCATTTATGCATTGCTTAAAATAAATTTTATAATAAATATTTTAGTGAGTTATTATTCAATTGTTTGAGTGAATGCATGATTTTATATCTTAAGATTTAGTGAGATATTGGAAGACTATTATATTGCTATAGTGGTATCCAGATCCACTCTAGGTGTTCTTGATAAATCACCATGGCATACAAAGGATTTTGTTTATTTGAAGCATGATTTGTGATAAGTGAAGGTTCTAAAGACTATAAAAGGAATAGGTGAAAGCATGGAAAAAATAAACACATTGGATTTGAGCTACTTTAGATTATCTAATTTGAACAAATATAATTGACCACAATGAGAAGCATCATTAAAGATAATTAAAACATGAACATTGAGGATGTAGTAGAAGAAGTCTAGAAAAGTAGAATCTTGATGATATCTTAAGGATTGGAACACAAAATACTAAAAAATTGGTAAGCTTAATGCTAGCTTGACATCAAAATAGTGGGAAGTCTAGTGCAAGCTGAAACTAGAAAATATTACATGTTGAAGATGATTTGAGGCTAAGACTAAGGTAAAATGCATCTCAAGGATGGAAGAGGATGTTAGGTAGAAAATGAATGTGATTGGTTGACATAGAAATAACATAGATAACACTTGGGTTACACTTTGAAAGAGATATAATTAAAAGGTGGAATATTTGTTGGAGAACATCCAGGTATTTTAGATACCCTAATCCAAATTAAAGAGGAGCGCCACTATCTAAGGTGTAAATTTGGATATAAATTTTTCTTTGAATGATATGATGTATAATATTGAAGGAAATATTATAAGTTGAAAAATAAAGAGGTATTTATTGAGTTTTTTTATTCAAAGAAAATAATATTTAATGATTGATAGAGTTATAAGAATATAATTGACTGAATAAAAATTAAATAAGAAGATTGTTTAGAAAGGAATTAATTGAAGAAGGAAAATTGAATGAAAATTTTGAAATTTGTAGAAGGAAAGAACATAAAATTAAAAATTGAAATTGAAGAAAGAAGAAAAAATTGAAGATTGAGAAGAATAAAAATTTGAAGAAAGAAAGAAAAATTAAATATTGAAGATTGAATAAGAATAGAAAATTTGAAGAATGAAATATTGAACGAAGAAATTGAAAATTGAAATGAATAAAAAATTGAAAGAAGAATTTAATGATTGAGCTAAAGAAGAATAAAATTATTGAAGAAAGAAAAATTGAAGAAAATATTAAATTTAGAGATACAAGGTTTCTACAAAGAATTGATATCAAGTTTGAAATTGAAAATTGAAGAACTTCTATTATGGCAAACACAAATATTTTCCCTCCTAATTCTCAATTACTAAAAGGATCTAACTTTACCTTATGGAAAAATAAGATGGGGTCAATACCGATTGTTGAGAAGCTTTGAGAAGTTGTAAATGGAGAGGAAGACATCCTAGAAGATGCAACAAGAAGACATATATTTAAATATAATGATGCAAAGGCTCTTCTATTAATCACATTTGATATATTAGATGAAATTCATACACATATAAGCGAGGTTGGAACTTCAAAAAGCGTATGGGATAAATTATGCACAATATTTGAAGGAAAGAATGGAGTGACCATTTTACACTTGCAATCACAATTATATTCTCTAAAATTTCATGATGGAGAGAGTATAGAATATTTTCTTTGAAGGGTAGCAGAATTAAAATCTAAACTACAAACTATGGGAGAGAAAGTGGAAGAGAAATTTATTATCCAAGGTACACTAAGAGCATGTTGAAAGTATTACATTATTTGACCCCCTCGTAAATAATAGTTTGGTAGAATTATTTGTATTTTATAATGTATGTATCAATATGAGATAAAGTGCAAGGTGCCAAGAGAGAGAATGAAGAGTTACTGATGCAGGAGCATCCGATAGCAGCAAAGCAATCGAGCATCAACCAAACTTTTGTGTTATTTCTTTCTAAGTGTTGCAAATGTATTTTTTTCCTAAGTGTTGCAAATGTCGTGAAATCGTGACATCGCAGAAGAAACAAAGGTGCAAAGGACCAAAGGCCACGAAATCATGGCCTAAGCAGTGGAGCAAAGACGCGGAGCAACAAAGGTCACGAAATCATGGCCTAAGCAGTGGAACAAAGGCGCGGAGCAACAAAGGTCATGAAATCGTGACATGTCGCGAAATCGTGGCCTAAGCAGTGGAACAAAGGCGCGGAGCAACAAAGGTCATGAAATCGTGACATGTCACGATTTCGCGACATGTCACGAAATCATGGCCTAAGCAGTGGAACAAAGGCGCAGAGGAGCAATGGTCGCGAAATCGTGACATGTCATGATTTCGTGATCGAAATGGGAGAACAGAGGCCGATAGGAAAAATGGTGCGATATCGCGACATGTCGCGATATCGCGGCCAAAATGGAGAGAGAAGGTGCAGAAGGAAAATGGTCGTGATATCGCGACATGTCGCGATATCGCGACCAAATAGAAAGACACGCACTTCCAGCTTTCATAAAGACGTCCCTTCGTGCGTGGCAAGTTAGAGGCAGTGAAGCAGCAGTTCCAAAGGAGGATTTCAACGGGCATGTTGGCCACTCGCGTAGGATATCTGGAAGACGCATTTAAAGCAACTAACAGCAAGCAGCAGATCGAGAAGTAGATTCCGTTGGATATGGCGACCGAGTCGCGCACCTCACCTAGAGTCTCATCAATGCAACTTTCCAGAATTGTTCCAAGTGGCAATTGTAGATCGTGGGAAGTGGGAAAGCACAGAGGATCGGGACCTCAATAAAAACCCATGGATTGTAATGAGAGGGGGTTGGCAAACGGTAGTTTGGGCTGTATATTCTTGTAAAATTCTTCCTAAGTATCGAATACAAAATCTTGGGCTCTTGTTTCTCTGGTTTCTCTCTTGTTTTCTTTTTTGTATTATGCAAGATCTGTTCTCCACCAAGTGGTATCAGAGCCAGTAGTTCCTGAGTGTGTAGCAGATCGTCGAAGGAGAGGCAGTTACACCAGGATCTATGGAAGGGCTTGGAATTGGGTGAGCAGAATGCCTCCAAGGAGAAATCTTGTTGGTGGGAGAGGCATGGCAGCAACGGAAGATGTTCGAGCTTTGCAGCGGCAAATGCAAGCTCTGCAAGAAGAAATGCGCAGAAGATTGGAGCCAAGAAGAGACGAAGGTAGTGAAGAGGAAGATGATGAAGAAGAAGACCAACCTGAGGAAGAAGAAGAAGCAGTAGATCCTGCTCAGGCCAGACTATACAAAGCCATATCCCAGATTGGGAAGAGGCCGAAGATGGAGGTTTCCACATATTTTGGGAACCTTGAGCCAGAGGAATTGATCGACTGGATCAACGATCTGGAAGAGTACTTTGAGTACGAAGAGGTTGAGGACCCTGATAGGGTCAGATTCGCAAAGACCAAACTGAAAGGTCATGCTAGCATTTGGTGGAAGGGAGTGCAGCTGGAGCGAAATAAAAGAGGGAAAGAGAGAATAACTAAGTGGGAACGGATGGCAGAAAAGCTAAAGAGGCAGTTCATCCCTGGTGATTATGAGTTAGACCTGCTGAAGAAAATGCAAGGATTGAGGCAATCAAGCAAGTCTGTGAAAGAATACACAGAAGAATTTCATAAAATAATGATTAGAATAGGCCACTCAGAGGCCAACAAGGAGAAGGTAGCCCGTTACATTAATGGGTTACGAGCAAGCATTCAGGAAGAACTAAGTCTAGTCCGGATGACCACCATAGAGGACGCTTACCAATTTGCTTTAAAGGTTGAAGAGAAGCTCAATAGGAGGTTTGAAAACAAGCAAAGAGGAAGAGGTCATGGCGGAAGGACCGACGGAAGGAACAGTGGAAGAAGAAATGAAGAATCTCAAAAAAATGGAGAAAGTAGCAGCAATCAAGAACAAAGGAGAGAAAATACAGACCGCCCCGTAATCAGAATAATGGTTACCGAGGGGGAAGAGGCGAAGCTGGACGTGGACAAGGAAGAGGAAGATTTCGAGGGACTTGCTTCCAGTGTGGTGAAGAGGGACATCACCAATATGAGTGCCCACAACAGCGAGAAAGAAATAATCGAAGGCCGAAAGGAAATGCCAGAGTAGCAGTCATTGATGAAGATGTTGGGTCTGAGCATTCTGAAGAAGCTGAGAGAGGAGAAGTAATGATTGCAAGGAGAGTCCTGCTGAATGAAGAGGGAGCTACAGATCAGAGGAAAAGCTTATTCCGCACAAGGTGTAAATGCGCGGGTAAGATTTGCAACATTATCATTGACAACGGTAGCACAGATAACCTAGTTTCGGAGGGAATGGTTACAAAGCTACAACTGGAGAGAAAGAAACACCCGCATCCATATCGGATCACGTGGTTGCAGAAAGACCATAAGGTTTTGGTCAATGAACAGTGCCTGGTAAAATTCAGTATTGGAAATTACCGTGATGAGGTTCTGTGCGACATTCTGCCCATGGATGCGTGCCATTTGCTGTTGGGAAGGCCATGGCAGTTTGACAAGTGTGCGGTTCATGATGGCCGAGCCAACACCTATTCCGTGACCAAGAATGGAATGCGTCATAAGTTGAAGCCCCTGAAGGAGGTGGAAGAAAAGGTATGTGGTAGTGCAAGAATTTGCTTGGTTGACGGAAGAAAATTTTTAGATGATTTAAAGCATGAGCATATGTGTTATGCATTAGTTCCTAGAGTCGGGGATATAGAATGCAAAGATGCCCCAGCGAAGTCCAAGAATCTGTTGAAGGAATTTCTAGATATCATATCTGATAATGTGCCTGAGGGTTTACCCCGAGTAAGAAAAATCGAGTCACCATATTGATTTGGTGCCAGGGTCAAGCTTGCCCAATAAGGCTGCACATAGAATGACACCTGTAGAAACTGAAGAACTAAACAGGCAGGTCCAGGAGTTGCTAGAGAAGGGATTGATTAGGGAGAGTCTTAGCCCATGTGCAGTACCTACAATACTAGCACCCAAGAAGGATGGAGAGTGGAGAATGTGCACTAGACTCTCGAGCCATCAACAAGATCACAATAAAATATAGATTTCCACTGCCAAGGATGGATGACATAATGGACTGTTTGAGTGGAGCCAAGTACTTCACCAAAATTGACCTCAAGAGTGGTTACCACCGGATCCGTGTCGGGGAAGGAGATGAGTGGAAGACAGCCTTCAAGACAAGAGAGGGCTTGTATGAGTGGTTGGTCATGCCATTTGGGCTGTCCAATGCACCAAGTACCTTCATGCGGCTGATGAATGAGGTACTGAAGGAGTTTCTGGGAAAGTTTGTCATTGTTTATTTAGATGATATATTAATATTCAGCAGAACCCTGGAGGAACACCTGATGCACATCAGGAGGGTTTTTGAAAAGCTGCGGGAGGAGCAGTTATTAATAAATCTAAAAAAGTGTAATTTTGTCAAGAAAGAGTTAGTATACCTGGGATTTGTAATCTCAGTAGAAGGTCTAAAAATGGACCCAAAGAAGGTGAGGGCTATCATAGAATGGCCTACCCCAAGAAGCACAACAGAGGTAAGATCATTTCATGGTCTAGCCAACTTTTACAGGAAGTTTATAAGAAACTTCAGCAGCATTTGTGCACCCCTCACAAAAACAATGAGAGGGGATAAGAAAGAGTTCAAGTGGACCTTAGGGGCTGAGAGGAGCTTTGATGCATTAAAGAAAAAGGTCATAGAACAGCCTATTTTGGCACTTCCAGACTTTAACAAAGTATTTCAGGTCGACTGTGATGCCAGTGGCAGTGCAATAGGGGCTATACTGAGTCAAGAAGGCAGACCTATTGCTTATTTTAGTGAAAAGCTCAATGATGCTCGGAAAAAGTATTCAGTTTATGACCAGGAATTTTATGCTATAGTTCAGGCTCTGAAGAAGTGGAGGCATTATTTGTTGCCAAAAGAGTTTGTTCTATTTACTGATCATCAGGCATTGCAGTACATCAACAGCCAGACAAAACTGAATCAGTGGCACATGAAGTGGGTTGAGTTTCTCCAAAGCTATACCTTTGTGTTAAAGCACAGGAGCGGGAAATCAAATAGAGTTGCAGATGCTTTAAGTAGAAGGCAGAATCTGCTGATTGAAATGATAGTGGAAGTAGTAGGATTCGAAGAACTAAAGGGTCTTTATCCTGAAGATCCTGATTTTGCAGCAGCTTGGACGGCTTGCTTGGCACCTGTTACTGTGGACAGGACAAAATGGTTAGATTTCCTAATCCAAGATGGAATGTTGTTCAAGGGAAGTAAATTATGCATTCCAAGGAGTTCCATGCGGGAGAACTTAATCAAGGAAAAGCACAGCGGAGGACTGGCTGGGCATTTTGGTCGGGATAAGACCATTGCCCTGGTGAATGAAAATTACTACTGGCCGCAACTTCAGCAAGATGTGAAAAAGTTTGTGCAAAGTTGCAGAATATGCCAGATGGCAAAAGGCGTAAGGCAAAACACAGGATTATACCAGCCGTTACCTATACCTGAGAGGCCGTGGGAGGACATAAGCATGGATTTTATTCTTGGATTGCCGAGAACACAGAGGGGAAATGACTCTGTATTTGTGGTGGTTGACCGATTCTCCAAAATGGCACATTTTATTCCCTGCCAGAAGACAAGTGATGCAGTTCACATTGCAGGGTTATTTTTCAAGGAAGTGGTACGACTTCACGGTCTACCAAGAAGCATAGTTTTTGACAGAGATACAAAGTTTGTTGGGTATTTCTGGAGAACATTGTGGAAGAAGCTGAAGACAGATCTGAAGTTCAGTTCTGCATACCACCCACAAACTGATGGATAGACAGAGGTGGTAAATAGAAGTCTGGGTAATTTATTAAGATGCTTGATAGCAGATAAACCCAAGGGATGGGATTTAGTTTTGCCACAGGCGGAATTTGCATACAACAATTCTGTCAATAAGAGTACAAACAAATCTCCATTCCAAATCATATATGGAAATAGTCCAAGAAACATTTTTGAGCTGAGAAAATTAGATAAAGGAGAAAAGTGCAGTGTAGAGGCTGAGGAATTCACGAAACAGATGAGAAGCCTGCATGAAGAAGTAAGGAAACAAATTGCAAAGATGAATACTCAGTATAAAGCAAGAGCAGACCAAAAGCGGCGGTTCAAAGAATTCGAAGTGGGAGATGAAGTCATGGTCCATCTCAGAAAAGAAATATTTCTAGCCAAAACTTACAACAAGTTGAAGATGAAGAAGTTTGGGCCATGCAAAATACTAGAAAAACGGGATTCAGGCAATGCATATGAAGTGGAATTGCCAAGTGGGCTTGACATTTCACCCATTTTTAACATATCAGATTTAGTGGAATACCATGAAGGAGATAGTACAGAGGCACCAAGCACAGAATTGTGGAGCATTCCAGCGTCTAGCCCAACCAAAGACGAGATCGAGGAAATATTAGATACTCGTGAAGGCAGAAGCACAAGGAACAAACAATATTCAGAGTATTTGATCAAGTGGAGGGGCAGACCTATAGAAGATGCAACTTGGTTGTCAAAAATAGAGGTTGACCACCTGGGTCTTCCTCCCAAAGATCAGAAGTGAGGATCACTTCTCGATCCACCCCGGGTGTCTGATGCAGGAGCATCCGAGGGCAGCAAAGCAATCGAGCATCAACCAAACTTTTGTGTTATTTCTTTCTAAGTGTTGCAAATGTATTTTTTTCTAAGTGTTGCAAATGTCACGAAATCGTGACATCGTAGAAGAAACAAAGGTGCAAAGGACCAAAGGCCACGAAATCGTGACATGTCACGTCGATTTGACATGTAAGTAGTGGAACAAAGGCGCGAAGCAACAAAGGTCGCAAAATCATGACATGTCACGAAATCGTGGCCTAAGCAGTGGAACAAAGGCGCGGAGTAACAAAGGTCACGAAATCATGGCCTAAGCAGTGGAACAAAGGCGCGGAGTAACAAATGTCATGAAATCGTGACATTGTACATCACATAAGCGAAGGAAACAAAGGCGCGGAGGAGCAATGGTCGCGAAATCGTGACATGTCGCGATATCACGGCCGAAACGGAGAGAGAGGTGCGAAGGAAAATGGTCACGATATCGCGACATGTCGCGATATCGCGACCAAACAGAAAGACACGCACTTCCAGCTTTCATAAAGACGTCCCTTCGTGCGCGGCAAGTTAGAGGCAGTGAAGCAGCAGTTCCAAAGGAGGATTTCAACGGGCATGTTGGCCACTCATGCAGGATATCTGGAAGACGCATTTAAAGCAACTAACAACAAGCAGCAGATCGAGAAGAAGATTCCGTTGGATATGGCAGCCAGTCGCGCACCTCACCAAGAGTCTCATCAATGCAACTTTCCAGAATTGTTCCAAGTGGCAATTGTAGATCGTGGGAAGTGGGAAAGCACAGAGGATCGGGACCTCAATAAAAACCCATGGATTGTAATGAGAGGGGGTTGGCAAATGGCAGTTTGGCTGTATATTCTTGTAAAATTCTTCCAAAGTATCGAATACAAAATCTTGGGCTCTTGTTTCTTTGGTTTCTCTCTTGTTTCTCTGGTTTTTTTGTATTATGCAAGATCTGTTCTCCACCAGTTACATTGATAAGGAGCAATATGAGAGTTTTGTCTTAATGAGAGGAATACGAAAGGATGCATCTCTTAGATGTTTAAGGAGAGCAATAGTTAGAGCATTGAAAAATCATGAAAAATTATATATTGGAGATAAAGCTCTATGCAATGTAATCTATCTAAATAATTCTTGTAATCTTTTGATATTGAATATATTTAAGTTATATTTGTGAGATATTGATGTTATTCCAATATTGTGATTCATTGTTATCTTGTATGGCATTTATATGATTTATACTTGATTTTTTTTTTGATTTATACTTGATCTTGGATAAAACTTTCTATGAGTTAATCTATTTGGAAAGCTAACAATGGTATTAGAGCCATGAAATATTGTAGATAATTAGAGTATTGGATAGAGATTGTGTAGGAAGAGTGAAGTATTTTTAAGGAGATTACTGGTTGCATGCATTTGATCATGTGTTGGAGATAAAGTGTTGGAAGTGAAGAAGAAATTTTTGTTTGTTGGTTTGCCATTGTGAAGAGGAGATTTTTTGGACAAGCATAGAAGTTAGCTAGAACCTATGAGGTGAGGATCCTAAGAGCCAAAGTGAAATAGGAAGATGAAGTGCCAAGAGCCATTGATGAAGTTTGAAGGTTGAGAGCTTCTAGAAAAGTCAAAATTTCTTGGTAAAGAAGGTGAAAAGATTGCATTCAATAACCTAAAAAAGCAAGTTTCATAGGCTAATAAAAGTTGCAGTAAAATTTGCAGAGAAAAATTGATGAGGTAGGGCAGATTTGATTTGAAGAAATAATTTTATTAAAATCATTTTAAATATAATTTTTTTTTTTTTGAAGAAAAGAAAATCTGGAGTGATAAGAAAATAAAAAATTTAAAAGAATTTGATTGAAATAATTCAAAGAAAGTAAAAAAAAAAAGAGAAAGGTTTCTAGGAGATATAAGAAAATAAAAATTGAAGAATAAAAGTTTTTGATATTAGAGAGAAAGAAAGAAGATATTTTTATTTGGTTGATTTAGAGAGATTTAAAAAATATATTTGAGAATATCAAGAATTACTTTGAAAAGAAGAGAAAATGAGATATAAAAATTATTTTTAAAAATAATTTAAATTGCTAAATAAAATATTATAGAAAGCCAAATATTGAAGGGCAAAAGAGCATATTAAAAAAGAGGAACCATTGGAAATAATATTGAGCATATTAAAAAGGAAGAACAAAAAAAAATCACATTTTTTAAATTGCCAGAATGGAAAAAATAAGTGTCTTGCAGAGCCAAAAAAAATAAAAGAGAAGCAAAGTATCTAGAACTTGAGAAAGAAAGAATAAATAATTTTTTTTATAGAACTCAAGCAAGGACCTAAAAAGAAAAAAAAAAGCCAGAGTTTAAGAGAACACTCAGACAAATCCAAGAAGCATCAAAATATGAGACTTTTTGGAAAGAGATCTAAGCAAAAATTAAAATAGAAGGATATACACTTGGGTTAAAGAGAAATCTCAGGAACAAAGTGAATCCTTCTATTGTTTGTGAAAGGAAGAAGATAAAGTTTAAAGATTAAAAAATTGCAGTTAGATCACATAATCAACTTGAAGCACCAACAAGATTAGAATAGCAAAAAAAGAAAAAAAGACAGTCATAAAGGTTGTCACTCATTGAAACCGAACTACTACAAATTGATAGAGGTGAATCATCAGAGGTAAACTAGCATAAATATTGGTGGAAGTCACCACATAGAGAGTAGATAAGCCAGATTGAAAGTTTAGATTTCAAACTAGAAGGTTACTAAGTCCAAGCTAGAATATTGAAAAACATATGAGCAACCATAATAAAAAATAATTTGAAGAATACAAAGGATTGTGTTGGAGGCACTAATGTTGAAAGGAAAATAAAGCAAATATTACTGGAAGAAAAAGAGTCACCTAAGAAGATATCTATGAAATCAAAAAACCAAGTCAGTAGAAATAATGCACATAATACTCAAAACCTGAA